>JBBBDQ010029107.1:17500-627500 GCA_037127315.1 Ascarosepion bandense | reverse complement strand
AGTTTACTACTTGACTCCTCTTATTGGGATCAAGTTTTTGCCAAAGATTCAGATTTATTCAGATATTATAATTACGGTATAATTTATTTTTGTAAACCATATCACTATGGTATAAAAGTCAAGGAAGAAACAGTAGCATTGAAAAAAAGAGCTCAGGTTGAAATTCTTTCGAAAGAAGGATATTCTGAACGTGTTATCACTAAAATTTTAAGCCTGTCAAAAAATGGCATGCATTATTGCTTTCAACGACTTTGAGAAACTGAGTTAAATATTGATAAAAAAAAAGATCTGGTAGGCCCAGAGTAACATCTATTGTAGAGGATAGGAACTTGATCATACCTAGCAAGAGAAATAGAAGAAAAACCACTCCAGAATTAACAATTGAAATGAATTCTACTTGGCAACATCCAGTATCTGTTACTACTGTTAAGAGACGACTTCATTCTGCTTGGCTTAAAGGCTGTGTAGCAGTTAAGAAACCACTATTAAAGCAGGAGAATAAGGGATGAAATTAATCATACAGTTCAAAATGAACTTCCTAAAATGAACAAATGTTATATAAATGCTTGCAGGATGCTTGGAAATTACTTTCACCAAATTATTTTTATGAGTTATTAGAAAGAATGCCAAGGATTTGCTCTGCAGCAATAAAGTCGTATGGTGGTTTCTTTGATGAAAATAAAATATAAATTAACTTTAATTAAATTTGAAATTACTCTGTTTATTTTGGTTTTAATTATTGTATAATTGTGAGCAACAATGAAATATATCTATATTTATTCTTCTAAGACATAAAATTTGTTATTTCTTTCTCTTAGAGAATAAATCTAAGTGGTCCCAAATTTATGGTCGATAGAATATATATATATATATATATATATATATATCCTATTTTAATAAAGACTATTGTGTGTGTGTGTGTGTATATATATATATATATATATATATATGCTACTGTGAGAAAACAGTTAATAATCCTCTCAAATATTTTACTGTCATTTTTTGTCATCCACAGTAAACTTGTTAATGAATAATAAGGAAAAATCATCTCTGAAGAGCCATGAGAGACATTGTCCTGAAAGAACATGACATTTTTTTTTTAATCAAACCTCACAACTGTCAGCCTCTTGGTTTGGTCAATAGACAGAATTTCTAAGATCTTTTTGAGAGGACTTTGTCATGTGGTAATAGTCAACAACTTAGTCTAGTTGAATTTTACCATTGCATAGTGAGTTATGTTATGTTTTAGTGGTTTCCCCATGCTTGTTTTCTTTTGCAATAAACTAAGCTCTGATGAGTAAATAAGCATTACTTCCTTTAATAAGATTATATGTTTTAAATTTATTATAGAAGAACAGGCAATTTATTTTTATTATTTTATGTGTAAATGTTTAAAAGCAGTCACACTTAAAATATTTTGACAGAGAATTTTTGTGCAGAAAATTGAAAAGTTTTATCTGAGTAAATGCACACAATAAATGCTGTAGCAAGATTGGCAGAGATTTTCTACTTAGGTACAGTTTTCCTGAACACTTGAACTGCTGTCTATACCTGAGAATGATTGTTTCTTGCCTGGGTTTGTTAAAATCAATTCAATTTCTCACAGTTAAAAAGAGTAAAGATTGTCAGAAAAAAAAACTTTTTGTTTGTTTATCCTGTCCTTCATATATTATATTCTTGTAGTTTAAGCTGTGGGGTCTACCAAATCTTTTTTTTACATAATTACATGAAATCCATGAAAGGAGAATTAAATTTATTGCAACAATTTTAAAGCACTGGAAGTTTTTATTGTAAATAATGAATAGCAAAAAAGAATGGAAATTATTTAAAAAAAACTTCAAAATAAACAGTAGCTAATGTTGATATACAAGTGTAATTGATTTATTCTGGTTTTCTGTCTTGATAGCAATTGAAAGTATGTGCATCTATGTAAGTGATAAAATGTTGAAATGCTTTCACTATTCTATCACTATTTCTATGGCAAGTGTTCTAAAAAGCTACATTCCTTGGATTCACCAGCTCTGACTATGCAGCTTGAACCTGTCATGCAACATACACTTGAATGAATCATCCTCATTCACTTAATAATAAGAAGTAATTACCACTTGAACAGCTTCTTCTCATGAACTACTTTTTTGTGAAATAGTCTTTCAACAAGATGTTTTCCTGATCACTACAATCTTGACCTCTCCAAGTCTCAGGTTAACTGTTAGCTTTTCTACATAACTTCATGAACTGCAATTCTTTCTTTTCTTACACTCATACACTACCATACAGTGACTCTGTTGAGTCTTCTATGAGTGTCCAGAATTTTAATATGATAGCACTTGTTATCATTTCCTGTTTGAGGGATTTTTGCATTTTTATCATTGCAGTTTTATGGCTCTATGCATTTCTGCAATTGCACTCTTCAGCCTCTTAATATTCACTGTTATCTAATAAAACCTTCTTGTGACCCAACTGTTTTTTTTTTTTATCATTTCACCCCAAACAAGATGATAAGTTAATAAAATGCAATGAGTTACTGAGATTATTACAGTCTTAAGGCATATATCTGACATATTATGGGATATTTTATTGCACATATTAAGTGAATATTATGAAGAATATATAATTATTCAAATTAAGAAAATTTGATGGGTTTGAATTCTTATTAGTTAATAAAGAAACAGTAAAAAAAATTATCAAGAAATAACAAAACTTTTCAAATAAAAGTTTTTTTATCAGTTAACTTTAAGTTTCAAGAATTTTTTCTTCTATTCAGGCAATTAAATGCTTTAAAGAAGAAGAAAGAATAAGTTTCACTGAATCCAAATAACCATTTCTAGCCTTCAAAGATCAAAAGATGGAGTTTTACTTTTATTTTTTCTGATAAGTAACAGTTGTAAATTAGTTTAGTAATCATTCAGTTTTCCAACAATTGAGTTCTCAGTTCTTTTCTGATTTGAATTGTTGGAAGGATACCAATTCTTTAAAAAATGTTTGACATCTTGCCATCAATAATTGCTCACAGACAAAATTACTGGTCCTAAATGATTAATCATCAGCTGAAATTTTGAAACGTAATTTCCCAGAAAAAGTTACATTTGCTTGGCTAAATACTTTTTGTTAAAAGATAAAAGTTTTAAAAAGGTTTTTTTCAATATAACCACTTTAACTAAGAAAAAATTAAGAAAAGTAACAATTTCTTCCTTGCTTAAAGTTGCTGACTAAGAATGAAATTTTAACAAATTGTTTTTTAAATAACCACTTAGAACTAAATAAAAAGACATCTTGCAAGAAGTCCTTGAATGACTAACAAAATAAGACATTTACAGATTTTGTATTTGCTCTGTATTGAAAATCCACCTTAATTTACCCACGGTTATTGCAGTTCTGTGGCTCGATGCATTTCTATCATTGCATTTCTCTGGTTCCATATGTTTTTGTCATTGTAGTTCTGTGGTTCTTTTCATTTCTGTCATTGCAGTTTTGTGGCTTTATTCATTTCTGTCATTACAGTTTTGTATCTTTATCCATTTACCATTAAAGATGTTACTCAATGTGTTTCTGTCATTGTAGTTCCGTGGCTCTATTTATTTCTGTCATTGCAGTTTTGTATCTTTATCCATTTACCATTAAAGATGTTACTCGATGTATTTCTGTCATTGTAGTTCTGTGGCTCTATTCATTTGCCATTGCAGATCTGTTATTGTATGCATTTCTATCATTATAGTTATATAGCTCAACTGAAATGGATAGAGAGTTCTAGCACACTTAAAAGGTTATTAAAAAAGCAACCTACCTTTTTTTTCACAGTAACATTCATCCTGTACAAGGCATTGTAGCCATTTGAGGTAGAGGGTTACAGAGTAAGAGGCACAATTTATTGGAAAAGATAATGGCTAATCCTAAACTTGAACAGGTTAAGATTGTAGTATTTACAAAACACACTCTTGAGAGTTGGTTCCAGAAAGCAACAGTTTACAGGAAGAGGCTGCTCAAGTGGAGCTTACATCTCACAAATAAAATTTGAAGAAAATGAGAATGGTCCACCACAATGTGCATAGTATTGCAGGTCTTGGCCATGAAGATTATAAGTGCTAGAACTGAAGAATGTAGTTTGTCTGACAACTTTACAAGAAAATAGTAATACAGTAGTGAGAGGCTTGTTTTTCAATACAATATGAAAATTTCTCTCTTAAGATACCTATCAGCTGCATAACAACATTCTTCTTAATCTCATCCAAGACAATACAATTCCAGTTATATTCACATTTACTGCTGGTAAGTGTCTTTAGACAATACCTTTAAACTACAAACTCGAGTTAAAAATGGTAATATTCATGAAGAACTTTCATCCATTTATTTCTGAAAATCTTTGAGGCATTTTTGCAAGTTCTTGATTTTCTTATTCTGTTAGTGAACAAGGCAGTAATTCAAAACAATTTGTAGATGAAAATATATTTTTACTAACATGTTACACAATGACATCAATATTATTTAGAAAATCAGGTAAAGAAAAAAATTTTACATTAAGAATTCCAATGGAGTTTTTAACCTGGTGATGAAAATAGTAAAAAAAAATTCACAAACAAAACTTTATGCATTGGTGATCATGTCTTTTCACAATTTCCTGTTCTTTGCACTGTTTTCCTCTCTCCCTCTTGCCTTCAGTATGTCTTGTGAGTATCAAACTTCCTTCTTAATTATTCATCATAGACATTTCAATTCTTTTTTTATGCTAAGTTTTGGTGCCCTTTTCGTTTTCCTTTTCTTTAAGATGTAATCATTGCTCACATGCTTAATCTATGGTATTTGCTGCAGTCTTCTTTCAAATCACATCTCTATTATTTCAGATTTCCAAATTTCTTTTTCATTTGTGCTGATATTGTCCAACATTCACAGCTATAAAGCAGTTCAGTATTCATTTCTTTGTTTGTAATGAAAGTTTTGTGTTTCATAATACTTTGCTTAGCTCTTGGATCACAGATTTTACTACCTCCATGCAGCTTTGGACTTTGTTGTCACACCTTTCAGCCTGTTTTAAAACACTTCCCAGATATTTAAATTGTTATTTTGCTGTCTCCAATGTGTAATTATCATGTTGGATGGTTTCTTTTGCTGACAACTATGCATTCAATCTTCATGCAATTGATCTTTGGTTGCTTATTTTCATATTTCTTCACCACCTAACATAGGAGGTTTTGCAGTTTGCTATCAACATCGTGTCACCTGCATATCACATGTTGTCATGATTGTGGCTGCCAATTATGAATCATGGTAGGACTTGCAATATGAGAGCTAAATTTCAAAGTCTGTTCAGACATGAATTTTTCCCTTACTTATACCTCACTACTTCCTTTTATGGCATATTCCAGGGCAATATGCTTACTTCATGTTCCCTATTTTTTCACAAAGTAATACAAGACAGGTTGTGCCTGGTTATATGGTGCTTATAGTAAAAATCCCTGAACTGATCTATCGAACACCTAAGATATTTGATGGGAAGAAGTGGACTCCTGCCTTTCTCAAGTTTATTCATGCAAATGTGAATACAGACTATCCCAGCCACATTTTGAAGACAGTTTGCTGATTCTATTCTGCATATCATTATGTCAGCCAAACTAAAAACTATAAATACATATCATTGTGGCCTTGAAAATTGCAATACAGTAATTGTTGAAGTCATCCAGTTTTAGCATGGTTTTGTACTAATAAAATATCTTTCCTCCTCCTCATAAAGCTGTTGTTCCCCAATGAAACATAGTCCATCAACAAGCAGGTTATCGATGATTCTGTAACTTGTCTTTTTTTACAGACAAGAGTGCTGATCCTATGCAAACCTCTATATGCTGCTAGCAAGTTATCATACATGATACATGTTTGGGTGATCATATTATTTTTCAATCCTTGATTGACTAGGCAGAAGATTTTCCCACTGTAGGTTGCCTTTGCTTTCTGCAGTAAACTGGTTGTTATCCAAGACTATAGGATTCAGTTTGTCCTATTTAACCCATAGCTGGAGGGAGAAGAGGTGGATTAATAGCTTTCCCAAAGGGATTTATACATAAGTAAATGCAACAAATTCAACTAGAATTCAAACTCAGCTTTCTAATTTCTCATTCTGAGAAAAAATTACTGCACTACAATACACATCTTCTATAAGATATCTTTGCAAGAAGTTAACTCACAGCAACTTGAAAGATCTGAAAGTTAACAACTCCTTAAATAGAAGTTCTGACAAATATCAATTCAATTTCTATTTGTCATTTTATACTTAATGAAAAAGACATATTCACTCTTCATCTGAACAAATTTTTATGTAAGATATAAGAATAGAAATGCTGCCATGAGTTTACACCAAAGATTTTATTCATACATTAGATAATTTGCACAATATAGCCTGTAAAATATTTATTCCACTTTATTTTTTTCTTTTTGTATTATTCAAATTATCATCCATATAATTATTTTCTTCATTATTGCTATTCAACTGAATGAATCCTGTCATCTTTTCAAATGAACAAACTCTTTATCAGAATAAAATTAAGACATTCATGATAGATTCTGTTAAATACTTAAGAGGAACTCCCACATTCAAAATACAGTGAATGTAAACAGTCTTTTAAATCATTGGAAGTCAAATTATATGTTAGATGACCATTGATTCTTCTTAGATCTATTCTGATTAATAAAAAGGAATAAAATACGAGTATCAAACCACTTAAAATAAAAGAAATTAAGTTTAAGTAGATTTTTTTTTACACATCTTTCTGATGTATAACATTTGGAATTCTTTTACAACAATAGGATGTTGAAACTCTGACCAATACATTGATATTCACATTTATAACTTTAATAATTCTTTTCTACTTATAAATTCTGAAAATTAAGCTTAAAATTTATTTTTAAGGGAATATTCTTTAGATTTTGTATGACAAAATTCCAAAGATATGCAATGTCTTTTTTTCTTTCATCTTTTCTTGGTCAAACATTTTTTTTTCAGTCAATAGAATATAGTATTTAAATTAATGATACTCATTAGTCATCTGTAGACTTATTATCACCACTGATTTTCCTAGCTTTTTATTCTAATTTGTAAACATACTACAACATAATAGACCACCAAAAAGCTTTAATTCAGAAAATTATACTTGAATAGACATAACAACCTAATTTAGTTTTCTGAGATGTTGATTTGTTTGAGGAATTATATTCACAGAATAACGTAAATACACAATTCAAGTCTAAGAAAAAATAAATATCATTAAAAATCTTCACTTGATCTATGAAGGTGTGAGAAAATATTAAGAAACAAAGATCAATTTATTTATTCACTGGCAAAATTCTTCATTTCAAAACAAAATGTACATTATTAGACTCATTTCCAAACACTGCTTTGTGATAGAATATTTATGATCTTCAGTTTTTGAGATTAGAATCTTACTTCTGTTTTTACTTTTCAGATTTAATAATCCCAACTGACTTAAGAGTCAAAAGGGATTTGCTGCAATCTGTCATAGATAAAAATAGTGAAGCCTGGGCTGTAATATTGAATATCACAAAAACCTTTGACAGTGTCTGGCATACAGGTTTTCACCACAAGCTTAAACAGGTAAAGAGACTGTCTTCCAGAGACTCAGTAGTATATATAAATATATATATACACACACACACACACACACACACACACACTAGTCTTTATTTAAATAGGATATATACTACCAACCATAAATTTGGGACCACTTAGATTTATCCTCTCAGAGAAAGAAAGAAATTTTATATCTTAGAAAAATAAATATAGATATATTTCATTATTGCTCACAATTATACAATAATTAAAACCAAAATAAACATAGAGTACTTTCATATTTAATTAAAGTTAATTCATATTTGCTTTTGATCAAAGAAACCACCATGAGACTATTGCTGCAGAGCAAATCCCTGGCATTCTTTCTAATAGCTTATAAAAATAAGTTGGTGAAAGTGATTTTCAAGCATCCTGCAAGCATTTAAATAACATTTGTTCATTTTTAGGAAGTTCATTTTGAACTGTATGATCAATTTAATCCTTTATTCTCCTGCTTTAATAGCGGTTTCTTAACTGCTACACAGCCTTTAAGCCCAGCAGAAAGAAGTTGTCTCTTAACAGTAGTAACAGATACTGGATGTTGCCGAGTAAAATTCATTTCAATTGTTAATTTTGGAGCAGTTTTTCTTCTATTCCTCTTGTTAGGTATGATCAAGTGCCTATCCTCTACAATAGATGTTACTCTGGGCCTACCAAATCTTTTTCTATCAATATTTAACTCAGTTTCTCGAAGTCGTTGAAGGCAATAATGCATGCCATTTTTTGATAAGCTTAATTTTTTAGCGATAATACGTTCAGAATATCCTTCTTTTGAAAGAACTTCAACCTGAGCTCTTTTTTTCAATGCTAATCTGTTTCTTCCTTGCCATTTATACTGTAGTAATATGGTTTAAAAAATAAATTACACTGTAATTATAATATCTGAATAAATCTGAATTTTTGGCAAAAACATGATCACAATAAGAGAAGTCAAGAAGCAAACTGAGTAAATGTTCATTTTAAACTTGAAAAGAATACTTTTTTTTACTTGACATCTGCATAAGAATAACAAAAAATACAAAATCAGTGAATTTGATTCTACTAAATATTTGGGTGGTCCCAAACTTATGGTCGGTAGTGTATATATATATAATTTTTAGGTAACTGATTGAAAAAAGTAATGAGTATCAAGTATTGGTAAAATGAAATAAACATTGAATTCCTTGCTTTTATTTACTGAAAAATGAATGAAACTTTCAACCCAGCAAACATTGTTCTAACAATAAAGAATGATGATGCCACTTGGTAACCTGATTAATTTGAAAAGAAACATAAAATATATATATATATATATATATATATTCAGATTTTAGACCAAAACAACAGTCATCCAAAAAATCTGGATTGAAATATCAATAGAACATTCAAAAAGACAATAACCCAAAAAAATGTCAAAGTTGACCAAGAAATGACTGCTTGAAAATAAAGTCAATTTTTTAGAGTGGTTAAGCCAAAACTCAGAAATCTGGAGAGGAAGTATTAAACCTGGTCAATTCTTTTATTTTGAAAATGCTTTTTGTGAGGAAACTCAAAATGCTACTTTAATAACATTTGTTTTTTCTTAAATTCTTTGTATATTGTTTCTTTAACATTTTTTAGAATTTCTATGTTAATTTGAATAAGTGCATGAATAAATGCAGAACTAGCTATATATATATATATATATATATATATATATATATATATATATACACACACACACACACATTCTACTATGATAAAGACTGGTGTGTGTGTGTGTATATATTTCCCTCCTGTCATGCTCATAGAGATAGTGGCAATAGAGAGGCAGCATCTTTTCAGTCCATTATAAAGGCAATAGTGAGGCAGTGTTGGCTCAGTTTCTCTCCTTACTTCCGTTTATTAAACTTTACTGCCAGTTCTGAAAGCTCTTGCTGCATGTTTGCTCTTTAACAGTGTTTTATTAGTTAATATTTTTCCAATAATTATATCATTGAGAATTGAAGAATGTATATATATATATATATATATATATATATATCCTCTCTATTATAATAAAGACTACTGCTGTGTGTTTTATATATATATATATATATATATATATAGTTATAATAAAAGCCATTGTGTGTTTTATATATATATATATATATATATATATATATATATATATATTCTGTTATTATAAAAGCCATTGTATGTTTAATATATATATATATATATATATATATATATATATATATTCTCCATTATAATAAAAGCCATTGTGTGTTTAATATATATATATAAATATATATATATCCTCTGTTTTAATAAAAACCGGTGGATGTTTATATATATATAAATATATATATATAAAACATCCACTGGTTTTATATATATATATATAAAACTAGTGGATGTTTTATATATAAAACTAGTTTTTTATGTCTTAACATAAAATACTAAATAGTAAATATATATATTTTTTTCTCTGTTATAATAAAAGCCATTGTGTGTTTAATATATATATATATATATATATATATATCCTCTGTCATAATAAAAACTATTGGATGTTATATATATATATATATATATATGTTTCTTACCTCTCAGGCTCAAGTGTTTAGATTATTTTAGGTTTTTTTATGTCTTAACATAAAATACTAAACAATAGGAACATCAATATATCTGTTGATGTCACATTGGTATAAATATTTTGCAGTTATTTTTGACAAAATATATCCACTCTTATATATATATATATATATATATATATACTAGCAGTATAGCCCGGCATTGCTCGGGTGTAATGAAAGCTTTATAACTAATCCATGATTTTATAGCTCAGTCTGTTTGGACGTTGGCACGAAAGACTAAAAAACAATAGTTGTTTTTAGTTAAAGCGAAACTGTAGGCTGAAAGAAAAATGAATGGATTTAAGTCAAATTTTGATTTCCTGGTATTGATATCAAATTTTCTGCACTATTGTAAGAACTTCAACCTTGAAACTTCTGAATATTGTTCATTATGTCTTTGTCTATGAGTGTATCAAATTTGATTAAAATCGGACCACTCCTTCTATAACCCGATTTTTTCGATTATCAGTTTTTATCAGGGGTACCTTGACACAAAACCTAGCCAAGAACACTCACAGATGCTTATAGTACAACTGTTTAAATTTTCAACAAAATCGGTTCGGCCATTTCGGAGTCTATAGGTAACGGATACACACACACAGAGACAAAGTTCCATTTATAAATAAGTTTATATATATATATATATATATATATATATATATGCACACACAGTGAGAGGAAATAAGTGTTCATACACCCCAAAATTGCTTGTTAATCACATTTGTAGCAAATAAAAAACACAAATAACAATGTTATACATGTATTTTAGGTCATAGAGTCAGAATCTGCAAATGAAAACAAAAAAGTCATTGATATTTTCAAAAATATATGCATTTTCATGTTTTGTGGTGTGAAAAGTTTTTGTGCAATATCAATTTTGCATTATAGAGACATAAATTTTGGTTTAACTTCCAAGTAGAATATTATAGATTGCTCTAGAATGTTCTTAGTAACTCTAGTCAAGCTTTAGATGAAAAATCGGGACATTCTGCTATCACTACTCACAGAAAGTGGTTCAAATTATGAAAGGATGTTATAATTGCCTTTGTCACATGAAACATGCATGAGGGAACTGACAACTGCAGGCTTGTGCAGCTGTGAAAACTGCAATTAAAACAAACAAATAATGTGAGCACATGGAGGAAGAATGTACACAAAATTTGAAAAAATAAAAAAAAATGAAATTTACATAAATATTTGTAACAAAACAGGGAACTTATAACAAGTGTTTAAATCAGCAAGAATTGTTTGAATCGCCAAAGCAATACATTTTTACAAATTAAGGAAGGGTCTAAAAAGCAATAAAAACTTGAGAAGAATTAAATTTTCATTCACTATAAAATTTGTCTAGGGTTTGCTGGAAGTTGAATGGAAAAAATGTTAATTACCTCGTTGGCACCTCATGTGGTCTATGGCAATTGAGTTACTCCCTAACAGTACCAAAAATGAATGTGCTGACACTGGGGATAACAAATTTACGTCTGATCTCTTAGAAGGTCTCAATCAAAAAGACTGTTAAGGGGGGTTTCTATTTCTTATGCAGAAACAAAAAATCCTATATTCTAGAAAAGGTCGCCATAAGACAGGTTATTTGTTACATTTTTACTTACTTATTCTAACTTTACTGTTTTGTCTCATATTTCTCATTTAGACCTCATTATTGTTTTACATTATCCTAAAATATAAGGAACTATATTTTCTGGATACATTGTCCCAAGGGGTGACAAGGTCACCGGTCAAGAATACAGGGCTGGCTTTGACAAGAAAATGAACCTGCTGATTTTTACATTAAGGTTTTGTAGTAAATGGCGCCTGGCAGCAGCTACAGATGTAACAAATTGACTAACGCACAAAAAAACAAAAAACAAACTGGATGTTAAGCTCTGGAAAGATAGAAAAAGTTACAGAAAGAGCTCCTGAGATCTGAACATCCCATTTACTACAATTATTTCATTCATAAAAAGATTTAAATGATGTGATATTAAGAACCAATGCAGACCAGGTGCTCCTAGGAAGATCTTTCCAAGATTATGAAGAAAATTGGGATGACATATCCAAAAAATTCAATGGCCACTTGAGAATATTTTCAGAATGATTTGTGTTTATCAGGAGTTCACATAACTAAGTGAACAATAAGTAATGAAATACACAGAGATAAGTCTAAAGTTGTACACACGAAGGAAGACAACATTCTTTTTTAAAAGGCACAGATATGCAAAGTTAAAATTTGCAAAAGTGCATAAAGATAAGCCAAATTGTTCATGGGAAAGATCTTTATGGACAGATGAAGCTAAGATTGAGTTTGTTTGGTCATAATTCTTGAAATCATGTATGGAGGAAAGATGGTGAAATGTATGCACCAAAAAACACAAGACCAACTGTCAAATTTGGTGGTAGTAGTATCATGGTTTGAAGGTACTTTTCTGAAAGAGTTGTTGGTAAATTGTTAATTATAGATGATATGAATGCAAAAATGAATGCAGTAAAATATCAACAAATCGTAAAGGAAAATTTAGTGCCTTCTGGAGAGAAGCTTGGGCTTCCTCTTGATTGGATTTTCCAGCAAGATAATGATCACAAGCATATGGCTAGGACTACAAAGAAGTGGCTGGCTGAAAACAACTGACATCTTACAATGATCAAATTAGTCCCCAGATTTGAATCCAATAAGGAACTTGTGAAGACTTTTGAAAATTAAAATCTGGGAAAGAGCCCCAACAAATACCATAAATATGAAGAGGCTTACAGCCTATCACATTGAATACACCGGTTCTCACTCGATCATCAAAGGTAAGCAATGTTGATCCTGGTCAGTACTTAGATGGGTGACCACTTGGGAATATCAAGTGCAGTAAGCGTATATTGATGAATGTGCATTGTGATGCAATGGATATTGGCTTGGATAGAGAAATTGGTGAGCTGAGTTCAAATTCCAGTCAAATACCCTGCATTCACTTAAGTACTAGTACCCTTGGGTAAGGTATTAATCCCTTCCCTTGTCCACAGCTTTGTTTCTTATCCATGCAATTTCTTGCCACATAGCCCTGACCGTTACATTTATAGCAAACAATTCCACTGCATAGCCTGAACTAAGGGAAGCTCTAATACTACTTTGGTTTGCTTGCATGGCTGTAGTTATGAATTCCTCTAAGCTAGTCATCATTCAGGATAGTCCTGGCCTAGTCCCCTCGCAGCAACAGAAACAATCTGCCAAAAACCTCGACTGCAGTCAGTCAAAAAGCAAAGGCCTTTATTCACCATGTGATTTTTCCGATTGGAGGCACAATTCATTTGCATAATTTAATACAGATAACAGTTCTTGTTCATGAGAAGGTAATTCTCAATTAAAAGGAGGCAGAAAAAAAATGAATATGGCAATGAATTGCCAGTAATTTGTTGGCCTTGATTTCTATTAACTTTTTAGGCATTTTAAAAAAGTTGTCAAGATTTTTTGCCTTCGCCACATTTTCTGCCTTTTTTTTTTCACCATAAGGACATTATAGACTTTTCTTAGATCAAAATCCTACATGCTAAACAAAGGCAAACTCTCTTTTGTTGAGAATAAGGCAAGTCTTGTTCACCATTTCTGCCATTCTGTGGTTCTTGTTCACTATGTATTCCTGATGACTTCAACTCTCAACTTGGAATCTGTAATGATGACACAACCATTTACTCCTGCCTTGATAGTAAGGCTGATCAGTCTATCAAGGTAAAAATGGCAAGTGATGTCCAAAACAATCTCAAGATCATCATTAACTGGGGCAAAAGGTAGTTTTTCAATTTTAACAATTCTTAAACTAAATTTCTCTACATTAATCATCTAAGGGACATTTCTCTGCCTTCACTCATCATGGCTGATGCTAACCACCTGGTAAGTGACTTGTTGCAACCTCTTGAACTAACGTTCTCAGCTGACATGCAGTGGGAAGACTATATTGAATCTATTGTGATGTCAGCTGCTAAGAAATTTGGATCACTGTGTCATGCTAGACAGTTTTTCTCTGTAGAATCTAACTTATAGATGTATAAGTTAAACATTCATCCATGCTTAGAATATTACTTCCACATATGGTCCGGTGCTTCTACTATTTCCCTTGAGCTCCTTGATAAAATCTAAAGAAGTATCAGCAATATTATTGGTCCTTACCTAGCAGCTTGGCTTCAATCACTTATCTACTGGTGTAAGATTGATATCTACCTTTTTTACAAATACTTTCATGGTAACTGTTTGGAAGAGCTCGCCACTATAGTACTTAGACTTTATAAATTAAAGTACAGTACTAGACTGGCATTGAGATCTCATTAATTTACTGTTGAGATGGATAGATGCAGCTGTAAGTTTTATACTGTCTCTTTTCTTGCACTTCTCACTTGTGGAACTCCCTTCCACTACCAATGTTGAATATCAATCACAAAAAAGTCATATAAATGTAAACATATCTTAATGCCTTTTTAATTAATTTTTTTCCCAGGGAAATCACCTTCAGTGAATAATGGTCTTTATTTCCTTCTAAGTGATAAAACTTTCTGATAGACAAATCTGTATGGGAACAATTATACCATTTAATATTAACAAAAAACAGATTACCTAGGTCATTTCAAATTATTATTCTTGGACCTCACATACTTTTCTCAATATTCATTCTACTTATGAACATAAATTGCAAAGTTCTTCTTTAAGATTGCTATCAACTAGATTCTCTTTGATCCCATGATCTATGATATTTCAATGGCAATTTTAGTTTTAAGAAATGCCAGATGTCAAAGAAGCCAAGTCTGTTACTCATAGACTTGGGTGATATGATATTTTAACAAAAACCCTGCATGAGATGTGAAGAATATAAGATACACAGATGGCATGGTGATGACACATAAAGGAAAATACAGGACCTCTTACAGAAGGTAACAAAGGTAAATGAGGAGAAAGGGCTAAACATAAAAAATTCTGAATGCTTGGTCGTTAGCAAAAAAGAAAACCCCTAAAGTATCAACTGCAGGTTAGGAATACTAAAATCAAACTGGTGCAGAAATTTAAATACCTGGGAAGTGTTCTAAGAGTGGATGGAAAATTTGACACTGAGATTCAAAGGTGCATTGGTTTGGCCAAAGACATATTTGAAAAGCTAAGCAGAGTATTGAAAGACAAAGATTTCATTGGAAACAAAGACAAGAAAACTAGACTGTTATGTGATACCTGTCCTTCTATATAGCAGCAAATACTGGAAGATCTTCTCAAAGATGAAGGAAAGACTTGAAGTAACAGAAATGTGGTTCTACAGAAGCACATGTGAGCAACCAAGTTTTCAAGAGGATACATATGAAAAGGAAACTTAGCCTCAGGAAGAGTCAGCTGAAGTTTCTGGGACATGTAATGAGGAAAGAGAGCTTCAAGAATCTAGTACTCATAGGATGGATAGAGGAAAAGAGAGATACCTGATAGGCTTGAGCAAGTAGAAAGAGGTTTGAAAGAGATACCAAGAAGAAAAGTGTTAAGTGTGACAAGAGATTTTTTTTTTTTTTTTAATCATCTCACCCCAAGCAAGGCATTCCACTGCCACTATTGCGCATGGGGCTACATAGGGGAAGGTAAAGAGAAGGAGTGGATAGACATAGGGAATGTCAGGAGAAAGGTGACAGATGAGTAAGGATAGCGAGGATGAGGGTCGGGCAGATGGGAAGAGTGCTTGATAGAATGGGAGCAGGTTAGTGTGTTAGGAGGTGTGTATTGACCTTACATTTAAACTCCTGGAGATTGTAGCCGTCGGGGAAGCAATCGTTTGGAAGAGAATTCCACAGTCGGGAAGTGCGAGGAAAGAAACTGTTGGAGTAGAAGTTATGGCTGCATTTTATCGGTTTCACTGTAAAAGGGTGGGATCTAGTTGCTAATCTAGTATCTCGTGCAAATTCATATTTAGGGGGCACCAGTGATCTAAGTTCATCGGAGTAGAAGCCGTGAGATAGCGGCAAGTGGAAGTCAGTGATCGGCCATGTCCTGAAATGACATGGCACATGAAATAGAAGATTTCTGCAGTCATTGTAAATATAGCAGAAACACAATAAACAGACTTTTTTTTAATGTTTAATTAAGTACATTGAAAATGAAGAGGTTTATGTTGAAAAAGAAATATTTATTTGGATAAAAATACTTTTATCATTAGACTACAGATTTATTCATTGAAATATCAATATTTAAGTGGCAATCCTTCATTTAACCATGTTGTATTAAATAGAATGGACAGGGAATGTCTGTTAAACTTTTTGATGACTTTTTCTGGTTCCAAATATGTCATTTTATATCACATGGAAATTGCAAAGGAACATGATCAAATTGTGTTATATTTGAGTACTTTTAAACATTGTTTGTTGTTTTCAATGAAAGAACAGAGAAACTTGATTGACAACCAGTGTAATCTTATCAATGTATTGAGTTGGAATAAAGGTTAATTCAGTTTCAATAAATTTTCTATTTAATATGTAAATAAACTTTCTTGCTAACCTAATATATAGACAAGATAGTTAAAAAGAAATGTCTCACAAAAGACTCTCTCATTCATATCGCCAAATGTTTTGGATTATTTATGACAATTATACTTAAAACAGCTGAATTTGGGAAAGAAATCCTGCTCTTATTATGCTTGTATTTATGATAAGAAAAGAAAAACATCCAAATTTATTTCTTTATTTAATATGATAAAAATAAAGTTTTATTGACAATCATCACACATTAAGTTTGATAAATTTATTATAAGATGCATATTTAAATATAAATAAATTTTCAATAAGGTGTGTTGTATTTAAATTACATGTATACCATACAACTGCAATGCATTCCTTCAATCAGCCTCAATTGTTGAAAGTTTATAACAAAGAATACATCTTCCTAAAAAGTAACATTAAAAGTAGTCTCTCTACTTATACAATTCAAATAATTACTTGATAAGGAAGTGACATCATTGACTGCTATAAAGATGTAGAATCTCACATAGTGCTTTAAAAATACTTTTATAATTTTCATACAATAAAGTACATACAATGATATCTAGAGGCAATGTAAATGAATGGTTCATCTAATCTCAAACCAGAACTGTGCCATAATTTCCACCATTTCTTATATTGATATCTCTTTTTCATTTTTTAAGCAGTTCTTTACTGTCCAGATGCCTAAGAAATAAGAGCAGACAATTCTTAGCAATTTAGAAGTCTTGAGTATGAAAATGGCACATATTTTTAGCCAGCTTAATTCCTTAAGATTTAAATTCAATATTATTTTATGTATGCGTTTACTGTCTATTTACTGACACAATTTAAGATGGTTTTGGAAAATGTTCTGTTCTTATTTTGACTCAATTTGATATCCAATGAGATTTGATGAACTGTTAAAGTAGTTAAGCAGAAAGTACTTGGTAAACTTTAGCTGCTGTATACTTTAAAAACTATGAACATGTTCAAGAAAAAAATAAGAACAAAGTGTAGCTTAGGGAAAAAGAAAAAAATTAATGGTGAACCACTTGCATTAGGATGTTGTGTGCAATGGGTTCCTATCATAAAAAAATCTAGCATAATTCAGAAAACCACCTACCACTCAAATGGCAGATGAGCCAATTCTGTAACCAGTACATTTAGCACAGAGAAAAAAGTCTAACTGGAAAAATGAACAAAAAATGTAAGAGACTCTATCAAGTCAAAAAGAAAAAGTTTTAAAAACAAATAATGAAAAATATAATGTTCAAAGAGTGAACCCTTGATAGCATGATAGATTTTCAAATTATTTATGAATATACTTCAAATATATATTGAATTTTTTGTGTACTTGTATTTTT
This sequence comes from Ascarosepion bandense, assembly GCA_037127315.1. Taxonomy (NCBI): domain Eukaryota; kingdom Metazoa; phylum Mollusca; class Cephalopoda; order Sepiida; family Sepiidae; genus Ascarosepion; species Ascarosepion bandense. The sequence continues at coordinate 609,489 of JBBBDQ010029107.1, read as the reverse complement.
ATTTAATATCATTAGAAAATTTCATTAGAAACAAAGAAAAGAGTATTGATCTTTTATGTAGTATGAATCCTGTTACATGCTGAACAACTTCCTTACTAAGAAATAGGAGATTTGAAATAACAAGTGTAATTCTACAGACAGTTACTCAGAATAACATGTATGAAATATGTGAGTAAGGTTGACGTTTGTAAAGAAAATTGGAACACTCAAAATTCTAAAGAGACAGTTGAAATTTACTGAACATAATGAGGAAAGAGGGCTTAGAGAATTTAACACTTACAAAGCATAATGAAGTTTAGAAAGGTACAGAGAAACAGCAAGTAATTTATTTAATGAGTTTATGTAAGTATATTTAGAAGAATCATAAAAAAATGAATGTTGCTTACTTCTACAAAGGGTAGGAAGTTATAGAGAACCATGATTGTCTGTATCTTGGATGAACATGGCACATAAAAAGATATTCACATTTCATTTCCAAGATGCACAATTCATCATACTCCCCAACAACCATTATATTGTTCTCTATCATTTAATATGATATTCAAATAATTAAATCCAATTTTCATATCAAAAACATGTATAGAAATAAGGTTAACTTAAAAAATATGGAGGCTTACAATCACTACAAACCAAAACATTGGTTTCTGTATAATCACGAAAGTTAAGCAACATCAAGCCTGATTTGTACCTAGATGAGTGACTGCTTGGGAATACCAAGTGCTGTAAGTTTGGATGTGTGGATGGTGTAACGGATAATGGCTCAAAAATTTTAAACAATGAACCAGACTCTAATTCCTGTCAAGTTTGTTATATTTATTTATATGAAAATGCCTCTTCTTCCCCTATATGTTTTACTAAACAATTATCTCCCTACCCTAAAAAAAAATAATTCCTGACTTTAAGTGACCAGCAAGGGGTTAAGCCATAGAAAAGAATCAATCAAAGAATCAAATATGGAACTAATATTTAAACTTCAAAAATATGAGATAATATTTTGTGAGAAAAAAAAAAGCTATATTAATGCTTATTAACTTTAAGCTTCAGGTGAGGACAGACATCTCTCATATTTTTTTATGATTTTCTCTATTCTTTGCAATAAATAACTTGGAATTATGAAACTGAAGATTAAGTAGAAATTATTGCTTTTTGATTTGGTATCTAAGAATTTGGATTACTTGACTGAAAATTAACAGATTGGCTATCGACTTGTGAAGAACTACAACGAAACTTAGAATTACAATAAAAAAGTGACAATTGAAATTTCTGGCACATCTGATGAAGAAAGAGGGTCTATAAAATATAGCAGTCACAGGATACAAGAGAAAATCTACATGTGTCTAGTTTCTTTGAGAGAATTTAAAATGAAACACTTTATTTCATTCAAAATTTTATTGTTCTCATATTTTACTTTTTACTATATTTGATATCTTTCATAGGGATTTGAATTGTTTTTTCCACAAAATTTGTCTGATTAAAACAACCTCTTTAACCATGATATATAAAGGGAATGAAGATGAGTTAACCCACTGTATGTGGAATGGTGGGTCCTAAATCATGCTCAATAGAATAACTGATATTTTTACATGAAATTTTGAAGATCATTCTAGATCTGTTTTGTTAATTTCTGTATTTTTGCAAACAAATGTATCTATATTTAGATCTCTGAACTATTTATAAGGCCTGACTGCAACAATACAAGATGATAGGTAAATTGATGTTATTTTATATTTTTAATTTTGCACTTTGTTTGTTATTTTGTATAGTAGGGTCAGTTGGGCATTAGCTGTGGGAAAAAGAGTAAGATGTTGCCAGGAATTTGAGAAAAGTATGCTGTACTTTTTAGCATTCATATCAGAAGCTCCAATACAAACATTTCAGAGTCTTTGGGTGTCAATCTGAAGTCAGTGCAGAGAATTTGGAAAAAATTGGATGAGTCTAATAGTGATTACCAAGGTGTTTGGCATGATCACTGGTGATGGGTGTTGGTTACATTATACCTTCATTCATCTTCCCAAAAGGTCTTAGAACTCTTTTCTTTTATTATTTTATTTTATTTATTTATTTTTTTTTTCAATTGGAGTAGATAGACTAAACTATCGCCCGGTTCACACTCCACCCACATCTATTGAACAGGTGAAGAGGCTCATCCCTTGTTTCCTGTTTAGGATGCGGTTTCCGGCTTTCTCTTTTCCGTTCTTTTTACCCTTACGTAGCCCCTTGCGCATCAGTGGCATTACCGCCTTGCTCGGGGTGATATGATTAAAAAAAAAAAAAAAAAAAAAAAAAAAAATAACAGGGAGACACGACAGTGAGTGCCTTGAGAAGATAGTGATGCTCTGGATAAAGAGAGTTGCTGCTGAAGATGCTATTTCTGGAAACAAAACTCTCCACTGTGTCATACAAGCAGGAGAACCTAGTTATGACTGTCAGATAATTTGTGAGACTATACTACCCCTTACATCTGGTCAGCTAACATCTCAGACTGCAACCTCCTTGACTATTATGCATGGAACACAGTTTAGTGAGAGATCAAGTTAACTCCTTGTAACATCAAAGATAAACTGAAGGCAAGAATTATTTCAGTATTCACCAACTTAAATAAGAAGACTGTTCAGAAGAGATGCAGAAGGTTCTGAAGTCATCTAGAGGCTGTAGTTGAAGTAAGTGGTGATTTTTTTAATAAATTTACTCCTTAGTATTTCAAGATATTTTTGTGCAATTTTATTAAATATATCATTTAAAATTAGATGTCAGCATTATTTTCATTTTTGTGTAATTTAGATGACAATTCACTCATCACAACTTTTGTGCATGCATGTGTGCATATATATATATAGCGCCTGATGATGCATTCAAGCATAAAACACATTCACCACTAGGTGTTGACTTCAGTGTCTAATTTTATATTTACTTCCGATCTATCTTTGACATTGATCACTTTTACTCATAAATATAGCATAACTGAATACTATATTTTTACCATATTGTATACCAATTTTTTTATTTAGCCAAATTCACTTAGAGTTTTTTCTTTTTCTTTCCATCACTTTTGTAGGTATTCTACACTGCAGTATTAGAAAATCTGACAAGAAATTTTAAATGTTGTAAGACTCAGGGCACACATTTCTTGTGAGTGACCTTGTGATTAAGGCATTATGTCGGTATTTACATCATAGTGAATTATTTTCTCTTTTAATCAGGATAGCATTTTTTTTTACATTAAATTTGTGGTCAGTCTCTTTACAGTGGGCAATCAAAACATTCGATGTATTGTTTTGTAAAATGTCTCTTTTCTGTTTATATAATCTTTCTTTGGATTCTTTGAGGTTTTTTCTATGTATTCTTTGTGACAATTATTATAGGTGATAGAATAAACTCCTTTGTCAGCTTTTAGCTTATAAGTTTTGTTTAGTACTGACAAAGTTTTTATTGTTTTGGATGTAGTCATAAAAATTTTTCTGTTGAGATAAGATAGATTCTTTTCCAGTGTAAATATGATAGTTGGTAGGAAGGATAATATATATTTTCTGATTCCTTAGAAGCCTTTCTTTTTCTTTTTTTTTTTTTTTAATATTTTACGGGTTTTAGTTTCACATTGAATATTAAATAATTAAGGTACTGGAGAAGTTTGAACATGCTTTCAATATATTTCTTCTCTTTGTATAAATAACCTGAGCTGTGGTACAAATTTGTAATTTGCATCCTTGTTTAGTCTAGTAGAACATCATTTATCTAGTTAGTAGATAAAACCATTCTTTTTTTGTTCTCTAGTCTATTCCGAGGAATATTATACTTCTTTGGTGGTCTTCTCCTCTATGATAATTTTATCATATTCATTGAAAATCTTTAAAAAAATGGTAACAGTGTTTTTGACCATATTTAGATTTTATGAATTCCAAGTTGGGTAACTTTGATTCTCTCTTTGAACTGGCTAGATGATTTAATGATGTTAGTAGCAGGCTTGTACTATGAAGCTAAGAAGTCTGATTTAACAATATTCATATAAACTGGAGGGGACTGTAAAAATGAAAAAGAAGGTATTTATTGAAATAGCAATAAAAAGTTCTTGAAATATTTACAGCTAATAAAGAAACAAAGACTGAATAAAAGGCTGTAATGATGGTGTAATGTAATTTTCATTCAGTTTGAATGAATGCATAACAGAGCAGGGACAATGGAAGATGGTAATGTGCACAACAATGCATAGAAAGTTGTGAAGAGACATGATTTCCCATATTCCTAAGGGACACAACACATAAAAGAAAAACCCCTTATTGCTAACTATCTTTGTTTCTACTATTTTATGTCAACAGAGAAAATGCTGATATGTTACATATTGCACCTAATGCATGTGTCTATTTCACAGTTTTATTTAAGGCAAATGGCTGTAAATAGTAGCTGTTTTTACTCATTTTTGTTTTATTTCTGGGATTGTTTTTAAAAAATGAAAGTACTTCATATCTCAGATAATAAATTTCTTTACTTGTATCCTTAATAATTCTGATCAATATGTTTTTTTTACTGGTTTTGTTCTGTACTTCCACTTTTTGGTCTTGCTGAGTATCACAACTCTGTCCTGTTTACATTTCAGATCACACTGTAGTATCTGTTAATAACTCTAAGTCATCTGCTTGGTATTCACAAGACTTCTTTCTATTACCAGTGTAGATTGGGATTCTTTTTATGATTGTCTTTGCAAAACTTGAGTGAAATTGAAAATAAAAAGAAATTGTGCTACTGGGATTTCTTCTTGTGTAAAAGCCAGCATCTGTTTTTGTGCTTTTTTGTAAATAACAGGCAAAACCACAAACTACTCTTTGGTTCACACCGGTGATAGAAATAGATTGTTTACAACAATGTTCAGTAAAAAGATCTTGGGGTAAGTGACATGAGCCAAATTTAACCATCCCAAAGCAGGCCTTCCTTCTAAAAATGTCATGCTGCATATCTGGTGGGATTAGAAAGAAATCTTGCACTATGAGCTTCTGTCAAGTAACCAGTCAATTGATTTTGAAAAGTACTGCTTGCAACAGGATGATTTAAAGGCTAGAATCTTTTTAAAAAAGGTCAGAATTGGCAAACAGGAAAGGTGTTGTTTTCCATTAAGATAATGCCAAACCTCATCTTTCTTTGGTTAACCAGCAAAAATTATTGCATATTTGGCTTCAATATGTTACTCCACTCACCATATTCACCAGATATTGCTCTTTCAGATTTTTATTTCTTCAGCTCCTTGCTAAATTGTTTCAATGGTAAAAAATTTTAATTATTAAGATGACACAAAAATACTTTAATGAGTTATTTTCCATGAAATCACCAAAATTATGAGAAGACAGAATATTAAGTTAAAGGAAAAATTCAGAAAGGTTTTGAAATAAAATGCTTCATATTCAGTTGAATAAATATTTAATAAATATTTAAAGCTAGTTGAATAAATATTTAATGGCATCATTTGTTTTGTTTTAATTTCCCTTAAATTGGCATGAACTTTCCAGACAATCCAATAAATATCTTGAAATTTCTCTTCTCTGAGAAACATTGAAAGAATGCTTATTAATTAGAATGGGGCTTTAACAAAATAGAATTTTAAATTTGTAATATTTAATTTATTGTTCTTCAAGATAACATAATAGGATAAAAGTATATTTTCATAATCTTATCTTGTCTAATGTTGATGAAAGCAACAGGTAAGTCAGTTACACTTCCTACGATGATTACATGTTTGTTAATGGTCATCTGAAGAAGAGGTATTGTTTTTACTATTGTTTACTTAATGCAAGGTCCAATTGTCATTCAAAGTAAAAGTTTAAGATAAGTTTGTTATAAAAGTGTACAGAACAGAGTATAAAAGTGTACAGAACAGAGATGGAACAAAAGTTGTGTATTATTTGGATATATAGGATAGATAATGGTTAAAGTTATTAGAGAAGCATCCTATTGGGCATTCATTCCATAATGCAAAAGTTTTTAAAAAAGAAGCTATTTTAGTGGAACTTTCTCCTCACCAAGGGAATCAGGATGAGTTATGTTATGATGAGTCATAATAATTCAGAATCAAAGTAAATCTTTTTTTTTTCACTGAATTTTTGTGCAATAATTTTAAAACAAAGGAAAAATCTAAAGAAATAAAAATAAAGAAGCCAAGTCTTTCAAGGAAATTGCTAACAGTAAGTGCTCAGTAAAATGTCGTAAGATAAAGTTGGCAGCAAAAGAGGCAACTGCTTTGATGTTCTAATGAAATATAATAAAGTGTTAGATTTGGTCAAGACAAAAGACACAGCTGAGGATTTGGATTACATCACTACAAATTGTTACAGAGACTAAATCTTTGACACACTGGTGCAGTATTGAAATTTCTCCAAATCAGTCACTTGCCTGATATCACCTTTTACTTTATTTTTAAGAACTCATGCAAAAAATAGATTTAAAGATCTTCTTGTAACTGTACTAAAAGATAAAAAATAATTTTTTTTAACCTAGCATGGTTGAAAAGGTAAAGTGTATGAAATCTCAGAAAAGTGTATCAGAAAATCTACTTAGATTCATAAATCAGCTCATAATAGGGAAGAATCAATTCCCACTTTTTATAGAAAGATTTTAGTGTTATTCCCATCTTTTCTGCAACAAAATATTCTTAAATTCTTCTTGGTAATACAAAACATTGCAGAGAAAGAATCTAAATCATAGACTAAATTGCATTTTTATCAAAACAATTTCATGTTTTTTTAAGTGTATTTGCATATTTGCTAATATCGATGTACATAATGTGGATATCTATTTATAAAATACAACTATAAGTTTTCATGCATTCATGGTTTTAATCTTGATTTTTTTTTCATCATGGATATAGCATAAATAATTCATGGAAAGAATAAAATAACCAAGTGTCACTCACCAAAGTGAACTGAGTTTAAATGAATATCTAGAAAAATAATGAAAAAACATTGCATATGTTCATACTGCACATGACATATCACATCATGATCATTAAGGCTGTAAGAGCACTACATGTACTGCAAACATAGCAGCAATGGTGTGTTTAGGGCAAGATAGCCTAACAAAATCTATCCCTCAGTTTTCTTTCTTCAAACATTATTTCCACCTCAAGGAAAGAAATCCCAGTCATTTCTGTTATTTAACCATAACTGGTATCATATCTTATTTAAGGGGTTTATGCAAAAGTACAAAATGGACTGATGAAAAGTAAGAAATAACATTCAATACAAGAAGAAAATATTGAGAGTTAACTAGTTTTACTGTTCACTTACCAAAACCCGATCAAGGATAACATAATTTGTTTTTATTTTATCTTCAAGTGAGTTTTGATAAGTGAGATAAAATTGACAAAACAACAGAGATAAGACGTGGCTGAAATAAGATTTTTTCTTCTTTTTTTAATCATTTCACCCCAAGCAAGGCAGTACCACCACTACTGTGCAGGTGGCTACATAATACTAAAATTTTAGGCAGGAGGAGAGCAGAGATAAAGACAAACCAGTTACAGGGTGAACCAGAGAAAGGGCAAGAGAAGGATGGGAATACAGATGTGATGACAGTTGCAAAGGTAGAGTGAGAAAGGAAAAGAACAAGATACACTGGGTGATGTAGAAAGGATGAGAAAAGGACTGGAGTCAAGTGAATAAAAAATGGGAATTGACATTGTATTTAAATTCCTGGAGGTTGTAGCTGTCAGGAAGGCAAGTATATGGAAGGAAGTTTCACAGGTGGGAAGTGCAAGAAAAGAAGCTGCTGGAGTAGAAATGTCAGCTGCATTTAGTAGATTTAACTGTAAAAGGGTGGAAACTTTTGCCAGTCTGTTTGCTTGAGTAAATTCTTGTGGAGACAGTACCAGTGATCTAAGTTTGTCAAAGCAGATGCCATGAAAATATTTGTAGAAGAGACAAAGGATAGCCAAATCCCACCAGTGAGAAAGTAGCTGGAGTCGAGCTGCCAGGTCACAGATTCTCCTTTGCAGCCTGTCGAGAACACTGAGATGAACAACAGTATTCTATTCATGGTCAGATGGTTGATTTGTATATGTGCAAGATGGATTCAGGTGGAAAAATCTTTCTGGCCTCACACAGTCACTCAACCTTTTTAACAGTGGATTTAGCTATGGATTCAGTGTAATGGTTCCACTTGAGGCTGAAAGAGAGAGGATGAGGCTGAGGAGGCACAGTATATTGCTTTCAGGGAGACTCACTTTGTCAATCCTTATTGGGGGGGGGGGGCAGGAGAGACTGCCTGCAATGGTTGACAGATAGCAGCCTCATTTTAGAAGCATTACCACTTACAAGCCATTTCTTACCCCAGTCTACCACAGAGTGGAGGTCCTTAAGTTCAGCAGTTAGGTTAGGTTTGTCCACCTCACCAGATTTCTTACTGATGAGAGAGTAAATAGTGTTGTCATCTGTGTAGATGCCTACTTGAAATTTAATCACATCAGAGAGAACATTTGTGAAGATCAGAAAGAGAGTAGGGTCTAGGATAAAGCTCTGGTGAATGCCAGCATCCATGTGATAGGATGAAGATGCATGCCCATTCAAGATGACCTTTATGTAATTTGATAGAAAAGATTGGTCAAACAAAGCAAGTGTCCAATGATACGATAATCTCATAGCTTGGGCAGAAGGCCGGCGAGCCAGGCCCTAATTGGATGGATTTGATGGTTCCCTTAAATTTTTAAATACAGGAACCACGGAAGAGGACTTCCAGCAGGCAGAAAAGCTGGTGGCAGAGGGATAGTAATTGTAGAGTTTAGAGAGGAGATTTCAGGGGCACATTTCTTCAAGACAATGACTGGGATTCCATTGCCACCACTCACCTTACTGGGTTCAAGTTCTGAAATTATCTTTGATACCAGAACAGAGGTTATGTAAATATCTCTCAGTTGAGCCTCAGCTCTAAGAGGGAAGTCAAGTTTGGATACTCCAGACAAGTCAAATGTGGAGTTGGAAGAGAATCTACAAGCAAAGCAGTCAGCATTATCCACAGATGCCATGAGGATCTCAAATTAATTGATTAAGAGAGGGATGGTGGGTTTGCCATTGTTCAGCACATATTTACAGGGCTGCCAATGGTCTTTGCAACCAAACTTGCAAGCAGATATGTGCTGCCTCATTCTCTCAGCAAACAGCCACTTAGTCTCATTCAAAATCCTCTTACATGCATTACGAGATGAGGCAATAGCCGCCTATTATGGTTTGACACTTGGCTGTAAAATATCCAGAAGTAGTGGTTCCTATGGGCAATGATGGCTGAGCAGACAGGAGTGAACAAATTAGGTTTGGGACAGAACTTTCTGATCAGTATGAAAGCATCAATGCCAGCTTTCACCTAGGAAGAAACCTGTGTGAGGCAGTCATCAACAGGGGGACTAAACACTTTTTCCCATAAGACGTCTCATAGGAAATTGCAGAATGCATCCAAGTGTGCTCTTTGATAGTAGTAAGAAATTCTGTTGGTAGGAATCTCCGAGGGGGAGTGAGAGTGGAGAAAAGTATTAATAGAAACGACAGCATGATCAGAGTTACTGAGAGGGCAAAGCTGTGAGGCTTGGCAAGAGTCAGGGACAGAGGTGAAGTATAGATCTAGTAGAAAAGGGTGTCCTAAAGTGATACTGGGGAAGCGCATCAGGAAATCCACCACTTGTATTAGAGATTAGGAAAGTTCATGGCATGAATGCCAGCAGAATCAGTGGCAGTTTTCTAGCTACTTGACAAGAGGGGAAGGTAGCCAGAAATTGAGAGGTCAGAGAAGGGAATTGAGGGGTTGAGGTTAGTCTCACACAGTGCTAGGATGTCAGGGGTCTTTTGTGAAGAAAAGATTCCATACTACTAAAGTTTGTACAAATACCACAGATGTTCATGCAGGAAATGTTGAGAGGTTTAGGTGATTTTACTTTGCCTGGTTTAGTTGTGTTTGTTGATATACAGTTGTTCATGTTTGTTGTTGGCAAGGAGAGACTTCAAGTAAGTGAAAGAGATTATACTTCCATGGTTCAACTATTTGCTTCTTCTGGGATATTATATTTCAGTCATTGATGACTGAGAGTTCATTCAGCATATAACTCAAAATAGTAGTCAAGATAGACATATGGAGAAGATCAACATGTATATGCAATCAAGGGAAACAGATTCATGAGAGAAATATTCCACAAATGATCGCATTATAATAGTCAAGTTTTAGTCAGTGCCTGCTGCTACTTGTGATGATATTGGCTGAAGACATCACATTTGATAAAAGAACCTCCATGTCACTGCTGATAGCTTGGTTAATTTTGCTTTCCCTAGAGTCCATCATTGATATCAGCCAAATTAGACTTGCTTTTGAGGGTAAAGTTAGCTTGAGCTTTCTAGTCAGTCAGTCAGAATTAGAAACAGCTGCTGTGAAAACTGCCTGGGTTTTTTTGATTGCTCAGAATAGATATTTTATGATTTTGGTATTTTGGGGTGTTATTCCAGATATAGTTGTGTGGAGCCTTTTGGGACCATCTGGCTATTAAAATTATGGGGTTCTCATCAGAAAGAGCTATACTCTAACTTGCCAGTGCCAACCTTGAACATTTTTTAATTATGATATATCTTAGTGACATTTACATAGCTTGAAGTAAATTATTGCAAATTATTTGAATTAACTAAAATAGCTATCTTTCGTTTGTCAATAAAAAATATTCTATAAGCCAAACCACTATTTTACATTTTATTGCAAACCAAATTAGCACATACTTCAAAACCACTAAAGTAAAAATAAAAAAAACAGACTTTTAATAACCAACATTTTGAAAATAAAATGATCAAAATAAATATGAGTTAATTATATTGACATCATGAAATTATTTGGAAGTTATAATATCACTGTTCTTTAAAAATGTCTATGATCTAAACATTCTGAAATCAAATCAAATTTACTATATACTTGAGACACAATGACATAAAGTGAAAGCTTCCTTTCCTTGCTTTACTTCTTGAAAAGTTAAGAGTTTATATACTTCATAAAACCTTGTGAAGGTACCCTAGGCCAAAGCCTATACTAGCCTGAAGAATAATCCAATCCTTCTTAATTAGTGAAGGCAAATTATAAATTTTAGTTAACACCTCTCTCAAAAAATGAATAGATGATATATACTGGTCAGTTATGTAGTTTCATTAACTTAGCTTAATCAAAGAAGTTATGAAACTTTGTAATTATTCAATCCAGAGTTATTGTCACAAATTTTTGGCAGCAAAACCAATATCAGCTATTATCTTCTGTCTTCTTAATTCCTGTTTATATATATATATATATATATATATATATAGCAGCTGCAGAGTTTGTGTTCCAGTTAAGTTCATTACATTCACTTACGTGCAAAACCCCTTGAAAAAGGAATGAAGTCATATCTTCTCCCAGCTATGGGTAAATAACAGGACAGATTTTGTTATATATCTTTGAGTCGCAACCCTTCAAGGTGAAGAACAACTCTGAATTCAAAACTAGAGGAAGGTCATTTGGGGACATTTGTGAAACACTACTGCACCAGTTCTCTGTATTCAAAAAGTGTGGCTGTTTTGGTACAAGCTCTCTCCACTAAATGATGTGCATGGGCTGTCACGCCTGTTCAGTTCTAAGAACTGAGCTGCTAGATTCTCATGCATCAAAAAAATGACATGGTCCTGGGTATGATAATAAACTACATCTGGCAGCAAGGCCTCTGATTGGGAGGTTGTGAGGAACATGGAACCACCTCTTAATTGCTGTTGTTCTCAGGTCCAACCTGACCCTTGGGTGGTAGCACTTGTTAGGGTCCCAACTATGGGCAAATAGTTTATCCCTAAACTGAGGTCAAAACACTAGGAAAATATAAAAATACACCTTTATGAAATATATACATAAAAATAGACTTTTAAAGAAATATATACATTTTTGAAGGTTGAATACGAAACTGAAAGACATCTTCAGTTTTCTAAAATAATAATAATAATAAAAATTTTCATCAATATCTGACTAAATTAACCTTCTCACTATAACCAAACATTAAAAAAATATCTTAAAACCCTACCTTTTTGGCATTAAATAACCCACAGAGGTTGATATGCCATTAAACAAAAGACAGTAAACTGCATCCGGCAACAAGGCCTCGGATTGGGAGGTGGTGAGAAACATGGAACCACCTCTTAATTACTGTTGTTCTCTGGTCCCACCAGACCCGGAGTGGTAGCACCTGTTAGGGTCCCAGTTATAGGCAAATAGTTAATCCCTAAACTGGGATCAAAACACTAAGAAAGTATAAAAATACACTTTTATAGAAAAATATACATTTTTGAAGAAATAATATTACCAACAATACAGTTTTGAAAATTATTTCCAGAACAAATTTTTGAAGGAAATTTCAGTTTTCTAAAATAAAAAGAATTAAAACAAAAAACGTTCATTAAAAACTGGCTAAATCAACCTTCTCACTATAACTGAACATTTAAAAAAATATCTTAAAACTCCAGCTTTTTGGCATTAAATAATCCACAGAGGTTGATATGCCATGAAACAAAACTCAAACTCAAAAAATGACAGGAGAGTCCTCCATATCTGAGAGAGAAAGGAACTGAAAAAATATTGAGTAGAGAGACCATTAAAATAGCAGGATTCAAGGATACTAAAGATGATGATTGACATTGCATCTAAATTTTTGAAGATCATAGTTAACAGGAAATTAAGAACCCAAGAGATAGTTCCATGAGCAAGAAGTGTGAGAGAAAAATCTGTTATCAAAGAACATATTATATCTAGCAATTTCAACAGCAAAATGATGAGACATAACTGCTAATCTCATGAAGTTGAATTATTAATGAGGCACAAGAAATTTACTAGGGTGGTGGAGCAGTGATTAAAGTCAAGATGCTAACTCAGAACCAATAACATTGCAGGTTCTTCTTGGGATTCTGCTAAGAATCACTTAATATATAGCAGAAGAAGCACCAGACCAAATGTGTCAGCAATATATAAGATAAAAAAAAAATCCTTGCTGTTTTTTATATCATTTTGGAAAAGTTATCATTGATACATAAATGAGTGCATCACATGCTGGGTAAGTGGTGGGGATAGGGGAATTACTTGTCACTAAGAAACAGCGAGGAACATGGTAGTGTTGAAACAGATTCGTCAGGGTTGTCTGCTTTCTGATTTTATGGTGGAGTTGTCCACAACTGTATCAAATCACCAAATATGTTAAGCCATTTGGGATAATGTTGTGGGTGAACACAATTCCAGCCATTATTTCCAGAAGTTCAGGTCAAGTGATTTAACCCTTTATTATGAACCCTACAGTGGCTAAACGCATGTCCTGGATGATAAGGCCCCAAAGGCAGACAACAGACAAATCTGTGGTGAGCTTGTAAAATGCTCCCAGATTTCTAATAAAACAAACTTCACCTGCACCACATAAGTAAGGTGTACAAGTTAAACCAGTGGATACCCAACACTGTTAGAAGCAACAAGAAGTGACAGACTATACTATATTTTTTAGCATAACAATGTATTCATCTTTGATCATGTGTTCACCAGTGATGAAAAGTGAGTCCTGTATGACACATGTATGTCAAACATAGATTGTCACCACAAGACACTGTGCCTCATGTGTTTATGGTGTGTATATGTGTGATTGATAGTTGGGATCTTTATGGTCTGATGGTATCAGTCTGTTTTGATATGTGGTTTATCTAAGTATGTGTTGACCTGACCATTTAAGTTTTGCCAAAGTGGAAGAGGGCTTTTTATGACTATTGTGCGTGTGTGTGTGCATGTTTATGTGCGTATACTTCTTGTATTTCATTTAATTTCATTTTGTGTTTGTGATCTCCAAAGTATTTTTGTAATTATTTTTTGAAATTTTTTTCCCCTTTTTTTTAAATAATCTTTTCTAACAGACATCATGGTGTAATGAAGAAGGCCACAAACTTATTGAAAGTAAAGTTACATTGTCAAAACGTTAATGTTATTATTAAGATGAAAGATTATGCAGAACACATTTATTTGACTAAACGCATTGTCACAGCTTTCAAAACCTAACCATATTCCTAATATACACAATAGTTCAAGCAAATTACAACACTTTCCTATCCCTACACTTGAGCCAGGATGTATTTGCAACCATCAGGGAGCTATTTGAAATGTCCGAGAAATGTACAAAGATAGAATGCCAAATCAGCTTCCCAAAACGATGTCTCAAAAGCAGCACAGTGTCCAAAACTATCAAGAGCACCTACTTCCAGGCATGCCTCAAATTACCAAGCCACAAACAATCGCTGGACTGCCTGCATGAGTTCTGCATAATCTTTCATCTTAATAATAACATCAACGTTTTGACAATAAAACTTTACTTTCATTAAGTTTGTGGCCTTCTTAATTACACCATGTTATTCGTGGGAAAAAATTATAAAAAAAAAAGAAAAGAAAAAATTTCAAAAAATAATTACAAAAATACTTTGGAGATCACAAACACAAAATGAAGTATACACATATAAACGCGCACACACAATAGTCATAAAAAGCCCTCTTTCACTTTGGCAAATGTTAAACTATTGGTCAGGTCAACGCATACTTAGATAAACCACATATCAAAGCAGACTGATACCATCAGACTATATAGATCCCAACTATAAACACACACACACACACATACATACTCTAGCACACTTAGACACACACACACACACACACACACACACACACACTACAATTAATGACAGCAGCAGCAGCCAGGAGGAACCATTTGTTGAAAGGCTTGGACTCAAACACAAGCTCTTCTAACATTCTGAAGATGAGATTTTAATCTCGAATTATTAATGTATAATAAGTAATACCCAACAACTTATTTACCTTTCTTTATTTTACAAAACACTTTGTGACAGCCTTCAAAACCTAACCATATTTCTAATATACACAACACTTCAAGCAAATTACAAAGCTTTCCTATATATATATAAAGAGAGACAGACAGACAGACAGAGAGAGACGGGGGGGATAGGATTAATGCCAACTTTGAAGTCCTGTGAAGGCATAATTATGATGTCCTCATTCTTCAGGGTGTATTTTTCAATCTGGAGATTATGGTTTAATCTGTGTATTGAAAAGTAAATCCTGAAGAATGAGGACATCATAATTATGCCTTTACAGAATTTTGAAGTCAGCATGACTCTGCTCATTTAAGTGACAAACTTCTCCAGATTAATACTATCTCTGCCTCTCTCTCTCTCTCTATATATATATATATATATATATATATATAAGGCACTTTAAAAAACATCTGCTTGCCAAAATATCTTTTTATCATTAAACCACTGACAAAACATTTTGGCGCTAAGCATCATCACAACTCAGCACTATATACAAATGCATTAGATAAACACACACACACACACACACACACATAAATTTACTAAGCTTAGTCCAAAGTGGAGTAACCACTGAAGATTGATCTTGTTCCAGTAGTTAGAGTTTTAAATTAGCTTTCAGTTTATTAAATAATATATGTGTGTGTTCATATGTTCCCACATGCATGTGTTTTTGTACTTGTATGTATGAATGTATCTCATTTATGTATCATGCATTCCTCTTATGCTTGTTAAAAGTTTCTGTCTCTGACATATATTGATTCAACAAGTTTGGAAACATGTCCAAAGCTAAGTACTTCGTGTCTCTTCTCGTTTCAGCTCTGTCAGTGACACCACTCATGATAGAGCATATTTCTTATCGACATAACATTGAGGATCTGTATTTTATATCACTCTTTTTATCTGTATACTTTCATTCTTGCTTATTATTTATTTCTTATCGTAATTTCTTTTTTTTTTATCTGAAAGTACCAACAGTCTTTCCTCTGATACATACACAAAAAAAAATTTCCATGAAAACCTCAAAGGAACCCGATCAAAAGATTTTAGGGCTGGGGAATATGTTGCCAATATTTTGAGTTCAAACTGTTTTCTACTATTTCTTTTATTTTGTTATAGATTATTCTTTCTTTTTAGTGGGGTGGTATCTTTTTGACACAGACTACAAAGAGGAATGCAACTTACACAGAAAGTGGATGAAAATTAAATGTTCCACAGTGGGAATTTTTCTTTCTTTTCTTTCCTTACCAGAAATCTGAAATTTATCCCTAGATGCGAATGAGAAAACTGAAAAAAATCCACAATAGAGATAAGGATAAACCTATAAATGAAAATTAATAAAAAAATAGGAAAGAAGGGAGGGAAATATAGTAAAAGAACAAATACATTATGCATGCATATTTCAGATGTTGACAAACCAGAATGTGGCTGAAAATGATTTTTCTTTAGTATTATCTTGCTTTATAACTCAAAGGAAAACATTATACATATGTATATATCATTATTTTCACAAGATCAAATTCTGCTAGTGATTGTTATAGAAAATCTCAGCATATATCCATCAAATACATGTATTTTTGTATTTGTGCAGCAATCTTCTTAATGCATATTTCATTGATTAAGACTGACAAATCTTGGAAATTAAGAATATATCTACTTTCAGTAACTTTATACCATTTACAATAGCACTTAAAAACCATTTATTATAGGAGTACATAAAAAATTATCATTGAAAATAGCTAACAGTTTAACTGAAAGCGCTCAGAACCAACAAACTTTAGAATAATTTTTACATTCATTAAGTCCAAAAAAGAAGACACTTATATTTATGCATAAAAAAAGTATGTTGTCAGTCCAGTTCAACAAAATGTGTATATGTTGTTTATATATGTCGAAAATATGAAATAAATTTGAAATTTAAGATATTGATTAAGTGAGAAACAAGAAAACCATTAGAAATTTGTAAAAATTTTCTTACTTGTTCTGTATTTAATTACATATATATATGTTGGCATGTGATTGTAGGATGTATAATTGTATCTGAAACAAAATTGAAAATGATAACACAAAGTGGAAAAGCTTATAGACAATACACATTGTCAATGTGTGTTAGGTTTGGCTTCTTCAGGTTGGAATAGAAAACAAAACCATGTCTGAAGAAAATGCACTAGGATTTTAATTTATTGCTCCCACTATACCTTATGCACAATATAATTTTTCATTCTAATCTGAAGAAGAAGAACTCAACACTCATCAGTGAAACATGTCATCTACAAGTTTTCCTTTTTGTCTCATTCATATATATATATATATATATACACACCAGTCAGGTGTCATACGTGATACATATTTGGGGAATCATATCTCTTTCAATCTATGACTGACTAGGCAGAAAATTTTCTCACAGTAGGGAGCCATCTCTTTCTACACTAGACTGGCTGACAACCAAGGCTATAGAACCCAATCTGTCTTGCTATTCAGCCAATAGTTAAAGGGAAAAGAGATGGATTAATACCTTTCCTGAAGGTATTTGTGTGCAAGTGAAGGCAATAAATTCACTTGGAATTTGAACGCAGCTCTCCAATTTTGTACTCCAAGCTGATATTCATTGCACCACAATGCACACACACACACACACACATAGACACACACAGACATCTATTTATATATATTAATTTAGAATTTATAATATAAATATGTTATAATATCACTACAAAAGTATTTATGTTATAAATTCTAAATATATATTATTTGCTCTACTTTGTATTGAGCACTTTTTATGAATAGTGTTTCTTTGGATACAGAATTTTATTCCATCAATACCTACCCTATACTTGTGTGTATGTATGTATGTGTGTGTATATATATATATATATATATATATATAAGTGGCATTAAAATCAAAATTATGGATATAATAATATCAATATGAATAAAAAGTTATTTACTTTGTTAGGACTATTGTCCTACTCTTCACTGCTATGTATACGACTTGATATCCCAGTGGATACAGATGTTGATTAGTTCCAGTGAATTGACCCATGGAGTTATGAGTTCAATACCAGGCTACAGCAGTGGTGAACAATAACTTAAGTTAAAGGGAGATAACTACATGGCTATCAGAAGTAACATCACACATGGAATGAGAATGATATATTCTAGTGATCAAAATAAAAAGTTTGGTTCAAAATTTTTAGCATCTGAAGAAAGTGCATACAACAAGAAGGCTGGAGCATACAATGGCTGAAACATGATATTAAAGATGAGGACAAAGTTCAAACAATGTAAATACTAATTCATCTCAGAAATATAGACAAATAATGAATAAAATAGGTAATACATTCTTTTCTGGTTCAGTCAAAATCAGAAACCATCTTACATATTTATGTTATATATATTTTTGAAGCATTTTTAAAAAAAAACAAATGTCAGGATACAGTCAGCAAAAACTTGTCTGTCATGCTGCCAATATTCACTTCTTGATAATTATTGAGAGGTCAAGAGTTATTGAACAAAAACATGAACTTTGGACAGTTTATACCAATTTTGATTAATTGACTATTGTTTATTTTGTATAATAATAGCTTCTAAGCTTTTGAGCCTTTCCCAACATTGGGTGTTGTATACTATTTTGGTGTTGTTGACTAATATTTATTTTGATAGTTATATTTATCGTCATTCATGATGTTCTAGCAGATGTGTGTGCAGATTGTACAGAGTTTTGACAGATGACTTGTCAATCTCTGAGAGACTGATACATGTGTGCCTGATGTAAGCATTTAATGGTATTTTTTGATTATTCATGTTGGAGATGCAATCTCCAAGGAGGAAGGAGAATTCATAGATAAAATAAGTAACATCACACTAGACCATTTCAAACTTCCAGCTACCCAAAGAATACCAGGTTAGAGACAAAGGAACTACCATACAGACAGCAATTTTGGTTCTTGATAATGGCTGCAATAGTCAAAAGTACTTGAACAAAAATAACAAAATATAAACTTTGGACAATTTATCTACAACTTTGAGCAAAATACTCAAATTTTTATCCGAAGATTGTAAAAATATACAGGGTGATTCAAAAGTAACTCCATATTTTATGTATTAGTGGCCAGCCAGGAGTTCTGCCATTTCTCTTTGGGGTTGGTTAAAGGAGAAAATCTACTATAGCAAACCAAGACTTTGGAAGATTTTAAAGGATGAATACAAGAAGTTATATCATTCTTAATCCTAGAATTTCTGTTGAAATCAGTTGGTGCAATTTCTGGTTGGCTCAAGAAGCTGGTAGCAAAATCTATTGCCCGTATCAAAGTTTTAAAAAAAACCTCATGCTAAATGTTCTTTTCTCTTATCCATTATTCTTGTAAAAATTACAGTTAATAAATAAATTACAAGTATTTTAAAATGGGAAGTTACATTTCAATCACCCTGTTGTAAAAACTTAAACAGCCAGACCTCATCAGTGGTTTTTAATCAAATATTTTTATTTTTATTTAAATTTATATATAATGTAATAGCAACTCACAGGCATGAGAAGACTAAGTTTTTTTAAGCTTGAATGTAAGGGTTAGGGGTAAATTGCTTATTTATATTATCTAAATAAGGAAATAGTTTTCTTTCAAGGGAGGTAATTATCATCAAGAGAGGTAACTTCTTTTAGTTTACCTCACACACACACACATATATATATATATATATATATATATAGTTTTAAGTTATGCTATATTTATGGTTTAAAGTGCTCAATATCAGGGACGGATTGTATGTACATATAGAAGTTGACAACCAGAGGTGACAGTCTGTTTCATGCTAAATGCAATTATCAAGCCCATAGCCTTGACAATTGTATTTAACATGCGACAGACTGTTGTTGCCTCTGGGTGTTGTCTTCAATGTCCACTTATATATATATATATATCTATATGTGTGTGTGTGTGTTTGAATTAATATTTGTATATAAATTCATCATATAAATGTTTCTGATTAATTTATTTTTAAAATGATATATTAAAAAATTATTCAATTATTTTATCAACTATCATAGATTCTTGTTTTATCAAGTAAATATTCTAAAATATTTTGAAGTCAAAATATTATCATAAAATAAACTCTCTGAAATCTTCAGAGAATAGTCTCTTGCTTGAGACATTCTATGAGTGAATTATTTTACCACCATTTGTTTGATTTCTCCAAAAAATATATAAAATAAAATTCACATTGTTACCCAAGTTATAAATAAGTCATGCAAATTAATAATCTGTTTGGAAAATACATTCCTTCATTATCTTATTTGATATCTAAATGTGCTTTATGAATTTTTAATTTCATCATCACTCCCAAAACACTTTGTACAGAATGACAGTTTTAAAAGAAATAAAAAGTAAATCCTAAAACATAATAAAATTTAATATCAAAACTGAGTGAACTTATAAAAAAATTTATATGATGGCTGTTTAATGTTTTGTTGCATTTTTCCAGGTTTCAAATAAGTTGTTGCACATTCAAACCCAGATTGTAGATAAACTGTCCAAAGTTCTGGTTTTATCTCTCTCTCTCAGCCATCTTGGTCATTATCAAGAACAAAGTATATTGTAGATGAGAGTTTGTCAATTACATCCTGACATTTTTAAATGTTATATTTCAAATTTAAATGTACATGTATTGTATAAACATCAGGAAACAACATTTTGAAATATCTATAAAATATTAAATAATTGCACATTATGCTATTTATGTCTATGGTGAAATATTCATTTTCTGTGCTATATCTCACCAGTTTATTTAAAGGGAATGTATGATACTATAGTGCCCACTTTGATATCATATTTTTATAAAGAAGCCACTGTAAAAATTTGATTATGTTGTATTGTGTATGCTTGGATACAGACTGAAATATTTCTTTTTAGAAAAAAATAACTCAGAAATAGAATTTTACAATGGATTCTTTCTATTCTAGATTCAAAAATAAAATATCTTTAATTCCCAAGATTGTAAATAAAAGATTATACTTAAAAATCCAACTGGATACTTAAAAAGATATCAGTGAATATTTAGTATTTAAGAGCCAACTGACAATAATGAAACAAAACTTTTGTCAATGATACAGGGATACTATAAATATAAAAGCAAGATAGGATAAATGTCTGCAAATATTTTTGTACATTGTTTTGGATTTCTATAAAGGATTTTTCTTGAGGCTGCAATAGATTGGTTAGTTTCTGAGATGCATGGAAGCAATGAACTTTCAGCAGTACAACCAGAAGTAAGTTTGTTTTTTTATAAATTTATCTCTTGTTCAAAGCTTTCTTTTTCTTTTCTCTGTATTCCAGTATATATTACATTTTTTATATAAGTTTACTGTTGTAATCGATAAGATTTTCCATCAGAAAGATTGCAGAATATCTACCAAGCTTTTTCCACAACAAATACTCTCTAAAAAGCATGACAATAAAACCAAGTGAGAAAGAAGAACATGAATAAATGGTAATGGTAATATTAGATATTTCTTTACTAGGAAACATTTGATATTCTTTGACCGAGCAGTCACTTCTCCTTTAAGTTGAAATTTATAAAATATTCCTACAGT
The DNA here is from genome assembly GCA_037127315.1 of Ascarosepion bandense. Classification (NCBI taxonomy): domain Eukaryota; kingdom Metazoa; phylum Mollusca; class Cephalopoda; order Sepiida; family Sepiidae; genus Ascarosepion; species Ascarosepion bandense. The sequence goes on along the minus strand of JBBBDQ010029107.1, from coordinate 588,036 downwards.
ACTAAATAAATTAAGAACTAGATGATATCCCTAGACATGGGCAGAGGAACGAGTACAGTTTTCACTAGGAGATTAAATAATGGATTCAGTTCAGAATTCTCTGTAGGTTACCCTGATCAATATATACCTGGCAAAGACTGGCGGGCACAATGGCCAAAGTGTTGTGGTAATAGCAACAAAGATGAGGAAAATAGTCTGAATACAGTGTAATAGAAATAACTCATCCCAGAAATTCCATCAAAATCTTTCTAGTAAAACAATTCTTCAAGAAAATAGGTTTTTCATGACCAGTAGCTATTACAGCTCTTTCAGATCTTGATATGGGCTCCCTTCCCCTGTTTTTTGTTATAGGTAATACAGAACATCAGCATCTTGTTTATGCCATGATTCTCTTTTCAAGTTATATCTTCCACCCATTTTAGTTGTTACTGATGTTGAAAGTTCTCAAATGGTGCAATACAATTCTGGTACAGTTTGTTTGCTATTTTGTATTTCTAGTCCACAATGTTTAATGAAGGATGGACCCTGCATCAATCATTTAAAACCCATTTTAGCAATCAATCTGAGAAAGCAGTTGCATACAGCTGACAGTTTAGATATTTCAGATATTTGGCACCATACATAGCCTGTATTTATAAGTCTTTAACTGACAATACTATTAAAGAATATAACTAATTCTTAGGTTAGTGTTTTGGTTTTGTAGAAGTGTGAAGTGATAGGGAAAACTACCCCAAGCACAGACTATTCTATATTGAATTTTATTAGTCACCATAAAATTAAAATATATTGAAAAACAGTAATTATATTTGAACATGTATTTGATACTAAATTATGTAAAATGAGAAGAGTTCCATAACTCATTATGGTTGTTGGTGTACTACATGTTTGGCAGTCATAGTACTTGGTAAGTCAAAAGCAAAATAGGCAGACAGCACGTATACATATTCAGGTTGGTTTTGAATTCAAAGGTGCCCTTCTTTTAGACTGGTTTCCATCGATGGCTAGCAAAGCCTTGCTATTTCAGTCAGAGCTGGGAGAGTTCAAATGTACATAGCATCAGTTTCATGTGAAGAAGCATTGAGTAACAACATTCCTTACCAATGTGTACTAATATCTGATTATATAAAAATATTTTGGTACTAGAAGGTTGTATTTCAAATGAAATTTTCAGATGTATAAAGACAATAAAACTTTTTAAGTACACAGAAAAAGGGGTGAAGTGAAAAGTTTTTGTTTTTCATCAGTATAAATTAAGATTGCAGAGTGTATATACCAGTTTCTTGATAAGAACAGAAAAGCTTGAACTGTTGCTCTAGATATCTCCAAAGCATTTACCAAAATCTGGCATGCTGGCCTTCTATGCAAGCAACAGGGCTATGGATGCTTGTTTGATCTAATTCACTTGTTCTTTTCAAATCACGTAATGAAGGTAGTATTGAACAGGCATGCTTCCATATACTATCATACAAATGTGGGTGTCTCTCAAACCTCTATTCTAGGTCCTACACATTTTTTTATTTTCATCAATGATCTCCCTGATGTAATCAGATACCAGGTAGGCATCTAAGGTGAAGACATCATCATTTATTCCCACATTGGTAAGGAATCTGCTGAAGCTGACAAAGCAAACCTCACTGATCTTGTAAAGTAACTCTGATCTGTGGTGCAGAGGGGTAAGAAATGGCTTGCAAATTTTAATGCTTTCAACACTAAGCTGCTATTCATTAACCACTATAGACAATTGCTCATATCCCCCATCATCATGGATCAGGTTTGTCTCCTTGAAAGCAAAACAAAGTGTCTTCTCGGCCTTAATCTCTAAGCCAACCTCAAGTGAAATGATTATATAGAATCCATAGCTAAATCTGCTTCTAGGAAGGTTGGTTCCCTGAGTAGAGCCAGGAACTTTTCTCGTCTGAATCCATCTTGCACATATATAAATCTAACATCCACCCTTGCATTGAATACTGCTGTCCCATCTGGTTGGGTGTCCCTGCTATTCATCTCAGGGTTATTGAGAAAATCTAACAGAGAGTCTGCAATGTAATCAATCATGACCTGGTAGATCAACTTCAATCACTTTCTTACCAATGTAATGTGCCTTCCCTCTGTCTCTTCTACAAATACTTTCACCGCTTCTGCTCTAATGAGCTTAGTTCTCTGATACCCAACTCCGCATAAATTTATTTGAGTTGCTAGACTAGCAAAGATTTCACTCTTTTACAGTGAAACCAATCAAATATAACTAAGACTTCTACTCTAACAGCTTCATTTCTTGCACTTCCCACCTGTGGAATTTCCTTTCATATACTCTCTTTCCTGACAGCTACAATCTCAAAGAATTTAAACACAATGTCAGTTACCATCTCTTATCTCCTTGACTCCCATCATTTGCCTGATAGCCATTGTATCATGTTCTTCTTCTTTTCCACTCTACTCTCATGCAGCTCTCTTCACACCAGTGTTCTCATCCTTCTCTTACCCATTCTCTGACACCCTCCGTAACTTGTTCCTCTTTCTCATCACTCTCCTCTTATGTAACTCCCTGTGCATTAGTGGAAGTACTGACTTGCTTGTGATTAAATAATTATAAAAAATCTCACAATGTCACCTCAGGAGACTGTATCTGACCAACAGTATCATGACACCAACACCACATCACATGCAAGCTTCCCATTCTTGCCCAACACCGACCAGCTACCATTGCCAGTAATGTTACTGCCTGGCACTGACCAGCTACTGTCACCAATAATATCCTTGCTCAGCACTGACCAGCTACTATCACCAATAACGTCCCTGCCTGGCACCAACAAGTTACAAGTAACAACTTAACCCCTTCACTAGACTTACATGCTGGCCTACAATGACTCTGACTGGCATTGTGAATAAAATTTGTATTTATCTTAAGTATCCTTGTTCTGATTTCACATAATTATTTCAAAAACATTAATTGGCCTCTTGGAATCTTTAATGAATTGAGGTGTTAGGGCCAATTTGTATCATTCCTCTTTCAGAGGGTTCCACTGCAATTGTCAAATATGCAATTTATTTCAGTTGCTGTTATTTTTTAAAGTCCTCAAGTGATGTGGTTTCTGTTAATTAGTACATTTTTTTGTTTGTAATTCTGTAGTGCCAGTCAACAAAGTTCAAAGAAGTATGGTCTTTACTGGAACCTAAGTGTTTTGCTCCCTTCAAACCATTTAACTTTTTGGTCAATCACAAATCCAATAACTACAAGGATCTTGTTGAAATTATACTTAAATGCTTTCACTATTTTGGTGTTAACATGAACATCAAAATTAATTTCCTTCATAGCTACTTGAAAAGATTCCTTGAAAATTGTGAGTTTGCTAATGATGAACAGGGTGAGTGATTCCACCAGGACTTCAAATTAATGAAAGAAAAGTAGCAGGGGTATTGGGACATCAGAATGAATTGAAGAATAAAAAGAGACTATGCACATTAGCATTCCTGAGAGTCAAGAAAGAGGAAGTTTCTTCCAAATTTGTCAAGTTAATTAAATATGCACAAATTTTGACTGCAAACAGTGTGTTTGTTACATTTTACTAAATAAAGTTTTGTTGTGCTTTATGGAGAACATGATATACAAACACAGTGCATCTTTTTGTGTTTTTGTATATTTTACTTACAAATCAACTACATTTCCTTTGAAATTTGCCATTATCAATAACATTAGAGATATTCCATAACACCTAGAAGTATTTTTCCTATCATGAAAGCAATAGATACAGTAAATTTTAGGATGATTCCAATTAATTTTTCTTCTTAGACCTCACAACCAAAATTCAGCCAATTTGGGTACATTTTGACAAATGTCAAAAAATGGTCATCCATACACAAACACAAAAATCATGACATGATGAGGCAAAATGGATGCTGCATTTGGAATCAGCATAGCAAAATTGATAAGTTTGATTTAAAACTATTCAATAACCATGAAAAAAGATTTCTTTGTAGATTAGTGTTATCTTAGAATTTTTATATTAATATCAGCTCCTTGACATTCCGTAATCTTCATCAGTTTTTCAACTAATAATTTTTTAACATTTGTGCTGTTTTAATTTAATATTAAAACCATATTATATCACTTAGATATTGTTTAATAACTAAATTAATATAACATAACTTGCATATTGATTTTATTCTCATATGTAAAACTTTTAATGATAGATCACATGTTTTCTATTAGAGTGATATAAGATTGAGGATTAATTTACCAAGATGAACTCTTCAAAATCTTTTTTGACATAAAGGGCAGCTTTTATCCCTACAAGATCAGCAAAGATTCTGTTAAATTGCCTTTCATTAATATACTTTTTAGATTAAAGCTTCTTGGCTATGCTTTTGTTCAAAAAGTTTCATAATTTTCTATAGTTATCTTAAAATCATAATCACTGTAGAAGGGTCATATAATTTTACTATTAATTATACTTATCGAAAACATTATTCCAGCTAATCCCTGTTTTCAGCTATTTTAATTAATTGCCTCAGGATCAGCTTAGCCTAAACAAAGTCTATCCAATACAGTTTTGTGGGCATCATTAAAAATTACTCTTGAGAAGTTAGTTTCCATGCACTTCTTCACCAAATTGACATGTTTCTCCTCATGATGTTTATTTACAGGTTGTTGTTTGTTTGTTTCCATGTCTTTATACAATGTAGTTAATATTCTGAATCTTTTTTCTCTGTTTAGATTTGAACTATCAATGTTTTTGTTTAATTGCCTTGAATTTTCTCATATATTTTTGTAACCTCCCAATCGCCACCTTTTCTTATATTTTCTTGTAATCTCCCCAAAGCCAGGTTTCATGTTCTTATTACCTTTGTCTTAAGGCAGTGGTACTGTATTCAGTCACATTTGTTTGTCTGCCATGGTCAAGATATTTCCAGATCAACTGGATGGATCAAGATGAAACTTTCTATGGTGATTGGCCTCATGACTGGCCTGAATTGCTTAGATTTTGAGTTTGATCCAGTACGAGATAAATTTTCTGGGTTATTCAGTTTTATTAATAAAGTTTAATTTTTGCCTTTCAAATGCTAAATACTGAATTACCACCCCTAGATATTTTTAAATACTGATTTACCCCACACTGTTTTAACTTTAAGTGCGCATTTAATTTTGAGAATGGTCAAGTTCATTTTTTCATACTTTCACTCTTGAGAGTGATCAAGTTCATTGCAGTTATTATTTCTCAATTTAATAATCATCTCTTGCTAATAACTGAGATGATGTCAGTCTTACCTTGGTGAAGACTTTATAGTCTCACCAATGTTTTCATTTTTTTTATTTCTATTCAAATCTGACATGTATATTCATCATTTAACTATAAATATATGCAGAAATTTTTATGAACATTGTTTTTTGTATTTGTTTATGCTTCTGAGATGAGATAGTATTTACATTATTCAGACTGTTGTCCTCATTTTTATTGCCATATGCAAAACTTTTGTTTTTAAGGGTGCATGAACCATTAGATAAAAGAATTGGTTAGATCCAGTGACTTGACCTAATGAGTTGTGCATTCAATACCTAGCTACAGCAGTGGTGATCAAATAACTTAAAGAGTTGAGTTAAAAGGGAATAACTACATAACATCTGGAAGTGGCATGGCATATAGAATAAGAATGATATATTCACATATTCAAAATAAAGGGTTCACTTCAAAATTTCAAGCATCTGAAGAAGGTTGGAGTGTACAATGGCTAAAAGTTTGTGAATATGGCAATAAAGATGAGTGCAACAATTCGAATAATGTAAATAATGTTCTTTTTTAAACATTGTGGTGCTAATGCAAATGCATTTCTCTCCTTTGTAAAAGCTGTTTCTGCTCTGGCCTCACTGAACTGCTCAACCCATATAAATAGATTTCTTTTATCTCTCTTCTGTCAGTTTTAATTGGGTGTCTCCCAGATCAGACGACAACTCTGGAAAGAATTTTTTAAAATTTCCAAGATATTTGTAACACGAAAAGCATTTCAAGTTTCTCTTATAAAATAAGGAATGAGAATCTCTAAATGCTAAGGTTCTGGTTCAAGAATTTTCAATATATCTAAGGTTAGATGCTCAAGATTCCAATGTGAAATTTTAGTAAAATAATCCATTTTATTCAACAGTAAGAGGGAAAATTTATGCAACTAGCAGATTAAAGACTCCATAGTTAAATTGGTATGAGTAAAAACTCAGAGTTGTTATATTCTTCTTTATAGTTCTATGAAAATCATTTAGATTCCAAACATAAATGTATTTCATAAAATTGTTAGTTTCTAGTTAAAATCATTTTCATAGATATACAAAATGTTCATACTGCTGTAGGTGTAAAGATTACTGTAAATTTCTCTTCATAAATTTTCTTTATGGCAAAATGTATACCTTTCCCTCGTCATGTGCACTGATTCACACACAAAATAATTTATATCACATCTGTTTATATAGATACAGATCTAGTCTTTAGTTATTGTTTGTTTTGCCTTTCATGGTATAAGTAAATATATCTTTCATAGATTATCTCACATTGTGTGCATCTCACTGAGAACAACAAACAATTTCAGGAAATGACAAATAATTGCAAGAAAAACAATTTTTCCAAGTATTGGTGAACTTAATTGAGTACTTTAATTACAAAGACTTGTTACCTTAAAAGCATTATTTTTGAGTTGAGGATGCTTCCTCAATCAGAACAATCTTCTTGGTTTGAATCAACTGTTGTTTTTTTTTTGTGTGTGGAATACAATTTTTATATATACACACACACACACACACACACACACGCACATTATATACATATATATATATATATACACACACATTGAAGTCAACACCCAGAGGCAACAGCCTGTTTCATGCTAAACTCAATCATCAAGTGTATTGTATTTTTGCTTGACATTTTATATATATACAGGTCAGTGATGCATTGTGGGTAGTCCATTGTATTATTTTCATGGCTATTTTATTAAGCATGGATTGTTAATTTGTTTATTATTTACTTAGTTTATTTATTCATTTTATTTGCTTTTGTTTATTTTCATTCATGCTCATCTTCAGTTTTTGATTTTTAAGTAGTGTAGTAAAAATTGGTTTTCATGTCTGCATCTTGAGATAATTTCTGATCATTTATTTAGTAGTTTTATTTAGTCTGGCATGGTAATTATGGCTATTTTTTCTTCTAGGTAGAGTTTACATTTTCTTATTTTCCATGATATTTTTGGTGTAATTTGTTTTTTGTATCGTGGTTTTTCTTCATGTTTACTCTTTGTAAAGGATATTTTGTGTGTATAGTTTCTTTGTTTCCATGGTCCTTCACTTACATATACGTTCTTTCATTTTTTTTTAATAATCATTTCACCCCAAGCAAAGCAGTATTGCCACTGGTGTGCAGGAGGTTATAGTGAGAGGAGAGGGAAAACAGAGAAGAAAAAAAGGAGATAGAAGATGGCAATTGACATCGCATCTAAACTTTTAGAGATTGTAGATATCAGAGAAGCAAATATGAGGAAGTGAGTTCCAATGGTGGAAAGTGCAAGGAAAGAAACTACTAAAGAAGAAGTAGCAGTTACACTTGGCTATTTTGATGTTAAAAAAATGAGACCTATTTGCCAATCTAGTTACATGAGTAAATTTATGAGAGTGGGGCATCAAAGAATGAAGCTTGTCAGAGCAGAAGCCATGAAAATACTTGTAGAAAAGACAGAGGAAAGCCCAATTCCATCAATGAGAAAGTGATTAAAAGCAAGCTGCCTTATCAGGACTGATTACATTGCAGATCCTCCTTTGGATTTTGTCAAAAACTCAGTGATGAACAGCAGAAGCACCTGACCAGATATGGCATCAGAATTTAATGCACAGACAAATGGTAGATTTACAAATATGCAAAATGGATTCTGATGAGAAAAAAACTTCTGGCTCTACACAACAACCAAACTTTTTTGGCACTAGATGTAGCTACTGATCAAATGTATTTATTCCACTTGATCAGCTGAGAGATTGAGGCTAAGGAAGTGAATGTATTGTTTTTATGGAGACTAATGTAATACATATTAATGCAAAGTAGGAAAGCTTCTGTATGGTCATTAAAGAAGAGCAGCTTCATTTACAAGCCATTTCTTATCTCAGTCCATCACAGGTTTGAGCTTCTTTCTAAGAGCAGAAGTGAGGTTTACTTTGTCAGTCCTGGGAAATTTCATATTGAGGTGAGGGCAGTTGATGATGTCATTTGCATAGATGCTTACTTGAGACTTGACTACATCTGAAAAATCATTGATGAATATCAGGAAGAGCACAGGACCTTGGATACAACTTTAAAGAACACCCACATTCACATGAAAGTTTTTGGAAGCATGCCCCTTCAGAACAAATTCTATTTTACAATTTGACAGGAAGGATTAGATTTGCTGTGTTTCTTACTCTCTTCTGTTTAACCAGATGTTGGCTGCCCATTGACCAAAGTAGAATAACAAATTTGAGTTCTGTGCAGGGTATCAACACATATCTTCTAATAACAAAACAATCATTTTTTATTACTCACTAGCAGTATAGCCTGGTGTTGCTCAAATGTAATGAAAGCTTAAAGCTAATCCATGGTTCTGGAGCTCAGACGCGTTGGACGTTGGCATGAAAGACTAAAAAGTAATAGTTGTTTCCAGTTAAAGTGAAACCGTAGACTAAAAGAAAAATGAATGGATGTAAGTCAAATTTTGATTTCCTGGTATCGATATCAAATAAGTTTTTTCTGTTGTAAACTGAATTTTGAAGGCTAAAAAAGTCCTCTGAGTAACTGATATGATGGATGAGACTAAGAACTACAATTATACCTACTTAGAGCCAAACCTGAAGCAAATACTAAAATAAAAGGACTGAAAAAATACAGACATACAGGCAGATAAACAGACACACACACAAACATCTTGCCTTTTATATATATATATATAGTATCGATTTTCTGCATTATTGTATGAACTGCAACCTTGAAACTTCTGAATATCGTTTCTTATGTCTTTGTGTATCAAATTTGATTAAAATCGGACAACTCATTCTATATCCTGATTTTTTTGATTATCGATTTTCAATATTTATTGGGGGTACCTCAACACAGAACATAGCTAAGAACACTCACAGACGCTTATAGTACAACTGTGTAAATTTTCAAGAAAATCGGTTTCGCCTTTTCGAAGTCTATAGGTAATGAACAGACACACACACACATACACAGACAAAGTTCCATTTATAAATAAGTTTAGATTTAGATTAGATTTAGCAAGTCAATGTTAAAAAAATATATTGACCAATAGAAAAAAGAATTGCCAACCAACTGAAAAGGAAACCAGTGAAAAAAGAAAAATCAAGAAAAAGTAATAAGTCTATGAGAACTTTAGTCTTGTTATAAAACCTGCATAAATCAAACATCAGACAGAGGTGAGAGACAGAGTCATGCAGAGACATAGCTTTGGGGTTGGGTGACAAGCTTCCCCTTACCATCAATGCTGCTGTTGACACAGGACATAAGCTGACAGCAACCTATACGCCTTTGCTTTCTCTTTTCTTCCTTCCTCTCCTTTCACAGCAACACCAAACAGCAGTTTATGTTTTGTACATATGTAAATAAATTATACATTTATTTTCTCAAAGTTAAATGTATTCTTTTTTACCTGAATTTATGATTGCTGACTGGAAGAAATGGTTAACCCTGCAGCATTAATGGCAACAGTTATGGTTCTGCCTTCCTGGTCAGTCATTCCTTTGCTTCTGCAACAAGCGGTAACCCTGACATTTTGAGTGATAGCAACTTTTTTAGGAAATATGCAGAAACTGCAGCAACATAATGAGCTTACACAAAGATAACTTGGAATCATCCTTGGAGATTAATTCCTCAGCCTTCCACCTACTACCATATGACGCCACCAACACAAAAAATTGGTTCTTCCAACTCCAAGCCATTTTTACTGCTAGAGGGATATGATCACAGAAAATAAAATTTTCCAATGTTGTCCAAACCCTGCTTCTTGACATTGTTGACAAAGTTGCTAACCCACTGGAAGATGTCCCTGACACTGACCCCTACAACATCATTAAAAAGACAGGTTGTTTAGATGAACAAATGTTGAGGGAACAATTTAACAACATAAGTATCAGTGATAAAACACCCTCACAACTCCTCAGTCACATGAAAAGTAACCTCAGAGGAAATGATATGTCTGGGTCATCATCTTGCATCATCTATGTTTGGACAAATTGCCAACTTCTATGATACAAATACTAATGTTTATGACAGACAATACAGCACAGAAAAATTGGCAGATATTGCCAACAAAATTTTATGTGATTTGATGAAAGACTTAATGCACTGACTTCCAAACAAGGAAATGACTGCAATGCTAAACACATGCTTATCAATAAGACACTCGTATCTTTGCAAAAGCAAATTCAACAATACCACTGCTTCTAAATCAGCAACAACAGAAGTACAGAAGTACCTAAAGTGCATGCAATCCTATCCCACACTGAAGAAGCCTTAGTCATGGGTGAACAAACACTGACTCCAGAGGAATTTGCTAGTATCACCACATGTTTGGTAATGATGCAAGAAAATGCACCCAACAGTGCCATCATAGTACCCATAGACACTTGGGAAACAAGCAAACTGAGAAAAAGTAACAAGTCTATGTGAACTTTAGTCTTGTTACAAAAAAACCCGCATGAATCAAACAGCATACAGATGGGAGAGACAGAGTTATGCAGAGACATAGATTTGGGGTTGGATGATGAGCTTCCCCTTACTATCAATGCCATCTTTAACACAGGACATCAGCTGACAGCAATCGACACTCTTTCACCTTTTCTTTCTCTTTTCTTTCTTCCTCTCCTTTCATGGATAGCAGTTTGTTTTGTACATATGTCAATAAATTATAAGTTTATTTACCCAAAGTCAGATATATACATTTTTCTAAATTTATGATTGCTGAGGCAAAGAAATGATCAATCCTACAACAATAATGGCAGAAGCTACAGTTCTGCCTATCAGGTCACCCATTCCTTTGCTTCCACAGCAGAATAAATCAAACAATCATCCAGTTATACCATAGCTCTGTAGCTTGCACAGAAGACCAGCATGGCCAACCCTATCAAATGCTTTCAAGATATTCAGGGTAACTGCCAGATCTTTGGCATTCTTATAAAGAGCCTGATATGTATTTGGCAATGGTTGTTAACACATCAGCAATAGATCTGGCATCATGGAAGCCATACTGCTTGTCAGAATAAGTTGTTGGATATGAGATGTTGAATTATTTCAGCATTGGTAATAGCCTCAAGTACTTTTCCAATAAGTAACAAATTACTGATAAGGTGATAGAAGAGTTAGAGGGTTCTCCAGAGTTTTTAAAAATAGGAACAACAGAGGAGGACTTCCAACAAACAGGGAAGCAAGAAGAAGCAAGGCAATAGTCATAGAGTTTAGATAGTACAGAAGTGAGTTCAGTGCCACATTTCTTGAGGACAATAACTGGAATTCCATCACATCTGCTTACTTTATGGGAGTTAAGCTTAGAAAAAATGTTAGAGACCAGAGAGGGGGTTACATCACACAGTTGGGCATCAGTTCTAGGAGGAAAGTCAAGTGTGAGTACTCCAGACGAGTTGATTGTAGAGTTGGAAGAGAATTTGCTAGCAAAGCACTCAGCCTTGTCCACTGTGGATGTGAAGACTTCAAAATTATTGAGTATTTGAGGGATTGAGGGTTTGCTGTTGTTTAACAAACATTTGCAGAGCCACCAGTGGTCCTTAGAGTTCAACTTGCTTGCATTTACTGTGAGCAGAGACAAAAAGGTGACTATTATAGTCAGGTGTGTCGCACCAGTAAAATTGGAAGAAGTGATTCCTGTGGGTAATGGCAACCAAGTAAGGAAGAGAGAACCAAGGGGACGAATGAAGCTTAAGTCAGAACTTCCTGAATGGGATAAAAGCATCGATGCCAGCTTAAAACCAAGCAGGAGAAATTGGATGTGGAGTCTTCAACACAGAGACTAAAAATTTTGTTCCAGGGGCATCACAAAGGAAGCTGTGGAATGCCTCCCAGTCTGCTCTTTAATAGTGTATGTGTTAGAAGTTGTAACAAAAGTAAAGAAAATGATTTACCAAAACACAGAGCTAAATCACAAACTAATATTTAATTTACAAAAAAACACAAAGTAAAAATATATACAACTATACAATTTTGACATTCAAAACAGAAAACAGTTTACTACTGTGCAAGTGTTATGAGGGGAGAAGGCAAGGTAAGGAGTCAAGTATCTTTACCACGTTAGGGTTAGCAAAGTAGTCTAAGTGCTATACTGGAAGTCCTCAAATATATAGATTAACTTTTAGTTTGGTCAATGAAAATCAAAAATGCTATTTACTGATTTATTTCTGTGAGGTTCCCTTTTGGGTTTTTGTTGGTCAGCAACTTTTCATATAGATTCTTTCAGCTGAATATAATATCCATGAATCAAAGCCAGAGTTGATAACGTCAGAAATTCCCTTGGTACAACTGACAACTCTCTTCAAAAAACCTATTTTATATGGGCTAGCACCTAATTAGCATATTTCTTGTACCACCTAGATTTTTCTCGAATGTACTGGAAAAATCTAGAATCTTCCAAACGTTCTATTTCTAATTTCTCTATTTAACAACTACTTCATGAATAAATGTTTTTTTGTATTAACAAGTACGACTCAGTAGAATCTCTTACTATAACTTTTAACTTTTTTGTTGACTTTATTAATATTTTTGATATAGAATGCTTCCTCGTAACAATAGCAGTAAGATATTCTGCTGGTAAGAGGTTCCTAAAAAATGGGGACTGGAAGGAGATATTAACAAAAACTATGGCATGATATGGCATGGCATGAGTCAGGGATAGAAGCGAAACAAAGTTCTAGCAGTGAGCCTAGTCTATCAGGGTTATTGGGGAAATGTATAGGGAAATTTATATTTTTTCTTGAGTTATCTTCAAATTTTACAGTAGATTGGTGTATTACATTGTTCTGAAAGCAATTACTATTTAAGGAACATTCATTCTTTATTCTGCAGTTACATGTGGATTTAATTTGTTCAGGTGCTTTCTTGAGCGTTTTCCAGTTCTTTTTTATTATTTGTGTCATCTTCCCAGTGCAACTGTAGCTGATTTTTATTGTTTTTTGTTGAATATCTTGTGGAGAGTGCTTGATATGGGGATGTTTCTGCATATGTTTAAGAAATATTTTTATTATATTTGTTTTTACTGTATGGTGGATTGAACCATATGATGTTTCTCTTCCTATTGACTTTTTTCACTGTGGGTTTGTATGTGAGTGTTGCCTGAAATGATCTTTTTGGGCTGTTTCATAGTCTTCCTTAGCTTTTTAAAATATATTATTTCATAAATATATATATATATATATATATATATATATATATATAGCAACCTTGAATAAGTTCTCACTGATTTTTCATGCAAAGTAATGTTTTATTTACAAAAATTAATAAAAAACTTGTCACTGAAAGTGTTGTCCATTGCTAGTTACTACTTTTTCTCATCTTTCTGGCAGTGTTTGAATTTTACATAAAAAGTGTTTGAATTCTACATAAAAAACAACACATTTTTTAGGCTAGCCACATGACAGTCCATTTTTTGGCATCTTCATAAGAATAAAAGTGCTTCTTAGTCAGGCCATGTGCCATCAGTTGGAACAAGGCAATATTTGGTAAATATGTTAGGTGGGGTAGCATTTTGCCTGTTTTGCAACATATGGCTTAGCATTGTCATGTTGCAAAATCACTTTGCCATGTCTCTGCTCGTATAGCAGCTGTTTTTCTCCAATGCTTACCTCAGATGCATGAATCTCATTGGCTTAACAAGATTTGTAAATTTGGGAACATTCATAAATGTTCATCAGATTTACAAAGGCAAAAATGTCAAAATGCTACACTTATCAAAAGAGAAAGTAATTTATTCTGAAAAAAATCTTTGAGAGTGCTGCCTTCAAATATTATTAAAATATCAAGCTATACCCAGTTTTTTTCCCAATTTTGCCTTTCTTGAAACAATTAGTATTTCCCAAGTAAACATGCGCAACAAGAAATATGTTGAAAAATTGAAAGTAAACAGTTAAATCCATCATTTCAACCTTTGAATATGTTCAACACAAACGTCCCTCACCATAACAACCTAATTACATTCCAAACAATATTCATAAAAAATATTTGAATATTACTTGCTCACTTTGCTTTTCACCAAACATTGAATAAGGACACATTGTGCTATTCTAATGCTGACCTTACAATCACCTGATGAACATTCATTAACATTTACAAACTATGATAAACCAATGACATCCTCAACTTTGTATTTATAAACACAGTCAGCATAACAAATTCTACATTGCCTTGATAAAGTCTCTCAGAAAAAGAAATGCATTGGTTTAGGTACAGTTTTTCCTTCTCTCTATTTTTTGTTTTTTGATTGATTTCATCTCTTCTACAGATACACTTCATCTGAGAATGTTTACACACACACACAGAGAATCCCCAAATAAAATCAAAAACACAAAACACATAGTATAACCATACTTTTAATATTTATGTAGTTACCATTATATATTTGTCTCATAATACACAGATACATCAGTGATGTTCAATAAAGGGGAAAAGTTGAACGATATTGAACTATCAATAAATATTATGGCCTAGAGAACCATATCTCCTCAGCAGACTTCACCACATAAGTATTTCTATTTGCAAATGATAGAAACTCTTCATAGCACATGTTTTGCTCTTTTTAGGAAAGCCTACATCTCTTACATTTGAAATTGTGGTCGATATTTGTCTTTGGTCGATCATCTCCTCAGAGTCTGTTCTACAAATTCACCTTCATTTATGTGATTATGAATCAGTGGCAAAATATGCTATTGTTTCTGAGTAAATAAATGCCTAAGATTCATCTCCTTCTCAGGAAAATCAATGTGTTTACTTGAAGTGCATTGCATTTTGTACTTGCAAGTAACTACTTGTACAATTTCTTTCACCTTACATTTATAGCATATTTACATTCTGGCTTACAAGCAACATTGTTCCAAAAAATATCAAATGGGTAGCCATTAAAAACATCTGTAAACTGAGGGATGTAAAATATATAATTATTATATAATTCAAATTGTTACATGTACACATGGTATTAAATAATATCTGAAAGTGGTCTCACATATATATAAAATATATAATATATATAAAACCACTTGGGAATACCAAGTGCTGTAAGCTTTGATGCCTAATGGCTAATGGCTTGGAATTGTTAATCAGAGACCCAGGTTTCAGTTCCAGGTTGAGTCTTTATATTCACTTATACATAAATACACTTGGGAAAGGTTAGACTTGTATCACTAAAACCATTATTATCTCTCAAAAATAATAAAACTGCATACAAAATAATGTTTAGATTTTGACATTAAATGACTCATAGAGGTTGATATGTTGGTAAACAAAAACAACCAACCAAATATATCTGTGGTGGATAAGAAATTAAGAATTAAAATCAACCTTCTTCTTTACTTTTACAAAAATTCACAATGACATGTGAAATCCTGGTTTTTCCCAAATAGAAAAAGGATTGACCATGTGCTTAAAGAAAAAGTCAAAACTGGATTTCGCAAGTAGATGCTAAATTGATTTTCTGACCAATGGAAGTGATTTGCAAGACCAAAAGGGACTTAGCAATCTAGTGCAAAAAATCTAGATGACTATAAATGCTTTGATCAGTGTCAGTCAGTCAGATGGGAGCAGTTAGAAACACAACTAAAATGTAACTGGAGAAACTTTAACCACGACCCACCCGGACATAGGTCGCATTGTACATTGTCCTCTTTCTCCTTTCTTGTTTGCTGATTCCTTTTATTTCTTCTCTATCAAAGGACATTTCTATCAAACAAACACCCATACATATGTAGATACACATAAACTCTTTCCAACAAACTACTCCGAACATTCTATAATGCTTGATACCCTCAATTTTCTCATTGAGCATTAATTTCTACCACAATTATCCTTTTCATTAATAAATTACCATTTTAACATGAAAAATGTATATTTTATTCTTCCACACTATTCTACACATTTCAACCAGCTTCAACCTTCAGATGATAACAAAAATAACCTTCTGATAATTCTGAATAATCTGTCAGCTCTAGGGAGTTTGGTTATGTCTGACCCAAGGCAGTATAAATAAACATTAACCATCTCTTTATAGCTTCATATCTATCACTGAATGACAGAATGATTAAAATATTTACTGTTTGGCTATTAGACCCAGGTTCTTATCTCACTATCATCCATTTGTCAAGGAAGTGACATTTTGATAAGTTACATGGCACCTTTCAATAGTGCTTAAAAAGCATACTCTGGGTTAACTCAAGCCTTGTGAGTGAAACTGGGTAGACAGAATCATTTAGAAGTTATTCCACCTACTGTTCACTTACTTTTGGACCACCATATATATCTTTCATTTCAACTTGTAGTCATTCTATTCTAACAGTTTTTTCTCTAAAACAAACACCAATTGATAGACTATTAAGAATTATGCATATTCACACTGATCAATTGTTCTGAAAGACACCAGTGAGAAATTTCTTCATATCTATTTTCATTTTATCTTTCATTCTCTTTCTTTTCTCCTTTTTGTGGACACTTGGTAAGTCATCATTGCAAAATATCCACAAAATGCAAAACAATGTGGAGCCACAATTGTGTGAAGCAACACTCAAGAGATGTAATTCATTCTAGACAAGCCAGTGAGATGTAAATTAGCTTGAAATTGATGTGATAATTGAATTATTTGTTTGAATTGGTCAGATTAGTTTACTCAGACAAGAATGATTTGCATGTTAAAATATGGTGGGTGTTTTATACATTGTAACATATCAGGATTTAATAAAGCATTGGTCTGTACACTAACAACAGTTCAGTACACACTGATAGGTAAGCTTTGACCATTACACTACAAAGATAAAAAAATTCTTTCTTATGTGGCTAGACTTCTTGACACATTTTTTATAAAAACAGTGGGGAAATGACCATAGAAAAAAATAAACTTGAACAATAGAAGAATAAATAGACAATCATACGAAAGAATGTGTTAGTGATTTAACATCTTTGACTTTGTCATTGCTTTAAGTTTTCATGATCATATCATTAGAGATAATATCTATGTAATTCCAACTTGCACAGTATAGGATATGAGTTCAAATCTTATTAGTGGTTCCCTCTTTATTTTAAATTCATGCTGCTTTCATTAATAATCATAGAATTTAATGATCCAAGTGTTGTAATAATGATAAAAAAAGAAAAATTAAAGAAAATAAGTTATATTAATTGATGTATCTCAATTAAGCATTTAGTTCTTTATCATTTGTCATATTATTGCAGAAATACATAGAAGTGTATCTTTGGTTGAGACTGGACTGGGATTAATCCTGCAAAATACAAGAGTAGTTCCTGCCTTACAAAGGATTTTTCATAATGATTTGCAAAAAGATTTTACAAGACTAGATGCTCTTACTGACACACATCTTAGACACTCCCAGTAGTCCAAGATACTGAGTGTTTTATTGATGTACCATCTCCAGGAAAGTTACCATTCAAGAGTTGAGACCACCATCCTAGCCGTCTTTTTATATAGAACATGTGAAAAACTACTACAACATTGTACATTTTGTTTTGGCATTTAAAAAACAATGTCTCATCAAATAGTTAACAATGATGGTAATAAAAGTTTTCATTTTAAATTTTTTTTGATTTATGTAAACACAACAAAAATAAAAAATATGTCAGGTAAAAAGATTTTATAAAGGAAAAGAAGAAAGAAAGAGGGAAGAAAAGAGAAGAAATAATGAGAATCAAGAAAAGGAAAAGAAAGAGAAAAAGAAAAGACAGAAGAAATAGAAAGTGAAGAGAAAAATAAGTGACAAAATGTTGAGAAGGGAAAAGCCAATAAAAACAGCTAAAGAGGAGAATTCAAAATTAGAACAGAAATGGGTTGCAGACAGCTATTGACACATTGTTACAATGTCGTAACTCAGATCTTTTGGCATTTTTTTAAAAAAGATTATGAAATCCAATACATAAACAGAAATGTAATTCATAGATTGTAAAATAAAGGATATTTAAAGAAGCAATATGAAGTTGTAAACTGATTCGACCTAATATTATAAATTAGAATAAAAATAATAATAAAAAGAAAATGTATTAAGATATATATATATATATATATATATATATACACACACACACACACACACCTTTGTATTAATTCTTTCAATATAAGATGGCGTCTTGATAAAAACAGAGTTTTCAGTCTCCTAAACTCACTGTAAAATTCACTCCAATATTTCATGATAGTTCAATTACACAGTCATCAAAAAATCCCCATGGAAATGGATGTTTAATGATGATATATAGTGTGTTTAATTGTGATAATATTTAGCACCAAGGTTTTTGTTTTACAGTGGTTTTACTGATAAAATGTATTTTGGCAAGTAGCTTTTTATAGTAAAATGTTCAATATTGAAGTGTAACTCAAGCATTGATAAGTACAAAAAGCTTGTCTCTTTAACAGAGCAGATTCATGTCGACTTTGAAGTTTTGTGAGGACACCATTATGATGTATGTTCTCACTTATCAGGGCTGTTTGGCAAACAGACCTGACAAGTGAGAACATCATAACAGTATCCTCATGAAACTTCAAATTTGACATGAATCTGCTCTATTAAAGAGACTAACTCTTTGTACTTATATATATTAATCATTTCACCACAATCAAGGCAATAAAGCCACTAAGGTGCATAGAGTTATTGAGTATTAGAGAATATGAGATATAATAAAAAGACACTATTTAGAAGAGAGAAGAATAAAAGAAGAAGAATTAAGAAGAGAGAAGATAATGATTTTGAAGATCAAAGTTGACTGGGAAGCAAGATACCAGAAAAGAGTCCAAAAAGCAAGAAGTGTGATAGACGAAACTCTTAGCATATAACTTATGGTTACATCTAGCTATTCCAAATTATGAAACCTAGCTGTCAATTTAGTACTTTGCCTAAATTCATAAAACTAGATATCAAAGAGAAAGGCTCATCAGATCAGTTACTATGAAAGTATATATATTTGTGTATTTAGACAGAAAATTTTCTTTTAGACATGTCAGATGAAATAACTTACAAGCCTTGTGTCTGCTTATTTTTTTTAATAAAATCTTTTCATGCTCGCGGATAATCTTTTACATATTATAATTGAAACATATAAGAAATGAGCTGTAACTTTGACAAATGATTTTATTACAAATTTCTTGATGTTCCCAAGTACTTTTAATCTCTATCCAAGATCATTTTCAGGGATGTAGGTTATGGTAACAAAAAGTAATCACAAAACCGTGTTGCCAAAAAAGTACTGTAAATGTTCTTCCTGCTTCAAATATAACAGTTGACAAATTGCTAGAACATGATAATTATCCAAAATGGAATTTATTTTTATGTTGTAATGTCATGGTCATGCACATGTTAAAGCATAAAAAAACTGTTCTTCTTATAAACATTTTAGAACATTACTACAATATTCATAGCTGTTTCTATTAACTGATGGCTTAAGGTTTTAATGAATATTTTCTTGAGGATCTCTAGTTTGCTTTTGTTGTTTTCTTGGCATAGGATAGTTGTGTTATCAATTATTATTTTTTATATTGTGAATGTACACAGGAATGTTGTTGTAGATGTCTAGAAATGGATGAATGGTAAGACATGTGCAATGTAAGGTGTCTTGTTAATGTAGTAGTTGTAAATCCAACATATATATTTGCTTTTTTTTGTCAGAGATGCTTTCTCTGAAGGGACATATATATTTTTTTGATATTTTTTTTTATATATTTAATCCTGTCACCCCAAGCAAGGCATTTTATTGCCACTATTGTGCAGGGGGTTAAATAGGAGGAATGCTATGAGGAATGAGAGGTTGAAGGGCGTGTCAGGAAGAGAGTAGGAGAAGGAAGAGAATACTGATGAGAGTAGGGTGAACGAAGAAAAAATCACGAGAGAATGGATGTAAGTTAGTGAGACAGGAGATGACTATTGACTTTACATTTAAATTCTTGGAGATTGTAACTGTTGGGAAGGCAAGTATGCGGAAGAGAATTCCACAGGCAGGAAGTGCAAGAAAAGAAGCTGCTGGAGTAGAATTTGCATTTACAATTTTTGGTTTCACAGTAAAAGAGTGGGACCTAGTTGCTAATCTTGTTGCTAAAGGAAATTCATATATAGTGGGTACCAGTGAGCTAAATTCATTGGAGCAGAACCCGTGAAAGTATTTGTAGAAGAGACACAGGGAAGCCACACTGCGTCGGTGAGAAAGCGACTGTATCCTAGCTGACAAAGTCGGGATTGATCACATTACAGATTCTCCGTTGGATTCGGTCGAGGGCACCTAAGTGGATAACAGGAGCACCCGACCAGATATGGCAGCAATACTCAATGCACGGGCGGATGGTAGACTATATGTGCAGGATTGTTTTGGACAGGAAAAACTTCCTGGACCTACACAGAGAACTGACTTTCTTAGCAGCAGATTTAGCTATGGATTCTATATAGCTATTCCACTTGAGGTCTGATGTGAGAGTAAATCCGAGGAAATGCAGTGTAATGTTGGTTTTACTTAACACATCAGTTGGTGGGGAGGAGTTATTATGGATAATTAAATTAGTAGTATTGTATTTTTTATAATATATTATTAATTTTAATTTTTTATTATGATCAACAGGAGACATATTAGTATGAATGTAATGTTTATGTTTTTTCACCCTGTCTGTAGTTATCATGCATCTGGTTGCAATAAAAGAGTTTGATGTGTTTAGGGTCTTTTGGGGAAATACCATATTCTGTTTGATGTTTGTTGAGGTTTTTGTTCATCTACAATGTGATTTGGGAAGATTTTATTTAAAATAAGCAGACACAATGTTTGTAATTTATTTAATCTAACATATATAAGTGCGTGTGTGTGTGTGTATGTGTGTGTGTGTGTGGGTGACATGTCAATTTTCTCACAAGAAGTTAGTGGGGAACTGCTTTACTTGCCAACTTCCTATTTATGTGCCCTGACTTCAAAATATTAAATTTGTGATAGTATGATACTCATTTTAAATTTCATTTAACAATAAAAAATTAAATGAAAAGCAGCAAAGGAAGAAACAAACTAATTTTAAAATATCCAAGACAAACAAATATAACTTCTGCTTAACTTAACTGTTTATGAATTGCAAGAAAAGATGTCATCCTAAAGAAAGAAAATAAAATAAATAATAGATGAGATATCAAGAAATTATGTAGTTTGTAACAAACATTCTTTGAATACTCTGAGATGAGTTATTGATGATGACTGGCTTCATTAAAAGTTTTATGTTTTACAACATCAGAGTCCATCTGCCAGGTTATCTTACTTGCATCATTCAAATAAAAGCTCTCATCTTGCTGGTTTCATGCTACATATCCATTAAACATGCTTGTTTTAGCATTTTTCCATCATTTTTCTTGTTAAGTGCTTTAGACATTCTGCCATCAGCCAATGAAATTCTTCCATGCCGTATATTACTTCAAGAGTTTATTTCTACTGGTTTCTTGCGAGGTTATTTGGGGTTATTCATCTTTAGTCTCCTAAAATATTATTTGTCATTAGATTTCTACTTCTTCTCTTCTTTCCTTAATTTTATACCAAAGTTATTAACTTATAGTTGATACCAAAATATTTTTGGCCATATTGTAATTGAAAATATGATTTAGCTTATTTTTAAATTTTATAAACTTATTTTGCCATTTTGCTCATATATGTCTGTGAGTGGTAGCTGTTAACGGAAATATAGCCCTGAGAGCTTAGTAAAAAAAAAAAAAAAAAAATGAAGAAAAAATATGGAATAAATACAGCAACTTCATTTTGGAAGAATTGAATTTTACGAGCCATTTCTTACCCCAATCCACCACGGATTGGAGGTCCTTCTCAAGCTCGGACACTCTCAGCGGACCTCAAGTGGAATGACTACGTCGAATCCATTGCTAAATCCGCAATTATGAAAGTCGGCTCCCTGTGCAGGGCCTGGAAATTCTTTCCGCCTGAATCTATCCTGCACTTATATAAATCTACCATCTGCCCGTGTATTGAGTACTGCTGCCACATCTGGTCGGGTGCCCCTTCTATTCTCCTCGGGGTTCTTGACAAAATACAGCAAAGAATCTGTAATGTGGTTGATACTGACTTGGCTGACCGTCTGCAGTATCTCTCTCACCGGCGTGATGTGGCTTCCCTGTGCCTCTTCTATCACTGGTGCCCCCTAGATGTGAATTTGCATGAGATACTAGATTGGCAACTAGGTCCCACCCTTTGACAGTGAAACCGATGAAATGTAACCGCAATTTCTATTCCAACAGCTTCTTTCCTCGCACTTCCCACCTGTGGAATTCCTTACCGTATACTTGCTTCCCCAACTGCTACAACCTCCAGGAGTTTAAATATAAGGTCAATAGACACCTCCTAACACACTAACTCACACCCACTCTCTCCCTATGTACATTCTAAGTCGTCTATCACCCGCCTTCTGACATTTCCCATACCCAATCGCTCTATGTAACCCCCTGCGCTATAGTGGCAGTGGAATGCCTTGCTTGGGGTGACACGATTAAAAAAAAAAAATATTCATCCTTATCTCATTATTACTTTCTGAAGACCAAGTAAAGGATTATTATAAACAAATTTAAAGTAAATGAATTAAAATAAATCTAACCTCATTAGTCTTCTTTTATTTTCTCAAATGAATAATTAATTTATTATGTTGATTCACTTGTTAATTATTTAATGTCTTTTAAGAGGAAGAAAGAAAATAGCTTTATGCCTATATTTGTTTATCCATTTTATTTCTAAATTACTTCCCATTGGCAAACTTTGCCTAAATTCTTAATTACAATTAATATCAAAATGTTGCTTTGTTTTTCCTTTTTGACTTTTCTACTAGTTTTGCAACTTTGCCTCTTAATATTACTGTTCTTCTTTATTCCATGTTTGAGATCTTTGATTATTTTGACCATTCCTTCTACTTCCTATTCTGCCATTCATTTACACAAGATAGTTAGATCGGTTACTGTTTCCCTTTACTTCTCTTGCTTTTAATTATTTTCTGCTAGTGTCAAATTCTCCAAGCTTACTTTCCTCAATATGTATCCTAGAAATCTTAACCCCTTCTTATGATTCTTAGTAGAAGTGTCCTTTTTGCTTACATTTTTCTTTGTCAAAACTCAAATGTTCATTTTATGAGATTCTCAGCATGTAGAACCACATATCTGTTGCCTCTTCATCTTTGAGGGAATATTTTGGTATTCATTGCGATATATGAGGACTGATTATTACGTTACAATTTAGCACTGTGTTCTTTGTTTCTAATGAAATTTTTCACTTTATTAAAATTTCTCAAAAACAAAATTTTCTTTTACTATTCTTCAGGTTTTGGTGTCATATTTTTTGTTCTCTTTTAAAACACTTACAAGACATTTAAATCTTTGTACTTGCTTGATTTTGATGTCTCCAATTTGTAATTCATGTCATTACATGTTCATCTTACCAGTGATATGCAGAGATTTGGTGATGTCCATGGCCAAATCCTTGATTGTATACACCTAATAGTATGCACTACTTGAGTACTGGTGCCTACTCTGGACTTACTTATCAAGACATGGATCTACATTCACACCAACATATGGGACTGTAGGGCACTTGTAGAATGAAGTTAAGAGAGTCAGGTTCAAAAAGTCATTTTTTATTTCACTCTTTGCTTGAATGTGCTCACGATATAGATGCCTGATGTTGTTACACCCTCTGCCTCCCTTCTGCATGTTACTGCCTCTTGCTGACAACTGTACATTCTGTCTTTTTACAACTGGGAGTTAGTCTTTTCTTCAATGATGCAGAGAGAATGTTATAGCGTTATCTTAAGGTAACATTTTCTCTCCATCTTTAGAAATAAAGATTACAAACATAAAAGAAAGAGAAGTTGCAGTTAAGTAATAAGATAAAATCTACAAATTGTTTAACATTGAACTAAACCTTTTTCAGAATTCCAAATTGTAAAAAACATGAGATCAAATAACTTTTATTAGTATATAGAAAAGAAAAAAACGACGTTAAAACAAATAAAAAATCTGCTGAATTATTCTGTAATATCTAATTTTCTTTATGGTAATGAATGTTAGACACTCTCTTCATGAATTTTAAGTGACAAATGATGATAATATTATGGAGAAAATGTGAAAGATGAGGATGTTTTAAGGGAAAACAAGAAAAATAAAAGAAACATACATACAATCAGAAAGACAGTTGACAATTTTGTGGAAAAGGCCCAAAGGAATTTCACACTCACAAGGCAAAAGAAGTTGCAAAGATACGGTGAATAAACTACTTAGCATGTTTGTTTCATTGGAGAGCAGAACAAAGACACATAGATAATAAAGAGTGATAACTTACTTAAAACAACAAAAGATAGAAAATTGTGGAGAGCCCTATCTGAAGGTACAGAGCACATAGTAAAATTTGTATCTCAAATGTCTTAAAAATTCCTTTTCTCTCTTTCACTCTCTCTCTCTCTCTCTCTCTCTCTATATATATATATATATATATATAGAGAGAGAGAGAGAGAGAGAGTGAAAGAGAGAAGAGGAATTTTTAAGACATTTGAAATATATACATACATTTTTCAGTAAGTCTGATAAAAATTTTTTTCTCTGTAGAGAAAGAATTTTCAGTAAATTTGAAATATAATATTCCTCTTCTTGTAGCTTTCGTTCAAATAAATATGCATTTGACTGAGAAACAGGATATAAAGGTTCTTTGGGAAATTAATTTAAAATAAATATCTAATGTTATCAATTTCTATGAATTGTTAATTTCATTTTTAAGCCTGTTTAAGAAAATATAAATATAGAGATGACTTTCATTCATTTTTTTAAAATTCTTTTATAATCTTTGGTGAAGCTTGATTAGATCAAGATGTCACTTTTCTTTCCAAAGGATATTTCTAATGTTTTTCACCTCACCTTGTTTATCAGTAGCAGAGCTTGACACAAAACAAAAATGATGATTTTCAGAGATGTTTGATAACTGTGGGAGGTACAACTTCTGCTCTTTTACTTTTGTCTGTATAAAATCAATGACACATCAAAGAAAAGAAAGGCTTCTTTCATTCTATAATCTTAGCATGGAGAGCTGAATCAGTTTCCCTTTGACTAAACCATCAAATCCATATCAGACTGGAATTTTTACTTTCTGTTAGTGTTTATGGAAACAAATTAAAAAGAAAGGATCAGTCTTTTTGTCATGAAGTTGGCTGTCAATAATGGCCCCTCCTTAAAAAGAAGGTCAGAATATGCATTATGTAAATATTTTTGCATCTATGTTTTTCTCTTTCTCGGTGAGATTACTTTGATCTAGCTGATCAGTTGCAAATCAACTAACATTCTGACATAAAAGCAAACATAATCATAGATATCACCACTTATTATTACCGTTGCTGGTTTTATGCAACAATGGAGGATTTTAGCCAAACAAAACAAATTTCCCATAAATATTAAAAACAAGATGAATATTCAAATTTAAATAATGTCAACAAAGTCTTTTCTTAAAGAAGAACAACACTAATTTGACTTTCAATTATAAAAATATCAAACTCATTTCTGACAGCATAAATAAATAGTGACTTTGCCGTACCAGTTTCATATTCAGATAGTAGTTCCCAGAAATAATCTCTAGCTAACAGAGAAGTGAGAGCATACTGAAGTGATCTAGAGACTCATTAACAAGCATCCTGCTAAGTCATCTTCTGTGTCATATCCATTCAGGACATGAACGAACATGGTTCTCTACAACTTCCCATCATTTGTAGCTCTTAGCTATCTTTTTGCTTCTTCTACTTCTTCTTCATGTTCCATGCCCCTTCAGAATGTAGGCGATCATGGGCTTCCACTTGGCTCTGTCTCTTGTTGCTCTCAAAATTCTTCCTCTTGGTATCTTTCTTAAACCTCGCTCTGTCATCTGTTTACTCAGGCCTATCAAGTAGGTCTTGCACTGCTTTTCCCTATCTCTCTTTCCTTCTATCCATCTTGTAAGTATTAAATTCTTCAGGCTCTTCTTCCTCATTACATGTCCCAGAAATCTCATCTGTCTCTCTTAAATCCTAGTCTACCAACCATTTATAAAAACTCCTTAGATGCTATTTTCTGTCTCTCTTGCCTTCAGTATACCCTGTAAGTGTTAAATTACTAATCCCCTTTCCTTGATATGTATCCTAAAAATTCTCTTTATAAATGTTATTTTTGTTTCCATTTATCCTAAAACTATATTTTGTCATTGTTCGAATGTTCAGTCCTCAGTATTCTCAGTATTCTCAGTATTGACTCAAGTCTCTTCATCATCTGTGATAAAATTGTTCAGCATTCACTGCCATATAAGAAAATTAATAATTCATGACTTTTAAGTACTTTCTTTATTTCTTAGTAATTTACTTAGCTTTTAGAAGGCACTTTCAATATTCTAATATGCCTTCAGATTTTGGTATCTCTAATTCCTAATTTCCATTTAGAGGTGTTCCTTTAGTTGACAACCATACATTCTATCCACTTACAATTGATGTTTAGTACTTTCTTCTCACTTTCTTTTATTTTGCTAGTTTTATTTCAGCGGCTGCTTTCAACACCATGTAATTTGCATATCTGAGGCAGGTAAGATTAGTTGTTATATATGTATACATATAATAAGCATTCATTATTTGCTAAGTTAACTCAACTTTAACCCCATAAACAATATTTTGAAAAATTAACTCCTTGAAGATAAAGTGTTCTATGATCTAACATTTCCTAATGAGATAAAAGGAAAATAAAAGATGTTGCTAGCAGCACACACAACTGTTTGTTATCTATTTATTTATATATTTTAAAGTCTTTTTTTTTTTTTTACATATCAAATATTCCACCAAGGTTCTGTTAAGTCTTTTTCATTCTTCTTTATTAAACACAACACTGGTTGATTATAATGTATCTTGGTAGGACTTGTTATTCTCTCAGCATTACCTTATTATGTAGGCTGAATAAGTTTAGTGAGAAGATATACACTTGTTTTACACCCATTTCTATTTTTGTATATTTATTGAATTCATTTTCTATGCACATGCAGTTGGTTTGCTGCCAGGAGAGGTTCTGGATTACTCTAATATTCTTCACAATTAAACCAAGCTTACCGAGCTGTTCAACAGTTCTTAGTGGGAAGTAAATAAAGGTTAATCTCACTCAACCTTATGGGGTAAGATAGACATATCTATGTGTTTTTTGTGTTGGGAAAAAGGGTTCACGGCAACATATTTTGAGTAGTTTCAAAACTGCTTTGGCGGATGGTCATTCCCATTTGTGGAATGATAAAGTGCTAGAAACAACAGCTCTTATTATAATAAAGGCTATACAGAGCAGTAAATTTGTTCCTGGTAAAAGAGTTATTAGATTTGTCAAGCCAGGGATGAAAGCCAATGAAAAACAAACCAAAGCCCATTCATTATTATCATCCGCTCCATATTGACAGATAAGAGTCGATCTCAAGAAACAAAATTCCCAGCACACATTTCTACCACAAAACTATGGCTGGATGTCGTGATTCACTCTGAGTTAACAAAACAAATAATTCTGATTGAATTAACGGTTCCATGGGAAAAATACATGGAGGAAACTTTTGAGAGAAAGTTTAGTAAGTACCAGAAACTCCTAGAAAATTGTAAGACTAATGGATAGTGCACATACTGTTTCCCAGTAGAGACAGAATGTAGAAGATTCGCAGGTCAATCTATAATAAAAGCCCACACCAGCCTGGGGATCACCAGTCGAAAAAGAAAGCAAGCAATCCAAATTATCCTGGAAGCCGTAGAGAAGGCTACAAGATTGATTTGGATAAATTGGGTGAATGAGTGGTCTAGTGTGAGCTGAACTATGTTAATCATGATAAATGTACAGACTTTCAGGGAAGTAAATAAGAGAAAGGAAAATGAAAAAAAAACGAAGTGGGGTGGAAAAGGTACATAGGTTTGTAAATATGACAGGCAAATAATTAAGAAATCTGAGCACTAGACATAGATAAACATTATAAATGTACAAATTATGGTGACGATGTAATGTATATCATTAGTGTATTGTAGGCCATGATAGCCAGGTTTGGATTGTCTAAGTGTTAGCCTTAAATCAATGTATTAAATAATCATTTTCATGTAATTTTCATTTTTTGAAATTTTTTAAAATCTCGTGTGATACATATTTTATGCATAAAACACTCACTTGACTGGAACATCATGAATTCCCCGGGGTCCTTACCCAATTTTTGTTTTGTCCATCAGTCAAGTCGGTAATTTTATCAATGATTGTACTTACATGTAATCCATTTGATAATTAAAGACAATAATCTTTACGTTAGGCATTTTTTTAAATTAAGTCTTAAAGTTTATTTAAGGTATTTTTGTGACCTTCAAGTTTAGTATAATTTTTTTTTATCACTTTGTTCATAACAACCAATTGTAAATAATGAAAGATCCATTATAACCTCATTAAGAACAGTGTTAAATTGTATATACTCATATAATTTATTTAATGTTTTATTTTGTTTTTGTTTTTTTATCATTGTTTATTCGACTACAGTTGTAATCCATTTTCACCCTCCCTCAAGATTAGAGTAATCCTTCATATTTTTATTTTTCTATTTTTGCCTGGTGGAGGGGGTCACCTTGAAAGTTAGTTTATAGATAGATAGTTGAAAGGAAAAGGGAAGGAAAATATAGGGAAGTATAAAAATAAATATACAGGTAACAGATTCAATCTTTTCCATCTTGTGGTGTTCTTTCGACCAGTCAGAATAGCTAAGAGTAGTCATATGACTAGAAATTGAATTACTCCACTAGAATAAATAACTCATTTTACTAAGCGTAGCTTTTTGCCTCTGAATGTGGACCAAATGCTGATCACATTACAGTTGAGTAAGGAGTATGTTGCCTCGACCCAAAACTTCTGATGACTTGGGAATAACAACACTGATGACATAGGTAGCACTGGATGGTGTATGACAATGAGTGATATACTTTATCAAATGCATAATCTATAAAACATAAGTATACATTCTTTTGCATTTGTATTGCTCTTTCTGATATTGTTCCGAGCATAAATATCACATTTCTTTTTACAATTACTTAGACTAAAAATAATGCAGTTTTGTTTATTTTTAGCTTAATTTTGCCACATGCTCTAATCATCAGAATTTATATAAGATTTTGTAATTCAAAAAATAAAAATTAAAAACTTTAAGAATTTCTATCACTCTTCTTTACTCTTAAATCTTCTTCTCTTGCAACATAGACTTATGCCCAGGTCAGCACTTTGCATTCTCTCTGCAGTCTTTGCATTGGTAACATTTCATTTCTATCTCCCCCATGTTTGGCATTCACATCATCTGCAAAGACCACTCACCATAAATCCAAGATATGCCATGGCATAATGTCAAGTCAGGTTGTTAAGTGATTTGCACTCCAGTCACCACCACTCTCCCCCATTGTGTCATGTGCCTTACGTTTGATGGCTTCATCCAAACTTCTATTTAGATTCTGGCTGGCACATTCTCATCATTATTTGGGGATATATTTTTCAGGTACCTCCACTCACAGACCTCTGCAGTACTGTCTTCTTTCTCTGTCCAATCTTAGGTGCCATGTTGTACCAAAAAATTGCTTCTCTAGGCTATTGATTTCACAGTCTTTGATGCATCACTATTTGCCCCTGGCCTGTATGCTGCACTATAGTACTTTCTTTTCCTTCACTTTTTAAGCATTGTTTGGCAAAGTTCTGAGCAGAAAATCATGCCATTGTCCATTACCACCCCCTCTAGTAGACCTCATTAAAGAATCACCTTCTCCAGTTCTTATGTAACCACAGCTGCCATTTCTGCACAGAATTCCTTCCATATCATCAGTTATCCATGCCAGCAGTCAAGCATCAACATGTATGCATACCCATGATAATGTGTTATATTGACAGCTAACCTTATCCAATTGTTTGTCATTTTAGTCTCACCAGGATAGTGCACATTCAGGACAGCGTCAAATAATTAACATCTGATGCAGTTCTTGACCACCCTCTGTACTACTTCCATTTTTATGAGCAGATCAACTTTTGCACTAAATATAAAGTCCTGTCCATACGTGATATGCAGCTTTCGGTATATTACCTTGAATCCACCGG
The DNA here is from genome assembly GCA_037127315.1 of Ascarosepion bandense. NCBI lineage: Eukaryota > Metazoa > Mollusca > Cephalopoda > Sepiida > Sepiidae > Ascarosepion > Ascarosepion bandense. The sequence continues at coordinate 557,678 of JBBBDQ010029107.1, read as the reverse complement.
TTCTCGTTTGATCACCAAAGTTAAGCAAGTGAGCCTGTTCAGTACTTAGATGGGTGACCGCTTGGGGAAATCCAGGTGCTGTAAGCGTTCAGTGATGGATGGATGTGCATTGTGGTGCAGTGGATGTTGACTTGGAAAGAGAAATTGGTAAGCTGTGTTTGAATTCCAGTTGAGTACCCTGCATTCACTTAAGCACTGGTACCCTTGGGAAAAGTATTAATCTGTCACTTCTCTCCAGTTATGGGTTAAATAACTGGATGGGGCTTGGTGGCAAACCATCCAGTGTTGTTGTCACAATAAAAACACCCTTGGTAGCTCTGGCAAAGCATCAAGTATTCAGCTATTTGACAAAATTATGAATGTTGCTATAAACTGCGCCAGGGTTCCAAATGCACAGGGAATACTGGAGGGTGTAGTGAGTTCTATCTTGCCCAAGGTGATGATGTCAATCATGCAAATCTTCTAGTTCTCTGCTCCCTAGACAGCATACCAGAGCCTCTTCCTTCTCATTGTCAACCAACCTCTTTTTGCTTTTAGTTTGTGCTTCCACCTTATTTCTTATTGCTTTCATTCATAATCCAAATTTGGCTATCAATTCTCTCAATATTTTTAATATTTGCTTTCCTATAATTTCACAGAGGTTCATCTTTTTTACACACAGTACTTGTTACAGTCCCACAGGTAGGTTGTCTGGAAATCTCATCACAAAAGCTAGTTTCACCATCTGATCTAATCTTCTTCCCAGATATCTTGCCAGCCCCATCAATCTTTTGATACTATTGGTGTGGACATCCACTAATCCCCCAGTCCATTTCACTCTCTTGAACTTTTCATAAGCTTCAAATGGTCCATCAGTGAACACTTTCTTGAGTTTCATCTCTCTCATGTCCTTGTCCACCTCATTTTCATCACTCATTTCGTTGCAGAAAAAATTGAAGAAAACTAGCAAGGTCTTACTTTCAACCATTTAGTAATATAGCAATTGAAGATATCTTCTGAGGAGTGGCTGAAAGAACATGATGCAAAATAATAACCTGATGCACGTGTTGTTGAAATAACATCCTCAAATTTTGTATCAATTTGTTCCGAATTCATGAGTTAATCCAGTTATTCTAAACTAATCTCCATTTATTGTTGAAATAAGAGCCTATGTGCTAATCACGCTGAAAACATCAGTTCTTATTCAATCACCAAACGTAAGCAGTGTCAAGCAAAGTCAGTACTTAGATGGGTAACCACTTGGAAACACCAGGTACCATAAGCAACCTCTTGCAATATGAAATATGTTTCAACTTTAGATAACCTCCAAAGGGCTGATAAACCATAAAGAAACAAATCAATCTATTGTTGAAATAAAAACCTCAGATTTTCTCTCAATTTGTATTTATCCATTCCAGATTTGTTTGTCACTTCAATTAATTTGAACTTTTTTCTGTTTTTGCTTTTCCTGTAAATTTTAATATATTTTGATGCAGTTAAATTCCTTGCTATGCCTTTAATCTATGCCAAATTTTCTTAGATATTTGCAGTTTTTCATTCCTAGGAAGATTATAATTATTTATAACTTATGACTTCATGTTTGCTATCAAGACATTTTTATTAGATTTTATTTTCATAAATTGTTATCATGACATGTTTACTGGACAAAATAATTACTAACTACATGCAAATCAGAAACTGAACTTTTCCAGAAATGTGAAGAATATTGTTTAGCCATAAAAAAGACTTGGTTAAACTCCCTTACTTTTGACACATCACGATCATTATCATAGAGGAAGTGATTATAAGCAGATTTGGTTTTAAGTGATTCTGTATCATCTTCAACACTTTATCAGCAAAATTAAAAATAATTTTCTTTCTTCATCTTTTAAGGAACTCAGTATAAATGTACAAAAGCCAAGTTACTGATAATTTGAATCACTTCATAACATCACAGTCCTGTTGGCGGGGCTTCAAAATATGTCAACTTCACCTCTGCAGAGGGTAAAAGTCCCTCAATTGGGCCACCTGTTGGCCATGGGTGGCAACCCGTGATGTCTGGGGACAGGATCCTGGTGGTTGAGCAGGTCATGACCCGGGTGCAGAGAGGCCATGTTCCTGCAACACATCACTTTGGCCCTTACCTGGGCTAGATGGGTGGTCAGAGAGCCCCGATCTGATTAATCGGCTAGTCACAACAAGCCCTAATACTTACTCACATAAAATCATCTATCTCAAACAACATAACTCATGTGTCACTAAAACTGACTGATTCTCAACTACAAACAAGAGATAGATCATGTGTAAGTATTAGAAGGTGGTGGCAAGGGTCAATTTACTAGTAAGGAAAAGCTGTTACACAGAACGTTTTCAATCTGAATTTTTCATCAAAAATGGGTCTGGAAAACAAAGAGAAACCTGAAATGCTAATTTCCTCTTACTAGTGTGAGTATACCTTCCTTGTATCCCTGGAATAATAGGGTAAATGGGTTTTCCCCCTAAAATCTCCCACTGTTGGGCTCCAAGGAGGGTGGGGAGCAAGGAAGAGGAAATTTAAAAAAAAGATAAAACTCATGGCATCAAATAAAAATAAAAGACCCCATACCAAATACAGCTCAGAGAGCCTAGCCTCCAAACCCGAGTCAGACAACGAATTTGAACAAAAGCAGTTTGCAAGATTCATTGTCTTGGAGTCAATGGAGAACACTCCAATCAACAATTTGTCCTCCTTCATTGTTGAAAAAACAATGAGATATTTAACAAAAACATTAACAATTAAAAAAACTAAGGAATAACACCATGTTAGTAGAAGTAACAAATAAAACTTCAGCAAATAAGATACTGAAGCAAAACCTGTTTTCTAATCTGACGATAAAAGCCTATCCACACAACTCCTTGAACTCCTCAAAGGATGTGGTGAGAAGCTCAGATCTCTCTCTCTGCACGCTAGAGGAAATAAAGAACAATCTAAGGAAACAAGGGGTCACAGACGCTCAAAGAATAATGATAAAAAGAAACAATCAAATGACTCCAACAAACACTTACATTCTCAATTTTAACACCCCAAAACCTCCTACCAAAATAAAAATTGGATACTTGATAGAAAAAGTACATACCAAATCCTCTGAGATGTCACAATTATCAAAAGTTCAGACACCACAAGGAGAGATTTTTCAGATCACCAAGATGTAAAGTTTGTGGAGAAATTGGGGATCACATTAACTGCAAATTCCCTTTAAAATATGCAAACTGTACCTTAAACCACGCAGCAGACTCAAAAGAATGTGAAGTCTGGAAAAAAAAAATTATCCACAATTAAACACACTAATGATATACAATACCCGGAGGCAAGAAGGATAGTCAAGCACTCACTGAGTACACCAACATATGCAAATATAGCTAGAACATCAAACAACACAATGCAAGGACAAGAAACAACACAAGACAATCTATTAGAAGTAGTGAAAGAACTAAGATCTCTATTGGGAATACTAAAGAAAAAGTTGACCAATTTGACACCTAGATCTGATATGGAACCAGATCTTAAGGAAAAACTCCAATTCCAGATCAAGGAAACCAAAGGTGCTACAATCGAAAGAAAGTTTCAATCCAAACAACCGCAAACACCAATCCTCCCCATCACCACTACTAAAGTTAATAACTCTTTGCCTCCAAAAATGAATCCACTTTCAAAGAATCAACACTACAAACCAAAAACAGAAATTGTTCTAATGGAAAAGGAAAACAAATATGAACTGATGAAAACAGAGAGACAGAAAAGATGATCAAGACAGAGAAGCTCAAAAAGTCCATACAAAAACAAACCAAAAATGACCAGTTCATCTCAAACATGGGAACAGTCTGCTTCCAGACAAAGAACAACAAATGAACCAAAGGAAAAGACCAAAGGAACTTCCCTTAATAAACAAGCAGAACCAAAAGAAATTCAAGGAGCAAAACATAAGAATCAAACTGCAAATAAGAGAGAAAGCATAGAAGAGATGGACACTTCTACTACAAAATCTAATATAGACAAGTAAACTCTCTTAAAATCTCATTATATAAGCATGGATCAAAAATCTTACAATGGAACTGTTGGGGTTTAAAACCAAACATAAATGAGCTACTTCTTCTTATAACAAATTATCACTCCACGATCATCTGTCAACATGAAACCTTTTTAAAAGATGAAGATAAAATAAAAAAAAATTATGCACAATATAATTATATATATAACCTCAAACAGAAGGCATTGGGGGGTGTATTGATTCTAATTAGAAATGATATCCCCCAAAGTAAAATACAATTAAAGTCAGATATACAAGCTATGGCTGCAAAAGCCACTATACATAGAACCATTAGCATTTGCTCTATTTACATCCCTCCTCAAGATCCCATAAACGAATCTGAACTAAACAATCTAATTGAACAGCTTCCAAGACCATTTTTATTATTAGGTGACTTTAATTGCCACAATTTTATTTGGGGATCTAAATACTCAGATAAAAAATGCAAAACTCTAGAGAAAATCATTAATCTCAATGACTTATGCCTACTAAATAACAAGTCCAACACCTATTTACATCCAGCATCAGGCACTTACTCAGTGCTGAACCTATCCCTTTGTGATCCATCTACACTTATGGACTATGATTGGAAAGTTCTAGATGACTCATGGGGTAGTGACCATTTCCCAGTTGTTCTGACATGCTCAAAAGAAATTGAAAACCACTCAGCTCAATGGAAGCTAAATAATGCAAATTGGAGGGAATATAAAAAAAATGCTACCAAAAGCTTTCAGTCAAAAAAGACAACAGTAAATCCATTGGATACTTCACAGAAACCTTAATAGCCATTGTGAAGGTATGCATACAAAAAAGCAACGGATCAAACAAACAACAAAGACCATGGTTCAATGACTAATGCAAAAAAGCTATCAGATTAAGAAAAGCAGCACTACGGAAATTTAATTCTCAACCCACAACTCATAATCTAGACCTTTTCAAGCAAAAAAGAGCAGTAGCATGTCGAGTGATCAAGGAAGCCAAAAGGGAATCCTGGAAAGACTATGTAAACAAAATAAATTATAACACGAAACCAAAAATAGTTTGGAACATGATAAGGAAAATTTCTGGAAAGAATTTATCTCCTCCTCTAAATCACTTCACTCTAAATAATATAAAAACAAAGACAAAGATATAACAAACCTACTCATGGAAACCTTCAAATATAATTCCTCTAACCAAAACTACAGACAACCTTTCCAAAAAATTAAGCAGGACACAGAAAAAATAAAAAATTAACCAAATTTTAATTTTAATAACAAAGATTACAATCAGCCTCTTACAATGAATGAACTTAGAAATGCCATAAATGAATCCCACAATACTGTTACCAGCCCTGATGAAATCACGGCCTACATGTTAGTAGGCTATGATGAAATTCCTTATGAATTCTTTAAACAAACCACCCACCGTTCTATAAAATATTTGTTAGACATCTTTAACAAAATATGGTTCAAGGGAAAAACTGCCAAAGAGCTGGGAATAGGCCATCGTGATTCCCATAGCAAAACTGGAAAAAGATATATCAGACCTAAAAAAACTTTCAACCCATAATGCTAACAAGTTGCTTATGCAAAATGTTCAAAAGAATAATAAATAAGACTAAAGTGGTACCTGAAAACCAATAACTTAATTTCCAATTTACAGAGTGGCTTTCAAAGTAAAAGAGAGACAATTGATAACGTAATTCACTGAGAAACATTTATTAGAGAGGCTTTCCTTAAAAAAGAACATGCAAAAGTCATTTTGACTTAGAAAAGGCTTATGAGACCACATGGAGGCAAGGAATTATGAAAAACTTATTCAAGACTACACTTGTTGATTTTTTATCCAACAGAAGCTTCAAAGTAAGAATTGGATCTACTCTCTCAGATTCAAAAATACAAGGAGTTCCATAAGGATGCATCTTGTCAGTTACCCTTTTTAATATAAAAATCAACAACATCGTAAACTGTCTGAACAACAAAGTTAATGGCTCCTTATATGTGGATGATCTCCTAACTTGCCATAGATCCAAAAATATGCATACCTCAGAACATCAACTGCAGATATGCATAAATAAATTAAAACAATTGATCATCAAAAATGGTTTCAAATTCTCATCAACCAAAACCAAGGGTGTGCATTTTTGTAACCAAAGAAAAACACACAATGACCCAACACTCAAATTAGAAGGAACAGAAATTGAAATAACAGACCAACACAAATTTCTGGGAATAATTTTTTATAAAAAACTTACATTCATCCCCTATTTGAAATACTTAAAACAAAAATGTTTCAAAACACTACAACTTATGCAGGTCATAGCTAATACAGAATGGGGTGCAGATTGCATCTCGCTCCTAAAAATATACAGATCTCTCATAAGATCCAAACTGGATTATGGTTTTATATATGGTACAGCTAGAAAATCCTACCTAAAAATTCTTGATCCCATCCACCACGCAGGTCTAAGACTTGTCCTTGGTGCATTTAAAGCATCTCCCATAGAAAGCCTATATGTAGAAGCACATGAGGCTCAATTAAAATTGAGACGTGAAAAATTAGCGCTGCAATATTATCTAAAACTTAAAGCTAACCCATCAAATCCCGCCTATCAATGCACATTTAACCCAAACTATAAACACCTGTTTGACAAAAAAGAAAGCGTTATCAAACCTTTTGACATTCAAATGGAAAAAATAAAACCAATTAATGACAGTTCAATAGATGGAACTAGTATACATGAATTCAATATTCTCGAACATTCACCCTGACTTCTGGAACAATCCAAAGTCATTTTAGAACTGGCTGATCACATAAAAGCTGGCATACATCCCTTACATTATATAGAAAAACTAAATAATATATTGAATCAATACTCAAATTGGACCCACATATATACCAATGGTTCCAAAGTCAATAACAAAGTAGGATGTGCAGTTATCTATAAAAGTACCGTCCTACAATAAGAATTACCTGACAATTCATCAATATTTAGTGCAGAAGTTATTGGCATTGTCTTAACCCTGGATCTCATCCCTAAACTTACCTCAAACAAAGTTAATATATTCTCGGATTCTTTAGCAGTGCTTGAAGCTATAAAGAACTAAAAATTAAACAATCCTTTGCTCATTAAACTTTTATATAGAATACATGTGATCTCACAAAACAAAACTATCAGTTTCTGTTGGATTCACAGTCACTCTGAATTTCACAGAAATGAGAAAGCCGATGTGGCTGCAAAAAACTCCCAAAAACATGCCACAAGTAACATAAAGGTTCCATACACTGACTATAAACCCCTAATCAAGAACTATATTTTAAAGAAATAGCAAGAAACCTGGAACAATTGTCAAAACAACAAATTATTTAAATCAAACCCATCCTGAAGAAACAACTACCAGAACCCAGTAAATCACGCAAAGAAGAAATGGTTATATCCCATATTTGAATAGGACAAACACACATAACCCACTCTTATCTCTTAAAAAATGAAAAATTTCCCAAATGCATTGCATGCCAAGAACCCTATACAATAAAACATGTTCTACTCGACTGCAGTGACTTTTTCATATATCCGGCAATCCCTATAAAATGTTAACAACCTGAAAGATCTTTTCGAAAAAATAAACTCTAATACTATTTTAACCTTCCTCAAAAAGATCAAACTATACAACAAAATATAATCTAAGTAAAGATCCAAAGATCAAAAATAGATCCGACCCTCACCAGGTAAAAAATTCTGTAAAAATAATATAACCTTACCCAAAATCATTTGTTATGAACTTAAATGATCCCATAAGGATTGATAGGTTGCTAAACCTCGAAACAAACAAAGATCATAAAATCATTTTAGAATAAAAAAGCTAACATAATCTTTTGGTTATTATTGTTTGGATGTGACATTAGTGATTTAAAAGAAACTACCTTAATCATCCAAATCTTGATATTTAATTCTTGAGGGGAAATTATAAATGAAAGTGTAAAGTTTGTAAATTCCCAAAACAGAAAACAAAAGATAGATGAAAGCAAGATTCTAAATTTTTTTATAATAAATGGAACAAAGTTGAAAATAATAATAAATGGACATCAGTGCCAAGCTAAATATATTTCTTCACTTAAAACTAAAGTTACAGTTAGATTTTAAAACTTTCATTTCACCTTATTCTCAACTGAAATTCATCACATCAGTAGGGATTATCTAAAGTGGATTTCCCATGATTTATGCCTTCATTGGTCTTAAGGGGAAGCATTTTTTTTGTTTTCATTCAGCTTTAGGATAGTTTCTTGTAAATGATTTGTGATGTGTACTATTCAGTATTTGTTCTGAACAGGATATAATTTAATTCTATTTTGTATTATTGAAATACATTTACTGAAGACTAGCAGTATAGCCTGGTGTTGCTCAGGTGTAATGAAAGCTTTAAAACTAATCCATGCTCCTGGAGCTCAGACTCTTTGGACACTGACATGAAAGACTAAAAAGCAATAGTTGTTTCCAGTTAAAGCGAAACCATAGACTGAAAGAAAAATGAATGGATATAAGTCAAATTTTGATTTCCTGGTATCAATATCAAATAAGTTTTTTTGTTGTAAACTGAATTTTGAAGGCTAAATAACTCCTCTGAGTAAATGGTATCATGGCTGAGACTAAGAACTAAAATTATACCTACTTAGAGCCAAACCTGAAGCAAAAACTAAAATAAAAGGGCTGAAAAAATACAGACATATAGGCAGATAAACAGACACACATACAAGCATCTTGCCTTTTATATATATATATATATATATATATATAACCCGATTTTTTTTTACTCCTTCTATAACCCGATTTTTTTCGATTATCAGTTTTTGATATTTATTGGGGGTACCTTGACACAAAACCTAGCTAAGAACACTCGCAGACATTTATATTACAACTGTGTACATTTTCAAGAAAATCGGTACAGCCGTTTCGGAATCTATAGGTAATGGACACACACACAGAGACAAAGTTCCATTTATAAGCAGAATTCTATAATCTTTCACTGAGATTTGAAAATATTCTGCTGGCATAATGTATACAACTCAAATAATTCTTTTTCTTTGTGTGCCATGTTCTTTCAGGACATAAATGAGCATGGGCTTCTACTTACCTCTATCCCTTGTCACACTTAATAAATTTTTCCTCTTGGTATCTCTCCCAAACCTCATTCCTCTATCTACTTGCTCAAGCCCATCAAGTATATCCCATGCTGCTTTCCCCTGTCTCTTTTATTCTATCTCTCCTGTGAGTATTAGATTCTCCAAGCTCTTCTTCCTTATCACATGTCCCAGAAACCTCTACTGTTATTTCTTGATGTGAAGTATGTTTCCATTTTGTTTGCATCCTTTGCAAAACCTTGTTGGTTCATGGTATCCTCACCATCCTTCTGAAAAACCACATTTCTGTTGCTTCAAGTTTCTCCTTCATCTTGATGAGAGTGTTCAGCATTTGCTGCCATATAAGAGGATATATATAGCATAAAAGTCTAGTACTCTTTTCTTTGTTTCCACGAAACTCTTCCTGTCTTTCAGTACTCAACTCAACATTTGGAATGCTTCTTTTGCCATGCCAATATGCTTTTAGATCTCATTGTTGCACTTTCCATCCTCTGTTAGAATACTTTCCAGGTACAATAGCAAAAAAATAAAAACCATTACAAGTCCATCCATGAAAGTTATTTAAAATACATTGAAAACTATTAATTCTAAATTATGGAAAAAGAAATTATTGCTTTCTTAGTAGTAATATTTTACTTACAACATTCAGGATTGTCATGGAAGAATATTGGGATATCGTTAAGAGGGAAGTTAGAACAATACAAAAGAATATGAAGAAAAGATAAATATATTTTAATATTTGTCTTTTGTTGCATTTTTGTTGCTTGCAAAAATAAAAAACAAATGAGTGAAAATGAAAACTAAGAGTTTATCATTTAACAAATCTGTGCGAATAAAAACTATTATGTCTAATGCAAGTAGGGATCAACAATATCAGGTAGAATCAAAATTAGATAATAATGTTGGCAGGTGGAAACAATTCTCATTTTTGTGCTTACTGCTATTGTTTGTCGAATAAACAATATTTTACTGATACATGTAAGCGTGTAAATAAAGACACAAATCATGGATTTCAAAGAAACAATAAATGTATTATACAAATATGTTTAAAAAAAAAAGGAAGCCAAGAATAGGATTTTATCTTTTGAAGTTATCATATGTATGTAGGAGAGTTATAACACCAAGAAAATAATTACAAACCCCTGAACATTTATATATCCAAAAATACTTGTAAAAATGAGAAACATTAAGATATAGAAACAACAAAATGAGTCTTGATTATATGGTTCTTATGTAGTATTGGAGATACTGAGTAAAATTGTGAGTCAAGTAAATCAAATATGAATTGATAAGCAGGATAAGATAATGCATAAAAAAGTATAAACAATTTTTCTCACATGTTTTTTTTAATTTATAGATGCGTGTAATGAGTGTCCAAACAATTTAGTTGGAAAAATACAAGTGTTTGAGGTTTTCTTATTTCAATTTTTTGTGGTTGATAAAAGATAGATGTTATTGTTATGGCTTGAAAAAGGAAAAGAAAATTAAATTTTTGTTGACACACATTAACAAACAGTCTATGTGAACTGCTTGTCTTATCATGCAAATGTCATGTCTTTTTGTGTACAAAGAAGAAAAGTACAGCCAATTCTCATTGGTTTAGAATGAGTGAATTAATAATAATTGCGATAATTTTTATTTAACATCATAAATATATTTTATGAACACAATTAAGTGATAGTATAATTAATTTTTTATTTATGTATTATTTTATGGACATGACAAAGGCCCATTCCAGATCATTAAAAATTTATTTCTAGTGATGTGTAAGAATAATACTTCAATCACTGAAGTATGTTTTGGAATGTTGTGGCCAATATACTTGTCTTCCAGAACCTTTATTCTTTGTTGTTGCTTCTGATGAAGAGTCATCTGTTTTACTGGATGTTTGTTCATTTATCTTTTGTGTAGGTTTTAAGAGCAGATGATCATGTTTTTCAGTTTCTTGTAAGAATTGCTTTTCAACATAAGCCAGTTTAATATTATTAATAGCAATATTATCTTGCTTTTCCATTTATTTTAATAGTGACATATTGTCCATTTTGCTGATGACTTGGTATAGATCTATGTAGTTTGTATCCAAAGGTTTTAACACTGTCATTTCTTATAAATATATATTTGCTTTTGAAATAAATTTGTAGGTATGTTTCTTATTGGTTTTTCATGTAGGTGTAATTGCAAATGGATATGCTAACATTCAGTTTTTAAGCCTTGTATAAATGTTGTGGGTAAAATCTCTGACTTGTCTTCACAATATTGACCAGATAAGGTTAATATGATATCTGTCATTCTGTATGGCCGCAAATGTTCGATGATCTCTTCAGAGAATGAGGAGAGGCTCGAGACATCAGAAATGTGGTTCTATAGAAAGATGATAAGGATACTATAGACCAAGTGCATCAGCAATGATGAGGTGTTGAAGAGATTGAAAACCAGAAGAAAACTTATACTTAACATCAGGAAGACATGAATAAGGTTCCTGGGACATAAAATGAGGAAGAAGTGTTTAAAGAATCTGATACTCACAGGAAGGAAAGAGAGACAGGGGAAAGCAGTGGAGACATTATTTGATTGGATGGTGCAATGGGGTTTGGAAGAGATGTCAAGAAGAAAAATATTAAGAACGATAAGGGACAGGGGCAAATGGAAGTCCATGATTGCCTATGTTCTGAACAGACACACCATATGAAGAAGAATGTTAATGATGTGCCAAAAACTATATGAGCTAGAGTACAGCCCAAGTCATATTTTATAATGCTTAATGGATAAAATTACTAATTGTAAATTTCCTACCCAATCAATTTCATTTGGTCTCCTAGCCAGTGCTGCTTTTAGCTTCCTGTGTAAACCTTCTACCATCCCATTTATCCAAGGGTGATAGGCTGTAGTTTTTATGTGCTCAGTTCCAAGAAGAGGAGTGAATGCTTTAAATAAGGTAGACTGAAACTAAATTTCTTTGTCTGTTGTGAGCATTGAAAGGAACTCCAAAAACTGATATTCAGTCAGTAAGGACAGTTCTGGCAATTGTTGCAGCTAAAATATAAGTTAGAGATGGTAATCCTACAGATTATATGATGGTAATCCTACAGATTATATTGCACTTTAATAAGTATTTTAAACAGGTTTCTAAGAATAGGGAATGTGAGTTCAAATCTAGAAGCTAAATACTTATTTTTATCTACCATGCTTACTTAAGCCATAGAATGTAAAATGTCATGATAAAAAACAGAAAAATAAAAGTCAAATTTAAAAGTTAAAGCTAATGATAAAAAGTTTAAATATCATCTGTATTTTACATTCAAATAATAGCAACTGAAAAATTAATAATTTAAAATAATAGTCCCCTTTGGTCTGAATAAATAGTATCTTTCTAACAATCCGCTCCCTAAATGTCACTTCCTGCCTCTCCAGTCAAAGACGGTAACTCTCTTTACCTTAATAATCTCTGTCTTTTTCTTTTGTCAGTTAAGCAAAATAGATCACTGTGCTAATAACAATACTGGTTTGAAGACACTGAATTTTCATTTATTACGATGGATGGATTTTCTTTTAATGGAGAGTCCTTGCTTTGAACATCTATTAGAACTCAAGCAATCTCCAGACCTGAAGGGAAACTCATATATCTGATCTACTGCTAAGGATGCTGGAATTATGGCTGGCTCATTATACCATTCCTGTAAATATCAGACTCGCCCTGCTATACTATTTACACTAGCCAGATCAGACCCAAAATTGAGTATTCCTAATAATGCCAGCCACCTTTTTTATACTTGCTAGCTGATGTTCCATGAAGCAATATAAAAGGAAGGGGTAAAAAATTCTCTCTACCCACAGGATGCCATAAGAACAAAACATATCTTGTTTCCACTATGTGAACTTATTAGTCTCCATTTAACTGTGTGCTACTTCATATACAATCTTTCAACCTACCATATATATAAACAAATGTTTGGAGGTACAAAATTTGTATACTACTTTAAAAACGAGGAATTTGTTGGTAATTCCTAAGGCCCTTTCGCCCAACATCTCATAAGGAGAAAATCATTGGAAATATAAGTTAAACAAAAATAGTATTTATATATTTTTATAATAGTGTGTGTGTATATATATATATATATTATATAAAACACAAAACATCCCTCACTTCAACTACTGGGGAACCAGGTGTTGTTGTTCTTCTGTGTGCTGTGTCTTTTTACGCCATGAGTAATCATTGCTCTTCACCAAAATTTCTTTATAATAGCTCTTAGTAAGGTTTATCTTTATCTATCCCACTTAATCCATGTTCTGCCAGTCATTCACACAATTATCAACTACTTTTCTCTGTCCTTCTTGCTTTCAATATATCCTTTGATTGTCAGATTCTCCAAACCACTGTTCCTCATTAGTTGCCATAAAATTTTAAATTACCTATTTCTGATTCTAAATATGAGAGTTCCTTTTGTTTTTATTTTCCTTAAAACTTTCTTGCTACTCATATGTTCAGTCCATGGTATTTTTAGCATCCTTCTGTAGAACCACATTTCTATTGCCTGAAGTCTTTTCTTCATCTGTGTAGAGATTGTCAAGCATTCACTGTCATATAGGAATACCAAATTACATAACAGTTTAGCACAATTTTCTTTGTTTCTAACAAAATTCTCCTGTTTCGCAATACTTTGCTTAGCTTTTGGAAGAAATATTCTAATCTATTGCAATGTACATATTAAAACACTTCTTAAATATTTAAATTTTCATGCTATCTTGATTTTTGAGACTCCAACTCATAGTTCATATATTGGGTTATGCTTTTGTTGACAACCATGAACCAGTTGTTACATTCCTTTAATGAAGGTTGGAAAACTGATCAACAAATAAATTCAGATAAAAGCAACAAAAGTAAATTTGTTAATCTAAAATCTGTTGAATACCTTATCATTTACTAATCAATAAATAATTAATCTATACTCCTAACAAACTGCAGTCTGAAGATAAGTAAACTTAATCATGAGATACAACTTTCACATCTGCAAAGAAACATTTTGGAACACTTTTAAAATCAGTCAGAAGTAAATATTTCAGGCGTCTGTCTAACAATATGCAACCTTACAATGACCATTGCTTGGATTAATAGAAGTTGTTGAACTAAGTTCAAAGGTAAAGAAACTTAGAGATTTGTTTGTGTCTTTTACTCAGTAGCAATGAACTTGATTATGGGTCAGCTTGGACAATTGACTGACTCTGAACTTCCTGGCCATGAAGAGTCAGGCTCAGGCCTCCAGAGACTCAGAAGAGAAAATTGATATTTGATCACTGATTCATCTACATGAAGAACTGTTTGTTAGATCTTGTATATATATGCAATGATAGTTTCCATCTGATATTAATATTAGTGTCACTTTAGAATTTATTTTCCAAGTTTCCTTCCATTTCAGTGGCAACTTAGAATTTGTATTTCTTTTTTAAAATTTCAGGAGGAAGGTCATAATCGCTTACTCTATTCAGACCTTTCAGGTTATGAAAAGTAAAATAGAATTGATATGTACAGGGTCAAATCTAATTCTTCTGCCATAATATTAAATTTCTTGCATTTCTTTCTTTGACAAAGCAATTTTTCTAGTATAAAAGTAGAACAACAAAGTAGCAACACTGAAACCAGCTTAGGTAGAATATAAAACTTTTATTCACTACCAAATTCAAGTTCTTTTGCCAAACACAAAACTTAGTCTCTAGTAAAAATAGGAAAATATAACAGGCACAAGATTATGAAAAAAGAAAACCACTGTGTAAAATCTTAAAAGGAAAAACACATTTATTTGCACAATTGTGAAAAAGGTACAAATATACAAAGTTTGCACAAAAAATTTATTTTTTACATCTATTAAAACAGGTAACAATTTCAGATAGAAAATACTCCTATCAAAAAATGAAAAATATTACAGTTTGGAAAATGCCAAGAATTTTGAAAATGGCACAAAAAGAAAATGATTCAAGAAAGTGGTAATGAAAAACAAAGATGCAACAACCTTTGAGAAAAAATGAAAAGACCTACTATCACTTCTCCCATGAGCATCTCTTGGACATATAGTAATCTTAAAATAGTCCCTTTTAACTTCACACAGTTTGTACTTGGGAAAATTTCTTAGAATTCTTTTTAATATTGGCCATTTAACCACAGGAGAATTTTCCCTTCAACTTCAATTCTTTAGTCTCTCTGCAACTGACTGGTAACTGGTACCTTCGTTGATGATATCTTCTTGATGCCTTTGATGTTGATAACCTGCCTTGCCCCCTTATTGTCAAAAAGTCTTCTTGCATCTACTGACCTGAGCTTTTTTTATTCAGATTGTTCAAACTTCTCTTCCTCATTATGTAACTCACAAACTTCAGTCATTTCTTCCTGAGTATAAGTCTCCTTTTTTTGTTTCCATTTTTTCTAAAACTTCACCATTGCTCACATGTTTGGCTATGGCATCCTCGGCATCTTTCCATTGAATCACATTTCTGTTGCTTCAAGTCTCTTCTTTATCTTCAAGGAAATTTTCCAGCATTCACTGCCATACAGCACATCATTTGAAAGCTTCCAACAGCAGCAACTGAAATTGATGACACATGTAACTATCAAAAATAATGATATAATCAGAACATTGATTTTCAACACTAATTTGAACAAGAGGTTGAGAAGTAAATTTCCATCAGTGATAGAAAGAAGATTAACAGTTTGTGAACCTGAACTGTCTATTTTCCTGAAAAGCTGTTTTTTGAGAAATAGTTTGTGAATTTCAGTAATGCTAACCATTCAGCAGATGAATACTGAATGATTCCTTGCATGGAAACAACTAATTTTCCCATTACTATTCATGCTCTTTAAGAATAGATTTCCTTATATGATCTGAATATTTTGAATGAAAGATAATAATATAAAGTTTTAAATTATACAACTGGAATCGCTGTATAAATTTATTTTTGTTGCTATTTCTTTTTTGTCTGAGAAAGTAAACAGAATTTTCTTTATATTCAACATTCAAGAAAACATCTTGCATTCTAGAATCTTCAAAGACTAAACTGTTGATTTTTCAATAAAACTTTCATGAATAAATCAGCATTTCTTAATTTGAAATAACCTTGCCAGTTCTAGTTTTTGAAATCATTTGGCATTTTAATGAACACATCACTTTTAATCAAATTAAAATTTTTGATTACTTATAGTAAATTCTTAAATATGAAATAGCTTTGAAAACTTATCTGAAAGTTTTCTCTGGAATCTTTTAAAAATATCATCAAAATGCATAATTTCTAATTTATAGAAAGCTATAAAATTGTTAAATATTCATTATCAAATTATAGACAGCTTGATATGTATATTTTTATCGTATTTTGATGAATATTAATTTTCAAGTCCACAATTTCTATATCAGTACATGTTTACTGTGAGGTCAAGAACTTAGTATGTTTATCATCATAAATAAACATTTTAAAAATAGTTCTTCATGTCATCAGTGTTTCTTAGTTAACTTTGGAGCTAGTATCTTCTATATATGATGTTCCTTCAGGATGTGAGCAGTCATGATTCTCAGCAATTTTTTTGTCCTTTGTAGCTCTTAGCAAAGTTTATCTTTATGCACTCTCTTATAATCTCTGTTCTGCCAACCATTTGCACAAAATTTTTATATAGACTAGGCACTCTTTTTTCTCTTCCACTTGTTTGTAATATATCTTGTGAGTTTCAATTCTCTAAACTTTTTTTCTTATTGGCTCCAAAAATTTCAACTGTCTTTTTTTGACTACTGCAATATCTTTATCAGAAGATATTTGCATGAGGATTTTTTGCCAACCAACACCACAGGAGCAGAACTGTTCAAGTCACTTGATGGTTATATTTCAGGACAACTAAAATAATCCTTTTGTGTCGGCATATACACAGACAGAGCTGCTGCCATGACCAGATAACTGTCTGGTTTAACTGCTCTGATCAAGGAGGTTATACCTGAGAGTGAATTTACACATGGTATCATTTAAAGGAAAATGATGGCAAACCAAAAAATGTCACCAGAATTTAAAAGTATATTGAATGATGTCATTTAACTTATTAACCACATCAAATCACACGTCCTTAACTCACACCTGTTTGAGCAGCTTTGTGAAGATATGGATGCAGAGCACACACACACACACACACACACCTCATGTACACAGAAATAAGATGTACTGAGGAAAATTGCTAAGTGGTTGAATTACAAAAGCTACTGCAAAAATTTCTCTCAGAAAAGAAGTCACCACTGGCAGCACATTTTGGTGCTAAGACAAGGTATAGGTCACAAAACTGGCTTACTTGTGTGACATATTCATCATGCTCAATGAACTCAATCCATCCCTTAAGGGGAAAATGACAACTGTTTTCAAGTTGACAGACAAAGTAGCTGCATTTAAAGCCAAACTGGAGTTGTGGGGACTGAGTGTGATCAGAGGTATTTTGGACATGTATCAAACTTTAGTTGGGATTTTGGGCAAGACTAAGCCTGAGCTTTCATTCTCTTAGTTGGTGTACAGTCACCTGCCTTTGCTTTTAAAAAAGTTCAAGCACTACTTCCCAACCACAAAAACCCCACAAACTAGTAAGGAATTGATATGCAACCCATTTGTCAACAAACCAGGTGAATCTAGCATGTCTGTGCAAGAAGATCAACTGCTGGAGATCTCAAATGACGGTGACTCTAAAACTACATTCAAGACAACAACTCTGCTGGTGTTCTGGATTAAAGTCATGGCAGAATATCCTGAGATCTCAACCACTACACTTAAAACCCTATTGCCATTTCCAACATCCTATCTGTGTGAAACCAGGTTTTCTGCAGTGAAAGCAACCAAAACAAAACAAGGGAGTAAACTGGACATAAGCAACACACTTTGGGTGTGATTGCCTTCTATTATCCCCAGATGGAACCATCTCATTGCAGAGAAACAAGCTCAAGATTCTCATTGATTTAGCATTCTAAAGAGTTCAAATGTTCATGCACTTTATATTTGTTTTTCTAGTGTATCTGTATTTTATTTTGAAGTCATCTTTAAATGAACAATTAAAATTGTTTAATTAGAGCAATCTACAATATAAACTAGAAAAGCGTTCAGAGAATGCACTCTCCACCAAGCACTGAGTAATACTGGTAGAGTGAATAAGTCTATGAAATGTTTACTACCAGTATTAAGCTTAAGCAAAATAGGGAATAATTTTTTTTTACTGCTTTTGATCTGCATCACACTATTTTTTACTTTGGATTTGTGATACTGACCTTTTCAACCATGACCTCGGGCATTAATTTTTGGATCTGAACTTCCTCTATTTTTTCACAACTATATTTTTATAAAGTATATTTTGTAAGGTTGGTTAAATTATTTTTTATTTGCCAAAATATCAATCTAGTTGTATCAGATATATTAATTTATATTTGCTTATTTTCTGAAAACCACAATCTTTAGTCTTTATTTTATATACACTTCTGATAATGAACCTCGTAAAACCATCAGTTCCAATCTCCTTAACCTCATCATCTTTCTTCTTCTCCACTCTCTTCTATTTTCCTATTTATTCACCATCTAAACTTGGAATATTGGAAACTACCTTAGAAGTTTCACACTGAAAGAACAAAATAATTTATGTGTTCTATTAGCTATACCACAATGGCAGACTAAAAAATTCTCAGTCTAAACAAGAAAAGATGCTTTTCCAAAAATATGTTTGGTCATTTGGTCAGATATGAGAAAGTAGACTAGGTTGGGAATTTTTAGCCCACTCTCATATTAGGGTGGTCTTTGAATGAAACAGAATAATTAGTGTGTGTGTGTGTGTGAAATACAGAACTAAACACATTGCAACTCTTCATTCAATGGATTTAATAATAAATGTTTGAGAATATTTTTCTTTTTCATGTCATAAATGAAGAATAAGTGCAGCTTTGGCTTCAGCCACTTTCCCATCACCATAAAGTAACTTTCTTGTGCCTTTTATATTAATACTTTCATGCTAATTGTTCAAATGAACTCTCCACTAGAGTACCTAGACTTTATTAACTTAAGCACAATACTACATTGACAACAAGGTCTGATTAATTTACAGTTGAATTGACTATATGTGACCATAAGTTCTATGCTAATAGTTTTTCTTGAACTTCTTGCTTGTCAAGCTCTCTTCTGACTCCATGCTTTCGAGCCAAATTTGATCTTCAAAAATTTAAATGCAATGTCAATTGTAATCTCTGTCTTTTGAATTACTCTTCTTCTATAGTTCTTGTTTTTTCATAATGTTTCACTTTTTTCTTATTCTTTCACACTCAATAATCTCTTGCATCTTAATAGCTTTACTGTTTTGCATAGGGTGAAATGATTAAAAGAACGGTTTGCCAACATACCAACTTTCACCAAACACTTGCAACAATGTGTCTGCCTGTTGTGATTTCAAAATACAAAATTCTATATAAAATGAATCATCCAATGAGCATGCTTGACACTCCAAAGAGCCTGCAAGTTAACTGAGAAACTGTATTGAAGAACACTACTGAATACTAGTCAGTTATTCGCACTGCTCACCACAATAAACACAAGCTAATCATTTAATTATTTGTTTTTATTCTTTACCTAATTTTTTCTAATACTAGGATCAATAGGCACTCAAGGTAGAGGGTTACCATTAAAATAGTAATGATGAATAAGATGTGTGATAGGAATGGAGATGGGTAGTGAATATTTTGATAGTAAAGATGGAAAATGATGATTGACTCTTGACTTGAAGAGATCAGAAATGACATGATCAGAAAAGCAACCACATTCCATAGTGCCAGTTTTTAGAAAAAGCTTGGATCTTTCTTGTTACACTTGAAACAAGGCCTGAGTAAAACATTTTTCTTACATTTGAAACACTGTCTGAATGAAACTTTCTTCTTAGATTTAAACCACTGTCTAAGTGAAGATTTCTTCTTACATTTGAAGCACTGAGAGCAACTTTTTTTTGAAAAACTGTTTGAGTACAACTTTTTTCTTACATTTGAAACACTGAGTTGTCTGAGATAACATTACACAATTCACTGCTTACAAAATTAATTAATTTTAGAAAATGTTCTAGACTGAACATATTACTGACCTGCCATAGCAAACAAACAATCTGAACAGTTTGTGGGTACTTTTTAGCAAACTTTTTAAAAGTAAGTAATGAAAAAGTGAGTGAACAAGAAAATATAAAAACCCTTGAGATTATACAAGATAATGCTAAATCTCAATACACTGGCAGGTATTGATTTTTGCAAAAAGAAATTAAATCAGGGTTCAACAATTTGTTAGCAGGTCAAAAAAGAATAAGAACAGATAACAAAGAGGATACAACATCTTTTCAAAATTGATGAAAAAGTGTTTTATAGAGTGTATAAAAATGCAAAAGAAATGTGAGAAAATGATTCAATAAAGTCACAAATCTGAACAAAGATATATATATATATATATATATATATATAGTGAAAGAAAAATGGCAACACAAGAGGCATTGGAATCATTTATAAGAAAGTTTTATTGAAGAAAGACCCCCAGGAAATGAAGAACTTACACAAGTACTGTATGATGTTTGTGATGTAACAGCACCCCAAGAATTCATTGAACATGCAAATTATGATTACCAGTAATAGGAAACATACAGAAAAACTATAGGTTGACTCAATACAAAAGAAATACAAACTTCAGTAGATTGTGAACTCTCCAGAAAGAGGAGAAAAAGTGAATACTAAGAAACAGTGTTGACATCAAATGCTGATCTGTTTTGTGTCTGAATATATATAGCCATCAATAAACTTATAATTAAGAGGTTTTTGTATTTTTTTTTAGCAGAAGTGGTTCATGACTGGTCATATATTATTCACTTTATTTTGGTTAAAGTGGATGTATGCATGGCATCAATACACATAAAATATATTTAGACAGTCTACTTTGGTTTGTTGATCAGTCAACATTCAGTTTGTATAGAAATTGTAAGAGGCACAGCAAAATGTTAGGTGACTTTGACATGTTTAGGAAAGATATCATAATAATTCAGAACCTATACTGGTATAAAACCACCTGCATATTTATAGGAGATGTGTTCCATAGAAATGCAAAAATAAAAATAGTTTAATCTATACAAAGAGATGATCCATTTAATCAACTTTGTAAAACAGAAAGGGTTGCTTACAAAACAGGGGTACATGATACAGATGGACAAAGAAAAACATTTGGGGTCTACAAAAAGAATTTTTAAAAACAGATGGAATAATAACATACCTACATTTACACTGTAAAAGCCTATCAATTGTAACAACTGGCTACCCACATGTGGAAATTAAAACTGGAAAATGGAAATTACCCTGATATAACATGGAGAATGGTTAAAAAAAAAAAAAGCCAAACCATACAGTGGTGGTGATATCTGCAGATTGTGCCAGGAGAAAAAGTTAGTCCTTATGTTGTTTCCAGAACAAAAAAAATTACGGAATTAAAGATCAGAAATAATGTCTAGATGTAATCACCCTATAAATACAAAATAGGTTCATACAAACGTGGATGAAAGTATTTTAAGATCCTTACATAACACCTCCCTAATTTTGAAAATTTTTGGTTGCTTAAAAATTCCGGTCAGGCATCCTTAAAAAAATCCTTGTTTGTGTGTTTGTAAAACAGAAAATGAGTTATAAATAGCTAGAAGGTACAGAAAGGTTGAAACCTATGTTGCGGAAATAACTCATTTTCAAATGAAAAATATTCAAAAATTCTACATCATAAATATATTGAACACTTTTTAATACAACTGAGTACTGGTTTAATTTAATTATGACCAAAAACTAAATAATTACATACACACACACACAAGCATTGTCAATTAAGCAGAAGTAAGTCATCAATGTGATATTGTGGCGCATGTCAAATCCTCAGAATGTCAAACTAAAATGAAATTCAAATACCCCTAGTCTCCTGGCATGAGATCTCTTGACATGTTTTGCAGACAATATGTGTTGTTCAAAATTTGTCCTAATTGCCCAGATCACTTCAAAGTAAGCATGATAAGCTTTTCTGATAAAATCAGTGATTGGTTTTCTGTTATTCATTGTTGTATACTTGCCACATATATATAACAGAAAAAACAGGATTGATTTTTCATCCTCTGCTTGAAGACATTGCCTTGGTACTAAAATCTAGAAATAAAACATAACAAAGTGTGATAATAATATTGTATACAATGTAAAAGAAGACTTTATTTTTATCCTCAGTTCATACATGGCACTACATATTATATATCAAGTAAATTGGAGTAGATATATCTATCTATCGCCCGGTTCACACTCCACCCACGTCTATTGAACAGGTTAAGAGGCTCATCCCTTGTTCCCTGTTTAGGATGTGGTTTCCGGCTTTCTCTTTTCCAATCTTCTCACTTTGGTTTCTTTTTTTCAATTGGAGTAGATAGATCTATCTATCGCCTGGTTCACCTCCACCCACGTCTATTGAACAGGTTAAGAGGCTCATCCCTTGTTCCCTCTTTAGGATGTGGTTTCCAGCTTTCTCTTTTCCAATCTTTTCACTATTATGTAGCCCCCTGCACATCAGTGGCATTACCGCCTTGCTCGGGGTGATACGATTAAAAAAATAAAAAAAACACACACATATATATTTATATATAAATATACATATATATATATATATATATATATATATATATATATATCATGTCATACTCATGGTTTGTAATATTTTTCCCTTATGTCTTAAAGAAAGAGACTCAGTAGTAGATATATCAATATAATAGGACCTTGAATAAGTTCTTGCAGTTTTTCAAACAGATGGTATTCCTAGAACTGCTTGCATATAGTTCCAGATGGTAACACATTTATAAAGTGTGTACTATAAGCAAGCTTGAAACTCAGAGTACGTCATTTTGCTGAAGTGTAAACAACTGTTTTTCACAGCATTTAACATATCAGATTTTGTGCCAAAAATGGTGTATTTGTGAAGATTTTTACTCCACTACTTTATTCAAAAGAAATTGGCACAACAAAAAGGTTTGAAGATGAAGAATTGGAGGTATTACTTCATGAAATCTTATGTCAGGCACAAGCTGTACTTGCAGAATCATTAGGAATTGATCACAGAACAGGTTTGAAATGTTTGAATGCATTAGTTTTATAACTTCAGTTTTGGTAATGTTATTTTGAAGGGAAGTTATAATATTTCTGAATCTCCACGTAAAGTCAACGTAATAAATAAATCCTTTGAATAATACACAATAATGCTCTCTGAATGATTCTCTTGAGTATTTAACTCAGAAACAATCTCTTCAATGATGCACAACAGAGAACACACTCTTCTGTCTGAGTGCTTTATATACTAAATATTTATGGTCCTTGCACAATTCATTCAATGGTTATGCTAAACTACATGTGTTGGTAGAGACACTTTCTTTCTATATAACACCTCCACTTTTCAGCTGACTCCCTCTGGAGTCTGTATTTTTTATTGTTGGTCACACACTTCAAAATTTCAACATAGTTCTTTAATTCCTGGTGGCATAGGTATGCTGAATATATTGTATAATACATCCATGTGAACTTCTTGTCTGTGACTTTCCAAATCAGTAAGTCTATGTCTTATTTTGTTCAGGTGACATTTATACTGCCACCTTGGTTCTATTTATTTTACACACTATCCTTCCAAAGTTATTTTCCCTTTTGGTACATTGTAAAAATACTTTTTCTCCTGGATTGAAGTAATTAGGTACAGGTATATTCCTTGATGTTTTTTTGCCTTTTATTCAGAAAGTATTTTTTTGAACACATTTAATTTTCCTAGCAAACATCAATTTCACTGGTGATATTCTAGATCTGGAGTTAGGATTTGGCATAATTTTGAAAATTCTCAGAAATTACTGATGCATATTTTCATTCAACTCTTCATCCTCTGATTTTTTTAGAAAACCTTTTGAATGTGCCAACAAAGTGTTCTGCTTCTCCGTTTGATCTTGGATGATACAGAAGCATTGTAATATGTTGAATTTGTAAGGACTTGCAGAATAACTTGAATTCACTAGATGTGAATTGAAATATTTTCAGTGACATGTTTCTAACTAATTTTTGTAAATAAAACATTACTTTTCATGAAAAATCAGTGAGAACTTATTCAAGGTCCTAATATATGTTGCCATCATTTTTGATGGCACAGGCCAACTTGTATATATACATTCTTCATGACTCAATGACATAATTATTGAAAAAATGATAAGGCACTGTTAAAGAGCAAGCACATGGCAAGTAGTAGTAAAGAGAATGAACTGAGCCAACACTGCCTCATTATTGTCTCTCGCTCCATGAGTGTGACAGGATAGAAAATATGTATACAATTGCTTTTATCATAATAAAGATTTTCCCAAAATATATCAGGCAGTTCAAACAGTTCTTTGTTTTGCATCTTAGTAAGCAACAAGAATTTGAAAGTGATCATTTGAGAGATCTTTTAGATAATGACCCAATACAGTGTTAAAATCTTGATGTCAATCAGTGAACAGTTTTTAGATGCTTACAAAAGATGAAGAAATATTCAAAAATAGGAAGATATCAAGTGTCAAAGAAACATTTAACACTGCCTTGCCACTAACATTTGACAAATAGCAATTTTTCTTAAAATTGTCAATGGAAATAACAAATGGGTTCCTTAAACTAATTCAAGTTGTTAAAAATTATAACTGGATCCTGGACAGTATTCAGCATTCACAATTTTGGTAAAAAAAATATTGTACTCTATTTGATAGTATACTAAAATTATTATGATTTGCTGAAGTCCGATGAAACTTTTAAGGTAGTGTGCCTTCTAATCCTAAATAATGAATTCTGTTACATTTAACTGGCAAAATATCTTGATTGACTTAAGTCTGAAGTGAGAAATCATATTCTTTGGGTTTGTATATTATAACCCCTCCCAACTGGATTCCTGCACTTCAAGGAGAAATAAACTGACATGATATGTTTAATGTCCACTTTTAATGGCTTCCCCACCCACCTACACTAGAGAGCAGATGGTAATCTTTCTCCTAAGAGTCTGAGATCTCATTTCAGATAACATTGACCATCTTAAGATATGCCTCTGTTTTTAAACCAAGAAAGTTTATGTAAGAATCTAGCCATTCTAAATGAAAGACATCTCATCATTTATCAAAGTAACTTACTTTTCTGAAAGACGGGAATCCAGAGGTTTGTTTTCCCCTGCTTTTTAAGAAAAAATTCCAATGATAATGGTAGCTGGCACTTCAGTTTATTCTAGTATGGGATATTTTGACTTATAATAAGTTAAAACTGAAGGAAAGTAATGGTAATGGAAAGAGGAAGGATCTTTCTAAGTTAATTTGTAAGGTAAACATTTCCACCACCAGGCTAATATCCTATGGTCTAATATATACATAGTTTTTTCAATATGAGTAGATAGGTATACTTGCTTAGTTTATACTCCTTTCTATTCTTTTGAACAGGAGTAGAGGTTTATTCCCTGTTTATTTTTTATTATTATTTATTTATTTTCGCCCAAGCAAAGTGGGACTGCCACTAGTATAGAGGGGGTTACAGTGAGAGAAAAGACTGGGTACAGGTGGCATTGAAATGATAAAAGATGTACAGGATTCAAGAAGATAGTTGGTAATTTACATTGTATTTAAATTTTTGGAGATCATAGAGAAGCAAGTAAATGGAAGGGAGCTCCACAGGTAAGAAGTACAATAAAAGAAACTGTTAGAGCAGAAGTGGCAGTTACATTTAACTATGTGAATCATAAAAGGGTGGAACCTAGATGCCAATCTAGTAACACACGTAAATTCATGTAGACAGGGCACCAAGGAAAAAGCTCATCAAAGTAGTTGCCATGAAAATATATGTAGAAAAGATAGAAACTATATCATGTCAGTAAAAAAGTGATTGAAGTTGAGATGCCATGCCAGGGTTAATTAGATTGCAGATCCTTCTTTGGATCTTGTTGAGAACCTTGAGGTGAATGGTCGGAGCATCCAACTAGATATTGCAACAGTATTCAATGCATAGACAAATGGTAGATTTATAAATGTGCAAGATGGATTCTGACAAGGAAAACTTTTTGGCCTGGCACAGACACCCAACCTTTCTAGCAGTAGATGCAGCTATAGATCCAATAGAATTCTTCAGGTGGGTTAAAGGCCAAGGAGGCACAATGTGTTACTCTCAAGAAGAATTGCATCACCTATGCTGATGACTGGCAAGAAGTTTCTCTATGGTGATTAAAGAAGAGCAGTTTTGTTTTGGAGGCATTCAAATTTACAAGCCATTTCTTGCCCCAGTTAACTACTTATTGGAGGTTTGTTTCAGGGCAGCAGCCAGGTTTAGTTTGTCAGCCATGGCAGATTTCCTACTATGAGAGTAAATGATGTTGTCATCTGTATAGATACCTACTTGGGAACTGATAACATCAGAAACAGTGAAGGACCTAGGATAGAGCCTTGATGGTCACTCACATTTATATGAAAGGATCTGGAAGCTTGCTCATTCAAAACAACCTTTATTTCAGAATTTGATAGAAACAGTTATATTAAATCAAACAATCATTCATCCAGAAATACCGTAGCCCTAAGATTGCATAGAAGGCCAGCATGCCAAACCCTGTTAAATGATTTTGAGATATCTAGAGCAACAACTCAAACTTCACTATTATTATCAAGAGCCTGGTATACATATTTAGTAATGACCATTAGCACATCAGTGGTAGACTTGGCAAAATGGAAGTTATATTGTTTGTCAGAGAGTGAGTTGTGAGAAGTGAGATGCTTAGTTACTTCAGCATTAGCTGTAAGAAGATGATAGGGCAATAGTTAGAGAGATCAGAGAGTTCACCAAAGTTCTTAAAAACACAAAGTTTAGATGAGGACTTCAAGCAAGCAGAAAAGCATGAAGCAAAAAAAGCAAGAGTTGTAGAATTTGGAGAGGACATTTAAGAGTAGACAGGTTTGCCTATCATCTGGCTCACATTTCTCCCTGGTTATTTGAACAGGATAAGAGATTTATTCCTTGTTTCCTGTTTAGAAATGTTTTTCTAGTTCCTTTAAAAGTCTATTTCTAACATCTTTGCCTAAACCTCTCAACTTTTATTTAGTATTAAATTATTTTTCTTTTCTTAATATCAGTAGCTAGGTTCACTGATCATCTGGTTAATGCAAATCCTTGAAATTTCATTAGCAACTTTATTCCATCAAAGCTAGACTTGTCTTCTCAAAATGGAATTGGAAAATCTCTAGAATGCTAGTATATGTTAATAGCAATATTAGCTGCTTCCTTATTAGGAAAAATTTGGAATTATTGACTGAGCAGCCAGTAATATTTTCAGTTGAAATTTTCAAAATTCTTCTCTTTAAATAATTTTTCAGGAAAATAGGTTTATTAAGTCCAGTGGCTGTTACCAGTTTTGATGAAGATTTCTTTTCCAATCTTTATTGGAAGTAGTTTGGAAAATCAGCATTTTGATTATATTATTATTTTCTCTTTATCTTCTATTTTAGCTGCTGCTGTTGTTGAAAATCCTCAAGTGATGTTGTTTCTTTTTTGTACAGTTCTTTATTTATGAATCTGAATCACTAGTCTGCAATGTTCAAAAAGGATCAAAACTGCAAAAAGAAATGCTAACAATCAGAAAGAGACAGTTGAAATAGGGAGGAAAGAAGAATTTGAGAGTTTAACACTCACAAGACATATTAAGGTCAAGAGTTAAAAATGGTAAATAACCTATTTACTGATTCTGATTAAATAAAAAGCAGAACAAGGACCAGAAAGAGGGGATTGAAGAGATAATTGTTACTTGGACTAACAAAAGTGAAGAAGTTGTGGAGAATCATAATCATTCATCTTGTGAAAAGATTTGGTGCATAAAAATAGAACAGTATAGTGTAATAGTATAATAAAAATGTTTTTGCATTCAATTGTTTCAGTATAACTATAACAAAAGTAACAATTAAATCGTCATTGTTATGATTTTTAATTTCCTGAACCTGAGAAGTGTTGTAACAGAGGATGAAATATGTGACACTGAGATTTAAAAACATATTGGGATAGCAAAAGGTGTATTCCAAAAGCTAAGCAGAGTATTAGGAGACAGGTAAATTTTGTTGGAAACAGAAATAAAGAAATGAACTCTTATGTGATATCTGTTCTCTTACATGGCCACCAATGCTGAACATCTTTTTCTTAAAGATGAAGAGAAGACTTGAGACAACAGAAATGTGGTTCTACATAAGGATGCTGAAAATACCATAGTCTGGTATTGTGAGCAAATACGAGGTTTTGGAGAGAATAGAAACGAAAACGAAACTTATCAGGAAGAGGCAATTGCAATTTCTAAGACACATAATGAAGAATAATGGTTTGGAAAAAGAAAACAAAACCAATTATAAGTGAAATGGATTGGTTTATCAACTGATTCAACTTTTATATCTTAACTAGTTGTCCTGCAAAAACCATATAAAGCAGTGACAGTCAGGATAATTTTTCAGTAAAGATTTTGATTGTTGTTTCAATAAAGACATATTCAAAGACCTTGTTAAAAATAAACAAACTGATTTAGAAAGGGTTACATTACATCAATTTAAAGTCAGAAATTTTCTAACATCTACACAAGGTTATTTAAATAGTATCCAAACCTTAAACCAGAAGTGAATATATATGTGTATGTTTATATATTGCACTTTCAAAAATCTGCATGAACAGAACCTAGCAGTTCCTCTTTCTCTTCTGACTTTACCCAAGTGGCTAAATGGGAGAAGGACTGGCTTGTAAACTTAAACACAGCCAAAATCAAACTAATAATATTACTGCACCACCAAACTTCAGACTTACACCTATCATGATGGATGGATGAGAACATCCATCCATCATTATAGGAGGCTCCTCATTTTGAATGTTTGTTGGGAATCAAGCTCTTCCAGTACCTGACTCCCCTTTCTATACTCTATCATCACAAGAGAATCAGAACAGATGAAAATGGAACATTACTACCATATCTAGACTGGAGCTGCTCAGAGCTTAAAAGAGTTTATATGTTCTTGTGGGTGATGAATTAATTCTACCCTACAATCCCTTTTTCCAGCAGATAAAATGCTGTAAGCCGCTTTCTATTTTATCACTATTTCCATAGCAAGAATTCTGACAGGGTACATTCTTTAGTTCAATCATGACTGACTTTTACATCTGGGAACAATTATGCAATATACACAAGAAAGATCAGTAAGAATTTTCATTCAGACAGATTCTCAAGAAATTCTACTTTGTTGAACAAACTGCCATCAGGATGTTTCCCCAATCACAATTTTGGCCTCTTGAAGTTTAGGGTTAACTATTAGCTATTCTACATAACTCCATAAACTTCACTCCTTGCCTTTTCTACACAGTGCAATAAGCTTCTACTTTGAATGGCTCTTAAGCCCTTTTCTGGGTGAAAATTAAGTGATAGCTTATATCTATCATGGAGAAACTTGGATACTCCTGAAATAGGCATGTATAGTGGACCTATTGAAATACTTCACTGTTTAGTATAAAATATATTATTGCTTTGCTTGATAAATCATGTTATTTTACTGAGAACTCATATCAGTTCTATATTCAATGTTGAAGTTGAATAGTTTTCATAAAGCCATGAAAAAATATAGATACTCTAATTTATGGTAGATTTCTCTTTCCTTTTGCTTTATAAAATCACTATGAAGCCATTAGCTAGAACTTATTATTAAAACTAATTATTTGGGAAATATGTGCACAGAAAGAATTACTTGTCTGCCATATTTTCTTTGATATTCTTGAGAAAGACTTTCTAAACTGAAGTTTTACCTATCGACAGATTCATTTTACTTTTTTATTTTCATTTTTTATAAAGTAGCATCTCAGAAGAAAACTCAAAAACAACTCATTTCTTAAAAGGAATCCAAATGTTACCATCTTTAGAAAGAAAGTAAATATGAAATGAATGAAATCTTTTTTCTTTTAATATTTCGTTTAATCAAAGGCTTAAAACTGAGAACTTTTGCACCTTAATTTCAAAATTTTAACAAGTTTCAAGAATGATAGCAACAAATGTTGAGGTATGAAAATCTAAATACAACTATTTTTAGAGAAAAAAAGTAGAGAAGATTTAATGATAAAATATAAAAGTTTAATAATAAAATCATACAAGCACTAAAAATAAATTTACTAATAAAATTTTGACAGTACTAAAACGAACAATAAAACTGTAACATTACAAAGATTGAATAATAAAATTGTAACAATACAAAAGGTGAATACTATAATCAAGAGCATATAAAGATTGAGTAATATAGTCGGAAAAGTACAAAGATTGAATAACAGAATCCCGAGAGTGCAAAGCTTGAATAACAGAATCCCGGAAGTGCAAAGCTTGAATAACAGAATCCCGGAAGTGCAAAGCTTGAATAACAGAATCCCGGAAGTGCAAAGCTTGAATAACAGAATCCCGGAAGTGCAAAGCTTGAATAACAGAATCCCGGAAGTGCAAAGCTTGAATAACAGAATCCCGGAAGTGCAAAGCTTGAATAACAGAATCCCGGAAGTGCAAAGCTTGAATAACAGAATCCCGGAAGTGCAAAGCTTGAATAATCATGAACATACAAAGATTTAGTAATATAATCATAAGAGTACAAAGAGCGAATAACAAAATAATGAGAATACAAAGATATAACCATCAAACAGATAGATAACAGAGTAGTCAAAGCAAGTGACTGAGCCAATATCCTGAACAAATTAGGATATATCACAGCAAATTAGATTTTAGGTGAACAAAGTAGACAGCATGCATATATTTTATCAGATTTTATTCTACATGTCAGAGATTTCCTAATAAAATTGTTATTAATCATGAAATATTGGTAAATCTTTTAGTTTATATTTATAAGAGTAGTATATGTTTCACATTATATCAATAATTCAATAAAAATAATAATTTTAGAATGTCATATTTTATTATACAAAGAGCAACATATCGATTTATAAAAAGTCTCAAAGATACAGACCATAGATACTTTATTAGACACAATATCAAATATAAATAAATAAATATGTTAATATTAGATCCTTGGCTTTCTGTAACTTTCATCAGTGACCTATTCTTTGTTTTTCTTAACATTTTTACTGTTTCCACTTTAACATTATTTGTAACAATTTTGTTACTTCCCAGTGATCTTTACTTGAATATGGTTTTCAGTTCTCATATGCTTCTTTGTTAGTAATAGCACAGATCTAATACCTGAAAAAACTGGGATCTGTTCTATTAATTTAGTGTCTTTGAAAGTTTTGTGACAAGGTTAGTAAGAATCACCATTTCAGAATTTAAAGGATCATTGTCTGACCTCAATATCTTCATTGTAAGCTGTACTTCTCAAAACAGTTTTGTTAAAAACTTTCAATAATATGTATTTAACTTGATTTCATCATCAACTTACAAAGGATGAATAATTTTAATCTCTAAAATAGTGGTCCAAAACTTATCCCAGCTGCTGTATTCTAATTTGTGTTGGTTCACTATTTCTGTGAATAAACCAACCCCAAGTTCAGCCACCAGATACATCTAATATAGTTCAACATTTACCACTAATAATTGCTATGGACAAATCAATTTCTATGTACTTCTTCTAATTTATATGATCCTATTTGTGATGTTAATGTTTGTGATAGTTGAAGGTGGTATGAGTGTCATTCAATAAATAAGGTGAATTTTTCGGTATAAGGACTTCTAATACAAATAAAAGCTTATTATATGTTAATGTTTTTCATTTACTTCTTTTGCAAAGGGATTTAATTTTTTGGCAGACTGAAAAAAAACTTTGAGAGTTTTGAAGATTAACAAAGATGGCCGAACAAGAAGCATGCTCCAGGATTGAACAGAGGTCAGTTATCAAGTGTTTGGTTGCTGAAGGGTGCAAACAAGCTGAAATTTATAGGAGAATGTCAACTGCATATGGTGCCACATGTTTCAGCCAAAAAAATGTCTACAAGTGGGCTAAATTGTTTAAAGAAGTTTGAAAGTGACAATGAAGTCAAAAATGCTGTTTTGCGATTGGCTGAGACATCAGTACAAAGATTTTTATGCTGAGGGAATACGGAAGCTTATGCACAGATGGGAAAAGTGTGTGACACTGCTGAGAGACTACGTTGAAAAATAAAAATAAAAAAAGTAAGCTTCTATCTGTATTAGAAAAATTCACCTTAGAAAAAGTTACCTTATTTATTGAATGACCATTTTTTTTAAATGTTTTGCATCTTTTTGATTTTATTTACATTTATAACACTAGCTTTTCCAAAACATTTCTTGCTTATTATCCTTTAAAATATCTTTTTTGCAACATTCTTAAAGCCAATTTTGTTGTATGTATTTTTTGTGGTATTCTTAAAGCTAGTTACTTTCTTGCCAATGTTTTTTATTTCATCTTTATTGTTCTGTGTTCAACAGTTTATTGTGTTTCTATTGGGCAATAAATTTCTAATATTTTGTTTCTCTTTTAGCATTATAACTTTCTTTCAACACATGGAAATTTATATATATATATATAGATATGACATAAAAAATAAATATTCATAATTTTTAGTATATATTTATTTACAATATCATTAAGTAATAAAGTTTTACAATGCTAAATAAGTTATTTTGAATAATAAAGAATATATTCTAAGTTGAAATTTGCATGGTACATTTACCATATATCTTATGGTGCTTTTCTACAAGGAATGGACTCTTCCTCTTGTTATATATAGTTACTTGCATGACTTTCACCAGAGCAGTTCAGTATGACAGCTAGTTTGCAGTTAAACCCAGCTACTAGTCAGGCAATAAGCAGCATAACTGTACTATTGGGACTTAGTTATTTTTATTATTTAATTACTAACACTTACATTGTATCTATGTTCTTGTTATGCTAATACACTGTTTTGACCCGACCTCCTATGTTTCATGTCTTACTTGTGACCAAACTAGTCACTATAACTTTGCAGTGAAGTTTCGCCACCACAACAAGTTGATGGTGAAGATTT
The DNA here is from genome assembly GCA_037127315.1 of Ascarosepion bandense. Taxonomy (NCBI): domain Eukaryota; kingdom Metazoa; phylum Mollusca; class Cephalopoda; order Sepiida; family Sepiidae; genus Ascarosepion; species Ascarosepion bandense. The sequence continues at coordinate 524,434 of JBBBDQ010029107.1, read as the reverse complement.
GTGTTAAGCTTTGTCTCAATAAATTGGTGACAAAAATCCACAACAATATGAATATATCCTGAAACTTTACCAACATCAAGTAGTGCATGCTTGTTTATTTGTAAAAAAACATTGACTTGCATAACAAAATTTGACATCATGTATATTGGTTATTTGTCGATATAAAATTGAGCAGAAGGGCAAAATAGAAGAAAAGTCAAGAGGTAAGAATTAGATAATTTCACTTTTCTAATGTAGAACTTGTAAATGTCAAGCTGTCTGATAAGACCATCCAAAAGCATATTTATACAAATATGATGTAATTGAACTTTCAGATAGTGAATGTCATTTTTTAAGCAGCCAACCATCATAAAAGTTATAAGAATTTTGGGCTGTTTTAACTGATATAATCAGGAGCATGTATTTTCAAGTGTATGCCTGTGTTTAATAATTTTACAGTGCTGCATGGGAGGCAAAGTTAAATTTGATACAAAGCCAATGTGAAGGGGTATACTAATGGAAATTGACTTAAATAGATTTCTTGATTAGAATGCCAACAATTATAGACAGTTCTCTTTTTGCTTTGTTTGTTGGGGTCAAGAATATGCTGACTGCATTTTCTTGAATAATTGTACCCACTCCCAAAAAATTGGGTTCATCTGTTTACCTATGTCTAATTTTCTGACTCTCATGAAAGTCATAATGGTATCTACCTATGTATTTATCAAAATGATAGAATTAAGCAATAAATAAACCTAGAAAAGGTTGTTTAGGTAGATCCACCTTCTTGACATTTCCGTAGGTAGTTTCACTGGGAAATTGCAGTACTGTCCTTGATAATGATATAGATCATAGTCAGGAAAGATTGGATAATTACAACCCATATATAATGATGATTTGTAATTTTATCAACAGGTTTGATCTTATTGATAAGTTTAAAAATGAACACTGTAAGGATGTAGTACGGACTTCGACTAACAGGAGTACTTTAGATTTAGTGTTGTGTACTAGATACATCAATCAAATTCTAGTGAAGCAAATCAATGTAGTATTCTTAGGAGAATCAAATTTTTATTGTATTAGTTTATATTGACTGCAAGTTCATCCAGGTTCATGTAAACTTAAATAATCTTAAACTGAAGATGTTAAGATTCTGGAAATTCAACACATCATTACTCAATGAGACAGATTACTGGGACAAGTTTTTATGAATTGTATATCATGAATTGACATGAGTTGTGATTGGAAATAAAGGATCATCTCCCCTCAAATCCACAATTAATTTGTATGTTGTTTACATTAGTCGTTGGCTAAATGTACACACATTAATGATGCAAATAGCATGTGAAACTGGAGTAGAAAAGGTTCTAAAATTGAGACAGGAGATATTTATGAGGTTCAAGCTATGGTAGTTAGAGCTAAATTAAAAAGAAAATCTTCCATGGCAATGAATATTGTCACTGAATTTCAAGCAGAACTTAGAGCACAACTGATTGTCATATTGCAAGTGTCACATTGCCAGATGAATAGCAAATAAAGGCATATAAGTGGCTTTTTTTGGGGTTTAATTTCAGATTCTTCTCAACAGGTCTTCCCTACAAAGTGTGCTTTACACACTCATAACAAAAACTAATTGAAGAACAGACTTTACCTTGAGTATGATTAAGCTGCAGTGTACAGATAAACACAGTGGGGATAGAATTAGTTGTTTTTTTTTTCAATTTTACCCTTTTTAGAGTTAGCCAATTAGTACCCAAATTTTCTTATTGAATTTTTTACCAAAATACTTAATTTTTACAAATTTATTTAATACTAAACATATAAAAAAAATTCATTGCATTATTCTAAAAAAAACATTTTTAGTTTGGTTCTTATTTTAGAGCATGATATATTTGAGCAAAATTACTTTCATACTTTTTCTTGGCTTTATAGGACAGTTAGAGTATTCATATATACTATATACAAATATTAGTACTACTTACCAAAAAATGTTTTTGCTTGAATGATAGATGAAACTGAGTATCCTCCTCCACAAGATTTTCAGTCTATACTGAAAACTGATACATCAGTATTGCCAATATACATCAGACAGTAGGTGATATATTTGAAAGATATCTCATTCTTTATGACTAAAAAAGATATATCTGAAAACTTCAGGAATTGCTGAAATATGGTAAATTATCCATGGGCACTAATGTGTTAAACAAATTTTAGCCAAGGTCTTAATTAGCTGTTTGCATGCTATTCTGCCTAGTCTGGTTGACTCAGAGCAGATGTGTTCTATGAAGGGTAAAACTATTCACAATAACTTTCATATGGAATACTTAATTATAAAAAAATATTGACCCTGAGGCTGCACTGATCAATTTATATCAGTCCTAGACATCCAGTGTTGACCATCATTTTCTAGATACTGTTTTATTATTAGCTGTATTTTTTCTTCTTGATCCAGTTCTTGTCAGTCCAATTATAGAAGTGAATGGTATAATTTCAAAACATTTTACATTGTTCTACTCCATTCATCCTTGTCTATTTTTGTCTGTGTTTCATGCTCTTACATACTCTTGCTTTTCCTGAGCAAATTAAGGATGAATCTAATCCTGCATGGTATTTTTCTGCCGGACACAACCATTTCAGCCAGGTACTCAACTTTTGCTGATAGTATATCTCTGCATTTCATGAGCAATGCCTTATTTCTTTTCCTTAACCCAATTCATTTTTTTTTCTCTTTCTTATTGCTATGAATTTCCTTTCCTTTCCTTTCTCTGGATTTCCAGTCACATTACCCACTCACTCTCTCTTAAAACTTTTGAATTTTTACATAATAAAAAAGATTGCTGATGAAGCAAATTTATTTCACAAAAATGAACAGTCAATATATGTAATTTTCAAAATTTTATATGTAAAAAAACATATACATTTTTAGCTCTGTGAATGAATAATTTTAATTACATTGAGCCCTCTGGCAGGATCATTTTTAATGTTTAATTTTCAACAACTAATACTAATAGAATCTTCTTTTGGGATTACCCACAGGACACTTTTTTTTAGATTTAAATATATATATATAATATGTGTGTGCTATTGTCAGATTGTTGGCAACTTACTGGTACCCCCACTCTAATCTCTTGCTAGTGATATGAGTTGCTAGCAATTCTATCAAAGGCAAGAAGGATATTCTTGATGGGTCAGCAATGAACTAACTAGGGGTGGTGTCCCAATATAAAACCACCACAGAGAGAACAGCTGAAAATCACTCCACCATTTTTTTCCAAGACAATTTCATAACTTCTTTAGTTAGTTAACTGTTATTTCTGCTGCAATTAATATTGTGGAAGTTTATAATACTAACAATTATTTTTCTTTAATTTTTATAAATAGATTTTCTCACTGGGGAGAGGAAACATTCTTAAATATTGTTTTTATTATTATCACCCACTCTTCTTCCAAAATAGTACATACCATACTGGTTATGATAAAAACTGAAAATTCTGTGTTTTGGTGAAAGAAAATTATCAAATGTTTAGGCCAGCAAATGAGATTAGTTTAACAATAGGATAAAAATGACAATAATCCCTTTTTCCTCATTTTTAGGCTTTGTAGCATATTTGATGTATGAAATCATCAATATATATCATTGCCCATATTCTATTTGTGTAACTAATAATTTGGGTATCAACCATTATGATATGACTTTGCAACTTAGGTATCATTCAACCCCGGGAGTGGTGGAATATATTCTTAAGTCAGCCATTGAGTGAATCTTGGCAGCTTTCAAGCTTCACCACTAATTCAGTTCTCAACCAAATTTCAAACAATTTACAGAGTTAGATAGGACACCTCCTTGGCTACATTTTGAAAATGATTTTTTTAATATTGGTTCAGTAGAAAAAAGTTACATCAAAATGTGTGAAGTCTTAAAAAGGAGACTAACTATATAAGTACATAAAAAGTGAGTGACTAACGCTTCTAATAATAAATCTTATTTTCAATAACTTTTTTTATGTTTAATATTTTTGCATGCAATTTTCAACATTTAAATTTTGATATATTTTATTACTTTTGTCAATTAAATTTTGCTTATCGCTTATCATTTCATCAGAATTGATTATAAATAATCAATTTTTTATCGTTCTTTTTTAATCAATTGCATATGAATATGTTTCTTAATACTTTTGAATGTGGTTTGCAGCATTAAATTTAGATGAAATTAATAGAAATACCTGGAAAAATCATGGATTACATGAAAAAATGTGTGCATGTAAAGGACAAGATATTCTAGTGAAGTATAAAAACAAGAAATTTCTTACTTAAAATATTGCAGCTAAAAACAAAATTTGAATGCAAAACTTTAAGTAAGAAATTTATTTTTTTTACTTCATGAGAATATCTTGTCCTTTACTTTTCCAGGTTTAATAACTAGTTTTGTTCTTTTCCAGGTTTAATATAATCATAAGAATAGTACTTTTCATGTGCCCATTTTTTCATGTAATTAATACTAAGAATGTATTAAATTCCTTTTCTGGTAAAAGTCTTATTTCTCATTCAATTTTCAATGTAGAAAAGAAGGTATTGCTGAACTGTCACATGACAAAACTTAAGAGTTGATGGTTTTTTTTTTTTTATGTACTCCACCCGAAATCAAGAAATTTCTATTTGTGTAAGAAATTTAATCAACCTTTGAAACAGTACATTTAGCTCTAAATTTGTTTATTCCTATTTACCTATCCACTTCTGTATATATTTGAATTGGCATAATTTTACAGATATTTTTTTAGTTAAATTTATTATTATTTTTTATTTTGTTCATTCAAGTAATCGTATTTTATTATTTATCTTATTTTTATTATCTGTATTCAAGTGTTGTTTTTTTTTCTTTTTTCATGGAACGAATTTATAATGAGTATTTGCATGTCACCCTTACAAAACATGTATAATATTGATTCATTCATTTCTTTTTCTTCTTTCATTTATTTATTATATTATGTTAGTTACAATGCAACAAACTTTCTAAACAATTTCCTCTCAGAAAGAAGACTTTTAACTGTCTTAGAGAGAAAAACAAATCAACACAAGTTACAATGAATTGTTAAGTTTTTAAGATTTGGATTTTATTCTTGTCTGGGCAGCATTAGGATAATGGAAAAAGATTACTTATTTCCATGCTGTGAGAAGTTACGACTTCCTTTACAAGATTTTTTTTCCTTTCTTTCAGATAGGTATTTATTGGAAATTTCAACCATTTGGAGAAATTTAAACAATTTCCATGCTATTTCCTTAAAACTACTTGATGAAATTTTTACAAAACCACAAACTTTACAAGACTTGCTGATTAAAATCAGTTGGAAATGAAATTTTTGAAATTAGAAAAATAGGCAGGACAAAGAGGGTATATTTTTATATAAATTAGTATAGTCACTAAAGGAAAAGATCAAAGAACTTATATTTCAACTGACTTTAAGTTTTACATATACATCACTTGTCAGGTTCAGATGCATATAATAGTTAATATATTTTTTATTTTATATAATAAATATTTTAAATATATAAATACATAAGTGTGGGAATATATATGCATATAAACTTATTTTTATACTTTGCAGTATTAAAACCTGTAAAAATGCCTGGGTTATAGAGACATAATTATTGCAAGCATACACACACACACACACACACACATACATAATCACTATCATTTAACATCCATTTCCATACTATTATGGTTTAGATGGAGTTTTCTTAATGACTCCATAATTGAACTGTCATGAAATATTGGAGGAAGCTTTACAACTGTATGCTCTTACTAACACCAACCAGTTTAGAAGACACGATTTCTAGGAAGATTACCTATCAATGTTAGAGAGCTTACCCTATTAGTCTACCCTATTCTATACAGAATAGGTATATAGGTTTTTATTTCAAAGATTTCATTCTCTTAGACAAGTTGCCATCAAAAGCTAGACTCTTACCCATCCAAACTTTTACTTTTTATCTTAAATACCCCAATTTGGGGATTAACTTTTAGGCCATAGCTGTGACCCTAACTGGTGCTATCATCTTGAATCATGTTGTATCTGAGAACAGTAGAAATTAAGAGATGGTTCCATGCTCCTCTAAACTTTCCAATCAGAGGCTTTTCTGATGTAAATAGTTCATCATTATACCCAGGACTTATATATAAAATCATTACATCCCCAAGCAATACAATAAAGCTGCTAAAACACAAGGAGTTACTGAGTGTCAGAGAATATGGGAAAAAAAAAATATATATATATATATATCCAAGTGAATAAAGAATGAAGAAAATATTAACAATGTTCAAAACACGAATTTAAAACTGTGCTCAATATAAAAATAGAGCTATGAATATTTATTATAAATTATAGATTTGAACACATATATATATATATATATATATATATATATATATATATGTTGCTCTGACGATCTGTTAGGTGAAACCTAGGTAGGTCCATTGGCTCTAGGTTAGATTCATACTTATTTGTTTGCTCTGCTATTGTATTGAGCACTTTATGTGTTGGGGTTCTTGTCTCAGGTTTTTTTCTTTCGACGAGCACTTTGACTAATGTTCAAGTACTTAGTCCGTTTCTTTTTTTTAGTTTCCATTTTTTTCCCCTCCACATTTATACTCGGTGGGTTTTTCAAGACGGGTTTAAAAATAAATTTATTGTTATATACATATATAATATACAAAAATATACAAGTGTATCTTCTAATTAGCTTCATGAAGATGCTGGTTTTATTTTAACCAACAGGACTTGGCAATTGCCCATATTTCTAAAAGTACTAATAACTAGTTTGCTGACTGTGTTTGATTGGTCAACTAGTGTATTGAAGTAGTTTGGAAGAGTACAGAATCCAAAATATATGAATAAATATGCTTTTTATATTTTAATAAGCTGTAATGAATAAAGATAAATTCACACAGACACTTACAAAAATATATGATGTAATAGTTAAAGAGGTAGTGTAACTATGGCATACATAGAATGTGGACAAGATTTAACACTGATAGAGGAATTATGGTTGGTGTCAGGGAGATGGATAACTGCATTAAGTTTTTCTTTGGCAACAATAATAAATACATATCAGGATTATGTGAATTCACTTGAACCAGAGAAAGTAATCATTTGACCCTAGCAAACTGGTGCCATGTTACCTGATCAGACAAGTCATATTAATATGCATGAAACATGTTACACATCTGACTTTATTCTCTGCAGTCACTCTTATAAATATAACTTAGTGATATACAGTCCTCAACTTTAAATGGAAGATGTATCAGCTCAACATCAGCACTTTCTCTACTCTGTACCACATTACACTTTATTCAGACAAAGGAAAGAACTAACTTCTTATTATTCTTTTGTCAATTCAGTTTACATGTAAAACATATTGCCACACATACTTATATATTAATTTATATTTATTAAATCATAAATAACAAAATTCACAAAAATTATCTGATGCCAAACTGTGTTTTTTGATTTCCCACTTGTGAGGATTTCAGATAAAAAACATATTTATTACAGAATGTCTGTTTCATTATTTTATTAATTTTTAATGTAATAATTTTAGTTTGATATATGTTTGAATTCGATAATTATATACAACGCAATTTTGAATATCAGTTTTGTTTATACAGGGTGTTCAAAAGAATTGACATCATTTAAAACATGAATATCTGAGTAACTACATATCCTAAGCAAACAAAATTAAATTGGCTTTATGTTGAAATTCAAACAAGATATTCAAAGTGATATAAATTTTATACCTGATTTCACAAAACTTCCATATGCACACTACCTGTGACATGATAATTGTCATGTTGGTAGTCCAACTCTTGCCAAACTCACTGTAGCTTCTCTTGCATAACATGCTCCTACATATCAGTGATTCTCTAATTAAGTTCCTCTAGGCTTGTTGAAAAAGATATGATATAACCCTGTTCTTTTACTTAATCCCATAGAAAAATATCACAATGTGTCATGTCAAGTTAATATTATTACCATTTCAAGAGCACACTATCACTGGCATGCCTGATCTATCTTCCTGATAGATTCTCATTAAGGTAAGTTCACACAGAGTTCCATTCTTTTGAAAAATGTATGTGTTTTGGGATACTGCCAGTTCTCCAAAAGAGTTCTCCTGGTGAAACTGAAAAGTTCAACATAGCAATTGTAGTCATCTATGCACCAACAACACAAAACACCGAGGAAGAAATAGAATCTTTTTCCTCCACTCTAGAGAAGGCCAAGGCTAAATGTAAAAGCCAAGAAATTAGGATAATCATGGGAAATCTGAATGCCAAAGTAGGCAAGGAGAGGGAAGGTATGACAACTGGCAACTTTGGTTTAGGAATCCTCAACGAACGAAGAAAAAAATGGGTCCAATGGTGCATAGCAAATGACCAGGTAATAACTAACACCTGGTTTCAAGAACACCCACGACATCTATGAACATGGAGAAGCCCAGGAGATGACACAAAAAACCAGATAGACTACATAACCATAAACACCAGATTCAGAAATGCAGTGGTTCATAGCAAAGCCTATCCAGATGCTGACTGCGGAAGTGACCATGTCCAAGTCATCTGCAAATTAAAAGTGAAACTCCAGAGATTGAAGAAGCCTAGTGCAGCACCAAAACTGATATACAATGCACTTGTGAATGACCTCAACCTACAGAAAGAATACACTGTGTGAAAACCAAATATGAAGAACAAACTGGGAAAGGAAACTCAAAATGGGATGTGCTAAAGGAAGCAATACTGATGTCAGAAAACAACATTGCCCCAAAGGAAATTAAGTGCAGAAAGAAAAATGGGTGGATGACTGAAGAGATTCTGGACATGATGCAAAGGAGGCAGAAAATGATATCAAGACATGGAATGGAGTACAGGGAACCACACAAGGAAATAAGAAGAAAATGTTGACAGCTAAAGAGGAATGGTTCAATGACAAATGTACAGAAGTAGAGAGATTGAGCAGGAATAATAAAGCAGATATGCATAAGGAAATAAAAGAACTGACAGGATAAAAAACCTGCTCTTCAACAGGATGTATAAAATCTAAGGATGGAACAATCATTTTGGAGAAAGAGGAAATACTCCAACGATGGGAAGAATATATAAAAGGGCTTTTCTATGGTAAGAGAGAGCAACCAATAATATGCAAAGATGAGAATGGACCAGAAATATTAAAGTCTGAAGTGAAATCTGCAGTAGCCAAACTGAATAGAAACAAAGCAGCAGGACCAGATGGCATAGTCATAGAGCTGCCGATAGCCCCAGAAAAATTTGGTAAAGAGAAAATTACTGAAATAATATATGAAATTTATAATAGTGGGGTAATACCAGATGACCTCAGCAAGTCTGTCTTCATAGCACTACCTAAGAAGCCAGGAGCAAACGAGTGCAAACTCCACAGAACCATCAGTTTAATGAGCCATATAACAAAACTGATCATCCAAATCCTGATGAATGGAGTGAGAAGCAGAGTTGGGCCAGAGATAGAACAAGAACGGTGTGGTTTCGTTAAAGACACGGAAACAAGGAATGCCATATTTATGAATAGGATGCTCTCCGAAAGGGTAATACAAATGAAGAGGGACTTATACCTGTGCTTTATTGATTATGCAAAGGCGTTTGACAAAATACACCACAAAGAATTGATGGAGATGCTCAGCAGCCTGGACACATTTGGGAAAGACTTGAGAGTAATCAAGAATCTTCACTGGCAGCAAACTGCTTGCATACAGATGGGTAATGAATTGAGTAGATATACAAAGATAGAAAGGGCCATAAGACAAGGATGTGTCTTTTCACCAGATCTGTTCAACTTGTACAGCGAGAATATTTTGAGGACACTAGAAGTTATGCCTGAATTCGTAATCAGAGGCCATAATTTAAACAACCTAAAGTATGCAGATGATACAGTGCTGATAGTAGACACAGAAAGAAAACTACAAGACCTCCTCCAGAAGCTAGCTGAAGAAAGTAACAGGAAAGGACTAGAAATAAACTGCAAGAAAACCGAATGCATGGTCATCAGTAAAAAGGGCAGCCCAATATGCCAAATACAGGTCGGGAATACTAGAATCAAGCAGGTACAAAAATTTAAATACTTGCGAAGTGTTATAACAGAAGACAGAAAATGCAACACAGAGATCCTAAGGCAAATTGGCATGGCAAATGAAGCATTCCAGAAGTTGAGTAAGATATTAAAAAACAGGACAATTTTGCCAGAAACAAGGAAGAAAGTACTGGATTGCTACATGCTGTCTGTCCTTCTGTTGGCAGTGAACGCTTAACAATATCATCAAAGATGAAGGAAAAACTTGAAGCAACTGAAATGTGGTTCTACAGAAGGATGCTGTGAATATCATGGATTGAGCATGTGAGCAATGATGATGTCTTGGAAATGATGGAAACAAAAAGGAAATTAATACTGAGCATCAGGAAGAGACAGCTGAAGTTCCTTGGACATGCAATAAGGAAGGAGGGCTTGGAGAACCTGATACTAACAGGCCAGATATAGGGAAAAAGAGACAGGGGAAAGCAACAGATAACAAATTTGAAGGACCTAATCAGGTGGATGACGGAACAAGGATTGTATGGTGTAACAGGAGAAGGCATGCTTAGAGCCACCAGGGATAAGGAAACATGAAAAGCTATAATCGCTTACATCCTGAAGGGACAGAGCACATAGAAGAAGATTGTTCTTGAACATTAGCAATGAGCTTTTTAACTATTTTTGAAGCATTTGTAGAAAAACATTGCCAATGAGGTTTCTCTCAAAGATTAATGACTGATAGAGACGAAAACTTTAAACATTCAATTTAGTTATTTTTTACATATTTTGTTAAAATTTGAAATCATTTTAGTGAGAATTGGCTATGTTAATAGATGACAAAATGCTGCTAATATTTTGATACACCCTGTATTTATAATATTGTATATTATAAGAAACCCGTCTTGGCGAACAAACATAATCTCGCTGCTGACCTTGAACGGGATCTACACTCTGTGGTGAATTGGGGCAAGAAGTGGCTTGTCAATTTCAATGCGTCTAAGACCAAGCTGTTGTCTGTCAATCATCACAGGCAACCTCTCCTGCCTCCCATAAGCATGGACCAAGCGATTCTCCCTGAGAGCAATACACTACGCCTCCTCGGCCTTACCCTCTCTTCTGATCTCAAATGGAACCACTACATTGAGTCCATAGCTAAATCCACTGCTAAGAAGGTTGGGTCACTGTGTCGGGCCAGGATGTTTTTTCTGCCTGAATCCATCCTGCATATATACAAGTCAACCATTTGTCCATGCATGGAGTACTGCTGCCATATATGGTCAGGCGCCCCTGCCGTTCACCTCAGTGTTTTCGACAGGCTCCAAAGGAGAATCAGTAATGTGATAGGTACTGACTTGGCGGCTTGACTACAGCCACCTCCCCACTGACGAAATGTGGCCTCCTTTTGTCTGTTCTATAAATACTTTCATGACTTCTGCTCAGATGAACTTAAGTCACTGGTGCCTCCTCAACAGGTGTTTACTCATGCAACCAGATTGGCAACTGAGTCCTACCCATTCATAGTTAGGTTAGCCAAATGCAGACAAAAATTCTACTCCTGCAGATTCTTCTCTTGCACTTCCCGCCTGTGGAACTCACTCCTATATTCTTGCTTTCCTGATGGCTACAACCTCCAGGAATTTAAATGCAATGCCAATACTCATCTATTAACCACTTGACTCTAGTTCTTTCCCCACCCCGTATATCCTTTCCTTTCTCTCCACCTTTGAAACTGTCATCACACCTGCATTCTCATCTTTCTATTGCTCCTTTCTAACTGGTTCGTCTTCCTCTTCACTCTCTTCTAATTAATCTTTTTACACTTATGTAGCATGCTGCATATCAGTGGCATTACCACCTTGCTTGGGGTGAAACGATTAAAAAAATATATATATATATATAAACATTTATGAAGCACTTTAATGTTTTGTGATGATTAGCAAGCTTGTCACACTCTATCAATTCCTACTGAGAAGTGAAAATCACTAGGTGCTTAGGGTCTTATGTGACAACTAAGATTGACTTAGTAAGTAACTATACAGTACCACACAAAAGTTTACAACACATAAAAAAATGTTTTTTAAGTATTTCAAATACAGTCACATGAATAAAACTTTTACTGTTATTAGAACATATACAGGGTAGTCCATAAGTCACTTCACAATTTGAAAATGAAACAACTGTTTCTTAAATGAGTGAATTTAATTCTTTTTTTATTACACAGTTTAGAGTGTGGAAATTTGTTCTGACTTAATTACGAAAGATAATGTCTCTTAAGTAGTCTCTATTCTTGGCTTTGCAATGTCGAGCTCTTTCTAAGCTATTCTCCATGACAGTTCTTAACATCGGAAGTTGTAGGGAAAGAATTTCCTGTCATATGTTTGCCTTAAGTTCTTGGATGGTTTGAGGCTTATTTGCATACACTTTGTCTTTAAGAGGTCCCCAAAGCCAAAGGTCTGGTGCTGCCAAATCAGGTGAATGTGGAGGCCATTCAAAATAGGAATTTCGAGAGCTTTTATTGATCCTGAAACATCGCAGTTAACAACTGCTTTGTGGTTCCAGCTGTATGTGCAGTTGCTCCATCTTGTTGCCACCAATACCCTGGCATGTTTGCTAACTGAGGTTAAACAAAATTCACTAGCATATTTCTATATCTCTCAGTAGTTACAGTCACAGCATTTTCATTCCACCTTCAAAGAAGAAGAGCCCAATAACCCTTTCTGAGGTTACTCTACACCATACTGTGACTTTTACTGGGTGCATTGGACTCGCATGAACTTGGCGTGGATTTTTGGTGCCCCAGAATCTGGTATTCTGCTTATTGACACACCCATTCAAATGGAAATAAGCCTCATCTCCCATGATCAACTTGTGAATAAACTCATTGTCATTTCTTGCAGTTTCCTGAAACCTGACAGCATAATGTAGTCATTTCTGAAAGTCTGCTGGTTGTAAAGATTTCACTAATTGAATCTTGTAGGGATACATGTGCAAGTCTCTTTGAATGCACTGCAGAGAACTCCGTGAAATGCCAAGTTCTTGAGAACGCCTTTGAGTGGATGTGATTTGGTTCTCTTCAATGCTACGCCTCACATCTTCAGTATTTTCAGGTGTACATACTGAGCGATCTCATCCATGTCTAGACCTATCATTTACAGAGCCCTGCTTTTGAAAATGCATCACTAAGTTCATTTTTGCAGGCCTACTAGGAGGATGTTGAACATTGAAATGGCGCATATGAGATCTTTGCGTTGAAACAATTGACCATCTATTTTCAAAGTAAAATTCAATTATCTTCACTTGTTGTTTTCTTGTAAACTTATCCATACCAAAAATGTCCAAAGATTCTATTTAATAATTCTGAAAAAAGAAATAAAAATATGTTAATAGAAAAAAAATTATTTAATTTTTAAAATATAAAGTGACTTATGGGCCACCTTGTTTGTGGTACAGTGAATATCAGCTCGGAACGAGAAACCGGGTAGCCGAGTTCGAATTCCAGTTGAATCCATTGTATTCACTTACATGCAGATACCCTTGGGAAAGGTGTTAATCCGCCTCTTCCTTCCAGTTATGGGTGAAATAGCAGGACAGATTAGGTTTTATAGCCTTGGTCGGCAACCAGTCTACTCCAGAAAGCAATGGCAACCTACTGCTGGATAAACTTCTGCCCAGTCAGTCATGTCTCAAAAGAGACATGATCACCCAAGCGTGTATCACGTATGGCACTTAACTAACTGACTGACTGTATTTAGATATTCAGTCAAACAATGTTCTTCTATGGGCCAAGTCCCTTCAGGACGTAAGCAACTATGGTCTTTCACATCTCCCTATCTCTGGCAGCTCTTAGCATGCTTTCTCCTGTTACTCCAACCAAACCTCGCTCTATCATCCACCTGCTCAGGCCCTTCAAATATGCTTTCCTCTGTCTCTCTTTCCCTCTATCTGACCTATGAGTATCTGATTCTCCAAGCCTTCCTTTTTCATCACATTTTTCAGGAACTTCAGCTGTTTTTTCTTCGTATTAATTTCATTTTTGTTTCCATCCTTTCTAAAACTTCATCATTGCTCACATGTTCAATTCATAATATTCACAGCATCCTTCTGTAGAAGGACATTTTGGGTGATTCAAGTTTTTTCTTCATCTTTGATGATATTGTCCAGCATTCACTGCCATATTGAAGAACAGACATTACATAACAATCCAGTACTCTTTTCTTTGTTTCTAGTGAAATTTTCCTGTCTCTTAATACTCTACTCAGATTCTAGAATGCATCCTTGGCCATGCCAATTCACCTTTGGATCTCAGTGTCACATTTATATTCACCTTTGGATCTTAGTGTCATATTTTCTGTCTTTGGTTAGAACACTTCACAAGTACTTAAATTTTTGTACTTGCTTGATTTTAGTATCCCCAACTTGTAATTGGCATTTTGGACTCCTCTGTTTGCTGATGACTATGGTTTTCTTGTAGTTTATTTTTAGTCCTTTCTTTTGAATTTCTTCATCTACTATTTTTGGTAGGTCTTTTTTTTTTTAATCATGTCACCCCAAGCAAGGCATTCCACTGCCACTATAGCGCAGGGGGTTACATAGAGCGATTGTGTATAGTGAAAGATGAGTTATGATGTACATAGGGAGAGAGGTGGAGAGAATGGGTGTGAGTTAGTGTGTTAGGAGGTGTCTATTGACCCTACATTTAAACTCCTGGAGGTTATAGCCGTCGGGTAAGCAACAATGCAGAAGGGAATTCAACAGGTGGGAAGTGTGAGAAAAGAAACTGTTGGAGTAGAAATTGCGGTTACATTTCATCGGTTTCACTGTAAAAGGGTGGGACCTAGTTGCCAATCTAGTACCTCATGCAAATTCACACCTAGGGGGCACCAGTGATTTAATTTCATCAGAGCAGAAGCCATGAAAGTATTTATAGAAGAGGCACAGGAAAGCCACGTAACACCGGTGAGAGAGTGACTGCAGGTGGTCAGCTAAGTTGGTATCAATCACATTTCAGATTCTTCGCTGTATTTTGTCAAGAACCCCGAGGAAAATAGCAGGGGCACCTGACCAGATGTGGTAATAGTATTCAAAACACGGGTGGATGGTAGATTTGTATAGGTGCAGGATAGATTCAGACGGAAAGAATTTCCGGGCCCTGCACAGAGAGTCGACTTTCATAGCGGATTAAGCAATGGATTCGACGTAGTCATTCCACTTGAGGTCCGCTGAGAGTGTCAGGCCAAGCAGGCGTAGTGTTTTACTCTCTGGGAGGCAAGCCTGTTCCATGCTAATGGGAAGGAGGTGCGGTTGTCTGTGGTGGTTAATTGACAGCAGCTTCGTTTTGGAAGAATTGAATTTTACGAGCCATTTCTTACCCCAATCCACCACAGATTGGATGTCCTTTTCAAGCTTGGCAGCGAGGTTCACCTTGTCACCAACACCAGATTTTTGGTCGAGATAGAGTAAACTGTGGTATCATTGGCGTACGTGCCTACTTGTGATCTTATGGCATCGGGGAGATCATTGATGTAGATTAGAAAGAGCGTAGAACCTAGGATAGAGCCTTGGGGGACACCCACGTTTGTAGGGTAGTTCTGATAGGCATGTCCGTTTAATACCACCTTCAGTGTGTGGTTAGAGAGGAATGACTGGATTAAGTCCAACAAAAGTCCAGTTATGCCATAGCTTCAAGGTTTCTGTAGAAGGCCGGCATGCCATACTCTGTCAAATGCTTTAGAAATATCCAGGGCAACAGTTCAGGCTTCACCATTCTTTTCGAGAGCCTGGTATATATACTCGGTGATGGTCATTAGCATATCAGCAGTAGACCTGGTGAAGCAGAAGCAATACTGTTTGTCCGAGAGGAGACCAGGGGCCGTGAGATGCTGAATGACCTCGGCATTGATAATGGCTTCAAACACTTTGCTGAAGATCAGAAGAAGGCTAATAGGGTGGTAATTTGCCAGGTCTGAGGGTTCACCAGTGTTCTTGAATATTGGAACCACAGAAGACTTCCAACAGGCAGAAAAGCAGGAGGAAGATCGGCAGAGGTTGTAGAGCTTAGAAAGGACAGAGGAGAGTTCAGGGGCACATTTTTTCAAGACTATGATTGGGATTCTGTCCCGACCACTCACTTTGTGAGGGTCCAGTTTTGAGATTTTGCTAGAAATCAGCGAGGACATGATGTGGACGTCATTCAATTGGGCCTCAGTTCTAAATGAGAAATCTGGTGTCTGGACTCCAGACAAATCCAGACACGAATTGGTCGAGAATCTATGGGCAAAGCATTCAGCCTTGTCCACTGAGGAGGTAAGGATCTCAAACTCATTGATTAGTGGGGGTATTGAGGACATACTCTTGTTGAGCACGCTTTTACAGAGGCGCCAGTAGTCTTTGGCTCCGAACTTAGAGGATGCTATACGCTGCTTCATTCTGGCAGCAAACAGCATCTTAGCTTCGTTAAGTGTCTTTTTACACATATTACAAGCTGAGGCGAACAGGTGCCTGTTTTGGTCCAACGTGTGGCTACGATAAAGCTGGAAGAAGTGATCGATGCTAGCCTTAACCCAGGAGGAGACTTCTGATGCACAATCTTCAATGGAAAGACTAAAAACATTGTTCCAAGGGACATCGCAGAGGAAGTCACGGAACGGATCCCAGTCTGCTCTTTGATAGTAGGATATTTTGCTGGTCTGGGTTTCTTGGGTAGGGGTTGAGTGGAATGAGATGTTGACAGAAACTATGGCATGGTCAGAATTTCCGAGAGGGCAGAGCTGTC
The DNA here is from genome assembly GCA_037127315.1 of Ascarosepion bandense. Classification (NCBI taxonomy): domain Eukaryota; kingdom Metazoa; phylum Mollusca; class Cephalopoda; order Sepiida; family Sepiidae; genus Ascarosepion; species Ascarosepion bandense. The sequence goes on along the minus strand of JBBBDQ010029107.1, from coordinate 507,589 downwards.
TGGTGGTGCAAGAATTTGGGATGGAAGTGAAGCAAAGGTCTAGTAGCGAGTACCTTCCATTAGGGCTATTGGAGAAATGTGTGGGGAAGTCCACCACTTGCGTAAGGGATTGGGAGATTAAAAAATTACTTGTGTGGACACCAGAAGGGTCGGTTACAGAGTTTTTGAGCCACTTAGTGTGGTGGGCGTTAAAGTCACCAAACACGAAAATATGGGCAGATGGGCGAGAAGAAATGACCTTGTCAATATTGTCAGAGATGCTGTCAAGTACTGAACAGTCAGAGGAGGAGGGGGAGCAGTAGTGGAAGAAGAGATAGCTAACAGAGCTTAGAAGTGAAAGATGGAAGCACATGAAAGACTGGTCCAGGGATTCAAGAGATGTCACTCTAGCTAGGGGGAGGTGTTCACTGACATATACACCAAGCTCATGCATATGGACATTGGAGTCCTTCCTGAAGAGGGGAAGATAACCAGGAACATAGAACTCAGAGGAGGGGATAGACGGATCAAGGTTAGTTTCACATAGGGCTAAGATATCACGTGAGTTCGTTTGGAGGAATGATTCTACGCTATAAAGGTTAGTGCGGATACCACGTATGTTAGTGAATGTGACAGAGAGGTTTGGGTATTTTCCGAGTAGCTGGTTTCATTTTGGTATTTTGTTTGTTTTTTTCATGGTGTTTTGGTTGAGGAGAGAGGTCTAGAGTAGAATCAGTCGGTCACTATTTGCAGCATGTGAGGAATGGAGACTGGCACAGCCTGCAACATAATGTGGCCTCAGAGTTGCCCACCGGAGGTTCATGAAGGGACGCCCATCCATGCACGATATGGCACTACAGGAACCCTGATATTATTCAACTGTTGATTAGAGCAGCCTCTCAAGATGCTACACAAGAGTTCAAGCTCCTAACTACCAGTTGGAAGCAGCAACCAGGAAACTGCCAACCCGGTACCCTCAGAATGGATAGACATTGCCACCATAGTCAATAACTGCAAAATGTTTCCAGCTGAACTAAGACCAAAGGAGGAGGTAGAAAGACTGGGAACCCCTTTCTAAACAGAATACAAGGTGATCACTTATACTCCTGTTCAAAAGAATCAGGTAGAGTGTGAAACCGGGCAATAGTAGGTACTGTCTACTCCAATTTAAAAAATAAAAAATGGTGGTGAGTTAACTAAGTTTTAACTTAGTTAAAGTCCAAAGAAATTTCTTTGCAAAAAGTACAAAAACACTCGTTCAAATGACCAGAGAATTAAGCAAAACATAATTAAAAAAAAGAAACACATAATAACTTACTTTTGTGAGTTTCAATAAAAAAAAAACATAAGTAAATTATTCCAAACCAAGAGTTTTCTTTCAATGTCAGCTATCAACACTATGTCATCATGTTGTTCACTTCTAGGGTCCTCCGAATAGTTTCACTGTACAAGTTGAATAGATCCAGTGAAAAGCCACATTCTTGTCTCAAGCCGCTTTCAACCTTTGCTGAATTCATTTCTTGTTCATATGCCAGCAGTTTGCTGCCAGCAAAGGTTCTTGATTACTCTGATGTCTTTGCTACGTATGTTGAGGGTGCTGAAGATTTCTCTCAATTCCTTTTGGCATACTTTGTCAAACACCTTGGCATAAACAATCAGATTTTTTAAAAACTTCACAAAAGAATACCATGAAGTAAAACCAATATTTAGTAACTCAAAGGTTTAAAACACATTTTTATCTACAACAGCATTTTTTATGAAAGTATTCACATTTTACTAGAATGTTCTAAATTAGGATGAGGTTATTTTTAGAATGTTCTATATCAACTTTATGATTACTTTTAGGAATGATCAAAAGTATTACATCATTCTTTTTCTGTCAACCATACTTTAAACATTGACAAAATGGGGAAAAGCAAAATAAGTGATCAAAATCTTCATAAATTTGTTGTTGACCATAGACAGTGACTTGGTTATAGGAAGATATCTAGTCAGTTAAATGTACCATTGAGTTCAGTTGGTATGATAGTTCATCACTGGATAAAAAAATTTAATTGTTTGATTGAATAACTGAATATATATAGTAAAACTTTTGGAGGAAAAATAGAATAACACGTGTTATTCCACCGTCCCAAAAATGCTCAGGTTTTTCTAGAAAGGTAACAAAACATACAGCAAGATGATTGACAGGAAAAGTTGACATCAAGCTCTGAGTTACACTTAAAGAGCTTCAGGGAGGACTAGAAATAAATGGAGTAAAAGTAAGTGCAGATGCAATTAGTCATTCACTTTGTTGATATGACTTCTTTTGAAGGACTTTAAGGAGAAAACCACTTCTTAAGTGAAAACAATTTCTAGCTAGACTAAATTTTGCAAACTAGCATTGTATCAAACCTTCAACATTTTGGGAAAAAGTACTTTGTTCAGATGAAATGTAAATTGAACCTTTTGACACAAATGCTGTAGCAAATGTCTGGAGAAAGAAGGGTATTGAATATTCACCAAAGAATACTATTCCAACAGTTAATTTTTAAGAAGGATCAATCATGAATTGGGGTTGCTTTAGTGCCCAAGGTGTAGGGAACATTGAAATAATTGAAAGGAGAATAAATAGACCATATTTTGGAGAGAAATTTACACCAGTGTGCACATTCACTGGGCTTGAAACCAAGTTGGGTTTTTCAACAAGACAACGATTCTAAACATACTGCAAAGCTTACAAAATCATGGTTAAGTTCAAATAGAATAGATGTTCTAAAATGGCCAAGTCAATCTCCAGATCTCAATCTGATTGAAAATTTAATAAGAGAGCTGAAACTCAGAATTAAAAGAAGAAAACCGCAAAACCTGCATGAAATAAAGGAATCTTGCCATGAAATATAGGCAAGAAATTCATAGGGGACGACTCTAAATGCCTACATGCCGTAATTAGCAATTAACCGTTATGCTACAAGATATCAATAGATGATTTAATAAATGTATTGTAAACTTTTGCATTATTAAATATTTTTTTTCTTCACAGGATTGATTATTTTTTAAAATCTGATGATTTTACTAAAGGCTAAAACATGTATTATTAGCAGTAAAAGAGAAACATGTTTTGTAATGTTTTGTAAACCTTTGTGTGGCACTGTATATAAACATTTATGAAATAATAAAATAGATATTCTATAATCAATACAATCTTACTTGTCTACAGTCCTGATGATTGAGAAATAATGGAACTCAAAGTAGATACGAGGTAAGTCTTGTGAACTTTATTATTCAATCATTATTACTATAGATAACTACTAATCTCTTGACAGAAATTGGCTTCAACTTACATATACTGATGTATACAATTTTTATGTTTATTGATAGGTAGCATTTTTATCATCATTATTTTAATTCATATAGAAATATTAAGTATCTTCATATAAATAAATATTTACCCATAAGCATATTAAATATACTAATGCATCACTAAATATGAAAATATGAAGTAATTAATACTTTTATCAGTTATTACAGAAAGTAAAAATTCTATATAATAAAAAAAACTCCTGCCTGCTGGAAGTCCTCTCCTGTGGGGAGCCCTCAAACCCATCCAATTATTGCCCTATCAGTCTCCTACAAATTTTCAGAAAAGTGTTCAAGGCTATTATCAATGCTGAAATAGTTCAACGTCTTACTGCCCATAAATTATTCTCAGACAAACAGTACGACTTCCGCTTTGACAGGTCTGCGGCTGGTATGCCTACGACCATCACCAAGTACATATACCAGGATCTCGATTAGTCCGGCATAGCTCAAGCTGTTACCTTGAATATCTCCAAAGCTTTTGATAGGGTTTGGCATGCTGGCCTTCTGCACAAGCTACAGGGTTATGGTATCACTGGATACTTGCTTGATCTGATCCAATTTTTCCTATGTAACCGCATAATGAAGGTTGTCTTGAATGGGCATGCCTCCACATGCTAACACACAAACACTGGTGTCCCCCAAGGCTCTATACTAGGCCCAACACTCTTTCTGATCTTCATAAATGATCTCCCTGACATGATCAAATCCCAAGTAGGCATCTATGCAGATGACACCACCATTTACTCCCGCATCAGTAAAAAATCTGGTGAGGTAGACAAACATAACCTTGCTGCTGATCTTGAGAAGGACCTTCACTTTGTGGTAGACTGGAGTAAGAAATGACTTGTAAATTTCAATTTTTCTAAAATAAAGCTGCTACCTGTCAACCATCACAGGCAGTCTCCCCTGCCCCCCATAAGCATGGACCAAGCTAGTCTCCCTGAAAGCAATATACTGCGCCTCCTTGGCCTCACCCTATCTTCCGACCTCCAGTGAAACAATTACATTGAATCAATAGCTAAATCCACTGCTAGGAAGGTTAGGTCACTGTGTCAGGTCCAAAAGTTTGTCTTTTTTTTGCCTAAATCCATCTTGCACATAGACAAATCAACCATCCGACCCTGCATAAAATACTATTGTCATATCTGGTCAGGTGACCCTTCTGTTCATCTCAGGGTTCTTGACAGGCTTCAAAGAAGAATCTGTAATGTGATCAGTCCAGACTTGGCAGCTTGACTTCAGCCACTTTCTCACTGGTGTGATGTGGCTTCCCTCTCTTTCTTCTGCAAATATTTTCATGGCTTCTGCTCCAATGAACTTAGGTCACTGGTGCCCCTCCACAAGAATTTGCTCAACCAGACTGGCAACAAGGTCCCACCATTTTACAGTTAAATCTACCAAATGCAGCTGACAATTCTACTCCAGCAGCTTTTCTCACACTTCCCACCTACAGAACTCCCCCAGCTACAACCTCTAGGAATTTAAATACAATGTCAATTCCCATGTCTTATCCACTTGACTCCAGTCCTTCCCCTATTCTTTCTACATCACCCCATGTATCTTCTTTTCCTTTCTCACTCTACCCTCACAACTGTCATCACACCTGTGTTCCCATCCTTCTCTTGCCCTTTCTCTGACACCCCCTGTAACTAGTTCATCTTTCTCTTCTCTCTCCTCTTGTCTAAACTTTTACTCTCTGATGTAGCCCCCTGCACATCAGTGGTAGAACCACCTTGTTGGGGTGAAACAATTAAAAAAAAACTGAAATATTTCCAAAGTTTTCTTATTTTTATTTCCATAAAGTCAGCTAACAGTGAAAAGAAATATAGAGAAAACTATTAGAATAGTTTATTTTCTGTTAGATTAAATCACAATGCAGTATAAATGTTATGAATCTTTGACTCTGGTTCAGTCCACATAATCACAGTCAAGAAGAAGATGGCATGTGATGATTATCCAGAAGACTCTTTTACCTTGTCCTTGTGCAAGACAAGCTACAGAAAGTCACTGATGAATGTGCTGGCTTACACCATATTGCTGCATCCTAGCATATTCATAGAAAGTCAACTAGGAGTGAAAAGTGGGATATGAAATGATGTATAAGCAAGAGAAGTGATTTCATCTTTGGGGAGTATCATTAAAACATGCTGATACAAGAACTCAGGTTCAGAGGTACTTCCTAAGAAATACACTAAGCCTGGAGTTAGTGCATCAAAAACCACCATACACAGTTTTGATTCTTATGTCTCCACTCTTTCTCTCTCTCTACATAGATATATCTATTGCAACCTTTATTATAGGTTGTCATAGCCAGGAATAATAGTGAGGACATGCACCCACCATCTATAAAACGTTCATGTAGCATGCATCTCAAACAGTCTCTGATGACTAAGTCCAGCTTTGAGCTAGAGAATGGGTGAAGGTGGACAATAGCTGCCAGGAAGAAAAACCCAGATTTTAATTGTAGTCATATCCAAACCCAAAAAGACTATTGAAATAAATCCAGACAATCAAGGATGGTTGGCTGTCAACACTAATAATTTTATGGCAACTCCTGCAGCAATATAAGGTTATAATGTAACACTCTGTATTCATTTGGCTCTTGTCAGTATGACTAAGAGAGGAGTCATATAGTCTAGGCAGTGCACTGCCTCCCCATACCATTACTCAGACCTGCACCATGGAGTGGTCACTTCAGTCTCACTACCAAATGACAATTTTGACCAAACAGGACACTATCTTTATCTCACGATAAATGGATGCTTACTTGATGTATACATGTATAAAAGGAACTAACATTTATTGATCTGATCAACTAACCAAAATCAATACAATAAATATGATAATCAGAATACTGAATTTGGGAAGTTGAGCAGGAAAATAATTTTTCAGTTCCTCCTTACATACACACACACACACACACACTCACTCTCTCTCTCACACACACACACACACACATATAAAGATATTTTTATATGTCAAAACTGAAACATTGAATCTTGTGTAATTGCTGAGAGTTGAGTTATTTAAAACTTGTACATTTCAGATTCTGGTATTCCAATTCTTTTAGACTAATGATTTTCCACTAACTTCAGCTGAAAGTGATTGGCATGAATTTTGTCTAAGGATAGATCTAACGAGACAATTGATTGGCATATCCTTAAGTTCAGACTGTATAATGAGTGACAACTTGGTCTAGACATGAAAAATCTCACTTAAATTGTGTTTATTCATGAACAAAAGCAAACCACATCTTATTTGTTTGGTACCATCTAAAATAGATAAGAGAAGAAACAAATGCAAATTCTCTTTGAAAATAGAAGAGAACTTTGAAATTACTAAACACTTATAGAATTCAATTATCATTCAAAAAATAATGTTATTCTAGGTGAATAATATTTGTCAAGTTAAAAAATGTGCATAAGAATGAATAGAAATGTTATATTTTTATTTAAAGACAATTAAGTTTCCAATTATCAACTGCATGGAGATATTAGATTTTAATTTTGTTTTTGTAAGTTTATAATTATTTTTCTTTTTAAAGTTGAATAGATTACATGAGAATAATTTTTATCTTAACTTCAATCTTTTGAACTTTTGTGTTAAAATATAGACAAGGAATGCAAATTAGCCGTTTCATTTTAAGGTTGGTCATCCCCACTGGTTAGAATAATTGATTGGAAGCTTTAGACTCCAGATTTCAATCTCTGATGTTGAGCTCAGAAGAGCTGTTAATTTTTATTCTAATTAAAAAATATTTCACGCAAAACTTCTCCAGTTACTTGGAGCTATCATTAATGTTGTATTAATTCAATTACTAATAGGAAATGTTATTAAGTGTAGATGTACTGTTGATAATTGTTCATTTTCAAATATATGGATTAAATAAATGAACATCAGATAGCGAAAGACAGCAGTCATAGTATTGTTAGTTAAGTGCCATACATGATACATGACTTGGGTGATCATGTTTCAAAAAAGATGACTGATTAGGTAGAAGTTTTTCCCACAGTATGTTGCTATTAATTTCTATGCCAGCCAAGACTATAGAACACAATCTATCCTGTTATTTAACCCATAGCTACAGAGAAGAGATGGATTTAATATCTTTCTCAAGAGTATTTGTACTTAAGTGAATGCAACGAATTCAACTGGAATTTGAACTTGGCTCTCCAATTTCTCTTTCTAAGCTGATATACACTGCATCACAATGCACATCCATAGTATTGAGCTGGCCAAAAATGTTCATTTGTTTTTTTTCTTTTTAGTTTATACTAGCATCATAGCCTGGTGTTGCCCATGCAACTCAGAACATTTTAGTAGTAGTAGAAGATGCCAATGAGAGGAGTAGATGGAAATAATTTATTGAAAGTTAAAAAGGAGAGCTGAGGCTGTTAGTAACCATTTTCAGCATTAATTATGGAGGAAAATATTTATATTTTTTGTTGACTAAATGAATTTAACATATAAATAAAAATTATTTATTTTGTTTTACTGAAATTAGAAATATAAAAACTATTATGTTCTCAGTTCATAAATTTTCGAAGAATATTTAAAAATGTAGACATTTAATTTTAGAGGAAAAAGTTACATTAATGTCACACGAATTACAGACAATTGATTTCCTGCATGAAATATTTAGCAAAAAAAAAAAAGCTTTATTTTTTAATAATTTTATTTTCTGAAGTATGAAATATTAAATCTGAAAAAACAAGACTTAAATAATTAAATTAACCATTGGCACCTTTTTTTTTTACATATTTTTTTTTGTTTGAAAAAACATTTTTTTTATATTTCTTTTGTTTCAAAATTCATGGCGAAAAATATTCACATTTTTTGTTGACTAAATGAATTTTTAAAACATCAGAATAAAAATTAAATATAAAGGCTCATTTTTTTTTTAATAAAAAAATTTTTAGTCACGTTTGACAAGTGGGATTTGATTTCTGTGGTGTAATTTAGCTACCATCTTAGATCTTAGATGTTTTACGAAGCAAATGTAGACAATCGTCTCCATTGTCCAAAAAGTGTGAAAGGGATAATTGCTGAACTTAAATTCAAAAAGAATGTGTTGACCTGGCTTCCCTGTAGATATGTGTCTCTAGAAGGTTTGAATGGCATAGCTTAAAAAATGTAGGCATGCATAGGGAACACAGACAGACTCACAGATTGCCTTTTATATATAGAGATTAAGAGTATCTTTTTTTAATTACTTTTAGTCAAAATTTTATTTTATTTTATTCTTACAGTTGTTATACTAATGTCTCTATAAATTGCAAAATTAGCATTTTTTCATTTAGTGATTCTAATATTGAATATGACAGATTAATAAATATTTTCTGTTTATTGTGCCTTTTTATTTTAAGAAAGGTAAAAATTCAACTCAAGCACAAAAGAAGAGAGATGTGCAATTTATGGAAAAGCTAATGACCATTATCAAATGTATCAAAAGTGGATTGTGAAGTTTCTCAATGCTCCACAGTTGAACAGAAAAGCTGAAAATGGTAGCAATTCAATTAAAAAATTACTTGAGGATTAAAATGTATGATACTTATAACAAATATATGGAAAATATCCAGATGAAGCATTCAAAATTTTTTGCACCAGTTTGATATGATGCTTGTTTGCAAATAAAGGAAAAAGCGACTGGACAAACTTAAAATATTCTATTTTTTTAAACAAATTTTAAGAAATAATGAAAAGTAGGTACTTTACAACAACATGGAATATAAGAGATCATGGAATGAATAAAGTACACTACTACTAATGATACCAAAAGCTGTCTTTATTCAAACAAAAACTGCTCCTAATTAGACTAGATAAAAGTAGCAACAACAAAAAGCATCTATTTGAAATTAATCAACCGATTAATGCTCACCATCCGATTTTAGGGACTTTGAGCATTAAAAGGTTACAGATAGAAACCTATAATTAATACTGAATTTTTAAAACCTATAATTAATATTAAATTTTATTTTAATGTTTAAAACTATGACCAGATTTTCTTTCAGTTTTATATAATTGGTTCCAACATCTATAGTGAGCAACAAAAGGTTCATTTGAAGGATATTGTCTTTTCTCCTCAGCAATATTTTTTTCAATTTGACTCTTGGTAACCTCCTTGCCTTGCTTGGGATTAAATGATTAAAAAAAAAATATTGTTTAAATTTCCACTTATCTGTCATGTTCAGCAGATATTGTATCTTTCAATCACTTTCAAATTTTACAGAATGTTCTTATTGGAAAACTTCCAGTTCTATCAAATATCTCAAAAGCACTGAGAAGAGTTATTTGTTCAGAATGATGGGAAATTTTAAGAGGAAGGAATTATGAAGTTAACTTATTATTCCTTAATAAATTAAATTAAACTTTTAAGAAGTTGTATTTGATGCATTCTTTACAAGAATCAAATCAAATCAACAATAGCTGCCCAATCTTAACTTTCCACTTGACAGAGTTCAAAAGCATTTTACACAATCTTGTGTATGATCAATTATTTTCCATTCTGTAACCCCTTTCTAAAAGACAAAACATTGCCCACCTTTTGCTACTCTGTTGCAATTTACATAGAAAATGTTCTGACAAGCTACAGTTTTTAGGCCCATCAGTTCACACTTTTACACCTAACCTCCACCATGCCATTTTGTACTGAATTGGTAAGAAACAAGTTCATTCAAACCACTTCTTCTCAAAAAACATTATTTTTTGGAACAGATTCCTAAGAGGATGCTTCCCAAATCACTGCAGTCTTCCCTTTTCGTGTCTAGTGTCAGTTGTTATATATATGCAAAACCTTTATTCAGTAACCCTGTGCGCATCTTGGACCTATACAGATAATAATTTCTCATGTTTGCCTATTATCATCAAATACATTTTCTAAGATCAACTTCTATGTCATAATTGATATCAGATGGTTGGCAGAAAAGATTTCTTTTAGATGAGCTTTTATTTTTATACAGTTTAATATTTTACAATTCACCTAATCCCAACTAAGACAGGAAGCACTTTTTCAATCACTAAACCAATTTCTCAAAAGTCATTGAGTCTTACAATATAAAGAGATGATAAAGAGCATTTAAAATCAAAATATATCACAATTCTGATATGAGAGTAAAAGATTCATTTATATATATATATATATATATATATATATATATAAAAGTGTGTAGCTTGATTTTACACATTGTAAATATATTAAAAAGCAAAGCAACTGGTTTTGATCCCACTCTTCAGGCCTCTACGAAAGATTTTAATCAAAATTAAAAAAGATAAAAAAGTGTGTCATGAAAATGAGGAAGATGGAAAAAAAATATGAATGCTAGAGGCTAATTATATTGAGTCCCAACAACTCCCGCTGTTTGCACAATGCAGGATTTTGAGACCCGATATACAAAGCTTCCAGAACCTTAAGGTGGAATGAAGAGAGAGATCAGGCCACAACAGTGAACCGATTAACACTAAAATTAGCAGCACATTTTCTATTCTTTATAAAGTGCTCGTAAATAGCGGAACCGTAGGTATTCGGGATGGATCCATTCCGAGGTAAGGTGTGATTTCTTATTTTAGTTGGAACATGTTGTTTAATTCTCAAGTCAAGACGCTGAGTTGTTCTTTCTATGTAGTCAACTCTGCAACTACAGTTATATTGATAAATTATAGAATTAATTTGGTGGGGAGGAAGCACATCCTTGCGTGCAGAACATAATATGGGCCAGGTTTGAAATACAATACGTACCTCAGCCAAGAAAAAACAACAATGAACATTCAATGAAATTTGTCTCACCAAACTTTCACATTTTGATCCAATCCAGGGAAGTCTAAGATAAACAGGACATTTTTTGGTAGTAATGAGTTTATCCTTTTTGAATTCAAAAATTTTGTTACAGATGACCTAATGCACAGTGTCGGGCGGATACCCTAAACTACATTAGGTTTCCTTGACAAAACTAATTTCTTCATTAAGGAAAGACTCAGAACAAATCATTTCTTTAATTAAATTCTGTACTTACAGAAATATTTTCAAATATATATATATATATATATATATATATATATATATATATATTGTTGATCATTTAACTTGACTAACATCTACTGAAGAAATCTGATAGCACTCTTTATTTATTAATATTTTTAGAGATTAGAAACACTATGTATCAGAAAATTAAGGCTCTGAGTTTTCATCTTTTTAAATAAAACTTCAAAATAAAATGATTGATTTATCTTTTTTAATGCTATAGTTCTACTTTATAAAAATGGCATTGTTCAATATGTAGGGATACAGAAGCCAACTATTTCTCTTTGACCGAAAAATATATTTCTCTAGGGGTGTTTAAGAATCACAGCACACCCTGTTGGGAACAGTTGTCAGTTTTTGTTGAAAGTTTCATAGGTTAGCACTCATTTCCTGTGAGTTCTAAAGAAAAACAAGAAAGAAACGACAAGTCTGTTCAGTGTTTCTCTTGGCGACATTACAAATAAGGCATTTTTTTTATTCATTCTCTCCATATAGTAGTTCCTTCTTATGTGTTTAAAATATTTTGCATGGGATAGTTTGTTACTTTTATATATGTACTATTTTTAAATAGTAATTATATATGCTCATGTTTTGCATATTATTTTTTTCTGTTTATTTCATTTTTGGAATTAATTTATTTGTGTTAAATGTGTTACATAAGTACTAATACTTATATTAAGTACTGGAGAGTAGAGAAAATCAAGACATGTTTATCCTCTTTTCAAGCACCCTTATAAATCCATGGGACATCTATGTAAATTAGGTTATTGAATTACAAGAGTGTATCGAAAATTAAAGACATAGTGACATTTCTCAAACTTCAAGCAGACAGTGTAAAACATTTAGCCTAGCCAAAAATACCTTACAAAATGTTTTGAAGTCAGTTTTTCTAAAAAGTGTGTGTATGGCTCTACACAAACCTTCACCACTGCAATCAGATTATTTGTCTGGTATTCTAGCAATTCAGTTCTAAACTGAACTGTCAGACTCTCCGATATCAAAAGTGAGGGGAAAGTCCACTATAAACACACACAAAAACAATTAGTTGGAGGGAAAGTTTTTAGCTTACTTCACAAAATTTGACCAAATGACTAGATATTAAATTTTTTTTACATTTTTTAATCTAGCTGAGAATTTTTTAACCCCCACCCTGAGATATATATATATATATATATATATATGATTATTCATATATAAAACATTTTTCTTATTTTCAGATCTTTTTATTTTCTTTTTCTGCTTGCTTTTCTCATCTATAATATAATTGTGATAGAATAATCTTTGAGCAGGTGTATTTTATAGAGTTTAAAGACACAACAGGCAGTCTGACATTTATATTTTGTATTTTGTTACTCCAGGATGGATGTGTTGTGGAAATGTTACAATTGTTAGCTATAAAAAAAAAAAAAAGCATAGCAATTTCAGCTTTCAGTCTTCTGTGGAAGACTGTTACATTTACAATAAAGCAATATCATGCTATATAATTATACACAATCATATACAAAAAAAAGGAGTCATGATGGAGTAATGGATAGCAGCTCAGATTGAAGAATTAGCTGAGTTTGAGTCCCAGTCAACTTGATTACATTCACTTACGTGTTAATACCCTTGGGAAAGATATGAATCCATCTCTTCCCCCAGATATGATTAAATAGCAGGGTATACTAGATTCTATAGCCTTGGGTGGCAACTAGTCTAAGAGAAGGAAAAACTCTGAATTGTGGACCAACTCACCTGGAGGATGAAGGAGTTTGCATAGATTCAACACTCTTACCTACTACAAGTTACAGAATCATTGACAACCACAAACCACCCCAGATCAGAGTGCAATGACAATGGCCAAATGCTTCACTGAGAGTGTTGGGCTTAGTATACAAAATATACAGAAAAAAAGTAATTTGTTCAAGGAAATACTAAAAAATTCTTTGCCTGATACACATGACAAAAAATCTGACCATTGACCAGATATTTTAAAATTCCTTCTTAATTGGACCAAGAAATGTTCAGAACCCCACTCTTAGATATTTTAAATTTATTTATAATAATAAAAATCTAACAGGGAAGCATTATACAAGTATATACAGCATGCATGCATGTATATTTTTATTGTGTAAAGTTTTAATAGTAATATATTTCTGTAGTTTTTAAACCTAACAATATATCTTTATCTATCCTGTATGAGTGTATAGTAAAGTGACTAAATTATTTGCTTTCTAGCCATGTGACCTAAGTTCTAATGTCACCATCACTGTGTCAAGAAGATGTCTTTTTAATTTTAGCAACCTGGGAAGGTGATCTGCTTCCCTCCCCCCACTCCATGCTGCTGCATTGTGAAGTGCCTGAAAACCACACCACTGGTTTACTCAAGACCTGTGATTGAAATTGGGTAGACAGAACTCTTTAGAAGCCACTAATGATTGTTCTCACATAAATTCACAAGTAATCATGATTGAGGGTTAAAGTGTACTGGCCTTGTTCAAACTGTTGATCATGCCCCAGATTTTGCACCCTCACTTAGAAACTGTAACAACTCAGTATAGTTGTATTACGAACCACAGATAGGTTCTAGACTCTATGGGTGTTAAACAAATACTATTGTAGCAGATACTCGGTATCCGCTACAATATTTATATTTTGGATTTGACACAATGTATGATTGATCAGACAGATGACACAGGAAATAAGAAACAACAAAGATGCCAAGGTAACCAGAATAAACATGTATTAACAAAGGTTACAAAATACTGGTTGAGAAAGCATGCAAAGAAGGAGAAAAAGTTATCTCCCTTGGTCTATTAAATGTTCACTGGAAGAAAGTCAATGAAAGATAAAATACATACATTTTGTTGAGTTGAGTTCCCATTGGTGTTTGTATTGGGAAAAGTGTGTGCACATGCATGTGTGTGTAATAAATAAATTCACATCACTAATTTCTACCTGAAACATGATGTGAGCACATGAACATAGGGTGACCAGTCCGGATTAACAAATCACTGACTGTTAACATAGTATGTCCTTCAGATGAAAAGAAGCATGTTATTTAAAATGTGTAGGAGTGAAATGTGTGAGCAAAATAATATTAAACAAATATGTATGGCAATGTGGATATGTATGTGGGTGTGAAATGTATGAACACCACACTATTGTTCCTCAGTAGATATCTGCGACAAGGATTGGTAGAATGCCTTTATGGATAGGTATGATGTCAAAGAAGGAGCTGGTGATTATTATATCTGTTTCATGAATACAACATACACACACCCACACATTCTTTGAGAATGGCTTCATCATGTGAAACTTGAATTTAAAATAAAGTTTTTGTGTCTTTATTGGATTGCAACTTGATTTTAATCATCTTTCTAACTGCAATATTCTACACTAGATTATTGAGGAATTTTCTTTTGTTAAGATGAGATTCAGTCTTTCATCACACACACACACACATATATATATATATATGTTCTGCTGAATGCAAGACAATGAATATTTATTCATTTTTGTGTAATTTCTCTTAATTTTGTAGAAATGAATAAATATTTGGTCCATGACTATGCATAAAGTGTCCATATTTCTAATGCAATTGACCATTTTTTGGTCATCCTCAGGAATAGAGATGCTATTTTTCAGAATACATGAAAAGCTGTCATGGATTTTGAAAAGATTTTGATCAGTGTTTTGGGGCAAAAGATAGTAACATTGTATGGCTTTCCTTGATGTCTTGAAAATTGTTTATAATACAAAATTCTTAAATCATAATGTTCTCTTATATACACAATAGCAAACATTAATTCTTAAATAAATAAGCAATATATATAATTATCTGCAAGATGTGTTCAGAATATATCCAGTCTGAATAGCATGATTTTTATGTGACTTAGCAACTATTTGAATCAAAAGATGCCTTATAGCATAGATGGAAACAAAAATTCTCCCATGAGGTTATGCAAATACAATTGAATGTGTTTGTACACTTTGTTACTGCTACATTTACAATGACCAAATAAGCAGATTCTTCATGTTATGTAAATTTTGTTAATCACATGATCCAGTTTTTTCAGCAGCTTCCCAAAAGTCTAAATTTGACTCCCTGTATCATATGGCTGTTTCTGAAGCTAACGACACCATTGAGATGCCATAGATAAGATTAAAGTGAATGTAACAAGGTAATTACAAAAGAGGATTTTTGCAAATTGTTTGTATTTATGTAACGTATGCTGTGATAAGAGTATAAAGTCTCAATAAGAGAATTTTGAAGAGAATTAAGGGCACCATTATCATAAGTAGGCTATTTTTACATTAATATGAAATGGTTAAATACTTTCCAAACAGTCTCAATATTCATAAGAATAATTTCTGAGAAGATAATTGCACACAAACCTAGCCTCCACTATACTATATATATATATATATATATATATATATATATATATATATATGAGAGGAAAATATGAATATATATGATTATCATGTGTTCACATATGCTTTAATTTTTAACATATTTGTGTATGTGTTCATATAAAGATATTAGTGATTTCAATGTATGAACTTTTATATGTGTGATACTTATAATGGAAAGCTTATATCTTAAATGTTCAATATGTGTATTCTTTCACTTGATAAGAGATTTTGCTGCAAAAGTTGTACCAAATGCCATTTTTCTTTGCATTGTTAAAAATTCAAGACAACATATCAGTCCTCCTATTCGTCTGAAAATCATTGCAGTAAATCAATGCATTATTATTCTCTCTTTTCTTAGATCTAAGTACACAGTTTCTGATACTAAATCAATTGTTCATTTTAAGCCACATAGTGTGCTGTTTGTTGTGTCTAATCAAGTCTCTTTCATTAAATCAACTTTTGTAACAGAGCTTGACAAACTTCTGATACCATTTCTTACCTGAATATTCACTTTAAGCTTGATGCTTCTATTTTGTTTTCTGTATTGTCTTGAGACACTGATAAAAATTTTTAAATCTTTAAACCTTTAAAGATCTTCTTTAAGTGCTTTGTTTCATTAAGACATAGTCATCATGACTCTCCACAGCTTCCTATCTTTTGTAGCTCTAAGCAATTTTTGTCCCCTTACTATCTCTCTTTGTCCATGTTCTCCCATCCATTTATATAATCTAGTTGGGTTACTTGCTGTTTCCCTCTGCCTCTCTTAAGCTCATTATGTCCCATGAGTGTCAAATACTCTAAGCTTTCTTTCATCATTATGTGCACTAGAAATTTCAGCATATGTCTATATTTTTGAGATTAGAGATTTACATTATTTATGTTTTTGACTATTGCTCTCATCTTTATTGTCATATTCACAACATCTATTACCTGATGAAGGCCAATGCCAATAGCTGAAACAATGTGCATATGACAATAACAGTCTGAACAATGTAAATAGTATAAATAAAAATTTCAACTCTCTCTTCCTGATGTTAAGTATAAGTGTTGTTTTTATTTCCATTTTCCTTAAACTTTCCTATTGCTTACATGCTCCATCCATGGTATTAGTCTGAGCAACATTCTATAACAGCACATCTGTTACCTCATGTCTCTTTATCTCTGAGAAAATCATTGTCCAGTGTTCACAGCTATGTCAGTCATTTAAGAGCCATACGTGACATACAATTGATGATCACCTATTACTTTCTTTAGTAGACTGGCTGTCAAGCAAGGCTATAGAACCCAGCTCTCTGATTTATCCACTGCACCACAACACATGAGAACTGATATTATGTTACAGTTCAGCATCCTTCCCTTTGTTTTTGCAACATTTTTCTTTCTTAAAACTTTACTTGAAAGTAAATACTGTTGAAAGGAAGAATTTTTTCAGTTTGTCATATCTGAAGAAAAGAACAGAAATGTCAAGCTAATAATCATTGGCATTGACACACTTTTTACCTTTTCTCCAAACATTGTGTCTGCATTATGCAGTCTGTTGTTTTTATCTGGTAAAAACTTTTAAAAATAGAAAGATAATAATTACTCTATTTTTATTCATAAATTACTATGATTAACATTCTAGTGATATTAATATTTGAAATGTCTCTATAGTTCAAAATCAAATGTAGTCTAGGAAAGAATGAAAAAAATGCTTGTAGTTAATATTTGTTAAACAAAACAAGAACCTAAGTGATGATGATCTGAGATTCATATGAAGAAACAAGAAAATATTAACAAAATCGGTCACAATTTCTCTTTATTAATTGAATATTGATTTTTGGACTTTTTATCCTGTTTTAAAATTGTCTGATGGACCAAATTTGTAAGGTAAATAATTTAAGTTATTTAATCACTTCTCAAATATAGTGAATTACTCCTATCAGTACTAGGATTATATATCTTTGCATGTTGTTTACATTGTGTAGAAGCAAAAATTAGCCTTTTGTTCATTGCATTAATAATTTTTTGATATCCTTCAAAAATACTTATTTTACTAGTATCTTAAAACATTAATTACAAAGAACATTATCATTTTGCTTGACACATTAATGGCCACTGCAAAATCCAGTATGCATTAGAAAAATTAAAATAAAATCCTTAATTATCTATCTACAACCCTGTAATTCTCATAATTGCATTTTTAGGGCAATAGACATTAATGGTTTAATATGATAAAAATTAGCATTGATTATAATAAACAAGTTCACAGTATCATTACAAAAGCTTATTTAAATTTTTAAATGATTTTAATATTTCTTTTTCACTTACTTGATTGTAAATGTAATTAAATCAAAATTTAATTAAACAGAGACAAGCAGCTAAACAGAAGATTTCCTTCAAAATGTGTCAAATTGAAGAGAGTGATCTTAATTATAAAAAGAAAAATACATTCCCTGTGAACAATTGATTCTTTTAAGTTAATTTATATAAATGCTTAGGACTTTATTATCAACTAATAACATCATATATCAAGATACTGACAAGCACACAAACCTTAATCCTTCCTTGCCTGTCTGTCTTTATATATATATATATATATATATATATATATATATATATATTCATATGGAAGTATTGCATAGTGTTTAATATCCAACATATTCAGATATGTCTAAACTATCAGCTATATAGAGTTGCTTTCTCAGATCAATGATTAAAAATGGTATCAATTGAATTAATCCTTTAGTTCATAAAAATGCAACATTTCATCAGGTTTTATAGACTGGTACTAAAGAATCACAAATGAAGAACTTGGACAAATAACAAATAGCATATGACTTGAAGACTTCTAGCAGCAACAACTAAAATGGAGAGCACATTCTTTTAGAAGAGAAAATAATGGCATGATCATGATGCTGACTTTCTACACTACTAAACAAAGGGTTTAATAATCATCACTACTTGAAAACCTATTTTTCTGAAAATTTCTTTTAAAAGAAGAAAGATTTTATGAATTTCATTCAACAGTAATACTGTTTTGTCAATGAATACAAAATGTTTAGACACAACTAAACTCACTATTACCATATACAGTTCTTTTATTTTGGGTGAATGCTTTCAGTTATTTATAATCAATAATTTTAGATTTGCTTATTTTATTTATCTATTTATTATTTAAAAAACTGGCACAGACAGGTTTCCTTCTTTTTACCATTTTATTTAATCTCTTATTGGTCTATAAATAGAATCTACTAAAGGAGTAATTGTGGCAGCCATCATGCAAATCTACAAAGAAAGAGAGTAAGGGTTGCACTATATGTCATACATCAAGGTGAGACCTGAATTGAAACCGGAGCAATCTACTTGCAAGAAAGCATCTTGGTTTTCTTTTATTTTTAGTGCTAATGACAAGAATTTTCTTTTGCATATGATTGCTGTTTTGCATAAGCAAATTCTTGGTATTACAAAACAAGGAAGAACGTGCATAGAGAGAGATGTCTCAGACACCAAGAAGGAGAAATTTTACAGTAATGACTCAAGGTCTGAAGATAGCTTGACACATATAATTGTTAGTCATTACACAGTTTTGAATCCTATATTCACACTGCCTGTATCTATATACTGTATTTCTAATATTGATCACTGTTCATCTATAAATATAGCAAATTTTAAAATAAGAGGAGATGCTGAGAAGTTCTATCTCAACAGTCTTCACAAAATAAGTATTCAAAAACCAAAAGATTACAGGTTTAGGGAAGTAGGTCTGGCTGAAAAATTTTCAGCACTCTGTCATATTTAGATTGATAGATTTTTTCAGTGGGTGTGCTTAAGATATATATATATATATATATATATATATATGTATATATCTGTCACATATTTAGCTTTTATTCTTAAGCCAACAGTCATTCTTTTTTTTCGATGATATATATTGTTTTCTATTGTCAAAACAGATGAATCAAGTGAAAACATTTTTTATATCTTTTATGTAATGTTGGAGGCAAGCATCCCTTTCTATTTAATGAACTTTACAGTCATTCTCTTGATTTGATGTCAATTGTACTAATTAATATGATTCTTTGTTCTCCAAAGACAATGGCATCAGATTTGGATATTTATTTCTTTTCTTTGCTTTTGTTGTTGTACACTTTGATAGGTACTGATATGTCCTCCGATTAGTGCTCAGTGATTGATTGTTATTTTGCCAACCAGGAAAGGAAATACATCACAAGTATTTATCTGTTATTATTCTGTTTCATCAATCTATGTTGGAAAGAAAGAGCTCAGCAGTTAAAAATTAGAACTGATGCTAAAAGGCCAGTTGTTGAATAGTCAGTATTTACCAAGTGTGACATTATACAAGTTGTAATCATATAAAATTATCATAAGAAATTAAAGTAAACTTATTAATAAGCTCTAACTGCAGTTTTTTCTAAAGTTAGAGAATGGGAAAAAGAGGAATCATTTTTTTCTAAGTAAAGAAGAGATTACTTACTAGCAGGTAAATGTTTTTGGAAAACTACATTAAATGATTATATTTTATAAAGAATTTAAGATTGTTTAGCAGGATGCTTTTATCAGTAGTGTCTGTGGGCTTTGAGAATTGAAAAACAAGTCATTGCATTTTCATAGGTGCTATGTAACAGAAAATTCACTGTTTTAAGCAGCTTCAAACTGAAAAGAGGCCATGCTAAATTATTGTGTCAATCAAAGATCTGAGATGATATGTAACATTGTATCCTCACCCCACTGGACCAACGAACTCCACTAGATCGGGCATTAGTCTGGTAGGGTCCAGTATTACATGTTAGACACAAGTCTTTGGTTCCTAATGTCAATTCAAGCCATGTTGTGATTGTTTTGATCCTGGAGAGCAGTCATCAGATCATAGAAACCCAGTAGCTCCCTATCAGTCCACCTGCATATTCATCAGGTGAGAATCAGGTTAACAGAAAAAAAATATAACCAAGTTCATGCAATTCTGGAAAGTTTTTATATATCAAAAACAAACACAAAAAGCAATTCTTGTTGCACAATGTTGAATGTCTCTTGTATATGAACAATAGCCAAATAAAATGCAAATATTTCGGATAAATTTGGTAAAGGAGAGATGTGGCTGTCGTTTAACCCTTTTTGGTCTGTTCTTAGCAGGACTACCACAACCATTGACAGTCATATTCTCAGTAGTAATAGGAGTAGCAGTAGTTAGATGTTAGCAGTGGTATTTTGCTTCTTTGCCCTCAGCATCAGCAACACACAGCAGGCACTTCCTTTCAATCTCTGACATCTCTTAACTCCGTTCAACTACATTCAAAGACAGTCAAACTCTAACTCCTACTCCCCCAGTCTTCATTTTGCTCGCCCTTTTATTAAGAGAATTGGCCTCACATGCTCCACTTGTATCTGCCTTTCTAGTGCAAACATACTAACATACTACCAAAGTACAGCCTCCCTCCTCTGAGAATAAACAATTTACTTTTTCATCAATTGATTTTCAAGGTTCACAACAAAACATAATTGTTTTATCACATCCGCCCGTGCATTGAATACTGCTGCCATATCTGGTCGGGTGCCCCTGCTATTCTCCTTGGGCTTCTCGATAAGGTTCAGAGGAGGGTCTGTAATGTGATAGATACCAACTTGGCAGACTGCCTGCAGCCTCTCTCCCACCGGCATGACGTGGCTTCCCTGTGTCTCTTCTATAAATACTTTCACGGCTTCTGTTCTGATGAACTTAGATCACTGGTGCCTCCTAAATACGAATTTGCACGAGATATTAGATTAGCAACTAGATCCCACCCTTTTACAGTGAAACCGATAAAATGCAACCGTAACTTCTACTCCAACAGTTTCTTTCCTCACACTTCCCGACTGTGGAATTCTCTTCCACACGATTGCTTCCCCAGTGGCTACAATCTCCAGGAGTTTAAATGTAAGGTCAATAGATACCTCCTAACACACTAACCTGCTCCCATTCTATCAAACACTCTTCCCACCTGCCCAACCCTCATCCTCGGTATCCTTACTCATCTGTCTCCTTCCTCCTGACATTCCCTATGTCTAACCACCCCTTCTCTTTACCTTCCCCTATGTAGCCCCATGCGTAATAGTGGCAGTGGAATGCCTTGCTTGGGGTGAGATGATTAAAAAAAACAAAAAAAAAACATTGTTTTTAATTATTCTGCTATTCTTTTGTAAACTATAGAGATTCTTGTTTAAAAAAAAGTTCAAGATAAAAACATTCCAACCCTGATTCTTATAGTGTCAAAATCCATTCCTCTTTAAAAGTTCCAAATTATTACTGTTCCAGCAATTTTCCATTAGTAATTTGATATCCTTTGTACACTTACAAAAAGATTGTATTTCTAAATTAAGTTTTGTACATTAACATTTCAAAGTCTTTACAGCATATCAACATCTTGGTTTTTGAAAGATGCCTCTCTTTCACTTGGTGTTTTCTGTTTTACAGCACATCCCCACTCACCACCACTATTACCATTTCAGTGGGGACATCACCCCTGCCAAATCTCTGCCTTACCCTTTTTGTTTATTACTCATAATTGACAGATATATATTTCCAATGACTATTTCAGGAAAAAATTAATTCTACTCAGGCATCATTTTGGTAGTCTTCAATTGTTCATAGAACCGTCCTTGATATTCTAAATGTAGAATAATAATTATTCTTGTGTAATATGTGTGTATGTATGTGTGTGTGTGTGTGTGTGTTTTAAGTGTGTATAATCTTTTTTTCAGATAAATTACCTCAATCCTTCATGCACACAATTATTTTAAAAAACAAAACTCTTTCTATCAAGGTTATAATGTCTACAGTCCATCTTGCCAAGTCCAATAAGCAGAATAATAATCATATTTATATTTTAATCCCGACTGAAGCTCTCAGCACTTCTTATTATTTAATCATTCATTGTCTTAATTCACTTCTTATCGTTTTTGCCCTGCCTTGATTTCTGTAGCTGATTTAGGGCTCTCCCCAACAATTGTTGATTCTACCTGTAACTTCATGGTAGGTTCAATCACACTCAGACTGGATCGGCTTTTATAAAGCTCACTTAATGGAATTCCTATTTTGCTTGGGTACTTACCAGCCAGTTCACTTTGTCTGCAGGAAAACTTTGCTCACCTCTTCAATCACTACCAGATTACTTCTTCTTCTTCTATGTGCCCTGTCCCTTCAGTACATAGGCGATCATGGCTCTCCACATCTCCCTATCCCTTGTGGCTCTTAGTATGTTTGCTCCTGTTGTTCCTGGCAAGCCCCGTTCTGTCATCCACCTGATCAGACCCTGCAAATATGTTATCCGCTGCCTTCCTCTGTCTCTCCTTCCTTCTATCTGACCAGTCAGTATCAGGTTCTCCAGGCTCTCTTTACTCATTGCAGGTCCCAAAAACTTCAGTTGTCTCTTCCTGATGCTCAGCATCAGTTTCCTTTTTGTTGCCATTCTTTCTAACACCTTGTCGTTGCTTGTATGCTCAGTCCACAATATCCGTAGCATCCTTCTGTAGAACCACATTTCAGCCGCTTTCAGTTTTGTCCTCATTTTCGATAATATTGTCCAGCATTCACTGCTGTATTGAAGAACTGACATCACGTAGCAGTCTAGCACTCTTTTCTTCGTTTCTATTGAGATTTTCCTGTGTGTTAGTATTTTGCTCATCTTCTGGAACGCATCCTTTGCCATGCCAATTCGCCTTCGGATCTCCGTGTTGCACTTTCCATCTTCTGTTAGAACACTTCCTAGGTACTTAAATTCTTGTACTTGTTTGATTTTGTTATCCCCCACATGTATTTGGCATTTTGGGTTGTATCTTTTGCTGATGACCATGCACTCAGTTTTCTTAAAGTTTATTTGTAGTCCCTTTTTGCCACTCTCCACTGCTACATTCTGTATGAGGTACTACCACTAAAATAGTCAATAAGAATCCCAAAACAGTCAGCCAAGCTATCATAACACTCAGACTAGTTCTTCTCACTTGGTTTAATTTAGATTTCAACTCTTCTCAGTTAATTTTTCCAAGGGGCTTCAAGAAGTCAGGCATTTTCTTTAAAGAAATCTCAGAGAATTTCTTTATTATAGGTTGCCATAATTCTGTCTATTCACTCACATTGGTTGGTATTCATTTCAAGAAAGCTTCTTTTTCTTTGATTTTTTTTTTTTTGGGGCCTGGTAATAAGGAGAGAGTGACATCAAGGATCTATGTGCTTACCACCTCACTGTTAATTGTATAATAAATAATGGTGGTCTCACTTTTATAGCTCTAATGGGCTTTTCTTCAGAGACCTCTAATAATTGTAGTTCTCTTTGGTTAGCTACTACTCGAATTCTGTCCAATATGCTAATTGCTCAAGGTAATGTAACACTGGGTAATATTTCTATTTGACAATTCTCCTTAACTCCCCCTTTTATTCTTCGTAAATAACTCAAGTACACACAGATCATGACTACCAGTCACATAAATAGGGCTTGCAGATACACAGATACTTAAAGTATCTACTTTACATCTATTTGCTTCTTCACTTGTTAGAAACATAAATTTTGTTCTGGCCAAATTCAAGGCTAAAAAGTTCACTTCCACCTTATACCTTGCCACAGCTTCTAATTTTTTATTTGTATTAGGATATGGAATAGGAGATTTATTACTGGGTATATTTCAAAGGTACTATCCCTAGCTAACAGAGGAACTGATACTAGTACTAACAACTTCTTATTTTCCGAGAAGATGGCTCCTCCTAGGGCACTATAATATTTCCATAATTGCTTGGTGGAGTCTGCAGGTAACCTAAGGTGATTAGACAATCTAACCTGTATTCCCAGCAACACTTCTCTTAACCAGGTTAGAATTACTATACTCAGTGTCAGGTATCCCATAGATAACATATCTAACTGAGCACTCACATGATCTTGTAATATGGTTAATGACTGACTGGTCTGAGGGACTTCACTTGTTACCAACAACTGGA
The DNA here is from genome assembly GCA_037127315.1 of Ascarosepion bandense. Lineage (NCBI taxonomy): Eukaryota > Metazoa > Mollusca > Cephalopoda > Sepiida > Sepiidae > Ascarosepion > Ascarosepion bandense. The sequence continues at coordinate 482,888 of JBBBDQ010029107.1, read as the reverse complement.
GATACTGTTGTAAAAACTTCTCTAATCCTACTCAGTTCCACTGCTAAGGATCCTGTTACACTGAACATCTCTTTTCTAAAACTTTGCAAATGGGAAATTAACCAATTTATGCTACTATCTTAGCTAATTCTAACCTTGTAACATTAAGAATGGATACACTCTCTCTATCTATTTGAGCTATTACTTGTTGGTTCTTTTCCATATCTTTCAGTTTCTCCTTATAATTCTTACATCATCTTCTGACACTGTTCCAAATAACACATTCAGTGGCTTCCCCATGATAGGAAGTATAGTTCTTTTTTTTCTAATCTGTAATAGCTCTACCTTCTTCAGGTATAGACTCTTATCTTTCTGTTGTTTATCAAGTAGCAGGGATTCTTGAGTCAATGGATACATTATATGGTGGTACTCTTCATTCTGTAATCCTGAACAACTTGTGTTCTAGCCCTACTGAGCTTCATTATTTCCTTTTCTAAATGAGCTAATAACTCTTTGTATGGTTATAAATCTATCTCTAGATTTATCAACCATTATGATTTAGTTATGACCACCTTATTGATCTTTATTTTTGCTGTGCTCCCAGGCATCTACCATCAAAATCAGCACCATCAGGGGTCCTTCCTTGTCCATATCTGCAACCTGATAAAGATTAGGGTCCACTTTTACTCCTACCTTCCTTTCTATCACTTCTTATGGTTATCAATTGCATAAACATTTTATCTTTCAATGCCACTTTGAGTTGAGACAATTATTCCAACCAAAGCAGAAAGACTAACTCTATACTTTGACATTTTATACTTTCCATAATAACAAAGATCACTTTTTGTAAAAAAATTAAAAACAGAACTCAAAAGTGAAATTACCACTGGTGGCCCAGTATTTTTGCATGGTAGTGTCAGTACATTTAAAATGCTCTATCATCTAACAATAATGAAAATGCAGAAACTTGTATTATGGCCTTCAAAGGTCATAAAATGTAAACAAAAATCTAATTTGGGAGTAAAATTAACAAAACTGTTCCAAAATTGTTCCACATTAATATAAACAAACAATACATTTTCTGAATAAAGATTTTAAACTTGAGTAGATTAGAAAACATATTCATTTTCATTTGCTTATTCCACTGATCACGACTATGTGCATATAAGGATGTTTTAGCCCAATCGAATTCCTGAAATCAGACAAAATGATCAAACATTAGAATATTTTTTATTGTAAAATTCTTGTTTGAAACTGATTCACTTAGCAAAATCTGACCAACTGAGCAAACATCAGGATTTTTCTTTAATTAGCCACTTGGTTGGATAGAAAAATATTTCAGCACCCACTCATAAAAATACAAACACAGAATTGCCACAAAAATATACCACATTGGATAATTTTACAAATCTAGTAATCTTTTACTAATCTTTCATTTATTCCTTCATATATATATACAGTTGTGAACAGAATTATTCACACACACTCAACTTCCATAATTACAAATAAAGCAATAATGCCTTAAATTCTTATGGAAACTTCATGTGCATTTTTCACAAATGATGGAAAAATGGATTTGAAAGAATATGCAGTGATGCCCACAACAAAATCTTTATTTTAATGTCAAACAATAATACAAAAAACACCAAAATAACATTTAACAAAGGACAAAATTATTAGCCCTCTTGCCTCAATAATCACTTGTGTAACTTTCATTCTTGTTTATTGCTTTTAATCATTTCTGATAGTTACTTACAAGATTAATACACACACAGATAGGTATTTTAACCCATTATTAGTAATAGCTTCTCATTCCTCCAAATTCAAAGGACTCTTTTTCTTCTTCAAGAAGAGTTATAAATTTTCAATAGGGTTTAGATCAGAACTTTATGCAGGATACATCAATACATTAATTTTGCTGTCATTAAATATTTTGTAACAATTTTTGCCATATGTCATTGTCATATTAGAATGTCCAATGACACCCAAAAGACAGCTTTCATGCACTTTGTTTCATATTACTTTTAAGAATAGCCAAATACTGCTTTTCATACATGATACCCTACACCCTTACTAGTACTCTTGGTCCAGAAGTAGCAAAACATTGCCAGAAGTGAAGGCTCTCATTACTATGCTTAATTATAGGGAGGGTAATTTTTTGACTTGTGAGTTCCATTCATTTTCCTCTGTATCTAAAAGGAGTCCATGTGACCAAATAATTCTAGTTTGGTTTCATCTAACCATAAAACAGAGTTCCAGTATTTACTCCTATGTTCTGGATAGCTTGTAGTATAAGTGCTGTGGGAGAGTTACCCATTTAATAATGGACTCTTCTTTGCCTCTATTAACCGTGAGTTAATTACTCTCAAGGATGTGTGCAGGAGTGAGAGAGACTCTCGTGAGGACTCTCATGTGAAGTAAGCAAGGTCAACAGAGACTCTGGTTCCCAGTATGACTTCAGTTCAGCGCAAGCTATTATTACTTTCCTCTTATATCTCTTTATATCTGTTTGTATTTCTTCTTGACATTATATATATTCTTGAACCTACCACCTTGTTGACTTATTATTTTATGGTCCCATACTGGGTCCATATCAACAAGCTAATGTGCATTTAGATGTTTTGCTTTAAGCAAGGAAGTTTTCTTTAAACAACAAGCTTGAAATTATACTAGATGAAAGAATCTAGCAACTGTCTTCATCAATGCATTCAGCCCTGATGTCTTTATATCATTGACAGTAGCCTTTTTCATTTAGTGAGGTTTCTTCAAGACATGTCTAACAATTTTCTTTTTCATTCTTGCAGAAATTAACTGTTTTTTGCCAGTCCTTAATTTAGACTCAACACAATGAGTGTTGTTGTTCTTCTTGATAATGCAACAAATTGTCGATCTAAAAACAGTCAAATACTTTGAAAGTGTTGTATATTGTTTGTAAGCAGGAACAATCTTCATTCAGGTCATCTTGTCAAATTCAGGCATCTTTGCTGTGGTTGCAGGATAAATTAATTAGCAGGGTATATGGCACTCAACTATTTTCTTTTTCATTACCTTTTAGAATGATATAGAATCAGGTAAATATTATTTAATTTTAAAAGTTGTTTGAATTAAAAGGAAACATTTTTAAAAATTACAGTTGCCATAGAGCAATCTAATTTCTTAACTTCCATAAGGTGTGAATCATTTTATACGGCACCAATGTTTAGAAAAATCTATAACTATGAATATAGTAGATTGAATCTACTAAAGTTTTTGCATGAATTATTCAAAACTAACTATATATGCTAAATTCAGTAAGTACTTGCAAATATTCACATTTTCTTAGAAAATAATCAAATATTCAGTTAAATTGAATAATTCTGTTCACAACTGTGTATTTATATATAACAAATATATATTATATATATATATATATATATATATATATATATATATATATATATTTTAATTATATCACCCGAGCAAGGCGGTAATGCCACTAATGTGCCAGGGGCTACGTAAGAGTGAAAAGATTAGAAGAGAGAAAGCCGGAAACCACATCCTAAACAGGGAAGAAGGGATGAGCCTCTACACCTGTTCAATAGACGTGGGTGGAGTGTGAACCGGGCGATAGTTTAGTCTAAATACTCCAATTGAAAAAAAAAAAGTGAAGATTGGAAGAGAAAACCGGAAACCACATCCTAAACAGGGAACAAGGGATGAGCCTCTACACCTGTTCAATAGATGTGTGTGTATATATATATATATATATATGATAAAATATAGCTTTCTGGTATATTTATAGATAAAAGTGCTCAATGTCAGAGATAGTGTATGTTAATTTAACATTAGACACTGAGACTAAAACTAAGTGGTGAAATTCTGTTTCATGGTCGAATGCAATCTTTATGGCCTGAAAATTGCAGTCAAGCATTAAACAGACTGTTGCTGCTTTCTGTTGGTCTTAGTGCCTAATTTTTCATATATATATATATATATATATATATAAAAGAATAATTGTTCCAAGCAAGAATTAAAATGACACATTTCTTGGAATATTTTCCTTAGAAAATAATGTACAATTGTTAATAACATACTTATGAAATATATCTAATGTTTTGACATATTACATGTCCTTAGGAAATGTTCTAAAATTATTCAAATCTGGAGAAAGTATCTAACACTGTTACAAAATGAAAATAAGTACAATTAATAATTTGACCAAATCTTGATTTAAATATATTCTTATTATTAAAACATTATTAAACACTTAAATAATTCTATCATAATATGGAATTTACTGATATTATCTTCACAATTCGATGAATAAACTGAATTTTAAATTATACAAAAATGAAAATAATATTGAAATCTCGTTTTGACAGATATATTTACCAAATTTACACAAAAAATATCTTGAAATACTAAGGAGTAAATGTATTCAATAAAATCACCATTGGCTTTAGCCACAAACTCCAGACAACTTTAGAATTACCTGTACCTCTTCTGGACAGTCTCCTTGTTTAAGTTGGTAAATACTGCCATAATTCTTGCCTTCAGTTTATCTTTGGTGTTACAAGAAGTTTTTTGGTCTCTTTGCCCCACACATAATAATCAAGGGGGTTGCAGTCTGGGGAGTTAGGTTGCCAGATGTAAGGAGTGATGTGGTCACAGAAATTGTCTGACATCTATGACTGGGTCTCCTGTTTGCGTGGCATGATGCAGTGTCCTGTTTCTAGACATAGTCTCTTCCAGCAGCCACTCTCTTGACCTGAGACACCACTACCTGTTCAAGGCACTTGATGTAAACCTCTGTGTTGAATCTAAGGTCTGGGGAAAGATGAATGAAGATGTAACATCATCAAATCTAAATTATATATTAATTTGTTTTATGTAAAAACAGTCATTTGATAAATTTATAATAAACTACTTCTTTTTCTTAACTTTCACATTTTCAGATTAATTCAGGTTTAGGCCTAATACTAGTAAAATGTAAGCTCATCCAACTTGACACATGAACAAATGTGTCATGGTTAAACCACTTATTTCACTATCTTTTCTGCTGATGAGAAATGTGGGAAGATATATATAGGTTAAAAAGCAATCAGAGTCTTACCGTACTGATAAGCTGTGATACAGCAAAAGAGATCTGTCTGTGGATGACTATAGTATTTACGCTCTCACACCTTGATTGAGCACTCTGGAAGAATGGGAGATTTTGAAAACAGTAGCTACTCCGGCATATATGCATCGCTCATTCAATAATGAATTACAGCACTCTGGCTATTGGGCGTGTATAATGATATACGCACTAAAATGTCTGCCTTCTTCTACTGAACGCTCGTAGCCCAGAGGCAGAATAGTCGACTGATGCCAATTTGGTCGGGTTTTAATCCTGGGTTAAAAAACAATTGGAGTCTAACCGTACTGATGAGCTGTGATACAGTAAAACAGATCTGTCTGCGGATGACTATAGTATATATATATATATATATATATATATATATATATACACGCACGCACAAGGTTAGGATGTGGTCTCAAGTTTTGACTTGTAACCTTCCTGGAGATAGTGTCTCATTAAAAAATACTTGGCCAACTTAGACTGCCATTAGTATCTCAGTTTGGCATCAGGAAGAGCATCCACCCTTGTAAAAATGTGGCCTCAAAACATCATGACTGAGATCATCTATCTGGTAGGGCTAATCTTGCCCTGTTTTAAGAAACAAACATGTCCATGAATAAATAAATGAATCTCATTGGTCAACTGATTTACATGTAATATTTTAAATTTACAAATTGATTTATTCTAGATTGTCATTGAATCTGAAAATGCAAAAACCTTGCCATATATAAAAATCTTCAAAAAATATATACAAAAATGTTTCTTAATATTTGCATGGCAGCATTATTCTCTTAAATAGATATCAGTATGATTGGTTAAGTTTTCAGAAACGTAAGAAAAAAACCTGAAATTTGCAAATGATTTCAGCAAGAGAGCAAAATTAAGGGTACAACATTTTGCTGTCATTATGGAGATTTCTTGTTGCTAAGTTGAAGCAGCTTTTAATCACATTTTCAGTGTTATTTGTTTTTTCACTTTTTGACAAAATTTATTACTGATAAAATCAGTTTTTGTTTTCATCTGATAAACTTCAACTTTTTTTTTGTTCTTGAAAGAAAACAATTATTATTTACTATACACAAAGAAATACTAATCTGAAAATAATTAATTTTAATACAATTCTTTGCCATAATAGTTTTTTCTATTCCATGTCTCCTCAGAACATAGGCAAATACTGTTCTCTACAATTTCTTTTCCCTTTTAGCTCTTAATAAACTTGGTCTTTCTGTTATTTTTCCTAAGTTGTGTTCTGCCATCCATTTACTCAAGCTCACCATGTGTGATACTCAGTTTTCCTCTTTTTCTCTCACCCTCTATGAGTCCCATGAGTATCAAATTTTCTAAGCCATCCTCATTATGTACCCTAGAAACTTTAACTGTTTCTTTTTTATGTTAAATATTAGTTTCCTTTTTGTTTCCATTTTCTCCAAAACTTTGTTGCAACACAAATGTTTGGTTCATGCCATCCTCATCATTCTTCTGTAGAGCCAAATTTCTGTTGCTTCAATCTCCTCTTCATCTTTGAGGAGATTATACAGAAGGACAGATATCAAATAGCAGTTTAGTACTCTTTTCCTTGCTTCTTGTGAATTTTTTCTAATTGTTAGTCCTCTGCTTAGCTTTTGAAATGCTTCCATTACACCTAGCAAGCAAGATTCACAAATTCTTGCTGAAGTATTAAGTTCAGTCTTCATTTGTAGCTTTGTGCCAGAACTTATTGAATAAATACCATGACTTGATGATGAAGACCTGAGGAAATGTGTTGTAGAATTCTGGAAATTATCTGAAAAAATTCTTGTCATTAAATTGTAGGGAACAATATATTCATCATAACTGTGCAGGCACTGACAATACAAAGAACAAAAGATGAAATTAGAAGTTCTAATTTATACTAGACAACACCAAAGCTGAGTGAAAATTACAAGAAATTATAATTGTCATGGGTGATCTGAATATAGGCAATGATAGTGATGATAATATATTTGGCAAATTCAGACTAGGAACTCATAATAATAAAAATAAAGCTTCATTCTACCTCTGAGCTGGAACTGATCTCTTATTTCTTTCCAACATTGGTAGAGCTTCTTTTTTTTTTAATCATTTCACCCCGAGCAAGGCGGAAACGCCACTGATGTGCAGGGGGCTACATAAATGTAAAAAGATTAATTAGAAAAGTGTGAGGAGTACAAACTAGTTAGAAAGGAACAATAGAAAGCTGAGAAAGAAGGTGCGATGACAGATACATAGGTGGAGAGAAAGGGAAGGTTATACAGGGGAGGGGAGAGAGCTAGAGGCCAGTGGTTAGTAGATGAGTATTGACTTTGCATTTAAATTTCTGGAGGATGTAGCCATCAGGAAAGCAAGAATACAGGAGCGAGTTCCACAGGCGGGAAGTGCGAGAGAGGAAGCAGCAGGAGTAGAATTGTCATCTGCATTTGGCTAACCTGACTGTGAATGGGTGGGACCCATTTGCCAGTCTGGTTGCATGAGTAAACACCTGTTGAGGAGGCATCAGTGACTTAAGCTCATCTGAGCAGAAGCCATGAAAGTATTTATAGAAGAGACAAAGGGAGGCCACATTTCGACGGTGGGGAAGTGGCTGCAGTCGAGTCGCCAGATCAGTACCTATCACATTACAGACTCTCCTTTGGAGCTTGTCAAGAACACTGAGGAGAACGGCAGGGGCACCTGACCATAAATGGCAGCAGTACTCCATGCACGGACGGATGGTTGACTTGTATATATGCAGGATGGATTCAGGTGGAAAAAACATCCTGGATCAACATAGTGACCCAATCTTCTTAGCAGTAGATTTTGCTATGGATTCAATATAGTGGTTCCATTTGAGGTCTGAGGACAGGGTAAGTCCGAGGAGGCGTAGTGTATTACTCTCAGGGAGAATCACTTGGTCCATGCTTATTTGAGGCAGAAGAGGTTGCCTGTAATGGTTGACAGACAACAGCTTGGTCTTAGATGAATTGAAGTTGACAAGCCACTTCTTGCCCCAGTTCACCACAGAGTGTAGATCCCGCTCAAGGTCAGCAGCGAGATTATGTATGTCCGCCACGACAGGTTTCTTACTGGAGCGGGAGTATATTGTAGTGTCATCTGCGTAGATGCCTACTTGGGACTTGATCTCATCTGGGAGGTCGTTGATGAAAATTAGGAAGAGCGTCGGGCCCAGGATAGAGCCTTGTGGGACACCAGCATTCGTGCTGTAGGACGAAGAGGCACGCCCATTCAGAACGACCTTCATTTTGCAGTTATTTAAGAAAGATTGGATTAGGTCAAGCAGGTAACTGGTAATACCATAACCGCGTAGTTTGCATAGGAGGCCAGAGTGCCAAACCCAGTCGAAAGTCTTGGAGATGTCCAGAGCAACCACGCGAGCCTCATCAGACTCATCAGACTCATCAAGGGCCTGTAGCATGTACTCCGTTACGGTTGTTAGCAGGTTGGCCGTGGACCTGTCAAAGCGGAATCCATATTGCCTGTCGGAGAACAGTTTGTGGGCGGTGAGATGATGATCTATTTCAGCATTGATTATAGCCTCGAATACTTTCCCGAATATCGGCAGAAGACTGATAGGGCGATAGTTGAATGGGTCCGAGGGTTCACCACAATTCTTAAAGACAGGAACGACTGAAGAGAATTTCCAGCATGCAGAAAAGCAGGAAGCAGAAAGGCAATAGTTAAAGAGTTTAGAGAGGACAGGGGACAAAATTCTTTACATGATCTTGTGCATAATGATTTATTTTCCACTCAGTAAACTCTTTCCCACAAAGACAGCATTGCAAACCTATTACGGTTCTGTCTGTATATCAATCGTAAATGTTCAGAAGAGGGCTCCTCTTTAATTCCACCAGTTCAAACCTGTTCAGCTAGGATATGTCAAGCTATTTCCATGGTGCAAAATCATCTTTATTTCCCTTATGTTCCTTACGTGAGAAGGAAGTTCTACTCAGCTTTTTCACAAAAATTAATTCTTTGTGAAACATACTACTGCATGGGTGTCTCTCTGAATGCTTTAATCTTGATTTATTCACGTTAAGAGTCAATCTTTATGTATTCTACTTATCCTCATAATACCTTCTTTCTACCACATACTCTTCTGCTTATATTGCACATCTCAGTTATTATTGTTTCAAGTGTAGCCATCTACCTTAAATGCTTTTTGAAACTTATATTGGGTAATATTTAGTTAAAAATAGAATGCAGCATCTTCCAAAATTTGTAGCACTTGAAAAAACATTTCTTCTTTTCTCTTGTTCACAGTCTAAGACATGCTGAAGTAGAGTTGGTGTTAAAACACTGAAAGTGAGTTCTATAGAAAATATATTGGTCATATGCTTATTCACCAAGAAAACACTGGAGGCATGAACATAGTAATAAAGACTAGGATTTGGAAACTTTCCAGCAACATTTATCACAAGTTCATGTTGAATAAATGATTTCAGTTTTGGGAAGATGCCTTTTCTTGATATTGTCCTTCTAAAAATAAGTTCTAAGGCTCACAAATTCTAAATATCCACCCTTTAATGATAGCATCAGATGCAGACTTCTTGTCTAAACAATCAAATATCAATTCTGTCTTTTATGTACTTATAAATATATTTACATCAGCATGATATTTTTGAGATATCATTATGAACCACTTTAAAAACCATTCAGCATTGTCTGCCTTTGGCCACTTGGTTTCAGGATAATTCTTCCACTCAGTTGTTGCACTACTTTTGATTTAACATTCTTGTCAAACCAATATGCTTATATATATGTATTTTGTGTGCAGAAGGAATAATAAAGCTAAAAATTCCCAGATGCACATCCTTGATAGATGGAGCCCCAATAAACAGATCATATTTTCAGAAATGGCCAGACCAAAGCCATTCATAATGAAGCCTCAAGATGGTCATTTACATAAATAACTAAATGTAACCAATGCTTGAAGCCTTTCTTGAAAAGTATAAGGAAATTATAGCAGACATCGTGAAGCTGCCCATTATCATTTTTTTTTCTTTTTGTTATTCAGGTCTATGATTGGATTCATTTCTTCTTCTCGTTTTTGCTTTTAATTCTATACATAGCAGAATGGCTATCAACATGAAATAAGGAGTCAGGAAGCCAAGTTCAAATTTCAGCGAAGTCTATCATGTTCATTTCATACTAATACTGTTGTGAAATTCATGAATTTACAGCTATTGGTTAAATAGTAGACAAAGCTCTATATGTTTGGTTGGCAGCCAGTCTAAGAGAAAACTTTATATTTCAAATCATGGAAAAGGCAGTTATGAATCATGGCAATTTACGGATATTAAAAGAAAACTGAGGAGAGCCATTGATCACCTGCATAAAGGATTGTAGCACTGAACAACAATCTGTAGATACCATGCTGCAAATGTAAAAATATAGTATCTTGAGTGCCTGAAATTTGATGACTATAATTCTCAAAATGTAAGTTCTTTGAGTGAAATGGTCACTTTTTTAAAAAAAAAAACATCACAAGCACCAAGCAGATCTGACATAAAATATCAATGATTGAGTGGTTAATATGTTATTTTCAACTTATCAACCATTTGTGGGTTATTTAAATAGGAAAAATATTTTAGTTTTTAAGAAGTTTTGCAAGCAAATATTGCATTAACATGTTTCACTTTTATTAAAGCTTCATCTAGGAATGAGATATAGAGAAAAAGAATTTTTTATTTTTTTATTGTTTGAATTTAATTGGTTAAATATATTTTGTGTGTATTTGACCTTTTTACGGCAAAGTTAGCATAATTTGTGGGATTCCAAATTCAATAAGAGCATGTTAAGGATTGATATTACTTCACCAACCTTTACTGAATCAATTCTCAAAGAATTTAATGTATGGTTATCTAAAACAGTATATACATTAAAATGTTCCCAAATCAATATGAAAAATAAACAGACATAATGCCTACTAGACATACACACACTTTACACTGAATATACATTATCATCTGATCATCTGATTCCCACATAGAAAAACTGAAAAAATTATAAAACTTCATACATATGACAATATTTGTTTTTTCAGGTACGCTTGGAATCTTTCAATTTCTTGAAATTTCAGATAGATACATAATCTCTCTTTGAATTCAGAAGGTAACAAATTATACTAATGTTGGTTTAAAAAGTCAAATGCACACAAAACGTAATTCTAACTTTAAAATTATTTTGCTCCATATCTCATTCTCTGATAAAATTTTAATAAAAGTGAAACATGTGAGATCAATTAATTACTGTTTTATATTTATTCTTTATTTTAATGTGTATATATATATATATATATATATATATAATTCCAAGTGAAGAGGACTCAAGGTTTTTTTATCTTGAGTAATCTGGCATTTATTTTATTATAAACAGTGCTCAATATAATGAGTATAATAGAGCTTAATATAATGTAATAATATACTTATGTATCAATTTTACATTTTAAATGTAAATCATCTGCACAACCACATCAACATTGCCTGATGATGAGAACCTATCTCAAAACATAGAAATCTCCATGTCGCGATGTAAAATTAATACATAACTATATATATATATATATATATATATATATGTCAAATCCTAAATTGGAGAGGATAATCCAAATAGATCTATTGAATATAAATTATTAAAGAGATATATGCATACAGAAAGCTCAATGGGTACTATCCAGAGCAATATAATATACATAAAGGAAAAACTCAACACATCATCTGAGGTAGTTATGAAGTGTAATTTATTTCGACAATCTCATCAGACTGCAAATTACAAATGATTTAAATTTATCAGATCCTTTTTAAATATCGTCATAAAAATAAAAATAAATCTAAATTATGTTTTAAATTGGATTTTAGTTAATCCCATTTTAATTCATCTAGAAACTTACGATCATTTTGTGTTGATTATTATTTTTTGAAAATATTAGGATTTAATTTTTTTTCATGTTTATTACTTGTTCAGGGAATTGGAATTGATTTTGTTTTTGTATTTAATATATATGCCTGTATAAGTCTACTTATAACTTTATGTGTGTATGTATGAGGTTCATTTGTGGGCATGTGCTATATAAGTTTGTGTGCACACACACACATATATATATGGTTATGTGGATATGTATCTTGATTTTGCGATTGACATGTTCTCTTAATCACTACACTTGCCTAATAAAATGTTAACCTTTCCTCCTCTACCATATATGACATCAACTTTACAAGACCTAGAAAAAAAATGTTTGAGTCATACCGCTTAACTTCCTGTTTTATGTATGTTCTTATAAAATTAAGTTATTTGTAAATTGCAGTCTGACAAAATGGGTACCTGTCAAAATAAATCAGAGTTTATAACTGCCTTAGATGCTGCATTGTGTTTTGCTTTTATATGTGCATGTTTGTAAATATATATATATATATATATATATTACACTTTAGAACATGTACAAACAACAAGCTACAACAAAATTTTGTTTTGACATTAAAAGAACAATGTCTCATCAGGTAGTTAATAATGATGGTAATTTTTTTTTAAAGAAAATAAAACAATAAAATATTGAAGTTATACAACAATAACAATAGTAATTCTAGTACTCATTTTAATTTGCCCAATCGTAAAAAACATTGTAATTGTAGAAATCCCAACCAATGTTCCTTATTTAATAAGTGTTTAACTAAATCCTTGGTCTACATATGCTCTATCTTTTCAGTAGAAAATCCTAGGATTACTAAAGTTTATATTGGTAATACAACAAACTTTTTTAAAAAGTGTTTTTGCAATCATCTCTCATTTTTATTAATAAGGATAAACAAAATATGACATTACTTTCTAAATATTTTTGGAAATTAAATGAAAAAAATAAAACAGCTTAAGTTAAATGGAAAATTTAATCTCAAACAAGCTAAAATAGTTAGATTGGTAAATGAACCATGTTTCCTTTGTCTGGAAGCAAAAATGGAAATGATTAAGTCAATGAAAAGTGGCATATTACTGAATCAGAGGCATGAAACAACAGTAAATTGTAAATATATTAAAGAATTAACCTTACAATCCTGATGGAATTATAAAATCTAAGATATGAAACTCCAGCAAATGTAAATTTTTTACAGTATTAATCTTACTATCTTGATAATTTACTTTTACTTTATGATCGCTATTCTTATGTTGTTTTATCTTTATTTTCTATTACAAATTGTGATCTCATTACTGCTTTAAATTTAATTTTAATATTATTTCAATTTTATTCCTTTAATTTTTATTTTCAATTTTATATTCATTTTAATTTTTAAATTTTAATATTTAAGATTAATGTTAATTAATTTTTTATAATTTCTTTTATTTTACTTCTCCAATTTATTATATTAGCGCTAATGAATTTATATCTTTGTGTTAATGGTTTTAAATATCCTCTAATTTATATTTTATACATAATTCCTCTGTTTGTATACGCGATTTCATCATTTTTTTAAAAAATGCCAAAGGATTTAGTTTGAAATTATGTAATGAATGTCTGTATCTGTCTGCAATTCACTTCCGGCTGAAGTTTGAAATTTCAATTAATTAGCCATTTCTGTTGTCTCTCCCCTTTCTTCCCTCTGTGCATTTTCTAACATTTTCATTTGTGTTTTTCTAATACAAAAAGATTTGAGCATAAACATTATGCTCTCTTGTTTTCCTCTTTACTTTTTGTTTCCTATGTTTTTCTCTTTCCTTAATTTCTCATCTTTTCTGCCCCCCTTTCTTTTGTTTTTCTTTTTTATTTTACTTCTCCAATTTATTATATTAGCGCTAATGAATTTATATCTTTGTCTTTGTCTTTTTAAATATTCCCTAATTTACATTTTATGAATAATTCCTCTGTTTTTGTATGTGATTACATATTTTTTTTTAAAGTCAAAGGATTTAGTTTGAAACAATGTATAGAATGTCTGTATCTATCTGCAATTCACTTCCAGCCAAAGTTTGAAATTTCTATTTCTTTGCCCTTTCTGTTGCCTCCCTGCAACATTTTCCCTCTGTGCATTTTCTGACTTTTTCCTCTTTGTTAAGGCCAGACGCGATGTAACCAATATCTATATCTGTCTACAATTTATTTCCTGCATAAATTTAAAATTTCTCTCTTAGCTGTTTCTATTGACTTTGTCCTCTAAGTTCTCTGGTTTTCCTCTTTGCTTTTTTGTTTCTTCTGTATCTTTTCTTTACTCGTTCTTGATTTCTCTTTTTGTTTTCTCATCTTTTCTGCTCTCTTTCTTTTTTCCCGTCTTTTTTAATATCCACTTATCTCGTACAGAAAGATTTCTAAAATTGAAAATAAAAGGAAATGTTTTTTTTATTTTCTTTAAAAAAAAAAGTTTATTACCATCATTATTAACTACCATATGAGACAGTTTTTTAATTGCCAAAACAAAATGTACAATTTTGTAGTAGCTTATAGTTTGTAAAGTATAATTTATAATAAATATTCGTTGCTCTATTTTCATATTGAGCACTGTTTTAAATTCATATTTTGATGTTGCACTTATTTTCTTCATTCCTTATTTATTTGGATATATCTATATATAGAGAGACAGAGAAAAAATTTCAGATTCCCTTGAAGTGCATTGTGGTATAATGGATATCAGCTCAGAATGAGAAATCAAAGCGCCAATTTCAGATTTCAGTTGAATTCATTGCATTCACTTACATGCAAATATACTTGGGAAAGATATTAATCCATCTCTTCTCCCTTCAGATATATAGTTGCATAGTAGGATAAACTGAGTTCTATAGCCTTGGTTGGTAACCAGTGTACTGCAGGAAAATGTTCTGCTTTGTCAGTCATAGATTAAAACAAAAATGATCGCCCAAGCATGTATCATATATGGCACTTAACTGACTGACTGACTCATCCTCCAGCTAACTTCAGCTATTTAAAAGAAATGACCACAATAATCAATAATCAATGTATATCTCTCATTATGTAAATTGGTGCCTAAAAATGTTGAAGAATACACAGTGAAACATTGTGTCTGTATTTTATTCATCTATCTACATATATATATATATATATATATATATATATATATTAGTCATCCACATACAAGCCTGTTTCACTGTATCACAGCTCATCAGTGTGGCTAGACACATCCACTTGCTTCTGGCGGAGTTGGTGGGTTGCCTCCTCCTGTATAAACTTAATAACCTCATTGATTTCCGTAATCACGGACTATACCATGATGACGGTCTGATCATAGTCGACCATAGTACTCCCCAAATTTGTGATAAATTGCAGAAAAAATTAGATATATTTTTTTAAACTAATGGATTTAATATTGAAATAGAGTGTAACTTGAAAATAGTTAATTACTTGGATATTACATTAGATTTAAACACTGGATACATTGCACCATACACTAAAACTAATTATACCCCAATTTACGTTAACAAAGATTCTAACCATCCTCAACATATTTTAAAAGCTATCCCCAAAAATATAGGATGTCTTATAACTCGGCCAATATCAATATATTTGAAAAGGTTTTTCAGGTGTTGCTTGTATTTAGTAATTTTTTCCTAAATCATTTCACCCCAAGGAATTCACTAGTGCAAAGGTAACTACGGGGAGTGAAAGTGAAAAAGAAGACTGAGAATAGGGAGGATTGAAGAAAGCCCAACAAGATGAACAGGATTTATGAAAACAGAAGATAGAGACTGATGTTGCATTTCAATCTTTGAAGGTTGTAGTTATCATGAAAGTAAGTAAATAGAAAGGAGTTTTATTAGTAAGAAGTGCAAGAAAAAAGAGTTTGAGTAGAAGCAGCAGTTGCATTTAGCTATTTCAACAGTAAAAGGGTTAGATCTAGATGCCAATCTGGTAGCATTCTTAAATTCATGTTGTCAAGGCATTAGTGAAAATACTTCATCAGAGCCATGAATATATTTGTAGAAAAGACAAAGGGAAGCCTCATCACACTGGTGAGAGAAAGTGACTGAAGTTAAGATGCCTGGTCAGGATTGATTACATTACAGGTTCTTCTTTGGATTTTGTCAAAAATCTTGAGATGTAAAGCAGAAGCAAAAGACCAGATATGGCAAGAGTATTCACTACACAGACAAATGGTAGAATTTAAATGTGCAAAATAGATTCTGATAAGAAATTTCATTGGAATTTTAAATCAAGTTTTTTATTCAGTCCAAAGGGGTTGATTGTTCTCATTCTGTTCTCCATGTGTAAGAAGTATTTCACTTGCATGTCACATGTCTATTTTCTGCATTACTTGACTCAAAAATTGAACTTAGAACTGCTAGAGAACTGAATATGACTAACCTACTACCCCATGTATATTCTGGACAATCTATTGGCATAATTTTAGAACATAATGTCTGTATTCAGATGGTGGAACATTTGAGTGTCCTTTCTTTACCAGATGGTATTCAGTTCTATGCTATGTCTGCTTTGGGGTCTGTCACATGTGCTGATTAAAAGAATCTGACAAACTCAACTGTAGATAAAGCATAGAAATGAATCTTATCCTCTATTGTTGTTCTTCTCTGATCTACCATGAGAACAACAATTAGAAATCTTCCAGTATCTATCATACATAAAGGATACACCTGAAAAAAGATTTAAAGTCTTTAAAACATCAGAATGATGTTCAAAAGCTGTTCAATCCTTCATAGATATCTATCCCAAAGTATTTTTTTCTTAAAAGAGAAAATGACTCATAACTGGTTATAATCTACCCAGTCCAATAGTAGCAATAAATAAAATTACAGGCTCAGCCACCCTTCCCACTCAAAGTTGAGAAACATCAAAAGTTTCAAGCCTAAATAGAGATATTGAAATTAGGTATGGCCAATCATATCTATAGAGAAAAAGGTGGTTGTCCTCTTTCATAGGATGAAGTCAAGATAATAGACTGACTGACTGCATGTACATATATAATGAAACACAATCATATTTGGTAGATTTCAATTATGATAAAGTTAGCAATTAAAATTCTGTAATATAATGTATGGCCTATAAAACAGAAGATAAATGAAGAATAAAAAAATAAAATCAAGGCAACTCATGTTTCACCCTAAAAAATGATAGATCATCATTTCAGGTTCAATCTTATACATATGTATAGGTCTTCAATGGTCAGGGTTGTCCATGTGTAGCATCTTAGGTGTCTATGATTGTAGAAGCTGATGCAGGAGTGACAGCCCCTGTTGCAGTGGCTGCATTTATGCTCTGTTTCTAGTCTTTCAGAGCTGTTACTTTGATTTTTGCAAACCCACCTCTCCATGGCAGCTTGCATCAGCTGCTACTCACCTGATTTGAGTTGTTTGGCTAGGGTTTCACTCCACTTGGACCGGTTAACTGCCACGCTCTTCCATGATTTCATGTTGATGATCACAGCCTTCATTTAGTGTTTTGTAATGGTCTTCTTTCAGAGACCAGCTCGCCATACAGGGGATTTTTTGCTGTTTAAAAATTGTGAACATCGTGGGCAGATCTTTTCAGGACAGAACCTTAGTGTTGGGTGCCTTGTCTTGCCATGATATTTCCAATATGCAGCGGATACTTCTCATGTGGAAAGTGTGCAGACTTCTCTCTTGCCTGGCATACATGATCCATATCTCACTGCTTTATAGCAGTGTGCTGATGACTTGGTCAACTTTGTCTTTACTGTCAGCTTGGAGTTGGTCGAAACATGTTGTGAGGTGCACAAGAGTTATGGCTGCCTTTCTAATCCTCTCAAGTTCTATGTCCAGGAAGAAACTGTCAGTGATAATAGAGCCAAGATAGGTAAACTGCTGGACTGTATCCAGCTCAAAGTCATTGAAGGTAAATCCCTTCCCATGATGTGTTGAATGCCTGCTTCAGAAGCAGTTCAGAGAAGATTCTAAAAAGAGTGTGAGCAAGAACACAACCCTGTTTGACCCCACTGCAGATGTTGAAGGGCTCCAAGGTGCTGCCATTGAACTGCACAGTCCCTCACATGTTGTTATGGCAGGACTTAATCAAGATGTGCATCTTGGGTGAGCAGCCAATCTTGGACAGAATTCTGAAGAGGCCCTCCCTACAAACAAGGTCAAATGCCTTGATCAGATCAAGGAAAGTAATGCACACAGGCATATGCTGTTCTCTGCACTTCTCCTGGAGTTGATAGTGAGAAGACAGTGTCTACTGTTGATCATTCAGCTCAGAAGCTGCACTAGGAATCTAAATAAACACATCTGGCAAGTTTTTGCAGATGGAACAAGATGACCTGAGTAAAGACTTTGCTCTCAACACAGAGTAAGGAGATGCCTCTGTAATTGTTGCAGTTGCTTTTCTCACCTTTGTTCTTGTAAAGGATGATGATCATAGTGTCAATCATGTCCTGTGGTACAGCCCTTTCTTTCCAGCAGTGGGAGAGGAATTTGTGCAGAAGAAGCAGCAGGATAGTCTTGCAGTGCTTGTTAAGATTGTGGGGAAATCCATCACTGCTTGTGGCCAAGCTGTTGATGGCCTTTCACTGATTTGTTTTATCACGAGCTCTGTGTCAACATCTTCCATGACAGGTAGACACACAATAGCCTCAAGGACTGCAATCATCACAACATTCTTTTGATAGTAGACAATGGTATAGCGTCCTACACATTTCTCCATCTGTTGACTTTTGTCTGTGATGACTACCCCAGTGATGGATTTTAGGGAAGCTGTCTTGTTGAACAATGTTCCTATTGCTGTCTTGATGCCATCACAGATTCCTCTAGTATTCATGCAATTGCTGCTGTCAGAATGGTTTCACTAAGCTCTTTTCAGTACTCATTGGTACAGTGTCTAGCAGTCTACTGAGCTTTGCTCCTGGCAGCTCGGAGGATCTCTAGGTTTCTCTCATTGGGTTGTACTCTGCTAGAGTGGCATGCTTGACTTTATTGACAGAAGACATCTCGGAGGACCAGTCCTGTGGTTTCAAGGTATTTTTCTTAACCCTTTGTTGTATATTGGTTACAATTGTAATTAATATGCAACAAAGGTTAGAGAAAGGTTACAATTGTGACTAATATGCAACAAAGAGTTAAAGGTAGCCAAGGCAGTGTGGTGCATGGTGCCCAGTAAAGTAGTCCACTTCTTTATGGTAGTTTTGTGAGGTTTTCAGTTTGTTCTCAAACCTCTCAGCAAATGCTCCACAAGATTTAGTTGTCTCATATTTTTGACATCAATGCAAGGATTTCCTTGTTTCTTGCCATGATGTAAACTCTTAGGCTGGAGCTTGATCCTACAGCACATTAGGGATTGGTCTGTGTCCCAGTCCGCATTGTAATAAGAGTGAGTTTAATGAACATTTTTAATGGCTGTTTGTCTGACAAAAATTAAATCCAACTGGTGCCAGTGTCCTGAATGTGAGTGTTGCAAAAAGACTTTGTGCTTGAGCTTGGTCTTGAAGAAAGACTTTGTTATACACAGGTTGTGGAATGTGCATAGCTTAAGTAGTCTGTGGCCATTGTTTTTCATTCTGCACACACCAAACTGTCCAAGACATGAGGGCCATGAGTCGCGATCAGCACCCACTCTGGCATTCAAGTCACCCAGAAAAACAAGCTCTTCCTTGCATGGGATGCTGCTGATGATGGCAGCAAGTTTGTCATAGAACATGTTTTTGGAGTGTGGTCTGACAGAGAGTGTTAGGGTATACACATGATGAGGGTGACTGGACCTGCTGTAGTGTTGAGATGAAGAAGTCATGCAGAACCGTTCAACTATATTCAGGAGGCTGTTCTTAATTGTGAAGCCCACACTGTGTTGGTAAGGTTTGTTGGAGCTCTTTACCTGCCAGAAGAATATGTAATCCCTCTCCTTCAATAATCCAGAATCTGCAAGATGTGTTTCCTGTAATGTAACAATATCCACATGAAGGCTCTTGAGATGGTTATTGATAACTGCAGTTTTCCTGGAGTCACTGATATCCTGGAGGTCTTCAGATAGGCCAGTCAACATAGTCAGGGACATTCCAACAACCCAGTTTTAGAGATGGTTTTCTTTGAGAATTTTTTTGTCTGGTGCAAATATTATGGTCCACTTATTGGATGTCTCTTAATCTCCATGCACTCAATGAAGAAGGCAGCCTGTGGCAGGCCAACACCTTACTGGCTGGGGGTTGTCCAGCTTGAGGTGGGAAGTAGCTTTCCAATGAGATTAGAAAATATCTTTCACTGATGCAAACAACCCCTAGCGCAGTGCTCTACGCCAATCAAGTGGTAACTTAGAACTGGTAATTCTCATTCCCCATGTTGTGTTGTATATGTTATAGTGGAACATCCTGCCATCCCCTGAGAATAGAATGCTCTACCTGATAAAAGACGGTAATGAGCAGTACGAAGAATGGAAGGTCTTAGGTGAAGGCATTCACTATTTGATAGTCTATTCCGCTCCAACCTGCTGCTTGCTTATATGTGTATTATTGTTAATTGTATCTTAGTACAATAAATCTGTTATACCTTATTCCTGGTGTTGAGTACCATTCTTCAACTGATCTATTTACACTGTATTCCTTTTCGGGATATATCAGATGACTGTCACCTGATAGCAGTTTGGCGAACTAGGAAAACTACCATTGGATATCAACTGGCGACAGAAAAAAAAGCAAATTCACATGGAAATTTCAGTTATCAAATAAGGATTAGGCCTCCTAAGGAAATACAACCGTATTAAACGAGGAGTCGTAAAATATGAGCGCTAAAGAAAATATTTCATTCAGCTGAGAATTTAAGTAAAAAGAACCTTCAACAGTGACGACCATATAAAAAAACGTTAAGGTAAGAAGTAGTTTTGTACCCCTTCATAAAAAAAACTACTTTTTTTTTCTTGCCAAATTTTTAACTTATTGAACAATAATTGATTATTTTGTTGTGTACGGAACATGAAGCAATTAGCAGAATTTACGAAAACGCTAGGCGTAGCGGTTCAACAACAGCAAAGTCAACAAAAACAACAAACAGATCTTCAACAACAAATTATAAAACAAGAAGAAGATGTTTTGCAAAAAATATTATTAAAGCAAAAGAAAAGAAGGTTCCAGAATTTTCTCTGTGGAGAGTACATCAAACTCTCTTTCAGAAGTTTTGTACAAACCTGAAGAAGGAATAACTTTTCCTGCGTACTTTATAAGGAACGAAACAATTTTTTTAAAAAGGTGCAAATCATGAACCGATGAAGAAAAAAAATATGCTTTTGTTACAAAAAATCGGTGCTCAGGAAAATATAAAGTACACGTGTTAATAGACTAAGCTATCCACCCCTGGTTACAGGTCAATCAACTTGGAACAATCCAATATCTGCGAACTAGCCAATCAGTGTTCTTGATTGCAATGTAAGCAATCTCATTGGCCTCAACCTATTTTAGCGCCAAAATTCAACGAACCAATCTTCAACTTCCAAAACATAATAGCCACACTTTCGAATCAAAGTTTAGTGGACCCCAAGTGCTAACCGAATCCACGCTGATCCTTTTCAACACCCTCGACCAGCCGCGCTATCACCCTAAGTGCTAATGGATTCTGGGGACACTTACTTCATTTTTCACATACTGAAAGACCTTTCCTCACTACCGTCAAGAACTTTGTCTACTTGCTTTCAAAAATATTCTTTGACTATTTCTCGACCAGTGATATTTTAATCAATCTCAGTGAAGTTTTATTTAGACTTATATTCATACTAATACTGATTACCTGTACATAACAGACAACATGAATACTGAATATTCTATAATTAAAAGATTAAGATATTTCGTCAACTTCAAATATTTTCGGCAAGGTACGTAAATCTCATTTCTGTTTCTACAAACCTACATTACGTGCAAATCTACGAACATTCGCCTCACCGCACTTCGGTTGTATTTTTGTAACGAATCGAACTTTCATCAATCAAACAAACGTTTACAATATTTCATTCTTGACTATTTCATGTTAAAACTCATCTTAACATTACTTGTCATTTCGACATCACAGGTCTATCTTCATATGTGAATTTAATTGTATTTCTTTAACTGTTTAAATGTTTCTTTGTTTATATAAAATTATTCTTGTTACATTTGTTTACTCAACCAGTTGTTTGAGTTAATCATTTCTACATTTTGTCTGGACTGTCGTTTCTTGTGATCAAATATAAAAATAGTTGTGAACTTGGTTATGAACTGTGAGAAATATTCGCACATAACTCTGTGCTTAAGCAGTGGAAGGAAACCGTCAGACAAACAAGGCAGAAGGATAGGCATTGCCCTGAAGGGTTCCTTATATGAAAGGAAGGATATCGAGATATTTTCTCTGTTAAGGTTAAGGCTGTTAGCCCAATGGATCTCCAATACTTTGGAAAGATGGTCTCGATATAGCGAGACATGAGGGTGCCAATTGTTGGCCCCGTTGGTTGAATCTCTGGAACGGAGATCTCCTCCGATGCTGTCGGTGCCAACTGAGCAGGCTAGTCTATTCAAAAAAAGTAAAAAAGGCGCGAGCCTCTTCCTGGCGTAAAGGCCCGCCTCAAGTCCAAGACGAGGTTCGGGTCTTCGGCCAATCAGGAGATATTATCGAAAGTATTTGGCAAACAACAGCTTGTTTCATACATGGTATAAATGCTTATCGTGAAAGAAGAGGACGAAGATTTTGTTTTGTATACTGGGAAAGTTAACTCCCAGTGTGAACGTTTCAAAATTAAAGAAATCAAGGAAGATATGTTCAAATGCCTAATTTTTGTGCAAGGTTTAACAGCTCATAAGGACAAGGAAGTTGGTTCAAAGATTTTAGCAATGTTGGCGCATGATACGGACATAACTTTGCAGAAAGTATCGGAGGAATGCCAGAAGTTGATGAATATTAAACGAGATAATTTATGTATCGAAGAGAAGAGTATTGCTCGAATAAATAAAGTAAAGCAACGTGCCTACAAAGACCATACTGCAAATCATGTGGCAACAATAACCATGCTACATTTAAGTGTTATTTTAGAAATAAAATATGTTTTGAATATGCGCAAAAGGGGCACAAGGCAGTAATGTATAAAAAGAAAAATTATCGAAAGCCTAAAAGGATAAATATGGTTTTATCTAAAAAAAAAGTTACTAAGGATTTTGGTACAAGAAAGTACGTAGACATTAAATGGTCGAAATATCACTTGTTTAATAGATACTGGGTGTGACATTTCCACAACTGACGAAAATACCTGGAGAAAAATAGGCCAACCAGAGTTGCAGAACAGTATGAAACTTACGAGAGGCATTTCGGGTAACAAGTTGAAATTCAAGGGTGAATTTTTCGCAGAGGTAGCATTCGACGGCAAAATCCACAAAACTAAAGTCTATGGGATTTTGGGAAAAAATGCAAATTTATTTGGCATTGATTTAATTGTATTATTTAATTTATGGGAGAAAACCATGAATACATTTTGTAGGAAAATGAATGCGTCGAATATAGTAAAGGATAAACAGACAGAAAAATTTATGAAAGATTTGAAGAATGAATTTACTGAAGTCTTTGCAGTTAAACTTAGATGTTGTACGCCGACAGAAGTGAAATTTGAACTAAAAGATAACATAAAACCAGTATTTAAACCAAAAAGAAAAGTTCCTTTTGCATCATTAGAAATGATAGATAAAGTGTTACAGAGATTGGAGGAGAAAGGAGTAATTAAGTAGATTACTCTGAGTGGGCATCACCTACAGTTGACGTAAAAAAAGAGAAATAATAAAATAAGAGTTTGCGCGGATTTCTCAACCAGACTGAAAGAATGTTTAGAGGATCACACGTATCCACTCCCACACCGGAGGAGATATTTTCAAGGTTGAATGGGGGCAAAATCTTTTTGAAAATTGATTTGTCAGAAGCTTATCTATAAGTCAAGGTTGGCCATCAACACTTATTGTATAGGATTGTATAGGTTGAAAATGTTTACCATTCGGTTTGAGGTTGCACCGAGTGTATTTCAGCAAATTATGGATACGATGTTGTCGGGCCTAGATTATGCAATGACATACTTGGACAACATATTAATAAAAAGTGAAGATGTGGAAGTGCATAAAATTCATGTCCGTGAAGTTTTCAAAAGAATTAAGAATTATGGATTCAAGCTAGGACTTTAAAAAAGTGCGAGTTCTATGTGGATAAGATCGAATATTTGGGTCAAATAATTGATCATAAGGGAAGGAAACCTAACCCAAACAGAACTGAAGTAATAAAAAATATGCCTACTCTGGATAACGTGACTAAGTTACAATCATTTCTGGGCCTCGCAAATTACTAGAATCTATATATTCCTAATACGCATGATTTAAGAGCACCATTAAACAAATTATTAGAAAAAAATAAAAAGTGGTGTTGGACAAGGGAATGTGACGAAGCATTTAAAAACATTATAAAGTGCTTTTTGTTGGATTTAGCTTTAGTGCACTTTGATCCAAATAAAGAATTATTTGTAGCATCGGATGCGAGTGAATATGGCATAGTGTCTGTTCTTTTACATAAATTCGAGGATGGCGTATCAAAACCTATCGCTCATGTCTCAAGAGCGTTGCTTTCATCAGAAAAAATTATAGTCAGATAGAGAAGGAAGTGTTAGCTATAATTTATGCTGTAAAGAAATTTCACAGATTCATTTATGGGAGATCGTTCGTGCTACAAACCGACCATAAACCATTATTGTCGATTTTTGGGCCGAAAAAAGGAGTACCTACTCATTCCGCGAACAGGTTGCAAAGCTGGGGGTGTGATTTTATTAAATTACAATTTTAAGATGCAATTTATTCCGTCTAAGGAAATCGCCCACGCGGATTGTCTTTCGAGACTAATCCCAAAAAAATCCTGAGTTGTTGGAAAAAACAGTGATAGCAGCGTTAAAAGAAGAGAAAGTAACCTGCAGATGTACTGGTGAACACTGTTAGGGAATTGCCGGTAACGCTGGAGGAAATTAACAAAATGGCGAAAACGGATGATTACATTTCAAAGATGATTAAACAAGTGAAAGTGAATGAGAAAAACAAAGGATATAAAGTATCACCATTTTCAATTTGCAATGAAACACTAATGTATGCTCAAAGAGTGGTAATTCCCCGTTCTACGTAAGTGGATATTGAAAGAATTTCATTTGAATCATCCGGGTATATCCAGAATGAAATCATTAATGAGGAGCTATACATACTGGCTTAGGATGGACCAGGACATTGAAGTTTTGGTGAAGCATTGTAAAGGCTGTCAGTTAGCAGCAAAATCACCACCTATAAAAACTCAGCCGTGGCCAAAAACGGACGTGCTGTGGTCACGGATACGTGTTGACTATGCAGGACCATTAAAGGGAGACTATTACCTAATTATTGTTGATAGTTATTCTAAATGGCCTGAAGCTTAGATTTAAACACCCAACAGCAGCAAATATGATAAAGGCATTAAACGAAGTATTTAGCCGTCTGGGAGTACCAAACACAATTGTGAGTGACAACGGTACTATGTTTATGGGAGCTGAATTTAAACATTATTGTGATTCGTTAGCAATTGAACACATAACAACGCCTACGTATAATACGAGATCAAATGGACAGGCAGAAAGGTTTGTTGACACGTTTAAAAGAGCTATGAGGAAAGCTAATGGGATCAGCACAGAAGACAACAATATTCAAACATTTTTAGGCCGAAAATAGGCTGAATGAGAACATTAATGAAAATGTGTCACCTGCTGAGGTCATGTACGCAAGAAAGATTTGATCAATATTTGATAGGCTGTTACCAAAGAAAAAGATTTTTATAAAACCAAACTGTGATGTTAAATTTTTCAAAGAAGGTGACAAGGTCTTCTTTAAAAAACATCAGACTGGAAAGTGCTTTTAGGAAAACGGTTTAGTAATTAGAAGAATCAGGAGAGGCATTTACATAATTAAAGGAGAGAAGTTTGTCTGTAAAAGACACATCAACCAACTGAGATGCCGATACATCAAAACCATTACAAATGACCAAGAGATATCAATGGATGTAGTATATAACACATTCCAGATTCAACCACCCACTAACAATGGAGTACCTATGGAGTAACACCTACACAAAGAACTACTGATTCTCCTAAAATATTATTAAATATACATATCCTACATATATAGCATGACTCAGAGTTTCATGCACTGTGTGATCTTCAGGGGCTTATTATGAACTGACCATGAACAACACAAGAACCAAAAATTCAAATCCTGGAATGGTCAGTTCATAGTAAGCATCTGATGATTGCATAGTGCATGAAATGTTGAATCGTGCTATAGACATAAGATAATATATATATTTATTTTTATATGTTTGGGTAACTTTTAAAAGTTATCACAATGTGATGTAACATAAAGGAAGGTAAAGGTGTTGGGTATTATCTATTTATTATTCATAAATATTTTGAAATCAAAGTCTCATCTTCAGAATGATAGGAGACTGTCGACACATTTTTACCTTCTTTTATTTTACGACACATTGTAATAGCCTTCAAAACTTACCCATACACCTAATATATGCAATGCTTCAAGCAAATTACAAAACTCTCTTATATATATATATATATATATGTGTGTGTATTAAGATTTTTGCAGTTGCTTTAGATAATTTCTGGAGTGCACTGTTGATATTGGACACAATGGTTCTGATGGGTATGTTGGGTTTGTGTGCTTTGAGAAAATTGTATAGTTCTTTACTGTTTTATTAAATTTTTGTGTCTTCATTTACTGTTTGTTCATTGGTCTTATCATCATTTGCAGAGATTCTAATTTTTTGTTGGTATGATGACTACATCGCCTTTAGTAAATGGGGTTTTGATTATATGTTTTTTATATATATAGGTATGATTTTTAATTCTAGTAGCTATCTCATGGTAGTGTTATTTCATCGGTATTTATATATATGTTTAAACCCAAAACAAAACTGGCATGTAGGTAAAATCCCAAAACAGACCCTCATTAATATTAAAAATGATCCAGGTAGAGGGCTTCATGCAAATATTATCTATTTACAGAGCCAAATATTTATATTTTCAAATAAAACTCCAAAAATTACATATGTAGTATGGCTATTTCAGAGAGGAAAAATCTTGCTTCTTCAGCAACAAAATTCATTTACTTTGCAAATAGAGTACAAAATTCATATACTGGAAATTTACTCAAAGAAATTTATGCACCAGAACTTACATGAGAGAAGGAAAAAATATGATAAGAGAAGATCTTATTTTTTCCTTCTCTCATGTTAACTTCTGGGTATATGAATTTTGTGCTGTATTTGCATAATTTTGTCACTGAAGAAGCAAGGATTTTCCTTGCTGAAATGGCCATATGGCATAGGTTATTTGAATATCTCTCTCTCTCTCTCTCTCTCTCTCTATATATATATATATATATATATATATATATATATATATAAAATAAGTGGAAAACAATTTGTGCAACACATTTTGTCCTTTAGGACTTCATCAGACTAAGTTTATGTTTACACGGATGCTTGGAATTTTTAATTTTTTTTATATATGTGTCTAGAGTATATAATCTAGCTGATTACATTTAGATTTCTTTTTCTTTATATTTCCATCCCTTTGTTATTAAATATTCCACATTATGTTACTTATCAGTTACTCACAATAATGAGACTGACCACAATATTGATTTAAAATATGCTACTCTAATTAAATAAGAAAACAATTCACTCAAATGAAAATGTTTAGAGCGTGCTTTAATCACTAGACCATCCTCAATAAATTGTGTCCTGGTTTTTTCATTGTCTCAGCATTCTTGGCAGATCTTCCATTTTCTTAATGTGAATGCAAGCATTAATTTAGTCTGATGAAATCCTGAAGGACAAAGCACATCACACAAAAACATTTTTCACTTCATCATAAAGTGACATCCTGTCACTGCCCTCACAAAACTTTGAAGTCAGCATGAATCAATTAAAGTTGCTTTTTTTGCATTTATAGTGAACAAATCAAGTTTGATTTTAAAATTCATATGCTAAGCATGACTCATTGATTCTGTTAGAAATAAACAAATTTATTCAAATTTACAAAACCTCTGCATAGCACACACAAAACTTGCATAATTTCACACCTTGATGCGAAATGTTTTTTGACCAATAGAAAACTAGGAAACATCTAAAACCAAATAAGAATGGCTAGAATCACATCCAAGAGTGAATTCCCAAATGACCTACAAATGATATAAAAGATGAGGCAAGATGACCGTTGCCAGAAAGAAAAATACGAGCGTAGTTAACATATATCCTTGACATTAAACCTATTAACACTGTTACAATAGAAGTAAAGACTTTACAATAAAAAAATCTGCTTGCCAAAATACTACAAAAATGACAATCTTTGTATTAAGCATTATCACAACTCAAAACTTTTCAAGTTCCAGAAGAAAAGAAAAATATCCCCAGTGAAGCACTTTTGCAGAAATTTATCTTTATGCAGCTACTTTGTGGCAACATCCAACCAACCAAAACCTGCTGCTACTACCATAAAATAACTACCATGCACCAACATGGAGCAAATACAATTTAATTATTTACTAAAATACATACCCACAGCAAAGTTAAGTGCCATACATGATACACACTTTGGGCAATCATGTCTCGAAAGAGAAATGACTAACTGGGCAGAAGATTATTTCACAGTAGGCTGCTATTGCTTTCTGTAGTAGACTGGTTGCCAGCTAAGGCTACAGAAACCAATCTGTCTTATTATTTAACCCATAACTGAAGGAAAGAGATGGATTAATACCTTTTCCAAGGATATTTGTGTGGAAGTGAATGCAAGGAATTCAACTGGAATTCGAATTCAGCTCCCTGATTTGTCATTTCAAGTTGATAGCCACTGCACTACAGTGCACATGCACTTCATAAAACATATAAAATGAAAAGTATTTTGCCACCTGAACAAAGAAAAAATCAATAATAATGATAACAACTTCAAATTCCCATCAACAAAATGCCTGCTACAACAAAGCAAACTTAACACATTTGAAAAAAAAAATTAAACAAACTAGAAACAAGAAGAATAAAAAACAAATTCCAAACCCAACTAGAAAAAGACCAAAACATGATAAACAACTCAGAAAAGCTATACATGTAAGCTGATAAATCTCGAAAAATCTACAAAATGAACACCAAAGACTACAAAACACTAGTTGAAAAAGAAATTACTAAGTCCTTTATATAGAAAATAATATAAACAAGGACACAAAAACATAGCCACTAAACTTAAAGTAGACAACAGAATCAAACAACTATCGAAAGTAGAACCATTCATTAAACTAAATGACCACGAAGATAACTTCTTAAACAAACCAACATGCAGACTAATGGCATAAAACTGCTCAGTTAAAGTGACAAATTCTTGGCATTAAATCTAATTATCTGTGTGTGTGTATGTATATATATATATATATATATATATAGCCATTGTCAGATAGTCCTGTTTCACAGTATCACAGCTAATCAGGATGGTTAGACATCCACTTGCTTCCAGCCATGATTGAAACCCGACTAATTTAACATCAGTCAGATTCTACCTCTATGCTATCAGGAAGGTAGATTTTAGTGTGTTATATACACATTGTATACAAATGCCAGTAGTAAAGTGTTCAATCTATTGCTAGAGAACAATGCATAAACAGTTCTGAGTAGCTACTGTTTTAAAGTCTACCATTTCTCCAGAGTGCTCAATTGATGTGCAAGAGTATAGCCATCTGCAGACAGTCCTGTTTCACTGTATTACAGCTCATCAGTACAGTTAGACATCTGATTGCTTCCAGCAATAAATATATATATATATATATATTACATAGCATGTGTTTATAACCATTCAGCCACCTCTACTATTCTAACAGTTTCTTCTCTTGCACTTCCCTAATTTCTGTTCATTTGTTTCCCTGATAGCTTCTTCTTCTTCTTCTATGTGCCCTGTCCCTTCAGGACGTAGGCGATCATGGATCTCCACGTCTCCCTATCCCTTGTGGCTCTTAGTATGTTTGCTCCTGTTGCTCCTGGCAACCCCCGTTCCGTCATCCACCTGATCAGACTCTGCAGATATGTTATCCACTGCCTTCCTCTGTCTCTCCTTCCTTCTATCTGACCAGTCAGTATCAGGTTCTCCAGGCTCTCCTTCCTCATTGCATGTCCCAGGAACTTCAGTTGTCTCTTCCTGATGCTCAGCATCAATTTCCTTTTTGTTGCCATTCTTTCTAACACTTCGTCGTTGCTTGTATGCTCAGTCCACGATATCCGTAGCATCCTTCTGTAGAACCACATTTCGGCCGCTTCCAGTTTTTTCCTCATTTTCAATGATATTGTCCAGCATTCACAGCCGTACTGAAGAACTGACATCACGTAGCAGTCTAGCACTCTTTTCTTCGTTTCTATTGAGATCTTCCTGTGTGTTAGTATTTTGCTCATCTTCTGGAACGCGTTCTTTACCATGCCAATTCGCCTTCAGATCTCCGTGTCGCACTTTCCATCTCCTGTTAGAACACTTCCTAGGTACTTAAATTCTTGGACTTGTTTGGTTCTGTTATCCCCCACC
Organism: Ascarosepion bandense; assembly: GCA_037127315.1. Lineage (NCBI taxonomy): Eukaryota > Metazoa > Mollusca > Cephalopoda > Sepiida > Sepiidae > Ascarosepion > Ascarosepion bandense. The sequence goes on along the minus strand of JBBBDQ010029107.1, from coordinate 452,268 downwards.
TGTATTTGGCATTTTGGGTTGTATCTTTTGCTGATGACCATGCACTCAGTTTTCTTAAAGTTTATTTGTAGTCCCTTCTTGTCACTCTCCACTGCTACTTTCTGTATGAGATCTTGCAGTTTCCTTTCCGTGTCCGCAATCAGTACTGTATCGTCCGCGTATCTTATGTTGTTCAGGTTGTGGCCTCCAATAATAAATCCTGGTGTGTCATCTAGGGTCCTCAAAATATTCTCGCTACAATCTCTAAATGTTTAAATGCAGCATCAATTGCCACCTTTTATCTCTATGAATCACATCCATTTTTAATCGTTTTTTCAACACTCCCTGTTTTTTCTCTCACTGTAATCTCCTGCACACTAGTGGCAGTCCTGCCTTACTTGGGGTGAAATGATTAAAGAAAGTATATTCATAATTAGATTTTTAAAGTTTTATCACAGAATTTTTAAATCTTTTGAATTTCTAAATTTCGATGCTAAAAAGTAATAACTCCTTATTTTCTATAAAACTTTCTGTAACTACATATGAGAATTTTAAAGAGAACAGTAGATTGCTTGGCACCAGAAGTAAGAACAATATATATTTTTGCTTTGATTTTACACATTTTGTTAACTTCTAGAATGATATTTTGTGTTCTTTTGTAAGGAAACACAAAGGTGCAACACCTGTACATCATACTGAAACTGCATATCTCACAAGAGAAATCAATGTGATTTAGAAATATATTTTCATATAGATTTTTTTCTTGTACATGGTATTTTGTATATATTTTTGCAATTTATTTATATTTCCAGTGTACACTTTTTGTACATATGTGTAAGGGATTTTCTGTATGCAGATACATTTAAGTAGAATGTCAGAGAAACATTAGTTAAAAAGCTTATCTTGAAATCCATTGCCAATGTAATTTGGGCATTGGTGTTCCCCCACACACACAAACATCATTGTTTCTTTTACCAGATTAAACGAAACCAAAGTAAATATCTACACACATACACACACACATATCTTCTTCATGAATAAAAAGATGAGAAAAAAATATTTTTAGCTGACATGTTTTGTCTTCTGAGGAATTTTATCATTGCAAATCATGTTGGTTAAGAATAGTTTTTCCTCTAGTCTATTTGTTCATTGTTTTCTTTTACAGATGAACTCTTTCTGAAAATATTTTATATAAGCACACACAAATATATACAAAACTTTAAACATTGTTTTTAGTGGATACCCATATTTGAGTAAACTCACTGTTTGTTTTTTAAATAGTATATTTATTTTCATCTGACAGTCTGAATATTCAAGAATTGCCATTAAAAAATGCACTCTCTAGCAGCAGGATTCAAGCTTGCACTCCAGCCTTAGCAGGAGAAACCCTCATGCTTTTAAGCAATTTGGCAGCATAGAATGTGTTTGATTGAGCAAGCTTTTAAGTAAATCTTTCTCATTTTAGATTATCAAATATTTTGTACCTGAAATGTAAACTAAGCAATTTCTAAAGAAGTAATGGATTTTTATATATTAATCCAATGTACTTTAAACATTATTTTTAGTGCATGCCAAATTTTGAGAGAATGTTTTAAAGTGATAAAAATCCATATTAATTAACAAAAATCTACTTCTTCTTTCTATATATATATATATATATATATATATATATATACACACACACACACAATGAGTTTAAAACAAACATGTCTAATCTATTAACAAAAGGAATGACAGGTGTAGGCAATTGCAACAAAAGGAAAAAACATTAAAACAATTTATAATAAGAATGTGCTTTTTTTTATGTGTGTGTATATATAATAAGAATGTGTGATAGGCATGTGTATATGCATGTGGGAGAAAGTACAAAAGTCAAAGGAGGACAAAGAAAGTGAATGCACCTTGTAGGCAGTATTCCTGTCTACCTACATCTACATCCTGAAAGCCAAAGCTAACAAGATAAAAAAGAGTGAGTGGAAATATCCTAACCTATTTATACACTTAAAGAGCTTCCACTAGCATGTATTTTTCACACAGTCAAGTGATAAAACCTACAATATATATATATATATATATATATATATATATATATATACTGTTATTTTCAATGATTGTTGTTGTCACTTATCAGGCAGCTCTCCAATACCTTTTGAGTAAAATTACACAGTTTATGATAAGAAATAGATTTCAATGAACTCTTGAATCTTCTTTTTCGTGTTATTCTTGTTGCATAAAGCATGCATACATTTCTTCTAAATGAATAATACCCTGATATTACCATATACACTACATTATATTTTTGAAAGAACCATTGACTAAAATGTTATATTCACCATTACAATAAATTCTCAAAAATGCAAATTGCTTAAAATTCAAACCCAACATATAGTAGTCATCCATTTATTTTTCAAGATAATGATAATGCTATGTTTGGTCAAAATTCAATCTTTTGGTATTAAAACTGGTGCGATCTTCTCAGTGTGCAGGAATGGGTAATGGTATATGGAAGTCATGTACTGCTCAGTCAACATAGCCCCTCTCTCAGCTTTATCAACAAGATCCAAAGAAATACAAGGCATTTCATTAGGAGATAGTTTGACTGTAAGAGTTGCTGAGTAAAGTTGTCAGTGTTAACTCAATCAAATATCTAAACTTATTTATAAATGGAACTTTGTGTGTATGTCTGTGTGTCCATTACCTATAGATTCCGAAACGGCTGAACCGATTTTCTTGAAAATTTACACAGTTATACTATAAGCATCTGTGAGTGTTCTTAGCTAGGTTTTGTGTCAAGGCACCCCTGATAAATATCGATAATCAAAAAAATCGGGTTATAGAAGGAGTGGTCCAATTTTGATCAAATTTCAAACGCTCATAGACAAAGACATAAGAAATGATATTCAGAAGTTTCAAGGTTGTTGCAGTTCTTACAATAGTGCAGAAAATCAATAATATATATATATATATAATAATATATATAGAAAATAATAATATATATATATATAAAAGGCAAGATGTTTGTGTGTGTGTGTGTCTGTTTATCTGCCTGTATATCTGTATTTTTTTCAGCCCTTTTATTTTAGTTTTTGCTTCAGGTTTGGCTCTAAGTAGGTATAATTGTAGTTCTTAGTCTCAGCCATGATACCATTTTCTCAGAGGACTTATTTAGCTTTCAAAATTCAGTTTACAACGAAAAAAACTTATTTGATATCGATACCAGGAAATCAAAATTTGACTTACAGCCATTCATTTTTCTTTCAGTCTCTGGTTTCGCTTTAACGGGAAACAACTATTGCTTTGTAGTCTTTTGTGCCAACGTCCAAAGTGTCTGAGCTCCAGGACCATGGATTAGCTTTAAAGCTTTCATTATATCCAAGCAACGCCAGGCTATACTACTAGTCATATAATAATTCTGCTTGTTCTTTCCTTAGTTAGTTACTTAGTTCCTCTGTCCATTATGCCACAAAAGAAAGATAACACACTTACTCTCTACACAAGCTTTTCCTTACCCTCTATTTTATTATAAATGCTACTCTCCTCAGCCTTTCTCTCACCTTTGTCAAACAGAAGGGTAGTAAAGAGTCAGAGAGATTAAGAGGAGAGAGCCTATAGTATTACTGTAGCAGTAGCAGCTTAAGCTGGTGGTTGTAGCAGTAATTGAGTGCGTGTATGTATATATATATATATATATGTGTGTGTGTGTGTGTGTACTGTACAATATAGTAAAAATAGTAGGTTTGTTGTCGTATCCCATGACCTAATAACAAAATTTCTGGCCTCTACACCCTTGGCCATTACTCACTTGGTCTTTCCTGTTTACACAGGACACAGGAGTCATGATTTTTCAGTAATAAAAAAAAAACATTTTCTCTTTCAAAATCTCTCACAAAATAGCATACAGTATTTGGGTTATGGTCTGTAGCATATAATATAAGATTACAGTAAAGTAGATTCTATGGACATTACCTTTATAGATATTTTAATAAAATTACACTGTTATCATTATTTTATTATCTAATACCTTTATGTTTGAAGACATAACTATCATTCATAGTATGACAAAGTAAAATTATTCTTCCGTGGAAATTCCACGGGTTCCGCTAGTATATACGAATACAATAAGCAACTTATTCAATACAACAGCAGACTAAAAACTGAAGTAAGAAGTTAAAGAACAGATTTTCATGTCACCAGAAACAGAACAGATTGTTATTTTTCACAAAAATTTTAGAATAAAATAATTAATAAAAATATCTGAACACATAAAGGATATCTTCTTAAACAGTAGACTCAATGTTAGCTATTCATAATAAGTCAAAGCCTAATTTCATCTTAAAGAATGCAGTTTTTGTTTTTAAAGAACATAATTTGTTAAGGTGAAAGTATTAAAATTTTACTAATTTCAGAGTCTTAAATGGTAAGTTCAAGAAGAAACAACATATCTTCTTTCCCAACAAAACTAATGCTATTACAATGTGAAATATTTTTAAAAGTAGCAGAAGAAAGCCAAATGAGATCAACTAGCTGATGCATCTATACATCAGACACGAACAATTTAAAATTTAAAGATAAACCTTACTGTATCTTAAGTATTTTCTTGGCATAAAATTGTAACTGACATTTTTTTTATTTCCTTTCTTATACATAGATGATTTATTTGAAGAAAAAAAAAGCAATTTTTAGTCTGAAGAATTATTTTCAAAAAGCAAAAATAATAACACATGAATTTTTCCATTTTGCCATTTAGTTGCGCGTATTCTTTTACTTAATGCAGCTGGTTATGAAGCACCAGTTCTCTACTTTCAGCTCAGAACTGGATTTAATTGTCAGAGGCTATTTGAGCATTTTGCTGTGGAAACATTTTATAGACTGTGACCCACAACTATGACCATCTTTAAACATATATAATGTACATAAGTAAATGTTATATTTGTTATGGTAGCCCAGGAAATCAATCCATCTTGGGGAAGTAAAACACTGATTTTGAAACCTTCACTGCATTGTGGTCACATCCAAACACAGAAAAGACTATGGAAATAAACAGGTTGACTGTCAACACTTACAAATTTTTAGTAACTTCTGCAGCCAAGTTGGCCCTGCATGCAATGCCCTGTATTTTTTTTATTAAGTACTTCCACTAATTTTCAATACTTAAGGTTTAAAATTAATTTTTGTAAATGAAAAAAATGTTTTGAAGCTAAAATGAAAGGTTCAAGAAAATTTTTAAATTTATAAAAATTAATTTTAGAAAATTGATTTTTGCAAGAATTTCCAAATCAGTGCTTTTTTTCACCGATCTTAAAAGCACTAAAACACTAATAGTAAATAATACATCAACCACCAAAGCAAAAAAACATTTGAACCAATGTTTTGAACATGCTAAAAACATTAAAAGAATTTAATGAAATAATAAGAAATATACTTTGGTCTTTTACTCTAAATAATAACATAAACATTTTTTACATTTATTTGTTTTTATTAAGTTTGGGCCTTTTTTCGTTAGGTATTTTGTTTCCTCAGTGAAAAAATGAAGGTATCTATTTTTAATGTTGTTGGTACAACTGAGAGTAGGGCTACAAATATACTATTGCTTTGATATACTATTGCTCAAGCCTGTGCCCTGGGTGTCACTATAGACTCAACATTAAAAAACTGAATTTTGACCAAACAGGTGCTACTGTTATCTCACATGATAAACAAATGTCTATTATTTTATATTCCTTTATTTATATCTCAATAATTATCAACACATAATACCTAATAACTACATATACACATACATGATTACTATAAAAATAAAAGCAAATCAGTCTTGTTTTATAAACAATGAAATTAACATCTACTAGATCTACTTAGAAATAGATACATTTTTATATATATATATATATGTGTGTGTGTGTTTGTGTGTGCATGTAGAAATTAATATCTGCTTAAAGATATATATTTTAGAAGAATGTATAAATAATATCTTATATAATATTTAAACTTTTTTAATTTTAAACTTGTGTGTATATATATATATATATATAGAGAGAGAGAGAAATGGTCACATGCATACATATTTAAACATTAAATTCAAATATATTAACTTTTAGCTTTATCTGTCTCTTTAGATATGTGTTATATATGAATATAATGAATATATATATATATACACACATACACAGCACACTCCTATTTGCATCAGCATTGAAATTCAAATAATAGCTTTCTCTGTCTCTCTACATATATATGTCACATGTGAATATATATATATATATATATATATATATATGTGTGTGTATACATTTACACACACACACACACACCACAACACATTCCTACCTGCATCAGCATACATGCTCAGAAATGCATGGATGCACAGACAGGAAGATTCCAGGCCATAGGAAAAATTTAGATACAAATGTATTTGTTGGGAAACCAAATTCGTGAGGAAGTGGTGCCTGTCTCTAGCTAGAAGCACCTGTTCACTATGTTCTGGCATTAGCATCAACTATATTGGTGAACAGTGTAACACACTGAACAATTGGTTCACCCAAGCAGTAAGTGCACCTAATCATCACATAATGCAGCATCAGACACATACTCCATCTTCCAAGCTGTTCTGATCAAGTTCTTTGCAATGTATTCCAGACCCCTAACCAAACTCCACATCAGTTGTGTTCTGCCCAGTTTCCCAAGCAAATCAAGATCAGCCATGCCTGTCTGGAATGTCCCTCCTTTCTCTAGACTACTTGAGTGCTGAGAGAAGGATGTTCAAAGGATACAAATCATGTTTTCCCCTTTTACATATATATTTCCCATTTATATTTTATATTTTTTCACTCCAACTCTCAAATATCCAGTCCAACTTATCTTTACCAATTCTCTCTTAAGCAATGCAATTCTTAGTTTAAAGAAAAGGAGAGATAAATAGAGAGACAGAATGGGAATTAAAAACAAAAGTCAAAAAAAAGCAAATGAATGAATGAAAAGAAATAGAGCAGAAAAACTGGAAAGAATAGGATAAAAAAACAAGATTAAGCTATGAAATTAGAGGAAAAAGAAAGGGAATGAAAAGGTTGTCAATAAATGCAAAAGAAAAAGACAATTAGTGATACAAGAGAAGTAAAAGAAGAATAGAAAAACAAGAAAATGTTAAAGAAAGAAAGAAAGAAAGAAATGAAAACAAAAGAAAAAATCAAATAAGATTATACAAGGTGTGCTGAAAATTTTTGGACCTAACTCACTTTGTAAATCTCACCAAATAAGTAAATATAAAACTCTATTATAGACTCAATTTTTGCTCAGCCCAAGATCTTTTCAGCACCTTTCATATATAATATCTATGGTGGCAGTAAATTTAATTAATTTCCTGCTGAATTTCCTTTCCTCAAATTAAGGAAAGGAGAAAGATGTTACCTAGAACACAGCAAAAATAAATATTAAAAAAAAAAACTATTTACACTATTTACGTTGTTCAGACTGTTATCCTCATCTTTGTTGCCATATTCTTGATGTTTCAACTGCTGTAAACTCTGTTCTTCTCCGGGTTTTTGGAATTTTGATCCAAACCCTTTATTTCAATCAGTGGAGTAGATTGTTCTAGTTGCATATGCCCCACCTCTTCCAGATATCTTCCTTTTAATTTAACTCTGCAAATTTTTGTTCACCCCTGCTGTAGGCAAGTATTAAATTCACAACCTGGTCTAGTGGATAAAAATGTTGGTCAAATCCTTGACCTAAATAATTGTGAGTTCAATACCTGGCTACAGCAGAGGTGGACAAAAACTGAAAGAGTTGAGTTACAATGGAGATAATTGATACTGTGATATCTGGAAGAGGTATGGTACATGGAACTAGAAAAATCTACCCCAGCAGATGAAATAAAATGCTCAGTTTGAAATTCCAAACACCTGAAGAAGACCAGAGCATACAACAGTTGAAACCTCATGAATATGGCAACTAAGATGAGGACAACAATTTAAACAGTGTAAATCATGTAAATAATACTTCATTTAAAAAATAGAAACAGATATTGAAAGAAAAACTGTTCTTCACTATTTCATTTATAATGTAATTAAAATCTTCCACAAGGCTTGATTCAATATTTTTGAATAATTTTGCTAAAAAGTTAAATTTCTAAAAAGGCACTACCTAATTTTTTTTCTACTATGTGTCATGTTTCTTCAGTACATTGGCACTCATGGCTCCCCACAATTTCCTGTTCTTTGTAGCTCTCAATAAATTTTGTGTCTTTGTTATCTCTTCTTCTTCTTCTTCTTCTTCTTCTATGTGCCCTGTCCCCTCAGGACGTAGGCGATCATGGTTCTCCACGTCTCCCTATCCCTTGTGGCTCCTAGTATGTTTGCTCCCGTTACTCCTGTCAACCCCCATTCCGTCAACCACCTGATCAGGCCCTGCAAATATGTTATCTGCTGCCTTCCTCTGTCTCTCTTTCCTTCTATCTGGCCAGTCAGTATCAGGTTCTCCAGGCTTTCCTTCCTCATTGCGTGTCCCAGGAACTTCAGTTGTCTCTTCCTGATGCTCAGTATCAATTTCCTCTTTGTTGCCATTCTTTCCAACACCTCATCGTTGCTTGCATGCTATCTCTACTAAACCTTATTTTATCATCCATTCTACTTGGTAAGTTATGTGCTGCTTTCCTCTGCCTGCTTGCCTTCAATCTGTCCTGTGAGTATCTAATTTTCCAAATCCTTTTTCCTCATTATGTGCCATAGAAAGTTCAACTGTCTTAATGTTAAGTGTCCTTTTTGTTTCCATTATGGCTCCTAATTGTGTATACAAATTATAATGTATCAAGTTAAATTGCAATATGTATAGCCAATATACTTATACTTTCATTAGTCAAAAATTTATAGAGATGTTTATGACTGACTAACTTTAAGTTAAATATTGTTACTTAGGTGTTACTATCAGAAATTTCACAGACTTATTTATATTTCAGTGTGTATTGACTGACACTTGTATAAATACATATAACTCTACAATATAATGATGACTAACTTTAAGTTAAATATTGTTACTTAGGTGTTACTATTAGAAATTTCACAGACTTTATCTACAGTGTTTCCAGAATTCAATCAAAATGTAAACATAACTAATGCTCACTTGTATGCAGTCTACTCTGTCTACTCATTGTGGTAGAATGGCTCTGTAATCTTTAGAATGACTATTAAATTCAACCATTGTGTTTGCATTCAATTTTCTGTGAAGCTTGGCACATCTACTACTAAGATCCTTTAAATGCTTTGTTGGGCTTTTTGCAAATATTCTTCAGTTTTTAAGTAGCATGTGTATTTCATAGCTAATCTATTTGAGTACTAATCAAAAACAGTTAACATCTAGAACACAAGTAAACAATATCTGAACTCATGAGGACCATCACCAATCAATCCATCAGCTCTTTACATAATTAGAATCTTCATGAAATTTTCTGGGATTTGATAGTCTAGAAATTTTTGGTACTATCTCATATATCCTGGAATGTTGATGAAAGGTGGAAGTAATCATAATGACTATTTAGCGATGTTAATTAGATAATTGCCTTTTTCTTTTAGCAGATTAAAGAGAAATAAAAAGGAAGTTTAAAGAAAAACAGTGCAAATTCATTTCACATTCAATTTTTCTGTTAGGCATTTCAAAAAGAGCTGTTTTGTACTGGTCTTTATAAAACAGCTACATAACATTACTTTAATGAGTATAATATTGGGTGATCCAACCAGTCACTTTGTCTAATTTTCATATGAAATGACAAGGTGGTACCTCAATTAATGAAACAAGGAAATACATCTGTTACTCTCTTAATAATACAACATCAGTCTTGTTGATGGGTAGGCCATAAAAACTGCAGCCTATTTATATTTCAGTGTTTATTGACTGACACTTGTATAAATACATATAACTCTACAATATAATGATGATTATATTCCACATTACCTAAAAAAAAAAATACTTACATTATATATCAGTTCCATACTGTTTTCTTTGTTTCTAATGAAATTTTCCTGAAGAAAGACTTTATAGATTTTAAATTCTATATTGTTAAAAATAAAGTTATTTTGATGAATATTTTGCCTATATTTTACTTATAGTATGATGTTTAAGTAGAACTGACTTCATTAATATATAAGTATTTTCTAGTCTTTAAAGCAATGGAAGTGGGTTTATTCACTTTGTGTCATTAAACTATAAGTAAAGATATATAAAGTTAATATGAATGGATTAATATGTAAATTCTTTGGGGTGTCTGCAGATGAATATTTGGCTTAATCTTATCATTCCTAACAATTCATCTAAGAATGGTTGCATTAAATGGCAATGCATGTGGATTATTTCATACTAATGCAGGATTTCAGCAGGGTCTATCTTTTGTCCTACATCGTTTCCAATTTTCATCAATGACATCAGTTTGTAACTAGGTATTTATGCAGCTGACATAACTGTTTGCTCCTTGTCTTAGTAGCAAGTCCAACAGATCTAATGAAGTAAAGTTGGCAGCTGCTCTCAAAAAATAACCTCCAGTCAGTGGTTAACTAAGGCAAGGATTTGTTGGTAAACCTTTAATGCTTCCAAAACAAAACTGCTTTCATTTAATCACCACAGAAAACCTTTGCTGCCAGCCATCAACATGGGTTCCCATTTTCCACTAACATGAAGTTGGATGATTATATTGAATCAATTTATAGGTCTGCTGCTAGGAAAGTTGATTTACTGTGTTGTGCCAGACAATTTTTCTCAGCAAAATTTGTCTTGCACATCATTTGTCCTTGCATTGAATACTGCTGTCATATCCGGTCTGGAGCTCCTTCCATATATGTTAATATTTTTGACAACATTGAAAGAAAGGTCTGTAATGTAATTGATCCTGACCAGGTTTCTCAACTTCAGTCACTTTCTCACTGAAATGATGTAGCCTTCCTCTGTCTTTTCTACAAATATTTCCCTTTCAATTTTTTTGATAAGCTTTCCTTTTTAGTACTTTGTCTGCATAAATTTAAGTGTTATACTAAATTGGCAACTAGGTCACACAATCTTACTGTTGAACTAGCCATGCACAACCATTTGTTCCATTCTTACAGCTTTTCTCACATTTCTTATTTTTTGATTTTCTTTCTGATTCCTTACTTCCCTGCTACCAACAATCTTCAAAACTTTAAATGCTGCATTAATCACTTATTTTTTTTCTTTCTAAATCCTATTTCTATATTGTCCTTCTCCTTGCTAAAGTCTGATTTTCTTTCATGCTTTGTAATGCAATGTATCCTAGTTTCATTATAGCCTTGAAATGATTAAACAAAAAGTTTTAACAGAAAAACAACACAGAATGAAAACACATTTTGCTGTAGTTTGGCACAGATATATAAATTTGTTTTATGCAAATTTCTTGTATATAAAAAAAGTAAAAGATTTTTGTTGGTTACAAAATTTGTTCAGAAGATCTTTTTGGTGGATGGATTTAGAATTCAAAATATATTTCTGGTAAAAATTTTGTTTGAATGATTAAATTATTAGCATGTTGCATACATTTTCAGTTTTCTGGCTACTGAACACAGGTTGGTCGTAATGATGGGTTGATTGTTTATGGCTGATCATGTACAGTTCCTGTAGTTTCATTAGACATAAATTACATACCAGGCTAAGCACTTTCCTTCTTCTAGCTACTGTGTCCTTTTTAATGAACATGGCTCTCTACATTTTTCTGTCCTTTATAGGCCTTAGTATATTTCAAATTTTTACTATCTCTCCTAATCCTTGATCTACCAACCCTTTACACAAGGTTGTTAGGTAAGTCATGTACAGTTTTGCTCTGTCCATCTGACCTTCAACATGTTTTGTCAATATCAAGTTTTACAATCGTTTTTTAATTTTTATAATGAGGTCTCATTATAAGCTCAAATTTTAAGTGATATTAAGCATAAGTGATCTTTTAGTTTACATTTTCTCTAAAACGTTATTGCTACTCACATGTTCAGTCTAGAGTATCCTCAGTATCCTTCTGTAGAACCAAATTTTTGTTGATTCATCTCTTCTTTCTGTGTGGAGGTTGTCCAGCATTCACTGCCATAACACTGGCAAGTAATTCTGGATGCTCATCATGGAGACACTCTGAAAGTACAAATCTTTGCAAAATAATGAATAAAAATTATCAGTTTGGAGATGACTCCAAAGAAGGACTTTGGCATTGTATCTACTGATTGGATTAACATATCTCTTGATTGATTAAAAGAGATGAAAGGTAATAATTGAATTCTCTTGTGCTATTATTCATTATTTTGCAAAGATTTGTACTTGTAGTAAAGATAGGTCAAAACTGTTCTCAACAATGATGATGGCTGTATGGAGAATGACTTGTCTGGTGTATGAGATTAATGCCAGAATAAGTTACAAAATTCTTTTCCAGAAGACAAGACAAGATAAGATCCAAAACAAACATGAAAATCAAATTACCTATGAGTAGCACTGGAAAGTTCTCAGCCTGATCAAGACGGGATTCAAAATTATCTCTTATCTCTGATTATTTGTTATTATTTTGGAATGTATGTGAGGCCAATAACTTTTAGGCATCCCCACTTTAAACTTATTTGTAACAGCATTCACCCTGGGAAGGTTGAGCCAGCCTTTTCCTGTTTCATGGGACTTTTTGGCTCCACAAGCAACCTCCAACCACATGTGATGTGAAGATTTTCTCGCAAAAGGTTGCCAATTTTTACTGTTGCAGACTGGTTGCCAACCAAGGCTATAGAACCCAATCTGTACTCCTATTTATTCATAGCTTGGGGAAGAACAGATAAATTCATATCTTCCCAAGGGCATTAGCATGTAAATGAATGTAATGAATTCGACTGAAAGTAGAACTTGTCTCTCCAATTCATTAATCCAAGCCGCTATCCATTACTCCATCATGCCTCCATCGAAGTCACTATTCATTACTCCACCATACCACCTTCCAAGCTGCTATCCATTACTCCACCATGTCTCCATCCAAGTCACTATCTATTACTCCACTGTGCTCCCATTCAAGTCGCTATCCATTCCTCCACCATATCTTCATCCAAGCCGCTATCCATTACTCCACTGAGTGTTCATCCAAGTCACTGTCCATTACTCCATCATGCTTCCAACCAAGCCACTATTCATTATACGACTGTGCATCCATTCATGCTGCCATTCATTACTCCACCATGCCTCCATCCAAGCCACTATCCATTACTCCACCATGCCTCTATTGAAGCTGCTATCCATTACTCCATCATGCCTCCAATCAAGCTGCTCTTCATTACTCCCCTATGTTTCTATCCAGATCATTCTCCATAACTTAACCATGCCTTCTTCAAAGTATTACTACTAATTTCTTCCTTCTTTTACCACCAAGTTTGTTTTTTACTTTTTAGCATAGTATATGAATATTAGAAGAAAAAGTTTTCATTTTTGCATAAGAGATTTTCAAGATTCTTAATAAGATGACTGAATGAAGCTACTGGCTTGTCAGTAGAATTTATTCTATCCAAACTGCAGTGAGTACCATTACCATATATAAGCAAGAGCTGCCCAGTTTTCACTTTCCCACTACAATCAAGTGCAAAAGCACCTCTGCATCCTTGAGAACTACTTCCCCAAGGAGAAACCATTGCTACCCACTCACTGCTCTATTGCTATTTTCATGGAAAGTGCTCAGTAAAAATACTGCATTCCTTAGTTCCCCCAGTTCTAACCTTCATGGCTGAGACTTGCCATGCTACCCTCATTCCCTTCATATTTCATTAATGTGATGTAAGTTCTACTCAGGCAGCTTCTTCCTATGAGCTGCTGCTTTATAGACTCACCTCCCAAGAAAATGCTTCCCTAATCACTACAATCTTAACTTTTCAAATCTGAGGTTAACCATTATCTTCCCAACATACCTTTATAAACAGTGACCCTTTTTCTATAACTCGACCTTGAGTGACTCGTAGGCCTTGAACAAGTGAAATCATTGTCAAAAAAACCCCTCTCCTCTGAAAAGTGCCACTCCTTAAAGTAGACACTTGCAGACTGAAGTATAAACCTGTTATGTAGAAAAACTGATTCACATTCTCTGTACTTATGGAAACATGGGCTCATCTATCCACTATGAGTAGAATGTCTGTTCATTGAACAGGGACAAAAAGAGTCACAAAGGTATAGCATTTTTCAGTCATGTGCTTGTCACACTGAACTATTGTATTCTCAATGTATGTTCTTACTTCTTCACTCAACCTTTTCTTTCCAGTGTTTTCCTTACAGTCTCACAAATCAGTGACTATGAATCTGGACATATGTCTATATCTCTATTATTTTGTGCTTTTTGTCCTACAGCAATTAATGTCATTAAATTAACAAACCCAATAAAATGTGTGATACAAATATTCACATTTCGAACATAAACTACTAATCTTCTTTGCATATTGTGCAGTTTTGCTAATATGCCAATTCACAGAACAGAATCTTGTCTGGAAGAAATTTCCCAAGGAAATCCATCTTTCTTTCAAAACTCTCTTTCATCAAGAAACCCTTCTCTCTTTCAAAACAAATATCTTTTAAAATTTATTAACTAAATGTTTAATAATATTTCATTCCGAGAATACAAAAAATCTCATATGGAAACCTAGAAGAGAAACCCATTTACTAAATTAGAAATTTAAAAATATGTTAAATGTTTAGAATGATTATGTTTAGGGCTTCTGGAATTTAAAATCTCTGCATTGGATAAAATTCATTAGTTGATTAATTATCTGTTCAACTTGAAACTTGTTTTTCTGTTATCAAATTTTAATACCTTAATGTAGCTGTTTCTATATGATTCATGATGACATGACAATGTTTGAAATAAATTCAGATTATTTTAGACAGAGAAGGTCTTGAAAAGATGGGAATGATTACAATTTTATGAAACAAATATTAATGATGCTGATTTTGGTACCTCTGAAATGATTTTCATTGAATGCTAAAAATCAGGAGGGAAACAATTCTTTTTTTTTTCTCACAGAACATATTCTTAGGTGTCTAATACAAGGAGAGATTTAATAATCAAGGACATAAGAATTATTTTCAATACACAATAAAGGAAGGTATCTTAATAAATGTTGGCTTTGAAAATAATTTAAAGGATTAAAAAGTATAAAATTAACAAATAAACTAGTTTTAATATTTTCTATATTTCTGAGATTAAATAATATCTATATTATTATTTGGACTTTTCTCCTCATCTTTATTGCCATGTTCATGACATTTCAACTGGTGATTGAAATTTCAAACTAAACTTTTTTATTTCAATTACTGGGGTATATTGTTCTCATTCCATGAGCCATGCCACTTCTAGATGTTATCTCCCTTTAACTCAACTCTCTAAGTTATTAGTCTTCATATGTTTTTTGTGGTCAGCAAGATTCTTCAGTAAAAAAATAAACTTCCCTCTAATCTATCCAGCACCTAGAAGTAATAATTTAGCATTTATAATGAAAATAGAAATATAGTATATTAAGGCACATTTCTGTTAGATAATTGTTAATAAATAAAAGTCCTCACTGGGTGCTCAGTACATGTGACATTGTGGCAAACGAAACTAATTTTAGCAGATTATCATATTGCAATTTAGTAGGATGTGGGTCATTTGGCACTTTTTAAACATTTGTATTGATAGAATGCAAATTACAAATTGGAGATATCAAAATCAAACAAGTACAGCAATTTAAATATCTGGGATGTGTGTTTTAAGAGAGTACAGAAAGTGTGACAATTAAACTGAAAATAAATAACGATAACCAAAGATGCATTCTAAAAGATAAGCAGTGTTAAGAAATATAAAGATTTCATTTGAAACAATGAAAAGAGTACTGAATTATATAATATCAGTCTTCCTATATAGCAGCAAATGCTAGAAAATCTCATAGATGAGTTAAAGACTGTGGTTCTACAGAAGGATACTGAGAGTATCATAGACTGAACATGTGCAATGATAAAGTTTTAGACCAAATTAAAACAAAAAGGAATCTTATACATAACATGAGAAAAAGACGGTTGAAATTTCTAAGGCACATAATGAGGAAAAAGGGCTTGAAAAGATTGATTCTTACACAACAGACTGAAGGCAGAGAGACAGAGGTAAACAACACATAACCCACTTAGTGAGTAAATGAATACTGAAACAAGGTTTAAGAGAGATAGCAAAAACACAAAATTTATGAAAAGCTACAAAAGACAGGAAATTGTAGAGAGTCATTATTATGTATGTTCTTAAGGAATATAGCACATAGAAGATTCACATAATTTTTATAATAGGAATAAAAATAATGATAATATTGCACTTATAAATTATTGTGAGCTGCAATTTCTTTGATAAGTATTGTGATATATTAACTGACATTCACAAGTATTCACAAGTCTCTTAATAAGTCTTTTAATGTTACATTGATTGTTTCTCTTTTGATAATCTTAAGATCTGCAAATTGGGTAATACAAATATATTACTACACTTCCAGAGCATGTAGGTGTATTTAATCACTTGTTTTCAAATTTTGAATTAGAGAATGTTTTCAAATTTTGAATTAGAGAATGTTTTCAAATGTTTTAAAAGCTGTGTGAGAAAAGCTTAGCTATGAAAGCTGCTAAGTGATATAATTTTTCAGCCTATTAAAAAGTGAGCTAATGTGAGAGTCTTAATGTTGTTTATATTGTCATTTAATGTATATGACAATGGAAAGTTCATTCTTTTCATGATGGACTACATGTTTTCTATTAGATTCTTATCTGGATACATAGAGTAAAAGTTATTGTTATGCATTATTCACCATTTCTCAGCAGTGGAGTAATGCATAGCAGCTCAGAGAGCTGAGTTCAAATTCTAGTCGAGTTCATTACATGTACTTATGTGATAATATGCTTGGAAAAGGTATGTATCCATGTCTTCTCTTCCATTATATTTTCATGGGTAAAATAGCAATACTATGTCTTTTGGCTGATGGCTAGTCTAAGAGAAGAAAAAAAAGCTATGAATTCAAAAGCAGCTTGGGCTGATCTTGACTGGGAAACACTACTTCAACAGCAGCTGCAGTACATATGGTACCCCTATAAACCTAATGGCTTATGAGATTTGTGATTTAAAACTGATATTGGTGTGGCATTGATGTACCAAGTTAAAATTCTTGGTTATTATGTTGTATTTACTTTTGCACTTATGCCCTTGAAAATGGTATGAAACCATCTGCCAGGTAGAAAGGTCTCAGTCTTTGATGCAACCAGGCTAAAAGAAAAGGAATTCTGAATTCCAAACTCTGGCGAAGGCAATGGGAAAGCACTCAACTATTTTCCTAAAAATTCATGATACTTCACAGATAATGAAGAAAAACGTTTAAGACACTTTAATGTAATGTTACAATTTTTAAAATTCTCCTCTCTCTTTTATATGTATCTGAAGCATTAACAATATGGTAGCTTCCAATCTGATACAGGAAATGAAAAGCACACCATGTCCCTGACCACTAGCATACCAAATATAACCTGTCAATAGCTAAACTTCTTTAAAAGCCCAGGTCTTTCATATTAAAAGGTACAAATAAGCTGACAAGAAAGTCTGTGGTCAAGAAAAGGAAATAATTCTAAATAGACAGACATTGTAAGAATGGCTTTAGCCATCAGATTTAGAGCATCACTAAAAATAACCCCAGAAAACTATGTCAAGTTAATTTCACTACTTATCTCAAGGTTACTGTGGTCACACTTTGAATCAAATTATGAAAATAATGGATAACCATATTTACTCCAGCATAACTATCCTCTTTTCTATATGGCATGTATGATCTAGAAAGATCAAGCTGATAATTTTCTTACTCATTTCACCTCTCAATATCTGATTATCTAATTTGAATCTTCTGGATTGTTATGTTGTCAAGAGGGATACTAACCAGAAGCCTGTATTACCAAGGACTTGTAGAAGACTGTCATGAATGTAACAGCTAAAATGGATGACTGCTTGCTCCAAACATGCAATCATTTTGTCGTTTCAAGGTCAGCTGTAAGGCTGAGGATAGTTTTATTGAATATTTTTAATGTTTTTTTTTTTAAATTGAATCTGCCATACAATTTTATTCATGAAAATATTATCATGACTGGATATGGTTATGAAATCCCTATGCAACTGAGTACCTGACCACTTGCCTCCACATATCTGGATTGAAAACTGGAGAGATATTTATTCAAGCATAGCATGTCTTAGGCAAGTAGAGCTTGTAGAACCCATCCCCCTTCTGGTTAAATCACAGTTAATCTTCTCTAATTTGAGGGCTCACCTTGGTCACAGACACATGGTTGTTGATTCCATTGAGGGAACTCACCACCCTGGCCATTTACTTCAGTTTAGGAAAATCTCTACCCAGTAATACCACATGACCACTTCACTAGCTGCATACTTATCTATAGAGCTCAGTCTACTCCATTGTGCTAATGAATGTTTTCCCCAATAAGAAACTATATTCAACCTTTGACAGGAATTGATAATCCTGCTTGATATCTAACCACCTTATCACTAGAAAAGTTTAGTGTACAAACCAGTTCAGTTACTGATAATGTAACTAAGCAGCAGGCAGAACTAGATTACAACATACGAGTAACAATTGTAGAGTGACTTGACATAAGTGAAAAATATAATATTCATTTTTTAGATGATCTTTGTTTTTGTTTTTATAGTATATATTTTTCTCAATTCCCTGGTGCCCTCTGCATGCACACACACACACACACACACACACACACACATATATATAGTGCATAATTGTGATAATGTTTAGCACCAAAGTTATTGTCTTTTTTACTGATAAAATGTATTTGGGAAAGCAGGATTTTTATCATAAAATGCTCGATATCGGAGTGGAAATAAAGTGTTGATAAGCACAAAGATGTTGTCACTTTAGCTGAGCAAGGTTCATGCAAACTTCAACGTTTTGTGAGGACACTATTATAATGTTCTCACTCATCAGGGCTAGTTTGCCAGTAGGTCCCATTTTTTGTGGTCTTGTTTGCAATTGGTTGATTTTCTTTTTAGTTATTTTTCTTTCTTATTTTTTTTCTGCAAGTGTTTGATTTATTTATCACAATGGTGTTTTCACAATACTTTGAAGTTGGCATAAACCAGCTCAGTTAAAGTGACTAATTCTTTGTACTTATATATATTCTAGTTTTTTTGAAACTGTGAAATTAATTACAACTGGCCTAGATCAATATATCTTACTAAAGAAAAAGCGTACCTCCTGACAGGAATCCTGAGATGTACTAAAAATAATCTAAGCTTACAGCACCTGGTACTGACAAGGCTCAATGTTGCTTAACTTTGTTGATTGTACAGTAACCAATCTTTCAACATGATATAGCCATAAACTTTTGAATATAGAGTAGGCAATTTTTCAGCACTGCCTGACTCAGAGATTGAACTCACACATATCAGGTAACCATGTATTATTATTTGCACTATTTACATTCAAAATCAGTAGAAACATGGCAAGCAATAACTGAGCAGTAATAAAAAATAAGAACTAAACAAGATATCATTAGACATGGACAGTGAAATGAGACAAATTCAATCACAAAAATCAAATAAATATTTTAGTATGGAATTCCCTACAGGTTACCTGGGTTGACCTCAACATGATAAAGGCTAACAGGTACAATGACTGAAAAGTTGTGATGATAACAACAACAAGATGATGACAATAGTTGGAATGTGCATTGTGTAAATAATAACTCCTCATCCTTGGAATTAAAAGATAACAACAAAAATGAAGACAATACTCTGAATGTAAATAGTATAAATAATTAATATTCTTTATGTTAAATAAAATAATTCAGTGAGAAAATTTAAGTATTTTTTAAAGTGTTGATTTATGCAAGCAGTTTATCAAACTGTTTTTTCAAAATTTCTAAGAAAAATTTTTTAGACAGAATTTCAATTGAGTTGCATAATTATTGATAAAAATAATCCTCCCTATTATAATAAAGACTGTTTTGTATTTATTTGTGTGTATGTATGTATATATATATATATATATATATACACTCAGACACACACATAATATATATTCTTCTCCATTTTTCACTCTACTCTTATGCAACTCTCTTCACACCAGCATTCCCATCCTTCTCTTGCCAATTCTCTGACACTCCCTGTAACCAGTTCCTCTTTGGTTACTCTTTCTCTTCATTCTCCGCCTATGTAACCCTTCACTCCCCCTGCACACCAGTGGCAGTACTGCCTTGTTTGGGGTGAAATGATTAAGAAAAAAAAATTATATATTTCTCTCCTGCCACACTCATCAAGAGAGAGAGACCATAGAGAGGCAATGTCAGCACAGTTCATTCTCTTTACTACTGATGATTAAACATTACTTCAAGTTATGAAATCTTATGTCGCACACTTGCTCTTTAACAGTGCTTTACTTTATTTATTTTGCAATAATTAGGTCCTTGAGTCATGAAGAATATATATATATATACTCTCTATTATAGAAAAGCTGCTGTGTATTTGTATGTTTATATATATATTGTTGTAACCCTAAAAGTTTTTTGTATGAGTAATCACCAAAACAGAGATTGGAAATAATCATATATCAACAAGTACAAGACTTCCACAATGCATGAAGTAGATACACTGCTAATCGGTATAATCACTCTACTTATCTTCAATAGTGTCCACATATTTAAGAGGGTAGGAATATTCCATTCCTGTATATATGTATGATACAACACACATATATATATGTATATTCCTCCTCTCCCACTCAGCTGTTTGGATTGTTTGGGTTTTTTTCTTATGTCTTAATGTAAATTACTCAGTAGTAGGTACATCAGTATATATGTTACCATCATTTTAAATGGCATATAAATATTTTGCATTCATTTTTTGGTGGTATTGGCCTAGTTGTATAATATAATCAAGATATATTTTACACTTCAAATTTATTGATATCTAAATTGCAGAAGAGAACAAGGAAAAAATTTAGATATGTTTTTTCACAATCTAAGATCATTGAAATGCATAGATCACTTTTATGTTAGGAGTAAAAGAATAATATAATCCCAGACATCGATGACTCTAAATATTATTTTTATCTTTCTTTTCCAACTAGGTGCCAGATAAATGTTATCTCTTTTTAGTTGGGTCTTTATCTTTTCAGGTGAAGTTTAGTCGTAATTTCCAGAACATCTCAGGCAGTTTATAAATGGGAATATTTAATTTTTACATTTTTTCTAAAGCCATAACTAAAATTGTAAAAATTGTAATATTAATATTTCTTAGTCTTGCAAACTTAATTCTGTAAGTGAAAAATGACTTTTAGTAAACTTGTATGTGAAACAAAGTTTTTATATTTCTTAATTGCAAAATGAGGATAGTTTTAGTTCAAACTTACTTGTTTTTCCTCAAATTATCTTTGTTAACTAATCTCCTTTTTTATATGCCATATTCTCTTAGGACATAACAATCATGAACCTCCACAACTTTCTAACAAATACGAAATTTAACATTTTTAAAAATTCAGATTTCTGTTTTTTGCCCTTTCCTAGAATACTTGAAGCAAGTCTACAAATACTGAATAAAAACAACTAGTCTTCGTTATTTGATTAATTAGTGAGCGTTTTTACATATACCAAATTAGATATTGCTTAAGGTCAAATAACAACAAGTCTCCAGCACCTTTCTCAGTATCTTTGCAAATCCTAACAACACTATGATCTGTTAGTCTTGGCCCTTTCTTGGACTTCCAACTTGTTCAATCTCATTTCCAGTACTTTTGGTAGAGTTCCAACTGTGTCTGTCATTATGATCATGACCCTAGCCTAATATATTTCTCAACTCCCAACTATTTCTGGTATTTTTCCAAATATTCATGTTCATGCCCATATCTATGATTTGGCAGATCCTTCTTCTCTATATTCCTAATTATCAAATTCACAATCTGCTTTTATTCTTTAACCAATTTGGAAATATTTTTCTTTTTATTTGTTATTTACTTCATTTAACAGTAGAATATGAATTATGCTTTACTGCAAATTACTTGAAACAGTATCTTTGTTATTTCAATCAGAATGTTTCAGCTGGACATTAAACCAGTAAAAACATTACAATAAAATAAAAAAGAAACAGATATTGATCAAGATAATGATGCTAAATAACTACCATCATCATCACCATAATAATATATTAAGACCTTGATGATTTTTCATGAAAAGTAATGTTTTACTTACAAAATTAATAAGAAACATGGCACTGAAAGTACTGTCCATCACTAGTGACTACTTTTGCCATTTCAGCACCATTTGAATTCCACATTGGAAAAATGACACATTTTTTAGGCTAACCAAAAGTTTACCTGTTTTTTGGCATCTTCATAAGAATGAAAGTGTTGCTCAGCCAGGCCATGTGTCATCGGTTGAAACAAGTGATAATCAAATGGGGCAATATCTGGTGATTTTGATATCTTTAATTTGTAGTTCTTATCTTAAACTAATCTTCTTGCTAACAGTCAGATATTATGTTTTTTTACAGTTAGTGGTTAATCCTTTCTTCTTGCTTTCCTTTACCAACTTTCCTTATAAGTTCCTGCTGTTTTCTATTCTGTGTCTGCCATCAACACAGTAATATCTTCATATTGTGTGTTGCTAATATTGTCTGCAACTAGTGACCCATTTTTGTCTGCCAGCCAGAAAATCTGTTTATGAACCAGTATTTGATTCTTTAAAAACATTTTTTATGACTCAAAAAATGTTCTATACCATTTTAAAAATTTCACATTTATGTTTTGCAGAATAGAATTTTTAAAAAATGAGGATATTTAATTGATTGCCTTGCTTCTTTCAATAGAAATACACTTGTCATCTTGCCAGGTACTCCATGAAAGAATTACCCACTGTATCAGTTGGCCAAACTGATTGATTTATGAAAAACCATAAAATATTTGGGTTTAATTAAAATGTTAAAAATTCTAGAAAATATTATGCCCCCCAAAAATGATAAATTGATTTTATATATATCAAAAAAGTTTACCTAAAGCATATCTTATAAAAAAATTGGCATATGTCCATAAAAACACCCTTTCAATTGAGTGAAAGAAAAACAATGTATGACACATCAAATCTCATATAATGGTTATTTGTTATATAAAAATATAACGCACACACGTACATGCGCACACACACACACACACACACATACATATATATTTTGTAACTCTAAAAGGTTACTGCATGAGTAATCACCAAAACAGAGGTTGAGAATAATAGTACATCATGAGTACTAGACTCGCACACTTCATGAAGTAGATACACAGCTAGTGAACTGCTAGTCAGTATAGTCAATCTCCTCTACTACTCCAATACTGTCCACATATTTAAGAAGAGAGGCACATTTCATTACTGTATATAGGTAGGTTTATAAAAATACTTACATATACACCCTCCTGATATATATATTTATTAATTTACATCGCTATATATATGTGCATAGAAATAATGACAATTAGGAATGTGTTCAGTGACACCAATCTAAAACCAAAACTCGGAGTTTCACATTAATCATGATCTTCAGATGATTAAGATCAAAGGATAAAGGCTAAAAGAAATACCTTAACACCTCATACATGCCAGGAAGAGTGAGCCAAGAGTTGAAATTAGTCACCCACACAGGAGTAAAAGAAAATGAGCAAAGGAAAAATCCCCTAGAGATACATCAAACAAGTCTAGGAAACTCAATTCTAAACAAGAAATGTTTTAGGGGGATTGTTATAAATAAATAAAAATGAAATGTCTACTTGTTTTATCCCAAATGTGAGTTTCATAGAGAAATATCAAATAATGGATGTGATCTCTGTAAAACTCAAATAGTGATAAGTATACATTTAATTTTACTGATTACTGTTAAGGATCTATCTATAGATTGTAAGAACTATGTCACCTTACTTTAAAAATGTTATCTTCCAGAAATAACTTAATCAAGCATTTGTTTTTTGGCAATATACTCTTCTTGTTTTATATATAAGTGTTTGTGTTTACACATTTTGGCTGACCCAAACTGTGGATAAAAGAGAATTCAATGAGGAACAGGGCCATTACTCAGTTAATTTTGTTCTATGGTAGGCACCTTACAGTATTTTTGCTAAGAAGGTTATTTCTGTTGAAGTGATCAATGATATTCTTGTTGATGATGGAACATAATGTGTGCTAATGATGCAGAAGAGGTTGATAGGAAAATATTGTGACAGAGATGAGTGCTCACCTGCATCCTTGTCAATAGTGCATACAGATAATACCTTCCATAGACTTGAGAAACATTTTTCTTTCAGAAAGCAGTTAAACAATTTTACCAAGACTGAAGATAGCTCTAGGGTAAGGTTCCGAAAAGGATTCACAAGAATTTTATTTAGACCAATAGTCTTCACAGAGTTAAATATTTTGATGAGTTTCAAAACTTCTTGAGCTAAGAGAAATAACAGTTTGAGAAGTTTGTGCTCCATGAAAAGGAGGAAGTTAGCTGATGGCTCTTCTCATGTATCATTGTTAGAGTCAAAGAGCTTAGCCTCATCTAACTACGATGAGAAAAACCACTTATTTTATATAGCTGATGGTTAAAATAAAAAGAAGACAGTTGATATTTCTGAGAAGGGCCTGGAAAATGTAATACTCACAGGATGATTCAGGAAGGTGAGTAAAACTATGAGTAACCTATCTAATGAGCTTGTGAATGAATAACAGATTGAAAACAAAAAGTTATGGTAAAGAGTCAAAAGTTGCTACAAGTTAACAAAAAGTTGTGGGAAGCCATGATCTCTCACATCCTAAAGGATCACAGCACATCAAATAAATAGGAGCAGGTATACATATTCAATTGCTAGCCTGTTCCTGAAAATATTTGTAACACAAATGATTTTATTTACAATAGATCATGTCATACTTGTGATTCTGTATTTGATTGCAATGAAAATTACACTACCTTAACTTTGAGATTTGTCAATAAGGCTAATATCCATTACTTGTTTCACCTTCAAGCAATGATCTGATTTATTATTTGAACCTCATCCTAGAAAGAGTCACATAATCCTTTTCACTTTGATCTGTAGTCTACTATATGAGATTTTTTTTCTTTCATATTTGAATATGACTTTCAATGATGCTTGAGTATGATTTTCAGGAGATAATGAGTTTCTTCCTAATTTATTTAAACTTTTTGTAAATTTTAGAGAGAACAGGAGCTGGTTCAAAAGTACTTTTTTAATACTTTTGCAGAGATATCATCAGACCTGCATGCTTGTAGTTATCCAGTTTAATAATAGCAGAAAAAGTATATAGTATATAAGAATACTGGCAACATCATCAGTAATATTTGAACGCTTAAGCCTATTTAGATAATGAGCATTAAAATCATAAAACACAAATGATCTTTGCTGAAGAATATTTAGAGATAACCACTTCTATACTGTCACATATTTTGTCTAATATATTATTGTTCTGAAAAGGAGAGTAATAAAGAAAAAAATAGCTAACAGTGCAATAAAGAAAGTCAAAATCTTGTCAAAGAACCATTCAAAGACTTAGCTAAAGAAAATGCAATGTGTCACTCTCCTAGAGGTTAGCATTAACCATGCTGATGAAAACAAGAAAGGTTGTTAATAAAAAAGACAGTTTCAATCTAGAAAAAGTATAATAAGCAAGCTATTTCTTGTCCCAGTCAACAGACTCAGTCATTCTTGAGATCAGCTGCCAATTTGGACTTATCAAATTTACCAGAATTACCATTATGATAAAGGTAAATAGTTGTGTCAATACCAAGTTGAAAATTAATAACATTAAGGATTTTGATGAAAATTAGGAAGAATATTGATCCAAGTATAGAGCTCTGAGACACATCTGCATCAATGTAAAAATATTTAGAAGAGTAGCCATTCAAGACATCTTTCATTTTTCAACTTGGTAAAAAAAATAAAGAATTCTGAAACCTGTCAAATACCTTCAAGATATCAAAAGTAATAGCCTGGGCTTCACCATTCATATCAAACATTTGACACAGTCTTTTGGCAATAATCATTAACACATCAGCAGTTGATCTAGAGAAATAACAGCTATATTGTTTGCCAGAAAGAAGATCCTGTGAAGTGAGATGCTTAACCAACCAGGAGTTGATTAAGACCTCTAGGTAGAAGGCTAATAGTTTGATAGAAAGATCAGACAGTTTGCTTGAGTTCTTAAAAACAGGGTCTACAGAAGAGAATTCTCAGCCAGCAGAAAAGCAAGAAGCAGCAAAACACTTAACTAACAGAAACAAATAACACAATATGAGATATTGTGTTACTCTTTACTGACAATAATCTAAAACTAAGTGTTAAGTGCAAATCACTGCATAACAATAACTTCATGAATTTCTGTGCTTACTATAAAATATCTGATAAATTTAACATTTATAAAATTTAATAAATTATCATCAACAGGATTACAATATTACAAGCATATTCTATATGAAATAGAATGAAATAAGCATAGAAAAAAATATAAATTACTTTAGTCCACATTTCAGAGAAATAATTTCAAAGAATATATATATAAAAAAATAAATAAATTTTGCTTATCTGTTGGTGGCAACATGTTTTATTCTACACTGTTCAGAATGTCTGCCTTTTGCAATGGTTGAAAAACAAAAAGAGAGAAAGTTTTGATTTTTGTTTCTTTTGGTAGTGAAATATTTGTTCTGATGCATCATTTAAATATTTTCTGATTGCTTAAGTTTTAATTTTTCTTTTATTATTATTTTGGTTCCAGCCTACAACATAGTCTAGTAATAGGGGTTGGGGTTTATTTATTGCTATCAATACAGACTTTTATTATGAGTAAAAGTTAACATATTTCCTGTAACCAGTCTCAAATAAAGTTGTTCTTTATCTCCTCTTATCTTCAACCAAGAATTTCAATTAATATCCCCCTCTAACAAGTGACCCCTTTTCACTAAAGAATGGAAATTAATGTCTTTCTTATTCTATGTGCCTTGGCCTTTCAGAACGTAAGCAATCATGGCTTTCCATGTCTCCCTATCCCTGGTGGCCCTTAGCATGCTTTCACCTATTACGTCACACATCCCCCATTCTGTCATTCACCTGATCAGGCCCTTCAAATATGTTATCTGCTGCTTTCCTCTGTCTCTTTTTCTCTCTATCTGGCCTGTTAGTATCAGGTTTGTCAAACCCTCCTTCCTCATTACATGTCCCAAGAACTTTAGCTGTCTCTTCCTGATGCTCAGTATTAATTTTCTTTTCATTTCCATCCTTTACAAGACCTCATCATTGCTCACATGCTCAATACATGATATCCACAGCATTATTCTGTAGAACCACAAAGATGAAGTTTTTCCTTCATCTTTGATGATATTGTCCAGCATTCACTACCATATTGATAAACTGACATCACATATCAATCCAGTACTCTTTTCTTTGATTCTAGTGAAATTTTCCCATTTCTTAATACTTTACTCAACTTCTGAAACACATCCTTTGCCATGCCAACTCACCTTTGAATCTCTGTGTTGCACTTTCCGTCTTCTGTTATAATGTTTCCCAGGTATTTAAACTTTTGTGCCTACTTGATTTTAGTATCCCCCACCTGTATTTGGCATTTTGGGCTGCTCTTTTGCTGATGACCATGTATTTGGTTTTCTTGCAGTTTATTTGTAGTCCTTTCTAGTCACTCTCTTCAGCTACCTTCTGTAGGAGATCTTGTAGTTTCCTTTGTGTGTCTGATAACAGCACTGTATCATCTGCGTACCTTATAGAATTCAAATTGTGGCCTCTGATGACAAATTCTATCATAATATCTAAGGTCCTCAGAATAGTCTTGCTGTACAAGTTGAATAAATCTGGTGAAATGACACATCCTTGTCTTACACCCCTTTCTATCTTTGTATATCTGCTGAATTGTTTGCTGAGAGAATGCGACAGTGCAGGACTATTGGAGGATTTGCAAACAAGTGCTCAACAATAGGAAATCCTCAATACCTCCTTTAATCCAGGAATTTGAGGTTCTCACTCAGCTTTGTCCGCAGATTCTCATCCAACTCCACATTCGACTCGTCCAGAGTACACCCACCCGACTTCTCTATTAGAACTGAGGCCAAACTGCACGATGTATATATTACCCCGACAGTCGTATCCAGAGTAATTTCAAAACTTGACCCCCATAAGGCGTGTGGAGATGATGGAGTCCCGGTGATAGTCCTTAAGAAGTGTGCTCCTGAACTTTCGCTTGTCCTCTCTAAACTATTTAACTACTGCCTTTCTGCTTCCTTCTTTCCTGCACGCTGGAAGTTCTCTTCAGTTGTTCCTGTATTTAAGAACTGTGGTGAACCCTCGGACCCATCCAACTATCACCCTATCAGTCTTTTACTGATATTCAGGAAAGTATTTCGAGGCTATGATCAATGCTGAAATAGTTCATCATCTCACTGCCCACAAACTCTTCTCTGACAGGCAATATGGATTCCGCTTTGCCAGGTCCACAGCTGACCTTCTAACAACTGTGATGGAGTACATGCTACAGGCCCTTGATGAGTCTGACGAGGCTCGCACGGTTGCTCTGGACATCTCCAAGGCTTTTGACAGGGTTTGGCACTCTGGCCTCCTATGCAAACTATGCGGTTATGGTATTACCGGTCGCCTGCTTGACCTAATCCAATCTTTCTTAAATAACCGCAAAATGAAGGTCGTTCTGAATGGGCGTGCCTCTTCGTCCTACAGCACGAATGCTGGTGTCCCACAGTGCTCTATCCTGGGCCTGACACTCTTCCTTATTTTCATCAATGACCTCCCAGATGAGATCAAGTCCCAATTAGTCATCTACACAGATGACACTACAATATACTCCCGCACCAGTAAGAAACCTGTTGTGGCGGACAGACATAATCTCACTGCTGACCTTGAATGGGATCTACACTCTGTGGTGAACTGGGGCAAGAAGTGGCTTGTCAACTTCAATTCATCTAAGACCAAGCTGTTGTCTGTCAACCATTACAGGCAACCTCTCCTGCCTCCCATAAGCATGGACCAAATGATTCTCCCGGAGAGCAATACACTATGCCTCCTCGGACTTACCCTGTCCTCAGACCTCAAATGGAACCACTATATTGAATCCATAGCAAAATCTACTGCTAAGAAGGTTGGGTCACTATGTCGATCCAGAATGTTTTTTCCACCTGAATCCATCCTGCATATATATAAGTCAACCATCCATCCATGCATGGAGTACTGCTGCCATTTATGGTCAGGCGCCCCTGCCGTTCTCCTCAGTGTTCTTGACAGGCTCCAAAGGAGAGTGTGTAATGTGATAGGTACTGATCTGGCGGCTCGACTGCAGCCACTTCCCCATCGTCGAGATGTGGCCTCCCTTTGTCTCTTCTATAAATACTTTCATGGCTTCTGCTCCAACGAACTTATGTCACTGGTGCCTCCTCAACAGGTGTTTACTTGTGCAACCAGACTGGCA
Organism: Ascarosepion bandense; assembly: GCA_037127315.1. Taxonomy (NCBI): domain Eukaryota; kingdom Metazoa; phylum Mollusca; class Cephalopoda; order Sepiida; family Sepiidae; genus Ascarosepion; species Ascarosepion bandense. The sequence continues at coordinate 422,769 of JBBBDQ010029107.1, read as the reverse complement.
ACTGGACCCCACCCATTCACAGTCAGGTTAGCCAAATGCAGACGACAATTCTACTCCTGCAGCTTCTTCTCTCGCACTTCCTGCCTGTGGAACTCGCTCCCGTATTCTTGCTTTCCTGATGGCTACAACCTCCAGAAATTTAAATGCAAAGTCAATACTCATCTACTAACCACTGGACTCTAGCTCTCTCCCCATCCCCATATAACTTTCCCTTTCTCTCCACCTATGTATTTGTCATCGCACCTGCTTTCTCAGTTTTCTATTGTTCCTTTCTTTCTAGTTTGTACTCCTCACTCTTTTCTAATTAATCTTTTTACATTTATGTAGCCCCCTGCACATCAGTGGCATTTCCGCCTTGCTCAGGGTGAAATGATTAAAAAAAAAAAAATTCATTAAATGTCTATATGCAGGCAGTTTGCTGCTAGTAAAGATTCTTGATTACTCTTATGTCTTTCCCAAATTTGTTGAGCATCTCCATCAATTCTTTGTGCTGTATTTTGTCAAATTCCTTTGCATAATCAATAAAACATAGGTACAATTCCTTCTTCTTTTGTATTGCGCATCATAAATATGGTGTTCCTTGTTCCAGTGTCTTTGACGAACACACACTGTTTTTGTCCTATCTCTGACCTAATTCTGCTTCTTGCTCCATTCATCAAGATTTGAACAATCAGTTTTGTAATGTGGTTCATTAAATTGTTTGGAGTTCACACTCGTTTGCACCTGGCTTCTCAGGCAGTGCTATGAAGATCAACTTGCTTAGGTTATCTGGTATTACACCACTATTATAAATTTCATTTATTATTTCTGTATTTTTCTCTATGCCAAATTCTTTCTGCACTATCAGCAGCTCTATTACAATGCCATCTGGTCCAGCTGCTTTGTTTCTATTCAGTTTGGCCATTGCAGCTTCTACTTTGAACTTTAATATTTCCAGTCCATCCTCATCTTTGTGTATTATTGGTTGCTCTCTCTTGTCATGGAGACTATCTTTTATACATTCTTCCCATCGCTCGAGTATTTCATCTTTCTCCAGTATGATTGTTCCATCCTTGGATTTTATACATCCTGTTGCTGAGCAGGTTTTTGTCCTGTCAGTTCTCTTATTTCTTTATGCATGTCTTTTTTATTAGTCATGCTCAATCTCTTTACTTCTGCACATTTGTCGTTGAGCCATCCCTCTTTAGCCTGTCTGCATTTGCTTCTTATTTCCTTGTGTAGTTTCCGTATTTCATTCCATATCTTGGCATCATTCTCTGGCTCTTTTGCATCATGTTGAGAATCTCTTTAATCATCTACTCATTTTTGCTTCAGGAAATTGTAGAGAGCCATGTCCTGAGGAGACATGGCATATAGAAGAAGAATTCATAAAACAATTTGTAATTTTATGAAAGAGGCCAATCAGAATGTTTCTACTAACCTCATTATGACAATTTACCACATATACAACAAAATATTTACATGTACTTATACTTTCAACTGTTTTAATAAACATGGGCTTAAATATTTCTGTTAATTTGTTAATCACTTTTAAACAATCCAGTGTGCAGTTTTTTTTGTTTTTTTTTTCAGCTAAAAACATTCAGACTCAGTGCAAAAGCCAAGAAATTAGAATCATAATGGGTGACTTGAATGCCAAGGTAGGTGAAGAGAAGAAAGGAGAGACGACCAGCAACTTTGGATTAGGAATCCACAATGAACAGGGAGTGCACAGTAAATGACCAGTTAATAACCACCACCTGGTTTCAAGAACACTCATGACATCTATGGACATAGAGAAGCCAAGGAGGTGACACAAAAAACCAAATAGAATACATAACCATAAACAGAAATGCAGTCATCCAATACAACATTCTTTTTCTTAAATTTGCAAATGGTTCAGTCAAGTCCATGTATTTTGGTAAATACCGCCTGTAAAAATTTACCAATCCAAAAAAGACTCCAGTTCTTTCTTATTTGTAGGTGTAGCTACTTTTAGTATTTTTAATATCAAGGCTTGGTCTGGTGATCTACCTTCTTTTGAAGTGGAATAACCTAAAAAAGATATGTTACTACAATTGCTTAGGCATTTTTTTCATTTATTGTCATTCCAGCATTTTTTAATCTATTCAAGATTTTGTCGGTTTTCTTTTTTAATTCCATTTCATTAGTGACTCCTATGTATATATCATCTTGGTAACAAACTATATTTTTCATATTTCCTAAAACCTGTTTGATGAACCTTTGAAATATGGCGCTTGCAGTTCTTATTCCATATGGCATCCTTTTCCATCTTAGTAACCCTATTGGTGTATTTATCGTGGTTACTTCTTTGAAGTTATCATTTATTGGTACTTGGTGGTATGCCATTTTTAAATCTATTTTTGCAAAAATGCTCATTCCTGCCAGTGCATGCAATGCAACTTCAGCATTCAGTATGGGATACGAATCCGAACAGGTTTTATGATTTACACCTATTTTGTAATCTCCACAAATACGTAAATCACCATCTGTCTTCCTCAACACTAAAATGGGTGATGCTCACTTGCTACCACCAGGGGGAAGAGGTTCAAAAAGGTCTTGTTCTATTAATTTTCATAGTTTCGTTACTACTAATGGCAACAACTCTACTGGTACTTTTTGAGCCTCATAAGAAGAGGAGGAGACATTCTCTTTTAATTTTAAACTTGCTTTATAGTTTTTTAACTTTCCGGCGTTTTCTATTTTTATCTCATTAATTACTTTAGTAGAATTTATGTTAAGCACATTGTTTCCAAAAAGTCCGTGGTTCTTTTTAACTTGTGATAATTATAGGTATTACTTCAAATTTACCTTCTAATTCCAAGGAACCTTCAAAGTATTCTAAAGTTTTTATGACCGACCCATCAAATTGGCAAAGTTGTAAACTGCTCTTTTGTAAGGGTGGCATTCCAATGTGTTCTCAAAAATTTTTTGGTATCAGCGTTACTTCACTCCCAGTATCCATTTGCATATCTAAATTGTAGTTGTTAATTTTAACCTTTAATATAATCTCTTTTTTTTGTTTTGTTTAATTTTTTTCTATATTCTTATTTTTTAATGTAAAGACCTCCATAATGGTTTCGTTTTCTTCCACTCTTTCAACATTTTTCTTTTTTACTTTGCATATTGCTTGAAAGTGGTTCTTTTTAAAGCAATTTTTACAAGTTTTCCCAAATGCTGGGCATTTTTTCTTTTTTATTTCATGATCATGTCCACAATACAAACATTTTCTTATCTTTTTTATCATGTACATCTTGGCAGATATTTGTTTGCTGGGTTGACTTTTATGCTGATTGTATTTCTGTATTAATTCTTGTTGTATAAAGTCAATGCATGTATTTAAAAGACATTTCCTGTTTATAGTTCTTCCATTATTTTATATCGGTGGAATGCATTGCACATACCTTCAATTAGCCTTATTGAATCAAGTCCTCTTCATTAGTTTGTCCATCTTGTCTAAGTTTTTCAAATTTGCAATATCAACTTGCATTTCATAGATGGTGCAGATATTTTATAATTGGTTTGTCAATTTCTTGTATTGATGACATGAATTTCATTCTTTCTGCCACTACCAGTCTTTTCTTGGGTCTCATATTTCTCGTTATAATCTGACTTATTTTTTTGAAAGTCAGGTCTTCCAAGTTTGTGGGATATGCCATGGTGGAGACTTTCATTATCACCTCGCATCCTGCTGTATTCAAAAATGAATTCATAATTTCATTTTTGCCTCCCCTCTCTTTGTTGTCTTTCAGCTTTTTACTTCTTGCACTGGCAGAAAAACAGTGAATCCATGCATCTATAAAATCTGGATCTTCTGGCAACAAATGGTATCCTATCAGCAACACCATTGATTTGAAGTGAGGTTTAGCACTAAGAAGTCACTAAGCTTGTCCATACTTATTCCCAGTGATGAGTTATATAGACTCTCTTGCACTTATGCAAATTAGGCATATTAATTTGCCAGTGTCACTATACTTGTAAAAAAATGCAACAGGCAAATGCATTACATTTTGTCTCATCATTTACTGTTACACTAAGTTAGCTAGCATGCTAAAACATTAGAATGCGACACAACAAAAAGGATATAGGTATGTCCAAAAATTCTGATTTCAAACATTTTTCTCATCATTCTCCTGTTTTGTTTATTGACCTAGTTAATAATATTTTTACTTTTTTTATTGACTGACTATATATATATATATATATATATATATATATATATATATATATATAGTGAGAGAAAGAAAGAAATAATTAAATATGATGACTTCCTTTTAGGGGTAACATATATTTACCAGACAAATTGTTTTTGAGACTGAGCCCATTATTTGACTTATAAACAGAAATAGAATAACATTTTTGCTAATAGAAAAAGCAGAGTAAAAAGTAAAGAAACAAAATATGTATATAGAAAAAAACAAATTTTCTTCAAAGAAATCAAAAAATTTATAACTTATATCAATTGAATGTAACCCATCACTTGCAAATATACTGGCTGCAAGACTTTGAAATTTAAATTGTTTTTTTTTGTTGTTGTTGTTTTTTGTTTCAGTTAGACAAAAAGTAATCATGAATTTAGAAGTTTTTTATTTAATTTTTTGTGTTTTTTGATTATGCCCTTCCAAATTGAAACTATTTTATTATTATAAATCAGGTAAGAAACATGATGGTTTTATGCCAAAGCTTATTCCAAAGTGCTCCCACAAATCTGGTAAAATGATATAATTCAAGTATTACTTCTACATATTAGAGTTTGTCAAGAGATAATTATGTTTATTTAAACAAAGTTGTGATTGAGAGAATTGGTTGCAGAAAGGGAGAAATTAAGTAAAACAAAAAGAAAAAAATATAGGATATTATATTTTTCTTAAAATTCTTATAAAATATTATCTCTCAAATTAAAATAATATATTCTTATCTTAAATAAAACTTTAGTTCTTTGTTCTATTCTTTTTATTTCAGTAATAATTTTTCCTACTTTTATTTATTACATACCTTGAAATTACCCTTGATTCTCTCTCTATCTCACTGTCTCTCTCTCTCTCTCTATATATATATATATGTACACACACACATACAAAAATTCACTCACATTTTGTGTACTTGTATGTATATATGTTTGCATCAGAACACACTAAAGGAAATTGTGCAGTATTATAGACTTGAAAAACTCACTCTGATTTGATTCAAACAATTTTTTTCTTTTTTTCAGACTAATAAATGGTAAACCTTCGTGATCTGGTACTAGTAAATTCAAACTATAATTTTAGCTAGTTTTTTCTGACAAAAGAAGAAAGGATTATTTCTCATAAATTTCAATACATACAAATACATCTATAATAATATACTAACAATGCTGTCTGTTGTTTTAAAATCTGAAAAAGAAATATATACATGTGTGTACAAATGTGTTTACTCAGACTAGAAAAATGCTTAAATTTATCAATATTTACTTTGCTCATGTAAGAAATTTGAAATATCTACCTGAACTATTTTGAAGCAATGTAGAAACATCAAATATAGTATATATAGTCCTGTTTGAAGTATCATTAATATACCTTGATTCTAGATCAGTTTTATCTCACTTGGTGATTATGTAATGTAACTATATTACTGTAGAATTGAATTTTGTATGATAAAATTATCACTGATTTTCAATAATTTTACCATAAGCAATGAAATAAATCTCCTAAGATACAAGGAGTTACTGAAAATGAAGCAAAATGATAAAATATTTCAGAGGAGAAAGAACAATAAAAGGAACAAGATTCAAGGAGACAGAATTTGCATTTGAAAGATTTTTAAGATTGTGGTTGACAGGAAAGCCAGAAACTGAAAGATTGTTCCATAGAAGGGAAGTGTGAGGAAAAAAAACTATTAGAATAGAACTAATGCTTACACTTAGTACTTTGAACAGTAAAATGATGAAAATTTGTTGCCAAAGTGTGAACAGTGAAATCAACACTGTATGGTGACAGTGAGTTTTATGTCTCAATGCAGACTTCAGATCAAGTTATAAATTATAAAGTGGTCTGAAAATTGCACTAATGTAGTTACTATATAGTGTTCATTCCTATTCTTTACATTTATATATCTAAAGATACTCTATCTCTGATATTTATGACTCTTACTTTATAAATATAGTTTTAAAGATATGTGCATTGTGGTGCAGTGGATATCGACTTGGAACAAGAGATCAGGGGTGCTGTTTTCAAATTCCAGTTGAAGTCCTTGCATTCACTTATGTGCAAATACCCTTGCGAAAGGTATTAATCTGTCTCTTCCCTCCAGTTATGGGTTAAATAATAGAATAGATTGGGTTCTATAGCCTTGGCTGGCAACCAGTCTACTGCAGAAAGCAGTGGCAATCTACTGCAGGATAATATTCTGCATAGTATGTTATATCTCTTTTGAGACATGATCGCCCAAAGTGTGTATCACGTATAACACTCAACTGACTGAATGACACATGGATGCATTCATTTCCAGCCAGTACAATCATATCAACAATTTATAATTATCATAAGAGGCTCAGTTTAATTTTTAACTGAAAAATGTATTCATCAAAGTACTAAGTTATAAATTAGGTAATATTTCAATTCCAAAAGCAAATAAAAAAAAAAAAAGAATTGCTACAATGATTCTCATTATGTAATTAGTTTACTTATTAAAATTATGTATCAGAATAATTATGGGTAGTTGTATGAAAATATGGAAAGGAAACTCCTACATTTCAAATTTGATCTTTTCATAAAATGTATATGTAAAAAAATAACTATAAAGCATACAAAAGTTGCTCTCAAATGATTCTTAAGTTAATACAGTTTATTTTAGAAATAATATACTGTACTTATGACATAGATGATATATTTTTTCAAATACATTTCATGTCTAACATCTGTCTATATTTCTGATATGAAATATTGTAACTATTTACAACATTCGGACTGTTATTCTCATTTTTATTGCCATAATTATAACATTTCAACCATTTTTCAGATGATATACAATAAAATTTCAAACTGAATTTTTTATTTCGTCCATGGTGATAGATTGTTCTCATTCCACATGCCATGCCTCTTTAGGGTACCTTAGTTGCAGTTAATTCCCTTTTAGTAACTAAACCCTTGAGGCTTTTGTTCCCTCAGCTGTGGATAGGAATTGAACTCACAATTCTTTGGATCAAGTCACTTTTTGATTACTTCAACCAATGCTTCTATTCACTGGACCACATTATTTTTTAATCACTCTTATTGCAGAATGTTTTTATCTGTTTTTAGTTTTTCATTAAATTCTTTAACAATTTTTTACCCAATACAAACCCAAGAGCCACTCTAGGTAGTGGGTTATTGTGTGGTGTTGTAGATAAATTAGAAAGTGCAAGATGTGATGTCCATGGGCTTATACAGGAAAGATAATGGTTAACATACTCTTGAAGAGGTCAAGACTGTAGTGATTGGGAAATATTATGCCAGAAATCTGTTTCACAAAGCAGCAGTTCCTGGAAAGAAGCTGTCTGAATGGAACTTACTTCTTAGTATTGAAATGGGCAAAACATTCCCATCTTCTTCCTATGTGGCATGGTGGATCCCAGTTGTAAAAGTCAGTTGTGTAGAATTAGTAAATAGCAACAGCCAGTACTCAACTGAATTTGAAGTTTTTCTGACAGCCTAATTTGTAGGTGTTTTATATAACAGCTGGGAGATTCCATTCTGCTATCCAGGCAAGTTTATTCTGTAGGCTCTGATTGGTTGATGATTCTAGTGTGGATATTGTGCTCAATAAATATCACCACAATATCCATCCTATGATGGTTCAAGAGAGGGATATGTATTGTTACAACCCTGTTTATTTTTGTTTGCCAACTGGATGCTAGTTAAAAGCATCCTTGCAAAGGTGAGTCTCACACTCTTAATTGTTCAAGGTGTGGTGGAACTAAGGAATGTTGCTCATCAAAACATGCATCATAGAAGTAGTGAGAGAGCAGTGAGAGGCTCACAATATTTTATCTGCAGTAAAGTTGTTGAGTGAAAAATGATTCATCACCTACAAGGCAGTATAGACTCTTTTGAATTCTATCAAGAGTCAAGTAAGGCTTGGGCAGCTCATGCCCAGATAGAGCATAAATACTCCATTTTTGGTCTAATTTGTCTATTGTAAATATAGATTATAGCAGAGAGTCAGATATTTACTGGTGTAGTACAATTGGTTTTCTAGCATCAGATATATGATTTCCACCTGGGGTCTGGAGATAATATACATTCAAATCAAGGAGCCTTCTTTGAGACAATGCACATCTATTACGATAGGTGAAAGTTATTTTATTCTCTTGCAACATTTAGTATTTCATTGCATTTTATTTCTTCAAGAATAAAATGTTTTCTCCAAATGGCCCACATTTCTTTAATATTTTTCTTTGAATAATTCTTGCTTTCTAAATATGACTTGAATTTTTATTATTCTTATCAGTAACAAAATCAACTGCAAAGAAATTAAGATTTCCCAAAATCATTTCCTTATCAATATTATGCAAACCACTCACTACTTTTTTCCTCGAATCATATTTACAATTAAAATAAACTTTTTTATCAGTGAAATAATTCTATGAAAATTTTTCAAGACATAATATCCTTAGACAGTATGCTTTTACAAACTCCTGACAAAATTATGAAATCACTCCACTTAAAGGATGAACACCCAGATTCTTTTTTTTTTTACTTTAAACTAAATAAATTCAAATATGATTTTGTTTAAGAAATGCTCTTTTCTCACATCACAAAATATACAACAAACAAATTCAATTAAATTAACATATATTTTCCCTGATCAAGTAAAATAAAACATCCATCAAAATTTGAAATTTAAAAAAAACATCAGCATGAGTGTAAATATGCAAGTTTATCTGTTGTTAAAAAAGAATATTTACAAATGTCAATTAGCTTTGAACTGAGAGACAGGAAAATCTCATTGAAATCAAAGAAAAGAGTGCTGGATTGTCATGTGATATCTTCTTTTGTATGGAAGTCAATGTTGAACAATCTCATCAAGGATGAAGGAGAGGCTTTAGGCAGCAGAAACGGGGTTTTACAGAAGCATGCTTAGGATATCAAGGACAAAGCATTTGGGCAATGATGAGGTGTTTTAAAAGATGCAAATGAGAAAAATCATACTTAACATCAGGAAGACAGATGAGGTTTTTAGATCACGTAATGAGGAAGGAGGGCCTAAAGAATTTAATAGACACACAGCTGACAGAAAGAAAAAGAGACATGGGGAAGCAGTGCAACACCTGCTTGATAGGTCTGAGCAAATGGATGGTGAAGCAGGGTTTGGAAGAGATACCAAGAGGACAAATATTGAGAGTAACGAGAGACAGAGCCAAGTGGAAGTCCATGATCACCTACATCCTGAAGGGACAAAACACATGAAGAAGAAGAATCAAATTTAATGATTGGCTGTCTTCATCTTTATTTCCGTCTTTGATCTAAAACTTAATAAGGTTATCAACTGAAATAGTAGAAAAGATAGTAAAACTCAATAAGAAAGAATTCCAAAGATTTTATTAAAATCCTTCACCATATATCATACATATGACTGATGTATGTACCTGGTATATCTTCATTAGGTTGGGAATCATGATAGGTATATTGGGTTTTATATATATTTTATTCTAGATGTGTTGATATGACCAAAATGAGAAGTTTATAAAGGAAGACCATTAGAAAACTCAAAACACCATCAACTGAAACCAGAAAATACACAAAAGAAAAGGAAAAGAAATAAAAGCAGGAACTAATCTTTGACATTACTGACATGTTGGATGAAGTGAGATTTATATGCAGAAAAGCCAAACAAAAACTTGCAATGGCACCTAAACAAAAGAAAAATAAGTTATAATAAATTCTAGAAAAGTAATTATGGAGTGTTACTGATTTGATAAATGTTATATTCAGCAAGGAATCATGAACCTGAATTTGCTAAAATGATCATGGTAGAACTTTTGTCTGGTGTCATTTCAAAGAATTATATAAAAATAACTCTGTTAAAAAATGAAATGGCAAACTTAGCCACCCATTTATCATATTGGGTTAAATGTCAAATGACCAGGTATGATGGCAACCATTACCTCAACAGTACATGGAAATTTAGAGCATTTCTGTTGATATAAAGTAGAATTTTATGTCATGGAGTCATGTTTAATGATTTATCTTGTCATAAAAATGAGTACTAAAGCTTTTCCTGAAGAAAAGTATATCAAATCAATAACATGCCATGAGTTAGCATCTCAATCTAATAAAACATTTAGAGAGTAATTTTTTAACTAGTCCATGGTAATATTTCATTCTGTTAAGCTGATCTGCCAAGCACTATTTTTTCCTGTTTTCTCCCAAATACAAGGCTCAAGAGCCACTAAAAGTAGTGGATTACTGAATAATGTTTTTGTTTTGATATAAAAAGAGGAAGTAAGAACTGCTCATCATGAAGATATGTAAAATAGATAAAAGTTGATCCTAGACATGAAATGGTTAAGATAGTAATTAGATTTGTAAAATTTAAGCCTGCAGGAAATAGGCTGATGGTAAATTTTCTTTTTCTCAATGAAGTTGCTTTTTGTTTTAATGCCATGTTCTCTCAGGACATAGACAACTGGCTTTTTTACAAATTTGTTTTCTTTATTATTTGTGAATAATTATGTCTTTTGAGGGAAGATAATGGAGTAATTTCTCATTAGCTGCTCCATATAGTTTTGAATTCAGTGTTTTCCTTCACTTAGAGTGGTTGCCATAGAATTTGAACTTTGCTCACCAGTTTGACTTTTTATTCCTATATCCATTAGTTTACCAGCATTTTCAATGAAGTTGATGCCTTGGTGAATTAAGGTTGTCATAAAAGTCTGAAAAGCAAGTACTAATTGTGAGCTGTTTTGTTGTTGTTGATGATTGATACCCACTTATTAAAATAATTGTATTTTAATATTTGAAGATGTTTCATAGAGCCAGAATATTCAGCCATTATTTGTGTCTAACCAATTATTTCTTTATTTGCCATGAAGTAAAAATCCAAATGAATGCTTTCGAAGCATAGTGATAGCATCATTTTTACCAGGAATATCAGAATATTTCCACTTTAATTTGTTCCAAAATTGTCCTTTTTTTCAATATTTTGCACAATATTTTTATCACTTCTACTGGATGTATTAGATTTTATCATCAGTTGGTTTTCCTTCATGTTTTTTTCCACAAATCTCACTTAAATAGTTAATGAATTAACCAGGTTTATACTGACAATATAATAGACTGCGTAGTTTATTTTGATAAGGTAATAGCTAAGGGAATAAACTTTCAAGTATATTATTTCATTGAATGACATAAGAACAATTCTGCTCAAGTCTCTTGAGACTCAAGACTCTACTGATTATTTAATAGCACATTACCACATTTATCTTTGTGTTTGTTTTTTCATGAGGAATCATTAAATCGTTCAGATTTCCACAGGGAAAATGATACCAATTGTTCAAATCATTTTCACTTTCTTGTATATACTTTTAGGTCTTTATTTCCAAATGGAGGTCAAGTGTCATCTGAACTGTTTTCTGTATCTAATCTCAAGATTCAAAAAATTAATAGAAAAAAATAAGAAATTAGCTCAATTTCAAAATGGCTGAAAATAACTGTTGGGATGTGCCAAAGGTTAGTTTTGATAATCCATCATGTTTGAAAAGGTCAAATCTGATCCAGAGGATTGAGAACGTTTTTAGACAAACATTTATTTTCTCCTATTTGAGAAAAAATATTTGTCCATATTAAATGGAAATTATTTGCCCATAATAAAACTGTAAAATCATTTTAACAGATAATACTTTAAAATTAATGAAAATATATTCTAAAACTTCCTTAAAGAAACATCATCAAGTATGATTAGTTTAACTATGTTAATTACATGATTAGATTCCAAAAATATTATAACAATTATAAATTGCTAGCAGAGACACACACCATTGCTCTGTAAAAACAACTTCAAATATTAAAGTACATGACAGGATATTTTTAATTTATTTCTTGTTGTGGTTGTTGCAAAGCTAAGGTAGGGGTCTCAACCCCATAAATTTTGTATGTGTTAAAACAGAAAAGACAATGAGGAGACAGGCAAAGATGTTGATTTTTAGATGTCAACTTTACTGTGATAAAATCGACAAGCAAATGGTAGGAAATCGAAAAAGGTTGGAAGATCAGCAGCATTTGGTTGGATTTGCTCAAACTGACATGTTGTTGATAATGTCATCAGTTTCTGATATGAAAGGCACAGGCTGGAAAAGTAATTAGTATCTGGTAGAATCAACACAGGCTGGGACATCATTATCAGTCAGCATGAATGTCATCAGTGTCTGGCATGAATGGCTCAGACTGGAATGTCGTCAGCATCTGGTAGGATAGGTGCAGGCTGGAACATTATTGGCTGGTATAAACTTTGCATGTATGGCTCAGGCTGGAAAGTTCTAAGGAATGTTGTTGGTGCATGGCATGAACAGCACAGGCTGAAACGTCATTGTCGGTCAGGAGAAACTGCAAAAGTGGGAAGTCTTCAGCATATGACAGGAAAGGTACAGGTTGGAACATTGAGGACAGGTTTTGGCTAGGAAGTCAACATCTAGCAGGATCAACACAGGCTGGAATGTCATCAATGGACAGAAATGTCGTAATTATGGCTCAGGCTAGAAAGTCATTGTTGATCAGCAGGAACAGTGCAGGCAGGAAAGCTGAGGTTGAGTTTTGGCTGCAACTGAATATAGTCTGAAGAGGACAGGTTTGTTTGCAGCCTATCACATGTACATACTCAGAGAGGTGGGCGAGGTAGCATGTGTGCTGCAGCTGTGGACTGGTGCATGTTTTGCTTCCTTTGCAGGATTTTACCCCACCTAAAGGGAATTATGGTGAGCTAGCACATGCAAAAGCCATAGCAATTGGACTTGAACAGTCGCCATCTCCTTTGTCAGATTGACCATGAGTAACAGGCTTTGAAGTTAACTAAACCATTCCACCTCCAAAGCAGAATCAAACCTAAAGCCAAACCTGCTGCTAACTAAAACGTAATGCACTCAAGGTATCAGCTGCAGGTAGCAGTATCACAAACAAAGTGTACACCAACCTGGAGGTGGCAAAAATAAGAAACTGAGTATCTGAAAACAGATACTACACTTTGATTTTACTCCCTGGGCTAAGGAAAGCCAATTATGGTGAAAGTGACACTGATAATAAAGCTTCACTTGTCAGCAACATCTCCCGGCAGTTGATTTTTGTGTGCAAGGTCAAGGTTGCCTCTTTTGTTGAATATTATTACAAGAACAGTAGACTGCAGCAAGATAGTTTTACCTAACGCCACAAACTGCTATAAACATTGACGTGAAATCTCTAGTCATGTTCTTAAATAGCCTTGTCAGATCAATACTTTAATATGGATATTTACGTGGTGCCAAAGCTGTTCAAAAATATCTAAATAGTCAGCTTTCTAAAATCATTGGTTACAAATGACTTTGAGCAAGTGAAACCTATGGGCTTTGGTGAAGACCACACTTTTTCAAACATTGTGGACTGGCACTACAGAATTAAAAAGAACTGTACCAAATAAAAGAAACCACAACACTAGAGAACATTCAACAGCAGTAACAGATAAAATAAATATCACATCTAACTCAAAAAAAAAATAATGACATAATCAACATGTTGACATTCCGCACTACTTTGAACAATAGTGGATTTGATTTTCCTACAAATATTGTTTTATAAGATAGTACTGTATGCTCATCATTGTGTGGGGGTCTATCTACTTTGGTTTTTGTTTTTATCTGAGTACCAGGATTTCAAACATTTAACAACAACACATCTTTTAAATGAAATGTTACTTTCAGAAATAAAAGTGGAAGCAGAACATCAGTTGAAATAACATATATCTTTTTTTCAGAAATATACACTGACAATAAAATGTTCAATTTCTTTAAAGTTATTTTTTTTATAAAGTAATTAAGCATTCTTATTGTAATGTGAGGTGCATGGACAGACTTACTTCATGACACTCAGCCTAATGTGTTTGTGAGTTCATAGACAAAGGTTTAGTATGTGGTTACTGGTTAATTGCTTCTCTTGTGTGAGTGGACATGTCCTTAGTCAGTGGCTGCTGGCTGTCTCTTCTATAGTGTGTCTGTTAATCAAACAAGCTTCTGAAATTGTTTAGGATCCTCAACAGGTAGGGTTCTATTTTTATATCCATAAAGGTATTCAAGATCTAATTTCACATAGTGGTGTTAAATTCTTGAATACAAGGTTTCCATTGGTTATAAAATAATTTCACACTAGCTCATGAAAATCTTTTTCTCAAATTTTTGGAAGTGGCAAAGGGAGTTATTATTGTTATTTTCTGAATGGTTAAAAATAACACATAGTAGGTCTACAACTATGTTTGCAAGTATTAAGCAGTATTTGCTCTTGTAATGATTGTTTATCCAACAAACTTTCAGATGGGATTTTATTGGTTAAAAAATATATTTTGAATTTAATTCCTATAAATGAATGCCAAAAGTTTTCTGATGAAAAACAACTAATATTTCTACGACCATCATTGCATTTATCCCATTAAGTGCCAGAATCAAAAGTTTGGGGATCTAATCCTGGAATAACTGCTGTAGTGCTAGCAATGTAGAAAATATGAAAAACTCAGGTTGGGGCCATTAATGTTCAGAGAATACCCTTCTGCCTTGTTGATAGTCGTTACAAAGAGGAAATTCACTGGGAATTCAAGGAGCAAGATTGTTGAAATTATGGCAATCTTGGGAATGAAAACAGGGATAAAGATCAAGTGCTGAAATTAGAAGTGGAATGAACACTGGTGGTAGCTGTTATTGTTAGTGGCATTTCTCTTGGTGTGTTGGTGTTGACACCAAATGCTGGTCTGTGTTGCATTGCTCTCTCCCTCTCACCATCTTGATATGGACATCAAATGCTGGTCTGTTTCAGATCTGTTTGAATTTGGGCATATACAGCCTTCAATTGGTTTGAAATCAAAATTTTAGTTTTTGAGCAGAAGTAGCTCTGACTGATAATGATATATTGTTCATATAATTTTGGTCAAAGCAGATATATGCAGGAGTTGATATGCAGAAAACATTTATGCAGTCTGCTTTGGATCATCAAGTGATCAACATCTGGTTTGTGCAGAAAATGTAAGGAGAATGACAAGATATAGCAAATGGATTTGAATAAAAAAAACTTTGTCTATCATGGCCTGATAATATGCTCAGAAACAAAATTAAATTATTCATAAGTCAAATTCATTAAGAAAAGGAAAAATAGAAACCCACTAGATATAGATGATGGCCCATATTGCAATTTGTTAAATTTAATTCAACTGACCATCAAAGAGGATTGTTCTACTTTTGCATACTGTTGGTTGTTGTGCAATGGATTTCGGCTCAGAACAAGAAATCGAGGAGCCAGGTTCGAATTCCAGTTGAATTCATTGCATTCACTTACGCGCAAATACCCTTGGAAAAGGTATTAAACCGTCTCTTCCTTCCAGTTATGGGTTAAATAACAGGACAGATTGGGTTCTACAGCCTTGGCTGGCAACCAGTCTACCGTAGAAAGCAATGGCAACCTACTGTGGGATAATTTTTTGCCCAGTCAGTCATGTCTCTTTCGAGACATGATCACCCAAACATGTTTCACGTATGGCACTTAACTGACTGACTGATTGGTGAGTGTAAGTTTCAGTATGTATAAAAACTGTCCTCTGTCTGCCACTCCAATATTATCCAATATTGCTCAACCAGTATTCAGATCAGTCTAAAATGTTCTTCTGCCTTCCAATCATATCAGTTTAGTAATTTGCCAATTCAAATGTCAGTGTGACACAGATTATGTGGGTAGAATGTTAAAAGGGTAGAAGCAAGGATTATATATCAGCCAGTATCCTTCAGGGTAAATTGCATAAACACAACAGGTTTGGCAATAGCTGAACATTTATTAAATGGCCGTAAATATACCCAGTCCCATAACTAAGACATATTTTCAGTACTAAGGAAGGCTAATTCAAAATTCCATTGAAGGTGTTGGAATCTATTGATAAAGTTTCCTGCCAACCATCTCATTGTAAGCATGAGTAGTGGTTGTTAAGGTTAAATATAAGGTTTAATCATTATATATTTATTATATAACAATATTTTAGTTGCTCTGCACATTTCTAATCCTTTATTAAGTTCAATAAACTGGTGAAACTGTTTTTGATTGTTTTTATTGTTTTGTTTTTTGTTAATTGTTTTCCATTTTAATGTTACCATTTTGCAGTAATGGCAATTTTTTTGTTACTCATTTTTTGGTTATTTATCATTCTGGTTTTAGCCTACAGTCAAACCATTCTGACAAACATTGGAGTAGATAGATCTATCGCCCGGTTCACACTCCACCCTTGTCTATTGAACATCCCTTGTTCCCTGTTTAGGATATGGTTTCCGGCTTTCTCTTTTCCGATCTTTTCACTATTACATAGCCCCCTGCACATCAGTGGCGTTACCGCCTTGCTTGGGGTGATACAATTAAAAAAAAAAAACACACTGGTTTCTGTTTGATCACGGAAGTTGAGTAGTCAAGCTTGGTCAGTATTTAAGTCAGCTACTTATGATGCTGCTTGGGAGGATGCTTAGGATACTGGGTACTATAAGCAACCCCCTACAATTCAAAATATATTTTTCTTATTAATAATCTACAAAGGGTTGGTAATCCATGAAAAACAATCACTCCTCAGGTTTTAACATGTGTGGTGAGCTGAGAAGTAAACATTTATTTTTATTCAACATAGAATGTTGCTAGGTTGTTAATGGAACTCTTCTACAATTAGACTATGGCTTTTATAGGTTATGTTAAAAGTAGTATCAGTAAGTGGAGGTGGTAGTGAGATCAGAATAGTATTCACCATGACAGCATATGTTTTTATTATAATTATTACATTTTATACCCTTTTCTATCCCTACTAGTATATATATATATATATATATATATATATATATATATATATCCTCCTGATCAAAATTTTAAGACCACTTAAAAATTTTTAAAAAGAAATATTTTTTTTACGGATAGATTTTAAACTCCTCCCACTTATGGTTACCAATACTACAATCTAAAACGTTATGGAAACAAAAAGCTACATTCCAAACATTTTATTTAGAAATTTACATTTTTATAAAATGAGGCAATTTACACATGATCAAAATTATAAGACCAGAGACAAAAATTCTACGAAATTGTACAAAAAGTGAATGAAAACATTCAACAACCAAATTTAATAATGAGTTCTACCTCCACTGCTTTTGATGACATCAAAAATTCTGTCGGGCATGCTAGAAATAAGCATTTCCATTAAGGTGTGGGGGATGTTGCTCCAGCTTCTGAAGATTGCTTCACAAAGTTCATTTTTTGTTGAATATTGTTTGCCATTTCGATAAACATCTCTTGTCATCCATCCTCAAACATTTTCAATTGGGTTCAAGTCTGGTGAGCATGCAGGATGTCCCAAGAGATGGACCCCATTTTCTTGTAGAAAGGTCAAGGTCCATCTTGCAGCATGGATTGCAGCATTATTCTGTTGGAATAACCATCCATCCACACACAACGATGGACCTCCATCATCAATGATGCTTTTTGTAGCATGCTAACATAACCAGCCGCTGTTTGACAACCCTGCACCACCTGGAGCTCCATCATCCCTCTGTAAGAAAAGGTACCCCATACCATAAGGGACCCTCCACCACTATGATGTGTGGAGAAAATTTCAGGAGGCATGTTTTTGTTATGCCAATATCGTTGGAAGCCATCAGGACCATCTAGATTGAATTTTTTCTCATTAGAAAACAGGACTTTCTTCTACTTCTCAACGTCCCGTGTTTGGTATTCACAACCAAACTTTAAGCGATCCACCTTGTGACATGGAAGCAGCCGAGGAATTTGTTTAGGTTTTTTATTTACCATGTCTTTTTGTTGTAAGTGTCATCTGATGGTTATGGGAATGCAATCAGCATCTGTGACTGCCTTAATTTGACTAGAAGAAAGTCCCCCCTCTTTCATAACAACCCGTCTTATTCTCTTACTCAATGCAAGAGAAATTGTTTGGGGCCTACCAGAGGATTTTGCTTTTCCATAATTCTCAATGTTCTTTAGAAAGTTGCAAATCACAGTTTTATTGCAATTTACCTTAGCTGCGATCGCCCGCTGTGACAAACCTTGCTTATGGAATTCTAGAATTCGAGAATGCTCAACTTTGGTAAGTTTGCTCTCTTTAGGCATGGTAACACCTTTATGCAGTGATTACTAATCTCCAACTGAACTAAAAACATTGGAATTACCATAGATCTAACAATTTATACCCCTGGTCTTATAATTTTGATCATGCGTAAATCGCCTCATTTTATAAAAATGTAAATTTCTAAATAAAATGTTTGGAATGTAGCTTTTTGTTTCCATAACGTTTTAGATTGTAGTATTGGTAACCATAAGTGGGAGGAGTTTAAAATCTATCTGTAAAAAAAAAATTTCTTTTTAAAGATTTTTAAGTGGTCTTAAATTTTTGATCAGGAGTGTATATATATAGGTACTTCCACACAGTTTTATTATCAAAATGTTTATGCTATTATTAAGAGGAAAGATCAAATTTTGTTGTCATTATTGTTTTAACTTTTTAATCCTTTCTAACAAGTTTAAAATTTCAGTTAAAATTTCTTTTTTTGTTTTCCATCAGCAATTCACACTGTTTAAGGTGACTATTAAGAAAAACATAATATTACACAAGTCATTTTTTGGCATTGAAAGACACATTAATTTGAAAATTCTTTCAAAAATTAACTAATTCTCTGATAATTAATTCAGATGAAATATGTTTTTGTATATCATATTCCAGGATGGGTATATTAACCTAAATAAATAAATCCACTGATTACAACACAATTTCGTTTTAGAAATATAAGATTTTGGATTTTTTTTTGTTCATTTTTTTAATTTTTTTATTTAGAATATTGTTATATTGTTTTCTGCACCTTTCTGACCTTTGACTTCCCATTTAGTTTTACATTTTATTCACATGCAATAATTTATTCAGTGTTTTTCTCATTCGTTTCTTTCAGTTTTTTTGCTTTAGAATACCACAGTACAAATTCATATAACCATTTACATCTGCCTCGATAGTGAAGTTTATCAGTCTGATGTTCAGAATGATCTCAAGATCATTCTCAACTAGGGTAAAAGATGACTTGCTAATTTTAATATCTCCAAAATTAAATTTCTAACCATTAACTATCTGCCTTCCATCAGCATGGCTGATGCTAACCTCCAGAAAAGTGACTTTTTACACCTACTCAGGCTAACATGCCCAACTGACATGAAATGGAAAGACTATATTGAATTCATTGCTAGGTCAGCTGCTAAGAAAGTGAGTTCACTGTGTTGTGCAAGACAATTTTTTCTCTGGAATCGAATCTTACATATCTATAAGTCTGCCATACATTTGTGCTTAGAATATTGCTGCCACATATGCTCCCTATTTACCTTGAGCTTCTTGATAAGACCCAATGAAGAATCAGCAATATTATTGGTCCTGATCTAATAGCTTGGCTTCAGTCACTTAACTTATTCACCATCATAATGTTGCCTCTATGTGCCGTTTAAACACTATCATGATAATTGTGCAGATGAAATTTTCACTTTCATGCCTAGGCTTTATGAATTTAAGCACAGTACTTGAGATCTATGAGATCTCATGAATGAAATTTCATCAATTTAAAGAAGCTGGCTAGATCTATCCATAACTTCTATGCTGACAGTTTTCTTTTCTCAGTCCTTCTGGCACCATGCTTTCCAGCCAACTTGAATTTGCAATAATTTAAATGCAATGTCAATCACTATCTACTGTCCTTCTGGTTACTCCAGCGCACTATTAAGTTTTCGGTTTCTAATTCTTCCCCACCCTGTAACCCCTTGCATTTTAGTTGTTTTACTGCCTTGCTTGGGATAATGCCAATAAAAACAAAAGGATAAACCAGCAAAATTACTAAAACAAAGGACTTGAAAAGAAACACTGTACAATTAAAAAATTACATTATCTTCTTATGCAATTAATTTTATTATAAAATTCAAATGCTGATTAAATAATACAGGTTGTGTCTTACTTGTAGCATGATTCAATTCTAGAATATAACAAACTGAACATCATGCAAAATGTTCATTTATTGAGATTACCAAAGTGGAAATCATTGCTGTGAAATTTACATTAAGTAGTTCTTTCATCCTAAACTAAAATTATATTTTTAACGGTGCGTAAACAAAAAATGGCACAGTACATGGTTCATTTAGTTAAGGAATCAGATGTCTTTTAAACAAATAGAAAGAATAGGGGTAAACAAATCACATTCTCAATGCTTAGTACTATATTTTTAGGTTTAAAACTTTTTTTTCGTATATTCTGCTTTTATATATATATATATATATATATATATATATATATATATATAGAGAGAGAGAGAGAGGAATATCCTGTCCTACCCCAGAATGGATATGGTCCAGTCTATAAAAGACTGTGACTAGAGCCATTGTCACTAGACAATAGCCATCATCACTAGACAGAAGCATTCTTCGCTGGCCGGACACATACATCCCAGGCAGAAACATTGCCTTATTGATTGTTATACCTGTTACTATTCGTTGGTGTTTTTGTATTGTCTATTGGTTTATTGTACTGTGGTATAATAAATCCCTATTAATATATCTCAGTGTTAAGCATTATTCTTGCACAATACTTTTCCCTGATTATCACCTCACAAGATATATATATATATATATATATATATATATATATATATATATATATATGACATTTTATACTTAGGTAGCAGTCATTAAACAAAATTAACAAGAGGAAACTGTGACCATTCCAAGTAAAATGCTTATTTAAAGATTTAACACAAATCTCTGGAAGAGTCTCTTCTAATTACCATCAGCAATACAACAATACTCTGTCAGTCCCACTGCAAAACTGTTGGAAAGACTCTTCACATCTAATGACAACAACCTAGCATTAATAAAATTTGCTTGAATCTCTATATTATTATTCTATGAGCTCTGTTGATTCAGAACATGGATGATCAGACAGGTTTGTCTATTCCCCAGTTCACACCCTTTTCCTATTTTCTGAATGGCAGTAGTGGTTTATTTCTTGTTATTCCTGTTGTAATAGGGTTCCTGGTTATTTCTAAAGTTTATTTATTTTTTAACACCCAGTAATCTCTTGCAACTTTGTGGTATTATCATCTTGATTGGGTTGAAATGATTAAAAAAATTCTTGTCTTTTAGTAAAATTTGTCTTTTTTTTCTCTCTCTCTCTCTCTCTAAACCTCTGTTCTAACAACCATTTACACAAGCTTGTTTGGCAGATATCTCACTGAATTCATCTGTCTCTCTTGCTTCAGTATGTTCTGTGAGTTTCAAATTCTTCAAGCTCACTTTATTTATTATGTGCCCTAGAAATTTTAAAATAGTCTCTTTCTAAATCTAAATATCAGTGCCGTCTTTGTTTTTATTTACCTTTAATCTTACTTGTTGGTCACATGTTCAGACCATGCGATTCTCAGCATCTTTCTGTAGAACCATATATTTTTAGTATCTAGTCTTTTCATCTATGACGAGATTGTCCTGCCTTTACTGCCATATTGGAGGATTGATTTATATATGACAGTTCAGTTCTTTTTATGTGTTTCTAATAAAATTTTACCATTTCTTAAAGGATATACAATTGGTGTAATGGATAGTGGCTCGGAATTAAAAATCAGAGAGCCAAATTGAACTTCTTGCTCAGTTTGATACATTCACTCATGCATAAAACCCCCTTGTGAAATGTGTGAATACACCTCCTCCTTCATTTTGGGGTTAAATAGTAGTACTTGTATCTGGAAAAATCATTCTTATGTTAAAAGAACTGTTAATGAAATGTTAGCTTTCAAAAAAGACTTATTCTTATGATCCAAAATATGTTTTTGACTTTAAATAACCAACAAATGGTTGATAAAAAATCAATCACGTGTCTTTGAATTTTTTGTAGTTTTCTTCAAATCTTCATATGCACCTGTTTAAATGTACCATGTAGCCATTTTAGTGACATATATACTAAAATATATTCACTACCACAGCATGTAAAGCCATATTCAACTTAACTTCTGGACTAAGGAGGTACTGACTAAAAGACTTTTACAGTTATACTTAGCATTCATTTAAATAACAACACCTCCATCACTTCAAGTCTTTTTTTCATGTATAAAGGAATTGTTCAGCCTACACAGTGAATTTTTTTGCCAGTATCTTACACATTTGTAAGTCTACCAATCATCCATGCATTGAATATTTCTGCTATGTATTGGTGAACTACAAAGAAGAATCTGCAACATTATTGGGCCTGACCTGGCATTTCAGATTTAGTCAGTTTCCCACTTTCATAACATGGCTTCCCCATGTCTTTTCTATAAATATATTTTATGGTAATTGTTTTGATGAACTTTTTTGATTTTAGGAATTTAAATGCAATACTAGAAACTGCATTGTAGTGCAATGGATATTGGTTTAGAAGAAGAAATCAGCTGAATTTGTTGCATTCACTTACATGCAAATAACCTTGGAAAAGGTATTAATTTGTCTCTTCTTCCTCCAGTTATGGGTTAAATAACAGGAGTGATTAAGTTTTATAGCCTTGGTTGGCAAACAGTCTACTGCATTAAGTAATAGCAACCTACTGCAGGAAAATATTCTGCCAAGTCAGTCATGTCCATTTTAAGACATGATCACCTAATCATGTATCACATATGGCACTTAACTGACTAGAAAAATGTTATTAAAAGTAAAAAAATATATACATGATTAGATCTTTGTTTCTAAGGACATTTTCTTATGTTGGTTAGCAACAGTTATTTCTTATTCCTATTTTTCTTAAACTATTGCACATTGTTCATATTTTCTTGCTGGTGTTCTCAGCATTAATCCACAGAACCACATCTCTATCACTCAAGCCTTTTTCAGTACTTAGCTTTCAAAATGAAAATTCTAAGAACTTTTGCACACACCTGTACATTGTGTATGAATGTCTATTGCATTTTCCTAGCTTCATTTACAGTGAATGGCATCAGTGTATTTGATGCCACAACTTATTACTGAAAGATAATGGCTTACAGAGAGAAGAACCCAGGAACTGAATTAGGTCTTTCCTGCTTTAAACATGTTTGGAGCCCAAGGCAATATCCCAGGAACAAACAAACTCAATGCTACATCAGTACCTGTACTCTTGTGAAAGAATGGAACACGCAAAACTAACAATAAGCTTATACATGCCCAATCCTTCAATAAATATATCTAAACTCATTGGAAGTGCAATTTACTTTACTCTGTTCAAGCTGACCACTGGTCATTGTGCTTGCTTTTCTTTGAGTTTACAGTCTTACAGTATTGGATCAAATGAAAGTTATTTCCCTCTTTAACAAGTATGATGATTTATCAGATTGTGGCCTCTGAAATGAGGTTTTTGATTAGAATACATTGATTGACAAGGTGAGTGGTTTTGTTGACTTTGACAAAATTCTCTTATTACTATACATGCCTTGGCACAATACAGTCGCATACACAAAATTTACACTAACATGCACACACACATAAGTAAATGCATACGTTTTTTTGAATATTTACATTGTGTACATGTGTCTGTGTCTTTTCCATTGTGAAAATATATATATGGTGTTCTTGAAAAGTGATCAGCACAAACCACTTTGCAAAGTTTACAAATATCAAAACATTCTTCTCTCTTCTTGATGGAATAAGGACTCTTCAGAACTTTCTTGTGGAAGTAAGATATATATATATATATGTGTGTGTGTGTGTGTGTGTGTGTGTAGAATTGATGTTTAGAATTTTTTATTTAACTGAGCAGAGTCATGCTGTATTCACAGTTTCATGAAAACAACACTATGATGTTCTCACTCCTCAAAGGGTTTTTTCAATATGCTGAAAGCCCTGAGAAGTAAGGACACCATAGTGGTGCCATCCCAAACCTTTGAAGTTGGCATGACTCTGCTCAGTCAAGTGACAAATTTCTTCACATTAATCCTATTAACACTCAATTCCTATCCATATCCCGATATTGAGCATTTTACAACAAAAAAACTACTTGCCAAAATATATTCCCATCAGTAAGCACTGAAAAACAACAATATTGTCACTATTACAACTCAACACTATATATATATGTGTGTGTGTGTGTGTGTGTGTGTGTGACTGCAGGGACACATCTTTTTTATAGCTTTGTTCTTGGTTAAGTTATACAAACTTATTAGCTAACTATTTATCTCAGCTCAAATTGCCTTCATTCTATCTTCTTCTTCTTCTTCTATGTGCCTTGTCCCTTCAGGACATAGGCAATCATGGCCTTCCACTTTTCCCTATCCCTGGTGGCTCTGAGCATGCCTTCTCCTGTTACACCATGCAATCCTCGTTCCGTCATCCACCTGATTAGGTCCTTCAAATATGTTATCCGTTGCTTTCCCCAGTCTCTTTTTCCCCTCTATCTGGCCTGTCAGTATCAGATTCTTCAAGCCCTCCTTCCTCATTGCATGTCCAAGGAACTTCAGCTGTCTCTTCCTGATGCTCAGTATTAATTTTCTTTTAGTTTCCATCATTTCCAAGACCTCATCATTGCTCACATGCTCGATCCATGATATTCACAGCATCCTTCTGTAGAACCACATTTCAGTTGCTTCAAGTTTTTCCTTCATCTTTGATGGTATTGTCCAGCATTCACTGCAATATTGAAAGACGGACAGCACGTAGCAATCCAGTACTCTTCTTTCTAGTTTCTAGCTAAATTGTCTTGTTTTTTAATACTTTACTCAACTTCTGGAATGTTTCCTTCGCCATGCCAATTCACCTTCAGATCTCTGTGTTGCACTTTCTGTTTTCTGTTATAACGCTTCCCAGGTATTTAAATTTTTGTACCTGCTTGATTCTGCTATCCCCGACCTGTATTTGGCATTTTGGGCTGCCCTTTTTACTGATGACCATGCATTTAGTTTTTGTGCAGTTTATTTCTAGTCCTTTCTTGTTACTTTCTTCTGCTACCTTCTGTAGGATGTCTTGTAGTTTTCTTTCTGTGTCTGCTATCAGCACTGTATCATCTGCGTACTTTAGGTCATTTAAATTGTAGCCTCCAGTTATGAATCCAGGCATAACTTCTAGGGTCCTCAAAATATTCTCGCTGTACAAGTTGAATAGATCCGGTGAAAAGACACATCCCTGTCTTACGCCCTTTTCTATCTTTGTATATCTACTAAATTAATTACCTGTCCATATGCAAGCGGTTTGCTGCCAGTAAAGATTCTTTATTACTCTCAAGTCTTTCCCAAATATGTCCAGACTGCCGAGCATCTCTGTCAGTTCTTTGTCTCTCTCTTCCTGTGAATCCACGTGGTACACTTTTATCTGACCGGTGTCTTTCTAAAGCATAGACGAATCAAATTATTCAACAGAAACAGAAGTCCAGTCATTCTATCTAGTGAAAGTAAAATTCTCTCAACCCATTTTCCACATTATGTGTTCCAGAGATTTCAGTTTTCTTTTTCTGATTCTAAGCACAGATGTCTTTCCTTGCTATATTTTTATTTAATCATTTCATCCCAAGCAAGGTAATAAGGCCACTAAGACACGATGTGTTAGTGGGAGTGAATGAGAATGAGAAGACATTAGTGAGAAGAAAGGACAAAAAGAATAGTTTTCAAGAAAACAGGACAACTGATATTATGTAACAGTTCAGAATTCTTTTCTTTGTTTCTAAAAAGATTTTCCTACTTCTGCATACTTTACATTGCATCTTTAACTGTTCCTGTGCACCTTCAGATTTCTGTGCTATATTTTCTATCATCCGTTATAACAGTTCCCAGATAGATAAATTTCTGTACTTGTTTGATTCTGACATTTCCATGTTGTAGCTCACATTTTGAGCTGTCTCTCTTGCTAATGATTATATATTTTGTCTTCTTAACATTAAGTTAGAAGTTTTTCCTTTCTTTTTAATTTCCTTTAATGTCTTGTTTAAAAATTCCTTTCGTTTTTTCCATGTCTCTCATCAACTAGATATCATCTGCATATCTTCTTTTTCTATATGCTGTGTTCCAAAGGAACATATGTGATCATGACTTACCACAAGTTTTTATTCTTTGTATCTCTTAGTAAGGTTTATCTTTTCACCATTACTCCCTATTCTGCCATTTATTTACACAAAATTACTGTTTTCTTCTGTCCCTCTAGTCAACGATATACCTTGTGAGTTTTAAATTGTTCAAACCTTATTTTCTCATTGTGTTTTGATAATTCCAACAGTCTTTTTCTCATTATGATTATAAGCAGCCTTTTCCTTTAAAACCTCCTCATTAGACACATACTCAATTCATGGTATTCTCAGCATTCTTCTGTTGCCTTTCTTCTTTATCTATGAGAACTATGTATCATGTTGTTAAAATTATGCCTACACATAAGAAAGAGTAAAAAGAGAAGCACTTTCTGTTGAGTGTTGGTTATGGATGTATTTTTACAAATTACCAGTAACGTATTCAGTCTTCACTTGGAGCTTCATTATTTGGTCATTTTATTAAACTATGCTAAGCTCAATAAATATCTTCAACTATATTGTATATTTGATGTGCATTGTGGTGCAGTGGATATCAGCTCAGAACAAGAAATTGGTGAGATGAGTTTGAATTCCAGTTGATATTCATTGCATTCATCTACATACAAAAAGTATTAATCCATTGCTTCTCCCATCAACTATGAGTTAAATAGCAGAAGAGATTGGGTTCTATAGTTTTGGTTGGCAACCAGTCTAAATTTGAATTCAGTATTAGCAATTGACTATTAATTTCCTTTTAAAATAAATATTAAAATTAATTTTAAAAATTTTTTATTACAAATTAATGTTAGAAATTATGAATTTTCAATTCTAAATTTAACAGAGCATTATGTTTATATTATTACAAAGTTATTCAAAGATAAAACGGTTAAAAGAAAAACACATGCATATATATATATACACACATTTTTTAATTATTGTTTTGGTGACATGTCAATTTATCTGTTAAATTCAATGCTGATACAAGAAGTATTTATGAATGCTTCCTATATTGGATACATGGAAGTCTGAATTTAAATGATGAGCAGGGAAGAGGGTTGTATATATGTCAAGACAAACACAGCTATATTTCAGTGCATAAGCATATAAATATAATTAAATATATAAGCCCACAAACTCACAAGCCAAAAACAAAATACCTACACACACAAAAAAAAACAAAAACAAAGAGGCATCATATATATACAAAAATAAAGACACATAGATGGATCCACCGGTACACAACTATATGCATAATTACACATAAATATACACAGAAACACTCACACACAAGCATACATACAAACATAGATACATATATTTATCCATAAACAAATTCATGCACTCAGGTATATTCATTCATATATAAACATAAGTAGAAACATACATACAAATATACATATACTGTTAGATATATGAGACAATGAATGTCTATTATGTTTAATCATGAGCCGTTCTAAACGTTGTATTTTGGCTTTAATTTCAGTTGAAAATAAAGGCAAAAATTCTCTAACATTTGGATAATTTTTTATTAATTTGTTTCTAAGCTTTCAGCTCATATGAGCCATCTTCAGAGTGGTCACCAATACAGTAACACAATAACATCCACCATCACCGACGATTTTATTTAAACTCCACTAGGCAACACCAATAGTTACCAAAAATAACATACGCAGCTCGCAAATTAGTAATGTGGTTCTATGATGTCACACCGCATGATAGCACAAATTACAACAGAACCATGTATTCAAATGCAATGTAACATGTTATGACCAGATTTAAAGGTGATTTTATTAAGTGTGGGTTGTTTAAATTTAATGTACATGGCCTCCAATCTCTGAAGGTTCTTTTTGTTGTGTGCATGAGTAAGGGTTATTGTATTAAATATACATATATACACACAAGTTAACATAAATAACAATAACAAATTCAGAGTCTGTGAAATTAATGCCTAAGGAATCACAACTATTCAATATTAACTTGACAATCTATGCTAGATTAAATACTTAGCAAAAAGGATAAATAATAATTGACATTGGTGATAATAGTCTCTAATCATTCATAATATTACTATCCATATTGCAAGGTAAATGGTAAACTATGTTTACAATTAACAGTGAGTTCATTCTTTCTACATATCTATATATCCACACACAGACACACACACACACACACACATGTATCAACAATAAATGTTTTGTACATTACAGTATCTTTAGGTTGTAAAAGCATTTATCAACTGAGAAATTTTCAATTTATTTGCAATCTGTGTGAAATCTCCTTTCATTTGTTTTATATGAAATATAAAAATATGCAAATTCAATTATCTGAAGACATGTGCATGTGTATCTAGTGTAATAAATAATAAAAACATACATTTATTCCCTAATAACTGTCTTTGAGTTTTGTAGAATTTCCTCAACTTTTCAGGAAACTTCATGGTGAAATTTTTTACCATCAAGTCTCCTGAAAAGGTGGATGTAATTCTGTAAAACTCAAGAGTAGAGACAGTTATAAATAAACAGATTTAATCTCATGTTTGTATTATTATTAATGTAATATCTCTTGATATTGTGCATTGTATTTTTGAAGAGTATTTGGTTTAAAAATATTAACTTCAAGAATTAACCTGGTCAGCTGATTTTTGACCAAATGCAATAATTTATATATATATTTATATATATATATATATATATATATATATAGAGAGAGAGGGGGGTATTAAATTCAGCTGATCAGGTTTATTTGTTTAATTTTATATTGTGCTTTATTTAATTTTCAGTATGATATTGCAAAACAGATTAAAATTGAGGCAATACTTTCCAAAGTTGATATACTTCCCTGAATACTTTACACCAGATCAATCATTATCAAGAACAAAACATTGTCTGTATACCAGTATAATATCCTTGCTCACATGTAAAGAAAAAAAAATTAAAATAATGTAAGCACTTATAATAAAAATGCTAAGGCCAACATCTGTGTTTGGAAAAAATATTTTCATTTCTCTAGAAACATAAAAAAAAAAACTACATATTCAGTTAAAAATAAAAAAACCTTGATAATTGCTAAAACAATAAACAAAAACACTGAGATATAAAGATCATTTATTTGAACAAGTTTTACACACTTTATGTCCAGTAAAGATAACATGTATATGAACACAAGAAAATTAAATAAAAAGTTTAATCACAGTACCTTGGTAGTCATCTTTAATGATAATAATGAGATATATATATATATATATATATATAGAGAGAGAGAGAGAGAGGGAGAGAGTATTTTGCAGTATAAATATATATGATACAAGGTCACAGTAATAAAAGGGTAAATATAAGCTTAAATAAGAACCTCATCTTTACATGTATTTAAGAGGATGATTTTTATTTCACCCATTTGTTTGAAAAATGACTTTGAAAAAAATATATGCATGCATCTGAGTAAATGTTTATAAGAACTGGAAAAAAAATATAATTGCAACTCCCTGGATATGTGTTTCAACTTAGGATCAATCATACATGAACAGATATAGATATCTATACATGCATATGTTCAAAAGTAGGGGTATCTACAATACTCATATGCCATATTATTACAATGTCTATCCTAAACATTACACACATTCTTGAATGCGTATGCTCTTACAGATCGCAAATATTCTGTTGTCCTTGGTAAAGCAATAAAGTAAAAGTTGTATGTGAGTTAGCTGAATGAGTTTGATCATGTCCAATATATAATCAATGAGAAATACATCTAACAGTTTTAGTCCTGGGTATGACAGGCAGCAAGGCCTCTGATTGGGATGTTGTGAGGAGCATGGAACCACCTCTTAATTGCTGTTGTTCTCAGGTCCACCCTGACCCAGAGTGGTGGCACCTGTTAGGGTCCCAGCTAGGGGCAAATAGTTAACCTCCAGATTGGGCTCAAAACACCATGAAAGTATAAAATTTCTTTTATAGAAATACATACATAAAAATAGACTTTTATAGAAAAATATACATTTATAAAGGAAAGATATTACCAACAATGCAGTATGAAAAAAAAATTATTACCATAACACATTTTTGAAGGAAAACATTATTCTCAGGAAAACATTTTTAGTTTTCTAAAATAAAAAAGAATAAAAACAAAAAATATTCATTAAAACCTGACTAAATCAATCTTTTCACTATAACCAAACATTAAAAAAATACCTTAAAATCCCACCTTTTTGGCATTAAATAACCCACAGAGGTTGATATGCCATTAAACAACACTCAAACTCAAACAGGTTTTTCCACCAAAGAAGTTGTCAAACATCATGTAGAGTATGTTGAGTAGTATAAGAGTCATGTGGGTATACATTTTTGTTCTGGAAAAGTGCATCACCTTTCTGTTGCCAGAATGGTAGCAGCATGGATTGAATAATCTTCTGGACATACATGATGCTTCCAGTACCAACAAAAGTGACACTTGTAATTCATGGCATTTCACATGATGCCAAAAATTGTTCCTGTGTGTTATGGATGAATAAGTCATTTACAAACAGTCATTACTTGCATGAGGGCAGAACTTGCACTCAGTAATGAACACAAGAGTGATCATCTTGAGAGACTACTGCATGTTTGGACAATGATTTCATGGCACTAGTGGAATTCTGAATATATATATATATAATTTAAAATTTCTCTCTCTAAGCTGTTTTTATTGACTCCTTCTTCTCACGTATTTTCCTCTTTACTTTCTATTTCATCTGTATCTTTCATCTTTCCACTTGAATTTTATTTTGTAAATGACTTATTTGCTTTAGTTTAATTATTGATTAACACAAACATGTTTTTCAGATTTTATATATATATATATATATATATATATATATATATATATATATTATTAATAATTGCTTTAGAACATGCACAAACTACTACAAAATTGTACATTTTGTTTTGATATTGAAAGAACAATGTCTCATCAGCTAGTTAATAAAGATGGTAATAAACGTTTTATTGGAAAAATTTTAAAAATACCACTTCCTTTTATTTTTGGTTAAATTATGCAGAGGCTGTGTTCTTGCAGTGAATTCCCTGCCAATTAAATTTCAACCTTGGTCAAAAAGGAACACACCATGGTCATGATTACAACAAGATTTCGCTGGACCATTGAATAGAGCCTATTATCTGGTGGTGGTTGACAGTTATACCAAGTGGCCTGAAAAATTGAAATGCAGAAGACCTACTACAACAGTAGCAATGAATTTCTTGCAAGAAGTTTTGCAAGGTTTGACATACATGATTCCATTGTGTTTGACAACAGGACACAGTTCACATCTAGTGAATTCAAGTTATCCTGCAAGTCCTTACAAATATTACAACACATATGTATCATTCAAGATCAAATGACCAAGCAGAACACTTTGTTGACACGTTCAAAATGTTTCTTAAGAAATTGGAGGAGGACGTGACAAATAAAAAAATGCTTCAGAAATTTCTGAGTGTTTTTAGAATTACACTAAATCCAAACACTAGATCTGGAATTCTGTTGGTGGAATTGATGTTCACCAGAAAAATTAAGTCTGTGTTTAACAAAACACTATCTGAATAGAAGGCAAAAACATCAAGGAATATCACTGTAAATAATTATTTTCACCAGAAGAAAACATATTTTTAAGATGTTCTAAAAGAGAAAATAATTTTGGAAGGATGGCGTGGTAAAAAAAAAAAAGCATTGACTAAATGACTTACATGGTTCAGGGACCAAGGAACGAGTATAAACTTCACCTAAACAAGTTAAGACATAGACACACTGATTTGGAAGGTCCCCGGCAAGAAGTTCCCATGGAAGCATGATACAGTACATACAACATAACTAAACCACCAGGAATTATTGAACCATGGCGGTACAGCAAAAGAAAAAGAACTACAATCGAATTTTTAAGTGTGGAACCAACACTAAAAAGTACAGACTTCAGAGGAGGTGTTATGTAGGAAGAAAGTGCCAATATCAACACATCTGGTCAAGCATGAATCTGTGGTGATACCAACCAAGCAAAAGCATTGGACCAGATGTTTGCACTCTCACAACCAAAAAGCAAATGACCAAAAGTTGTCATTCACGCAGATGTTCTGATTGAAAAATAAAAATTAATTAAATATTAAATTTCCAGTTTGTAAGCCTACGCGAATTTTATTTATCGGCCAATGGGAAGCCCAGAATCAAATACGGATATGAATTCCCAAATGATCTGCTGCGAACCAAAAAGTTGAAATAAAAGGCCAATACAGAAAGCATCGCAAGACAGACAGATGCATACCAACACACACAGACTGACTCAAGAGAGAGGACTGTAATCAGTATCTCCTTGACCTATGTCAAGCGGCTTACTATCCTAGCTTCCCTTCCCTCTCCTCTTATCTTTTGCTGTCTCAAAACTACTTACTGACCTAAAAAGCGAATACATCAAAGACATTCCTTACTTACAACACTCCCACATTCTTAAGTATTAATTCTCTTTTCAGCATTTTATTGCCATGAACATTTTAATGTCCGTTGGACCTATACTTCAAATATTACTTTAATTGTAAAAATCTCAATTGATATGTGCATATATAAAATGTTATTTTTCAACTCAATTTGATTTTCTTGATTTATAATCATTTTATGACTTATAGTGGGCTATCTACAACAAGGCCAAATTCCATTACTCTCCAACAACATACTACTACCCTTCACTAGAACGGACTCTCCACTATAAACTTGAAGAGAATGGATAACCCACTATAGATCTCCAGGAAACAAATGTAACCATTGAATGGATTGTGCTTCTAGGATCATGTGACCATAAATATTTAGTATATAAAGCACTCAGAATTCTGAGTGTAATCTGTATTGTGAATCATTCCAGTGTTGTGCATCATTTAAGAGATTGTTTCTGAGTGAATTGCTCAAGAGAACTATTCCAAGAGCATTACTGTATATTATAAAAAGGATTTGTTTTAGTAAATTGACTTTATATGAAGATAGATATTATAACTCACTAATAGCAACTTATCAAAATTTCCTATCAGAATAACATTACAAAAACTGTCGTTATAAAAAAAGGAAATATTAAAAGATATCACCTGACACACACCAGAAGAAACAGGTGAGTTTGTAATGAAGAATGTGCCTGACATGCTATGTCTTCATTTTATTGAACAAAGGTAACACAATCAAGAAATATAATGTCACTTGAATCTGTGGTAATATACAAAGTTAACTTTTGGATAGCAGTTTTGTAGCAGTTTACTGTTCTCGTCAGTATTATACCATTTGGTTGCATCTATGTCACCCTCTGAAGAGGTGTGTACATCTTCACAACACCCCTCTTTTTAGATATGCATTTTATTTAGTCAATTTTTCCAAAATTTCAATCAGATTATACTTTCACCTATCCTTGCATTGTATAGTAGCATTCACTTTATGAAGGGGTACTTTAAAAATATCAAAGTTTGTCCATCAGTAAATGAAATCATACTCATTGCTTATTCTGCATATATCTAAACCTCAATTAAGTTCTATGTCTTCTATGACAAAATTGTGTATCTTCAATGATGTACATCATGCTACTAATACATTGATTTATTTTTCCTTCCTGCCAATCTTCCTTTCTGACCTTAAAGTTTTTATATATTAACTGATTATAAACATACAGTGATGTAGTCTCTGAAATATTTGTTGAATGAATTTTATCTGTTGTATTTTTATAGCACACTTAATAATTATGTCATCTATGTAAGTGACAGTATTATCTAGTCCAGCCAATATACTATCTATTATTTACTGAAAAATACCTGGGGCTACTTTTACACTAAAGGATAATCTTTTAAACTTGTAGAGTTCTTTATGTGATTAATAGTCAAATACTTCTGACATTCCTCATTCACTTTAATTTTAAGATATACTTGACACAGGTTAATTTTTTTTTAAATTACCATCATTTAATTTGGCAAATATACCCGCTAAAGTAGGTAGGGGATATATATGTGGTAGGAGGCAGTCATTCAACCCAAATGGGAAAATCTGCACATAAAAAATAAATTGCTTTTTTTTCTGATATAAAGCACGAGTGTGGCCCATTCAGAGTAATCTATTTTTTCAATAACACTGAACTTTTCTAAACTGTCTAGTTTGGGATTATAAGACACCAACACAGCAAAAGGTATCTTTCTTTTATGCTTAAAAATTGGTATCACATTTTCTTTTAATTTAAAAAATGGCTTTGCTTTGGTAAATTTCTAAACTTCTTTGAGAAAATATTTGGAAATTTATTTTTTAGCTTACTCAATGTTTCTTTAGCTGTAATATTTTTCTCTGATGAACAATGAACTTTTCCACATAATGAATTAATTAGCCAATTTTACAGTTCTAATAAATCTAGCCAATTGATGTCTAGTAAAATCAAGCTGGAATTCTTAATACATAAACATCTGTTTTTTTTGTTTTATCTGCAAGAGCAATGTTACACCTAATTTTTCCAAGAAAATTAATTTTTTCCCTGATCTTAATCTTTCAATTTTATCTATTTTGCAAGTTAGACTTGCCAATGTTGTTCCAAGTTTGTTCATCTGTAATTGTAATATCACTACCTGTGTCCAATTGAAATTTCACTGTAGAGTTATTCATTTTTGCTGTCATTAATTTTATAATATTTGAACTTTCTAGTTATTTAGCTGGTAGCACTACTTTCAGCAAGTTTGTGCATTTTTTTCAACTTGCAGAAGCTTTGTTTGTGATCTATTTTCCACAGTTAAAATATTTTGGTTTTAAATAGTCCTTTTTGAAATGAAGTATACCCCAGCCATAGCATGGGTTGAGTTTTACAGGATTTGTATTTCAGATTTTTCATTTTGGTAGCACTGTCTTATTCCATGTCTTTTTTCAGACTAGTTGTATCACTTTCATCCAGTTTAAATTTCTCACACTCATTACCAGCACATATGACAAAATCTTCAACTTTGTTTTTAGTAAAAAAGTGAAATTCTTTTTTGTATAAAAAAGTGAATTCTTTTCACCAAAATTTTTTGATAGTAATGACACAGTTTCATTGAATGACATTTTTTCTGTAGTATTTGGACATGAAATTCAGATATATTTTGTTTGGTGGCATACAATTTTCTTAACTGATGTACCTACTTTTCATCCAACCATTCTTAACATTCTTCTCTAAAAATGACCTTGTACCTTATGGTGATTTTCTGAGCACAGCTTAGATATGGCACAAGGCCAAAAGTATGAGACACCTAGTGAGAATCAAACTCACTCCATAATTTTAACTATTCTAGCAAGACAAGATTGCTAACCATTACGCCACCGCAAGGTGTCCAATAAAGTATGATGAATGTAATATTTTCAGCTGGGAAGTACTTGAATTCACTGATGGAATTAATGACTGAGTCCAGCAAAAATGAATTTGACATATTTCTTGTTTTTCCTTCATCTATTCTTATATTTGTTGAAATAGCCTCTTCTGAAATCCTTGCTGTTACTGAATAATTAACTTCAATTCTTCCATAGTGTATTATGTTTGCACAAACTAGGAAGAAAACTTTTATTTTTCATGTGAATTTGAATTCTCCATCACCACTATTATGTTAAGTGAGAGAGAAAAATTTCTCTTTCTTTTTCTATGTGAGTTTTAATCTCCATTGCCACTGTCATGCCTTCATTGCATTGAATGAAGATAACACAATCTAAAAATATAATGTTTCTTGAAGTCAATGTAGTCTCACTGAATCTGTAGTAATATGTGAAGTTTGCTTATGGATAGCAGTCTTGTAGTATATGATGATTCTCAGTGTCAATATTATACCATTTTGTCAAGACAACATCACACTCTGCAGAGGTTTGTACATCTCCACAACATTATATTATCATTGGACAGTCAAAATAATGTCATGGGAGATGAGGCTAATCAAAAGTTAACAGCATGAATGCAGACAAAACTAGAAGCTCTTTCTCAATCAGTATTCAGTTATAGAAAGGTATTTGTCCAAGGAAGATGACAGAAAGACAACTGCTTGTTCACAGGGAAGGAAAGGAAAAATCCCACTATTATGCTAACATTCTTGCCTCTGGTAAATATCCACACTTAAAGAGAAGAAAATAAGTTTAACTATAAAAACACATTGTTTGAATATTTGAAATGCTCTGAAAAAAAAAGAAACCAACAATTTCATCTCAGTGAAGTTGAATGTTAGAAGTTTAGGAAAGAATAACTTATTAGAATGGAAAGAGGCACAAATGTTTGGATATTTTGAAACATTGAATTAAAAAAAAAAATCAAATATTTGAATTAAGTTTTTCTTTATGTGCTATGTCACTTCAAGATATGAATGACGATGACTCTCCATAACTTTGTCTTTTTTTGCTCGAAGAAACTTATGATTCTGTACCATTTTTCCATCTCACTGTTTTGCTAGCCATTCCTATTTGCTTTTGCCACCTGATTTTCTTGCCCTTGATATGTTCTGTGGGTGTTAAATTCTCAGTATCCTCATCCCTTATGTACCCCAGAAATTTCAGTTATCACTTTCTGATTGTCAGCATGTGTCCTTTTTGTTGCTTTCATATTGTTGCAGTGAAGAAAATGGTGAATTACCTTCTTTTTTTTTAATCATTTTCACAAGGCAGTACCACCACTGATGTGCAGGGGACTACATAAGAGTAAATGTTTAGTCAGGAGGAGAGTGAAGAGAAAGATGAACCAGTTACAGGGGGTGTCAGAGAAAGATCAAGAGAAGGATGGGAACACAAGTGTGAAGACAGTTGCAAAGATAGAGAGAAAGAAAAAGAGCAAGATATATGGGGTGATGTAGAAAAACCTGAAGTCAAGTTGATAAGAGACAGGAATTGACATTGCATTCCAAGTAACAGCATATCACATGTATTCTACAGTGGGAAATGTGGAAAGGAAGAAAAATTTAAAAAAATATGTGGCCCAAAAAAGCTGCTAAAAGTATAAAAGAATCTATGCTAATGTTCTTTTCCTTGGCCAATCAGAAAACATTTTGGTGAATAAAAGTTGTTGCTTTTGCTTACTAAGGCATTATGAATTTTCAGCTTGGTGAGCAAAAGTGCGTTTCTGCTGTTGCTAGGGGAAGGTTTAATTTATGTCCGTGTCTTCATTACCACATTGCCTGCTGAATTGCTCACTACAGATTTGTGATTGAACTTGGTGTTGACACAGATTTTTCTGTTTCTTTTTGTTTGTACTAACTCCATTGGTTGATACTTAATTATAATTGCTCATGGTAATCTTAGGGAATGTAACATGCTAACTATAAATTTGAACTTTGCTGATTTCTATTTCTGAGTCACTAATTGATATGCTACTCACAATTCCATTGTTATGAGGCAATAAAATAAAATAATTTAGAATCACTATAAAAGAGATCATATTCAGGCTGAAAACTTTTGGAACAACCCCACATGCTCCTAATTTGATGAACTAAAGCGTTTCCTCACTTATGAGCATTTGTTTTTATCACTTTAAATGTTATTTTTAGATTATACTCATATTTGAGTAGACTGTTTATTTACGTTCATTTACCAGCCTGAATATTCAAGAAATTTTATTAAAGAAAAAGGAAAATATGTGTTCTCCAACTGGATTTGAACCTGCATACTCCTGGATAGATAATCTACAGAGAACTTTTGCTGATCAGTCAAGATTGAATAGTGCATTTAAGCAAAATCCTTATCATAGATTCTTGAAAATTCCATATCTGCTTAATTTGGTATTCATACATAAAC
Source organism: Ascarosepion bandense (assembly GCA_037127315.1). Lineage (NCBI taxonomy): Eukaryota > Metazoa > Mollusca > Cephalopoda > Sepiida > Sepiidae > Ascarosepion > Ascarosepion bandense. The sequence continues at coordinate 384,774 of JBBBDQ010029107.1, read as the reverse complement.
AAAGCAGTTTTCCAAAGAAAGAATGGAGTTTTATTTATTAATCCAACAAATTTTATCACTTAAAATGTCATATATTGTGGATAATCATATTTGAGTCGACACTCCATTTATTTATTAAACAGTATGAAAGAGATAAAATATATCATATTAATAAATAAAAATCCATTACTTCTTTAGAAATAACATTTGTTGAGTGAAACCTTCAGAAAAATCTATTTCCTTATTTTATACGCTATGACCATTCATGGGTCATCATGGCTCTACACAAATTATTTCTTTTGTTCTTGAAAATATGTACTAATGTGTTTACTGTTTGTTTTGTACTTGATTTCACACATATTTAATTCATATTCTCCTCTTTCTTCATGGCTTTTTTTTGATATCTTGACCAGAGATGACAGTTTTCTTCTATGTGACATATTCCTTAAAGATGTTCATGACTCTCTCACTTTTCTTTTGTTCATGAATATCAAACAATCTAGGTGACTGCACCAACATAACACAGAAAATCCACCCAGATGAACTTAGGATATACATAAACAAGAGAACTAGATGACAGAAAGTTATAAAAATGTCTTCTCATACTAAGAACATTGAAGGGTCACCCAGAAAACCACATATACTCTATGTTTGACAAAGTTCAGAAATTAATAAACAATTATTTTATGTATGAAAAACATAGTCTAGTATTCTTATTAGACATAATTTCATCATTGCTCACATCTTTGGTTCATCATAATAATGTCTAACATAATATTCCATTTTTTTCAATGCAATGAGAAAGTGTTGGTCAAGGGACTAGGCACATCTTTGACATTCTATATCCTGCCTTTCTTAAAGTTATTCAAAACTCAGTTTTGAAGATTCAAAATGGAATATGTAAGTTTTGCTCATTATCATTTAATCATGATTTTCATGTAGCTAATGGTTCCAAATTTATATATTTTAAATATGGGGTTAATTTCTAAACAGCCAAATATATTTATTTTCTTCTGCTTTTAATTTCCTGCTTGATTATCTGTCTTTTTTGTTTTATCAGTAAACTTCTTGTTTTATTCAGTCTAATAAGGTATCTGCAAAAGTTTCCTATTACTTTGAAATCTAGATATTAAATATGCCATAAAATAAAACTACTTTATTATTAATAAAAATGCTGGAAACCTTTGCACAGATCTTATATTTTTCATTGTCTTGATTGTATTTTTCTTTCTTTCATTTGTAACATTCTTTAGTTTCCTCTTCCTCTTCTTTTCATACCTCTGAATTTTAGTAAAAACATTTGCTTATTGCTTATTTTTGTTCCTTTTCTTTATTTTCATTACTTGCTTCCCTTCTTTCAAATCACTTTCCATCTTACTCTTTTTCTTCATTTTAATAACTTTTTCCTTCTTTCTATCTCTCTTTTTTTTCTCTCTCTCTCTCTCTCTTCTTCTCTATTCTTTTTCTTTTAAATTAAACCATTGGTACACCTAATCATCAGTGGGATAATTTTCTGCAGGGTGAAAGGAGATTCTTTCCAATATTTCTTGCATTTTAATCAAAGTGGGCTAAGTCTTCCTTCATTAAATTCTTATCGGCCATTTAAAAGTATCCAACCAGATTAAACGACTCTTTATTATAACCTCTGGCTGTTAATATTTATTACAGGAGAAGAAAAAAGTCCCAGAAACAATTTGACATAGTTCTCATGACCAAACAAACTGTGAGACTGTTTCCCTTTCTTTTCTTTTTTTTCTATCTCTATCTTAACTCTTTTGTCTGCTCTTAAAGATTGTGCCAAAACATCCTTAAAGGAGTTTTCCAATTCCTAATCAACATTTTGATTGATATCAAACTGTTGACAGTAGAACCTAATATTTATGTCTTGTTCAGTTATTGCCAATGTAAAGACCGAGGACATTTCTCTTTTTCTTATTTGAAGTATACTGAAACATTATTTGAGAATGTATATGTATAAACCTGATTTGTTTCTCTGGGTGTATCAGATGGAAAGGGCTGTCATATTAGATTCCATATGAGACTTTTCTGACCTTTCCTGCTTTATATAAAACTAATTTATTGGTGCATGAGAATAAAATGGAAAAAGAAACTCTACCAGTATTTACTATAATAATATAAAATATACCATATAACAAAGATTATTTTCAACAATAAAAATGCCTATATGTCCTGGTTGCAAATTCAAGAAAGTTATGAAGTCTTTCTTCTTCAGGAAATGACATACAAAAGAGGTACTCAGAAAGGCACATTTTTAGAAAATCATTTTTTTTTTTTTTTATAAATGTTTTTTGTTTCCACACAATAATATCCATGATTTCATATCATACTGAAGCAATTCAATGTTTGTTTTTATATAAACACTTTCAACTGTCATGAACACTTCAGTGTAGTTATAGCCTTTATTGGATAGAGAAATAACTATTTCCCAAAAACTTTTATCTGGAAACACTCAAATATTTAATGTTCATAATGTATAAACAAGAAACTAAACTGACAGCAAACCACCTGCATATGGATAGAAAAATGAGTTCAGAAGATAGACAAAAATAGAAAGGGTTATAAGACAAGGGTGTGACTTCTCCCAGGATTTATTCAACCTATACAGTGAGGAAATTCTGAAAGAATTAGATGTTCTATCAGGATTTATAATTGGTGACCACAATCTTAAAAGTATAAGAAAAGCAGATGATACCATGTTGATAGCAAACATGTAAGGAAAATTTAAAAAAAACTCCCACAGATGGTAGTGAAGGAAAATGAGAGGAAAGAACTAAGCATCAACTGCAAGAAGACAGAATGCATGGTTGCTAGCAAAAGAATGAGCCTAAATTTTAAATCAGAGATATCCAAGTACAAAAATCTAAATATTTAGGAAGTTTTGAGTTTGAGTTTTGTTTATCAGCATATCAACCTCTGTGGGTAATTTAATGTGAAAAAGATGGGGTTATAAGGTATTTTTTTAATATTCAGTTATAGTGAAAAGGTTGATTTAGTCAGATTTTGATGAAAATGTTTTTTTTTTATTTTTTATTTTAGGAAACTGAAAATGTCTTTTAATTTTATATTCAAAAATGTTTTGCTGAGAATTTTTTTCCTTCAAAAATGTGTTATGGTAATAATTTTTTCTTCATACTGTATTGTTGGTAATATTTTTCCTTTATAAATGTATATTTTTCTGTAAATGTCTATTTTTATGTATATTTTTCTATAAAAGTCTATTTTTATACTTTCATAGTGTTTTGACCCCAGTTTGGGTGGGATTAAATATTTGCTCATAGGTACTACCACTCTGGGTCAGTGTGGACCTGGGAACAACAGCAATTAAGAGGTGATTCCATGCTCCTCACAACCTCCCAATCAGAGGCCTTGCTGCTGGATGCAGCTTACTGTCATACCCAGGACCATTTAGGAAGTAATCTAACAAGGAAATGAAAGATGTGACACTGAAATTTGAAGTGCATTGGAATAGCAAAAGATGCCTTCTAAAAGATATTAAGAAATTAAAAAAACTTGACTAGAAACACAAAAAACAGTACTGTTATGTGATATATATCCTTTTGTATGGCAGCAAGTGCTGGACAATCTCCTCAAAGCTGAAAAAAAGACATGAAGCAACAAAAATGTGGTTCTACAAAAGAATAATTATGATATGATGGACCAAAGATGTGAGCAATTGATTAAGTTTTGAAGGAAATGGAAACAACAAGTAAACATGAACAAAACATCAAGAAGAGATACTTGAAATTGCTGGGACACATGATGAGAAAAGCGGGCTTGGAAAATTGTTGGTGTAAAAAAAAAAAAAACTGTCAACTTATTGTAGTAATAAACGTCTGCATAAGATTTTTTTGTCTTTTCACTGCAACACTTGGAGCCAAATCACAGTTTAAATGCTAGTTCATTGTAACAGTCCTACAGGTAGTGTAGAAACAACAAAATGGGTTCACACATCCACCCTTCACTTTTAACCAGCAAAAACGTGCGTTCATCCACCAAGCTCAGAAAATCTAATCTCCCACATAAGCAGCTTTTGTTCACTGAGAGATTGCACTGATTGTTCACGCGATTAGAGGGGAGGGAAGAACATTAGCATAGATTCTGGTCCTTAAAGTAGATTTTTGCCAACTACTTTTTTGTAATTTTTCTTTGGTAGATCACACACAAAACACAAACTTCTTTTTGAAGTAGCTGATTATCTCTTTCACTACAAAAATTTGATACAGGAGGGGATTGAAGGCAAGTGGGAAAACAAAGTATTACATATTTTGTGAGCTTGAGTAAATAGATAGTAGAACAAGATTTGAGAGAGATAAAAAAAGACAAAATTGTGTTAGTTACAAAGGACAAGAAATTGTAAAGAGCCATGATTGCCTATGCCCTGAGGGTCAGTCAGTTAAGTGCCATACATAATACATGCTTGGGCAATCATGTCTCTTTCAAGACATGACTGACTGGGCAGAAGATTATCCCACAATAGACTGCCATTACTTTCTGCAGTAAACTGGTTGCCAGCCAAGGCTATAGAACCCAATCTATCCTGTTATTTAACCCATAACTGGAAGGAAGAGATGGATTAATACCTTTCCCAAGGGTATTTGCACATAAGTGAATGCAAGGAATTCAACTGGAATTCAAATTCGGTTCCCTGATTTGTCATTCTGAGCTGATATCCATTGTACCACAATGCCAGAGGGTACAAGGCTCATAAAGAAGAAAAATGTATAAAAATTCTTTTTGAATCTGAAATGACATTTAATTGACTTTTTTAGTAGGCACTACAAGCAATACTCATAATATTTCTGATATTACTATAGATTAAACCGCCCAGACTATGAATATCTAATTAATTATTATTATTAAATATTATAAACATTAACTGTGAAGTTCAGTTTGCTATGTAGTCATTGTAAATTGACCCCACCCCACCCCACTCCATGGAAGAAAAGATGATCATACTACATTTCTTAAAATTTAAAAAATGAAAGATTTTTTTTTTAATTTATTATTTGGAGTGTTTTTTAATTTTTTGTTTGTCTAAAAAAAAACAAAGAAACAATCTGAGTGCAAATTTTTAAATATTTTCAAACTGTTCTTCATACTTTCACAAAAATAAAAACTTATAAACAGCAGAAATTTGCAATCTAATATTTTAGTTTTTAAACTTTATGTATTCATCTCTACCAAAAGGCTTATAACTTTTCTTTCAATTGATGAGAATAATTTTTTAAAAATACCAGTTCTTAAAATAAATTTTGTTCACAAAACAAAACAGTATCTTTGACCAGACTTTCCATTCACTCCAAATAAATGTTAGAAGCATTTAGAACAAGACCATATAAACTAAGCAACATATTTTCAAATGCATGTTGAAAGCAAATTTATTAGATGAATGCTTTGTAATTCTTTCCTTTTGCTTTTATCTGTTGGACCATTTTTATTTTAAAATGAAGTTCACTTAAAAAAGGAAAACGCATTTGAATGAGACTTTATTGATATCAGTGCAAAAGATACATTCATTATGATTGCAAAGAGAAAATGACTTATTTTATGATTATTTTACCTTTTATTCCTCTACCAAAATGACAATATTTACATTTTAGCAATTTTACATTTTTATATTGTATGTTGTGTAAATCTAAAGACTTTTTTCAATGATTTCAATGATACATGATCACTTTCAAGTGAAAGTGAAAAGAAAACAGAATCAATTATTGTCTTAATTTTCTTTTTTTTTATAAAAATAAACATGTAATATCACAGAAATACTTTAAAATAAAATTGTATAAAAATTTATAAAGCACAAAAAGAAAAACAATGTAAAATTACAGACTTATGATACAAAACTGCACTTAAAGAAAATGGAATAAACCAACATTGAAATTAACTGATAAATGAAACTGTATGAGTATAAATTTATTTTATTTGAAAATAATTCAAAGATGTAATTAAATAAAATGAAGACAATTCCTGATGAATGTAAGAAAAATGTTTTATAATTAAAAAATGCTTGAAAAAGAATGGATAGATTATGATTTGAAATTATTCTTGATTGCAGATGATGGAATAATTACATAATTACAGTTGTTTACAATCGATGAATAACTTGTTTGCTTAAAAAATACAGTTCACTTAATAAAGCAGTGAGAGATGATATATTAAAATGGTTATAAATATACCCACTAAAACTAATTAATAGCTAAAGAAATCACAAGGTGATCAAATGAAACCAGATTTTATTTGGTGCTGTAATAAGTATGAATCAACAGCACATTTTTTAAATTCTATTCTTTAGTACATTTCAAGTAAACATACAAGATGGTTCAAAAGTAGGTGGAAAGTAAGTGATAAGATTTATTTTGAGATTACATATACAATTATATTTACTAATACAATTATTAAATTTACAAGTAAATTTTACAGTATGTAATTATACAAATAGCATAGTTATAATGAACTTCATTGTAATAATATAACCAATATACAAATCTATTCCACCTACTGTTCACTTTCTTTTGGACCACCCTGTATATTTATCAATAAAGATACATATGAATACACACACACACACACACATGTGCATATATATATATATATATATATATATATATATATAATAACTAGAGAGCCAACGAACCTCCCAAGGTTTTATCAGATTGGATCTTCAGGGAAAGTGGGGCCAACTTACCCTGAAGATCCAATTTGGTGAAACCTTGGTAGGTTCATTGGTTCTCTAGGTTAGTTATTTACTTTGTTTGCTGTACTTGCGTATTGAGTGCTTTTGTTTTAAGTTACGCGTCTTGGGTTTTTTCTTTGGGCTGCATACTTTGACTGATGTTCAAGTGCTTAGCTCGTTCTTTTTTATCACCATTTTTTTTTCTGCGTATATGCTCGGAGGGTTTTTCAAAATGAGTATAACGATAATTTTACATATGTGTATATATATATATATATATAGAGAGAGAGAGAGAGCACTGTTTTAAATTAATGTTTTGGACATTGTAAAAATTCTTTCTTCATTCTGTATTCACTCGGAGAGATATATATATATATATATATATATATATAGTGTATCGAGGGAGCAGATAATTTTCTAAACATATATTGTTAAATATAAAAGACAATGAATGTCTATTATGTTTAATCATGCATTTAAATATATGGTTCTGCTATCATTTCAAGCTCTCACACAGTATGGTGACATAGAATCGCATTACAAATTTATGAACTGCGTTTGCTATTTTTGGTAACTGTTATTGTTGCCTAGCAAAGTTTTATGTCAACACAAGATAAAATCGTAGCTGATGGTGGATGTTTTTATGTTAACATCCTTGTAATCTCTCTGAAGATGGCTCATGTGAGCCAAAAGCTTAGAACCAACTTAATAAAAAATTATCCAAATGTTGGAGAATGTTTGTCTTTATTTTCAAATTAAAGCCAAAATATGATTTTTAGAACAGCTCATGATTAAACATAATAGACATTCATTGTCTCCTATATTTAACAGTATATGTTTAGAAAAACAATATATATATATATATATATTAAATAGCTCTGTTCATACATTGAGCACTGTTTTATTAACACCAAAATAATAATACTATACATTTGTGTACCCTCATATGTATATTTTTAATTCACATCACTATATATATATATATATATATATATATATATATATATACACACACACACACATAAATAATTAAATAGGTAGGTGTTGGCTCTAGCTGAGAAGTTGGAGAACCAAGTTTAAATTCCAATTGATTTCATTACATTCACTTATATGCAAATACCCTTGCGAAAGGTATGATTCCATCTGTCTCCCTCAGATATGGGTTACATAGTAGACCCTACTGTTGTTATAAATGCATATATAGTAGCATGAGAGAACAAACAAAACAGTGGAATAAAAAGAAAAAACAAGAATAGTTAAGATAAAATTCTTTGTAATGTCAATATAAATGATCAAGATGGAATAAATAAAATAATTATAATAAATGAAAACAGAAGTAAAAGAAATCCATTTTTTCATGATGCTAGTTATAAAAGAACCAGAGACTTTATTACCCCACTTTGCTTAAATAAACATTTCTCTTTTATCCCTTTGCAACAAAATACATATAGATGAAGACATTCCTGCTTGGAATGTCTCTCTTTCCTCATCAACTGAATTCCCTTTTCTCCTCTTGCTTCAAGAGGATGTAGAATTTTGAAGACGTCCCCTTTGGGAAATGTCTTTTAGCATTTGGATGTATTTTGTCAAACCTCCAACAACCAAGTAAAAGAAGTTTTACTTTGGTCATTCCAACATCACACAAAACTAACTTGAGTTTTACCATGATAACTATTCTTATCCATACTTACGCTACCTTGCTTCTAGACCAGAAAAAGAAAACAGACGTACTCAAGAGACATTGAGAACTTTGTTTTTCTACAGTTCTACGGTCCATAGTATAAACCCAAGTTTTTGTTGCATCTACTTTGTTTATACATGAACATGCACACATCCACAATACACCAACACACAACCTTAAATTTCATAGTCAACAAAACATTTTAAGCACACACACACACACATATATATATATATATATATATATATATATATATATATGGATTTGAACACTGGCAACTACTGGCCTGTGATTACATTGTATATAACAGGCTAAAGTCCGCCTTCCTCCACTAAGCACCCATAGCTTAGAGGTTGCCCCGTCAGCTGATGTGAATTTGGTCAGGTTTCAATCCTTGCTAGAAGCAATTTTTTTTTCATATGAAATTCATTTTCTTTTAAGCCAAACATCATCTTTGTCTATAGTAGATTGTGCACTAACATGTGATTGTTCCTTTCAAAAAGACTGATTTTGAATGAGCATTTTCATTTTTCTCTGGTCACATGTAATGCATTAGTCTGCTGGATTGATTCTCTCATCATCACTGTCATATTACTCTAGGGTTGTTGATTCACTCTACAGATTTTGTAGCAAGAGTCTGGAGATGAATCCCTCAAAAATCTTTGGTTTGACATTTTGATGCTAGTTTTATTAGCCTCACTAACATATGATAAAGTGGAAGAGTCCCTTGTATTCAGACACTAAAGTTGGAAAGATTTATATATAAGCAGGTTTAAAGAAGGCTTTTCTTCTCTGTAATGTGGCTTTAATGGTGCCAGATACCAACCTGGATTTTATACTCACATGATAAGCTTTTTATATTGGAGTGTTACCTTTTTCTGCATAGATTGCTTTCACTATGGCTAAAGAGATTCATCTACATCATATTTTTGCCACAAGGCAAGAGTTTTTCTTCTGTTAGATTTCACACTAAAAATGAATATTGTCAGATATTGTTTAGATTATCAGATATTATTTATGATCAGACTAAAAGCATTAAAATACTTTTCTTCATATTGACATTTTTCTACCTAAGAAAATGCCCGACAGCATCCAAAAAATAACAGATCTTTTTTGTTATTCTTCTTTATGTGCTATGTCTCTTCAGGATGTAAGCGATCATGGCCATCCACAATCTCCTGTTTTTTGTAGCTCTTAATTTTGTTGTTTCTTTGTTAATTCTTCTAAATCTTGTTCTGCCTTTCATTTATTCAAGTTCATTAAGAAGATTATGTATTGTTTTCTTTTGTCTTTCTTGCCTTCAGTCTGTTCAGTGAGTATCTGACTTTCAATCCTGCTTTCCTCATTATGTTCTGTAGAAATTTCAACTATCTCTTTCTGAAGTATAAATGTCCTTTTTGTTTCCATTTTCTCTAAAACTTTGGTGTTGCTCACATATTCAGTCCATGGTATCCTTAGTATTCTTCTGTAGAGCCACATTTGTTTCTTCAAGTCTCTTCATTTTTAAGGAGATTGTTCAGCATTCACTGCCATGTAGGATGACTGATATCACATAACAGTTCAGTACTTTTTCTTTTTACTAACAAAATTACATTACACTCAATTATTCTTCTAGTCTGCCACAGGCTTCATTCCATCAACAAATTCCATTTTAGTTAACAAAGACAATAATTATATCAAATAAAGAGAATTTAATTTCCTTTCATTGATAAAATAGTTTGTTTTTTTTTAATTTATAGGATCAACTTTCTTTCACATTATTGATTGCATTCTCAACCAATAATATTATGTTATAAAATATCCAACATTATAAAAGATGAAGTAGAAAGCTATTTTATTACTAGAAATGTTTAGTCACTAAGCAAATATAAAGTGTATATTTATCATCTCATTTTACAAAAAAGAACTAAAAAAGGTTGCTAGAAAATCCATAAGTATCATTCAGTATCATGATTAATTTATATCTTACCAAAAACATAAAATGTTCTGACATTTCCACTCACCAAGATTTTCTTGATAAAAAGAACTAAAATGAAAAATACCATAGGGTTTTCTACAATTAGAAAATTTTATCATTGAAGACACTGTTCTTTTGTGAAGGAATTTGTCTTTTCTGCAAAAGATTTATTTGTGTCAATAATTCATTTGATTGATTCTTGTCAAAATCTGGGCAATTTGTTTTCTCTGTCCAGCCTTGTTTCATTCCTTGTCACTTTATTCAATTCTGTATCCAAATCTTCATGGCAATATTGAACTGGTACAAAAATTTACACAAACATATAATAATAACAGACATCCAGACACTTTTCTCAAATGAAGAATGCTGGTATTATTATCTGAGACAAGGGACAAAGTTGAAACAAAACCAATATAAAAACATAGTATATTTTTAAAAAAATAAAACAAAAAATAAAGAGAACTGAAATAAAAAGCAAACAAGTGAGGGACCTGGAAGGAAATGAGGAAGATGTCTCTGAAGAACTTATATATAATGATAGAACACAAGCTGGTTGGCTAAGGGGGACAAGCAAAGTACAAAGAGTAAGACATTGGTTCCTTATTGAGATTACCAGTTGTATGAAGTTGGAGGGATGATTGGACAATGAAGAACATTACCCTTTGTGTCTGCAAGGTACTTAACTGATTGAATGAAAAGATGCAAGAAGATTACAATGTAGTCAAAGCACTTTACAGATGTATAAAACGACTAGTGTTAAAAATAACAATCAGAATAAAGAAATCCAAAGGCAAAAGACTTCTCTGCTTGTTGTTTAATTATTAGAGAAATTAATAATGTTGTTTAATTATTAGAGAAATTAATAATGTTGTTTAATTATTAGAGAAATTAATAATGTTGTTTAATTATTAGAGAAATTAATTATTAAGAAATGTTAAGAAATGTTGTTTAATTATTAGAGAAATGTTGTTTAATTATTAGAGAAATGTTGTTTAATTATTAGAGAAATGTTGTTTAATTATTAGAGAAATTAATAATGTTGTTTAATTATTAGAGAAATTAATTATTAAGAAATGTTAAGAAATGTTGTTTAATTATTAGAGAAATTAATAATGTTGTTTAATTATTAGAGAAATTAATAATGTTGTTTAATTATTAGAGAAATTAATAATGTTGTTTAATTATTAGAGAAATTAATAATGTTGTTTAATTATTAGAGAAATTAATAATGTTGTTTAATTATTAGAGAAATTAATAATGTTGTTTAATTATTAGAGAAATTAATAATGTTGTTTAATTATTAGAGAAATTAATTATTAAGAAATGTTAAGAAATGTTGTTTAATTATTAGAGAAATGTTGTTTAATTATTAGAGAAATTAATAATGTTGTTTAATTAACAAGATAAGAGAAGTCATTTTTTAGATCATAGAGGTTTTAGATTCATTAACTATTTAAAATTGACTTATATTATTTCTCTCTGAATTTCAGGGATGAAGAGTTGTCATTATTTACTTTCAGGCTAACATCCTAACCTTGGTTGTTATTATCATATAGGACTGTAAACTAGAAAATTAATTCATTTGCTTGTGAATTTGGTAGCATATTAATCATGTGTTCAATTTCTGGGACAAGTAGTACAGACATCAAATCAGTGGAAACAGGTTCCTGAATAATACTTAAAAACAGTACAAGACAAGATATCTCTTGGTAAGAACAGCAGAATGAGAGCAATTTACTTTTATAGATTAAATAAAGAGTTCAATTTAAAATTACCTTAGGAAGAACAGAAAGCTCAAATGCTGTGATAAGAACAAGGATAAGGACATTGGTAAAAATGTAAACACTTCTATTATTTGCCATGATAAAATAAAACTACCAAGATAGTTATTTGCTTATTTTTTGAAAATAGCAAGTTAAGAAACTGTCAAAAACAATATTTCGGGTAGTTAAAATGCCTATTCTTTAAAAAATAGAAAAAAAAAAGTTTCATAAGATATGAAATATGAATATGCCAGGACTCTTTTATCTTGTTGCAGAGCCAGTTCTGGTAACCTACTCTACAGACTTTTAAGAAAAGAGTACAGTGACACAGAAAAGGCAAGGATAATAAAAACAAGATCTTAAGGGACAAAGTTGCCAAAGTTTGACAAATTTTATTGTTCTATTTACATTATTCAGACTATTGTCCTCATCTTGGTTGTTATTTGTATGATGTTTCAGTCATTGTACACTCTGGACTTGTTCAGGTGCTAGGAATTTTTAACAAAAACCTTTATTACGATCACTGTGGTATATCATTCTCAGTCTTATAAAAGAGAAACAGGCTGCCCTCTTAAGGTAAGTCTACAATAACATCACAAAGCCATAACACAAGAGGAGATAATAAATCAGGCATAGCTGACCACATACAAAGGGAGAAAGGGGATCACCACCCCCTATGAGATGAAGTTGAAATAATAGAGGATGCCACAGGAAACTATGTAAACTTAAGGAATTAGCACATAAGGTAGGCTACAAAAATCTCCTACACTGACCAAGCATAGAGATGAATACAATATGAGAACCAGTATTACAGAGTGCCAGAAAGAATCATTAGTGTCAAAAATTGCAATATGATATCTGGTAAAAAATGGTTACTGAACATTAGGTTTATAAGTCCCAGAAATTCAGTCCTTCTTGTCTTTAAGGACATCATGGCCCAGTGGATATAGATGTTGATTAGTTCCAGTGACTTGACCCAAAGAGTTGTGAGTTCAATAACAGGTGTACAATGGCAGAAACATTGTACAAATGGCAACCAAGACGAGGACGTTAGTCTGAATAATGTAAATAGTGTAAATACTACCTCATTTCAGAAATATAGATAAATTTTATTGTTCTGTTATTACAGTTTAAATGACCTCTTGTGTTGCTGTGAAACTTGTTGATTGAGCAGTTTCCACTGTTCACAGGCTTGAGTTGATCAGGAGGTAAAGTTAGCAGTTCATAGGCCAGGGAATGAGGCCTGAGTTGTTTGTCATTACTGCACTGGCCTGATTTTATTTGTTCCTTGGGTGTTGCCACAGTCAGGTGGCACAGGCATCCTCCATGTGTCACTTCTCAGACAAACTCACATTTTGATTTACATAAATAAGAATATACTCAGATCATCCATAAACATTGATGCTGATGATAAGGTGATATACAATTGCACCACTAAAACTCTTGAAGATCAGACATTGGCAGCTTATCTAGATATAACATTCTAGTGGGAAAAACTGACTGGTTACATTCAGTGCCTTGAAAATCAAACTAGTTACATTTTATTACTGCTGATTAAACCCTGAACTACTGCTTGGCATGATGAACAGATATTCCCTCAAGAAGGTACCATGCATTAAAAGACTACCATAGGTAGCTTTACTCCAGTCACTTTCTCACCAATGAGATGTGGCTTTCATCTGTCTCTTCTATAAATATTTTCATGGTTTCTGATTTGACAAGCTTAGCTACCTGGTGCCCCCTATGCATTAATTTACTTGAGTTACTAGACTGACAACTAATGATTTAATGAAAACAATCAAATATAATCATAACTACTCTATCAGTTTCTTTTCTTGCATTTCCTACCTGTGTAACACCCTTGAATATACTTGCTTTCCTGATAGCAACAATCTACAAGAGTTTAAATACAATGTTAATTATCGTCTGTTATCTCCTCGACTCCCATCTTTTCCCTGACACCTCCTGTATCTTGTTCTTCTCCCTTTCTGCTCTATTCTCATGCAGCTCTTTTCACACCAGTGTTCCAATCCATCTCTTACCAATTCTACAACACAACCTGTGACTTGTTTATCTTTCTGTTCCTTCTCCTTTCATGTAAGCTCAGCATACCAATGTCAGTAATGTCTTACTTGTGATGAAACGATTATAAAAAAAGAAAAAAAATATGGAACACATACATGCAATCCATTGCAGGTAAGATGGCCAACTCCCTCTACTGCTTCAGTAAGTACCTGACTTCTCATGTTATCTTCTACCTCTACAAGAGCCATGTTAAAAATGGAGTATTGTTGTCATATTTGGGCAAGAGCTGCCTAGCTCTCACTTTTTAATGCTGATAAAGTTCAAAACTGCCTCCAAGTCCTTGTGGGTGACAAATTATTTTCCATGCCTTCTCTCACTGGTGGAATGTGGCAAGCCTTTCATTGATCTATTGCTATTTCTATGGAAAGTGCTCAGATGAACTACATTAATTGGTTCCACCAGCTCTACCCCTCACAGCTAAGACCCACCAACATTCCCGTTAATATTCCATCAGAGAGAAGTTCCACTCAACCAACTTCTTTCCACAAACTATGGAACAGACTTCCAAGAAGATATTTCCCAATCAATACATTCTTAAACTGTTTATGTCTAGAGTACATTAATATCTTCTCATTGTATCCACATAAACAGCCCCTTAACATAAACTCTTTACCTTAAGTGGCCCCTGGACCTTGTACAGAGTGAACCTTATTATAAAAAAATATAATTATTCTTCCTTAATTTAAGAAAATGTATACACAATTCAGGAAAGAAAAAACATGTGTTTCATAGTTGCAATAACACTGTTTACTGTAGCAAAATATTTTCTTGACGGATGGCATTTCACTGGCGGCCTTTAGACAAGAAATTATGAATTCATGTGCAGTAATCTCACTGGTTATTTGGCCAACATTTTGCAAGCAGTAGTTCACTGTACTAATAAATGTCTGAAAGCTAAAGACCACCATTTTGAACATCTTTTGTGGTTGTATAGTCCAAAGGTAACTTGTGATATGTGAATAAATTTAGTAATACAAAATCTATACAAGTTTTTTCTTAAAGTGTGTATAGATGTTTTTGCCAGATATCATATATATATATATATATATATATATATATAAAGAGAGAGAGAGAGAGCACTATCTATTCAAATGCATCTGAGGAAAACTTATCTTGTTTTCTTCTGCAAAAGAAAGCTTCGATTATATCTGATCTTAATTTATTTATCCTTTTAAATAAATAAGATATAGTTACATCAAATCAAGCAGATACAATTATTTTAGGTTATTACCTAATTGTTAAGTGAGTGTTTTTGTTGTAATGTATATAAAGAACTTGAAATCTTTGTTGTACATATGCAGGACGTAAGCACCATTCAGAAAACAGAGAATTTAGATTACAGCAATTTTTACTGCATAAAATCTTTTCAGTTCTCATTTCTCAGACTTTGAGCAATTTATCCAATCACAGTTTTTGTAATTGCATTTTAAAACTGACTTTTGATAATGTTGCTCTAGAAAAGATAAAAAAACTATCATGATTCTCCAAGAATTTTATATTTATCTTTGTCGTTTTCCTAATAAATACCATATTTGCGAGTTAATAAAATGCATGGTTTACATGATCATGAATCAACTTGATTTTGATTCACCAAATACTATATATTTTCTTATTAAATTTGATATATAAGAGAGAAAAGGAATTAGAACCACCAAGATTCTACCTTCAATTAGTTAAATATAATCCTTAATCTGATTCTTTTTTTTAAATGTACATTTAAGATATTGCTGATCATGGTTCTACACAGATTTTATTTCTTTATTATCTATGAATTGCCATAACTTCTTAGGAAAGATAGTGGAGTGATTTCCTGTTGCTTCTTCTCTTGATTTTGAATTCATTGTTATCTGTCTTGTAAAATGACTGCTACCCTAAGCTACAAAACCCTATAAACCTTGCTGTTTCAGCCATAGCTGAAGTGAGAAGATTCTTGCCTTTTTTCAAGGATATTAGTACAAATTTTATGCAACAGACTAGGCCAAAACTTTACTCAGTTTGCTAATTCCACTTACCATGACAGATAACCAATTTTCCTTAATTTTAATGAAAAAAATATACTTTGTGAATTAACTGTTTTTTCTTTGTGTTGCTGTTTTGATGTTTTTATCATATGCTCAAATACTTTCTCACATATTTCTTTTTCAATTCTTAAGCTTCTACTTTCATCCAAGTTTAGAATATTCATTTTTATTGTTGTTCTTGTTCTACTTTCATGCTGTTCATTTTTATTTTTCTTCTAACCTATATCATATTTTTTTCTTCTAACCAATGTCATAATCTTTTTTCTTCTTCTTCTAACTTATATCATAATCTTTTTTTATTTATCTTATCTATCTTATAATCTCAAAGTTAACCTTATTTATACTCTGGCTAATATCTTCATCTTTGTTGTTATTATCACAATGTTTTGATTATTTCTCTCAGACTTTATTCATGTGTCTATTCATATGTGCAAGCTTTAAGGAATTTTAAACTGAACTCTTTATTTAATCAATGAGTGTAGATTGTTCTCAATCTACTGTCCATATCTGATGATATTTTATCTTGTACTTATTTCATACTGCCAAGTTATTGCCAGTTCTGTTTCCAATGAGTCTAAATCTAAGTCTGTACTATCCAGCTCAGGATTGAACTCACAATTACTATGGCCAAAAATTCACAGTCTATGTTTTAATCTTTAAATGGCACCATATACCATAATCCCAGAATTTGGGATTGTTTTTCATGGGCATTTACTCTATAGAAGATGTTGCTCTCAAGGTCTAAATCCCATATGCTTCACTTGACCAAGAATGGTGTATTGTTGCTATATCTGGGCTAGAGCTTCCCAATTAACTTTCCAGTCTCAAGAGTTCAAAAATATTTATGTGACCATTTTGGTGATAAATTCATTTTCTGCCCTACAACTTCAGATGCAACACTGCAAATCTATCACTGGTCTATTGCTGCTTTCATAAAATAGACATCTTCTTCCAAAGAGATGCTGCTTTGCTGAATAGACTTCTAAGAGGATGCTTTCCAGGTCACTATGATCTTAACCTCTTCATCTAGTGTTATCTTTCCTACATATGCTCATAATCTACAATTCTTACATTCATAAAACAACTTCATTCTATAACCTGATACCTTAGGTTGCTCTTGAACCTTCTACTGGTTGAGAAATGGTGTAAAAAAAGAAAGAATTTGGTTTGATTACTGAGTACTACAGAGTTCCATCACCATTAGCCCTCTCATGACAGCACTGAAGATGTATCAAACTGTGCTGTGGCTTAATTGAATGTCTGGTTTCAGATATGCACGCCCAGAGTTCAGCTGTAACAAAACAAATTCAAAGGATTCATACTACCATATCCTTTAATCTGTTCTGTGGACCCCAGGCAGTCTGGCACTGCTACCTTTACGATACACTGATATCAGCAATCATCTTGACTCTGGTGGTATCCAGAATCTGTTTTTTGTGGGTAGGAATATTTATATGATCATTGTTATAAATATCAAAGTATTACTGATGTATTATATCCAACATGTACAATTCTTCTAAATGAACATCTATCTTCTTGAAAGCCAGCAATCAAACCCATCTCAGATGACTTTAATTAAACATAAAGTGCATATGTGCATCATATATGCTAGCATTTGATTCTTTCACCTATTCTATTTTATCTATGAAGACATGGAGGATTAAAGCTCTCCACAACTTCATATCATATAGATTTTAGTAATTATTGTCTTTTTACTATTCCCCTCACTTTCTGTTGTGTCATCCATTCACATAAAATCCTCCGAGACTCACTGTCACTCTGTCTTTTTTTCATTTAATATGTCTTTTGAGTACTGTTGTAACCCTAAAAGGTTACTGCATGAGTAATCACCAAAATGAAGGTTGGGAATAATAGTTTATCAACAAGACTTGCACACTTCACAAAATAGATACACTACTAGTGAACTGCTAGTCAGTATAATCACTCTCACTCTACTCCAATAATGTCCACATATTTATGAGAATAGGAACATTCTATTCATGTATATAGATAGGTATACAACAAGTATAAAATTTTCCAAGTCTTCCTTGAAATTTCTTCCAGAAATTTCAATTGTGTCTTCCTGATTCTAAGTTGAAATGTTCTTTTTTGGTTGATTTTTTCCTTCAGACTTCTTCAAGGATTTCTTTTCCTTAAGACTTCTTTTACACATTCCATCCATGGAATTTGCAACATCCTGCAGTAGAACCACATTTATGCTGCCTCATGTCTCTATCTCTGAAAAAAATTATGCAGCATTCACAACAACATTGGAGTTCGCCTTTTTCTTTGTTTCTAATAAAATTTCCCAGTTTCTTAATATTTTACTTAACTTTTGCTATTCCAATGCACATTTTAACGTAACTGAACTTTATTGTAATATATCCTTATCAGAATATGCTGCTTTGGTATATGCATTATTAAATGACAAGATGCCTTAAGACTTTGAAAATTTTATCATATCTACTACCCACTGTAGTCAAAATCAGTATTTTCATTCAAGGCATTGTAATTTTATTTTTGATCAGTGTATTATGAAAGAATTAAAATTCTATTTTCTTAAATTCTTGATCATTTGATATTGCTTACAATAAAATACCTTTTATAAAAATCAATTTATATTCCAGACACTCATCTGTTTTTCATCTACAGTAAAATTTCTTCAGATTTGTTCTCAACAAAGATTCATAAAAACTAATATTTCAGGGGAAAATTAATTTAAACAACAAATCATATTTTACAGATGTTCTAGAAGTTGCTTTCGTATATATCAATTAAATAACTAACTTGTATCTGCAAGAATAGCCAAAATTAACAAATAACTTAGGAAGATAATCATATTAGTGGGAATCAAGAATCTTCTACAATCTTGGGCAACTTAATTGAAACAAAATGAATAACATCTTCCTAGAATCTTTCATCATTTCCCTGATTATGTATACATTGTCTGTTGGCATTGTTTTTCTTTTCTAACAACCTTTTTTTTTAACATGTTGAACTGATGGATTCCATTTCTTTCTTCATCTTGATGATACAACTGACAAATAAAAGGCTGACACCAACAATATTTGCAATCTCTCTGCAAGGCTTGCCAGTGTGTTCATGCAGTGTTAGAATTTTCATATGCTTCTTTGGAGTAGTGTCTATCACTGACAATGGTCATAGAACAACTAATCGATAGTCAAGACAATAGTGTTTAGGCATGATACAAATCTGATGCAATCACAGATGACACAATATTTTTTGAGGCCAAACTAATTTCAACATACACCCTGAAAATAAAGTCACCCTGCTGTAAATTACCTAATATGAGGAAAAAATAGAAATCAATTACACTTTGTCACACAAGTGGATGTAAAACCGACCATATGGTGAATGAAAGAAAACTAAAGCAGTTGTTTCAATTACTTTGCACAAGGGTGCATGATCATGGAAAATGTTTTCTCTGGGTTTTTGTTTTGTAGAGTGTCAAGTATCTTTTCTGAAAAATCTCATGAAAATTTTCTGGGAAACAAGAAAAAATAGAAAAATAATGAAAAGAATTTCAAATGTTATTCCAATAAAATGCACAGAACTTGCTTTGGAACTTTGTCAGCCTAATTGAAAAGTTTTAGGTTTTATTATTTATGTTTTCTTTGAATATGTTATACAGAGACAAGCAAACATATAGACCACATTGTTTTTTTAGTATCAAATACTATTTTTAATAATGTTTTCTCTTTGTAGATGTGGATCCATTGATTTGTTATTCAGAGTCAAATGACTAGCAAAGTGTTGTGCATACTAATTTTATTTTTTCCACAATGATAATCACCCTTTACAAGGCCTAAGGGTCACTCAAGGTAGAGAGTTTTAGAATAAGAGGAACAGCTTGTACAGATATATGAGGTAGATAACAGTTAAACCTAGACTTGAGCAGGTTAAGATTGTTGTGATCGGAAAAGCAACCTCTTGGGAGTTGGTTCCACAAGGCATTGGTTCATGGAAGGAAGCTGCTCAATTAATACTTCCACATCACCAAAAAATATGAAGGGAATGAGGGTGGTTAACTACAAAGTGCCCTGTGTGGTGGGTTCTAGCCATGAAGGTTAGAACTGGTGGAACTAAGGAGTGTATTTCACCTGACCACTCCATGGAAATAGTGAGAATGAGAAGCTTGCAACATCTCATCTGTGAGATAAGTGTTGTTCAGTGAAAGATAATTTGTCTCCTACAAGGACACAGACATGCTAATGAACTCTGTCAAGAGTGAAAAGTGAAAACTGGACAGCTTTTGGCCATATATGGCATCACTACTCCATTTTTAACCTGATTTGATTCTTCTAAAAGTAGAGAATATTTGGGAGAGAGGAAGAAGAATTAGCCCCATAAAGTAAATAAATAAATAATCTATACTACTCAATACTAATAGACTACTCTACTACTAAACCACATTCAGCTGTTTTATTTTATAAAACTACACCAAATACAAGGTTCAAGAACAATTTGATGCAGAGGATTACTGAATAAAGTATGTTATATGAATATAAGAAGAGATAAAAAGAAGTGAAGATTATCAGCTTAAGGATGATAGATAAGACTTTGTTTATTTGTTTTTGAAAATCACATGAGTGGCCCAGTATGGTGCATACTAATTGGGAAAGAGGAAGGAAAATTAACCCAATAAATAAATCATACTTCTCACTACTACTAGATTAGTAAACTACTAAAATATATTCAGCTGTTTTATTTTACTTAAGTTCATCAAATTCAAGATTCAAGAACCACTTGAAGTATAAGGTTACTGAATGAAGTGTGTTATAAGAATGTAAGAAGAGGTAGAAATAAGTGAAGAGTATTGGGTTAATCATAAGCAAAAATGTAGACAGAATAGTTTTTTAGTATCAAATATTTTGGGTTTGTTTGTTTTTTGCAATATTAAACAGTTTTGATGTTATTATCAGTTTGTAATAAATGTGTTCATTTGTAATGAAAAATAATTATGGGAAGCAAAGAAATTGCATAATAAAAAGACTAATATAAAAGATAGTTAAAAATGAAGAATGCAATAGATTTCATTTTGAATTCCAAACATATTTTCTTTCTCTGATGTGTGAAAGTTTAACACCTTAATTTTTCTTGATCAGTGCTGACCACACTTTGTAACAGCAAATTGAATGGTGTGAAATGAATACGATGATCAAAGGTGATAAACCTGCAACTGAAATAATAGAGAGAAAATGATTAGCACTTATAAATAAAATAAAAATTCAAGTTTCATTGAGATGAGTGATTGAAGATTTTATATAAATACAAGTGAACAAAAGTTTTGAGGATTGTGTTAAAAATTTAGAAAGTGTCTTTACTGCTGACATTTTTAAAATGGCAACTTACAAGAGATTTTTTGATCTGCAGAATAGGTCAGATGAGTGCAGCTCTTTGTGTGCTGTTAGGCATTTTAGCTCTCAACATTTGATTGTTAAACATTTGCTTGGAAATAACATGTTCAATTGAGTTTAAATTATTCATAGTTAAAACTGTTAACTACTAAAAATAAAATCAGTAATAGTTAATCCCATCTCAAATCAACCAGCTTCCAGAGATGACCCTCTCAAATAATCTGGAAAAAATTTACAGGTGTACCTTGATTAACTTTATTTATGAATTTAAAAAATATTAGATCTGTATCTGTTAATAGTTGTAAAATCAGAGCAACTTGAAATTTCACTGAATTCTTTTCATTTTGCTAAATAAAGCTATCAATGAATTTCTAACGTTTATAGCTCCAAGGATATTTGTGCATATTTGATACTTGGCAACAATAGTTAATCTTTCTGAACAGGAAGAGCAGATTTTAATTTTCCTTTAAAGCCATAGGAACTTGAACTGTTAATGTTGTTTTTCGACTTTCTTACACCCCCCTCTCTCTCTCTCTCGTCGATGAAGCTAGAGATCAACTGAATAACAACTGAAATGGTATTCACTATGATGAATATAAAGTTTCACTCAACTCAGTTAATATTTTGATGGCAGCCAATTTCGTCTCTAGTAACCATGACAGACTTTTTTTTATCTTCCTGAGCTTTTAAATTTGAAAAAATAATATTTATTTTCTAATTTTTGTCACATATAATGTTTGATAATTTTTAAAATATACTTGTGTCAAGTAAGATTTCAGTTAGCTCTTTTAAGCATCCAGACAGGAAATGTTATTTTATTTTAAATTTTATTTGAATTTTTAAGGAAAGGTATGTTATAATTCTCTTACAGTGATTACTAAGGAATCTCATGATTGTATCTAATTTAAAACTCAAAGAATATTTATTTTATTTTTAATTTTTTTTTTTTAACTGGAATAGATAGATTTTACTATCACGTGATTCATTCTCCTCCCTTTCATTTGTATTGGAGTAGATGCTCAATCCTTGTTTCCTGTTTAGGAAGAGGTTTCCTGTTACTTTCCTCTCCTTAGGTCTTGATAGGAGTGCTGTTGTAAAGTTTATGCAATGTGTGTAGATGGTGGTGATGTCTCTTCATTCTGAGGGTACTGGGTTGGCAGTTTCCTGGATGCTGCTTCTGACTAGTAGTTAGGAGCCCAAACTCTTACATAGCATCTTGAGATCCCTCCAATGATTGTTCTATCAACCTCCTACCGGTTTTCAGCTAAGAGCTTGAGGCTATTATTAAGGCTGAAGTGGCTCAACATCTCACAGTCCATGGCCTCTTCTTAGATAAACAGTATGGTTTCCGCTTCACTAGGTCTACTACTGATATGTTAATGACCATCACAGAGTATATATACCAGGCTCTTGAAAAGAATGGTGAAGCTCAAGTTATTCCACTAGATATCTCCAAAGCATTTGACAGAGTCTGGCATGCTGGCTTTCTACACAAGCTACATGGCTATGGTATAACTGGACGATTGTTTGACCTAATCCAGTCTTACCTTTTATATCTCATAATGAAGGTAGTATTGAATAGGCATGCTTTCAGATACTTTCATGCAAACACGGTGTCCCTCAAGGCTCTCTTCTAGGTCCTACACTTTTTCTGATCTTCATCAATGATCTCCCTGATGTAATCAGATTCCAAGTAGGCATTTATGTTGATGACACAACAATTTACTCCTGCCTCGATAAGAAATCTGTCAAGGCTGACAAAGCAAACTTTGCTGCTGATCTTGAAAAGTCTGTGGTGGACTGGGTTAAAAAATGGCTTGTAAATTTTAATGCTTCCAAAACAAAGCTGCTATCATTTAACCACCATAGACAACCACTTTTACCCACCCTCCATCAGCCTAGTCTCCCTGAAAGCAAAACACTGCACCTCTAAGGCCTCAAATCTAAATCTATCAGCCGACCTCAAGTGGAATGCCTACATTGAATTCATAGCTAAATCTGTTGCTTGGAAGGTTGGTTCCCTTTGTAGAGCTAGGAAGTTTTTCTTGTCTAAATCCATCTTACACATATATACATCTACCATCAGCCCATACATTGAATATTGCTGTCACATCTGGTTGGGTTCCCCTGCTATTCATCCCAAGCTTCTTGACAAAATCCAACAAAGAATCTGTAATATAATTGATCCCAACCTGGTAGCTCAACTCCAGTCACTTTCTCATTGACATAATGTGGCTTCCCTCTGTCTCTTCTACAAATACTTAGGTATCTTATTTTTATAAAAAACTGAAAATGACTGAAATGTCAAAATGCAAAAAGTCACTGTTCAATTTGAGAATTTCTCATTTACAAAGTATGTCAGATACAGCATCCAAATTTTGTTTTTCTGTCATTTATGACCTAATAAATTGTTTCTATGAAGTAATTCTATTCATTCATGCTATTGGAATGTCAATATTACTGTTTAAAAATTGCTTCATTTTTTTTTTTTTGTTTTTACATCCTTAAAATTGCTTATTTTCATGACATTGGCAGATCAGTTAGGCAGTTTAAAAACATTATATTTTACAACATATTAGTACATGTCTGAAGACCATATGACAGAAGTTTCTTTTTATTGACAAACGTTCTTATTTGTTCAAAATGTACTTTTCTAGAACAATTTGTTCTGCAGAAATCATGGCTTTGTCAATTTTGGCACCTTATAAATTTGTTAGTTAAGAAAATACAAAACTGAAACTTTGTACTCCTATAATTTACTAAATTGGTTTCATTTTATCTTTGTTTGAAATAGCTTAGATGCTATGGGTCTTTAAATTTTTTAAAATTGTTTTTATCTGTCCTCTGACCTTCTATATGTCTTCTGAGTATCAAATTCTCCAATCCCTCTTTCTTAATTGTGTCCAAGAAATTTCAAACATATTTTTCTGATATTAAATATAAATGTCCTTTTTGTTTCCATTTTCTCTAATTTTTTTTTCTCACATGGTTGATCAATGATAGACTCAATAATCTTCAACAGAACCACATTTCTCTTGCTTCAAGTCTCTTCTTCATCTGTGTGGAGATATTCAGCATTCACTGCCAATTTTAGATATACCAAATCAAAATTGTAAAAATGCATCACAATTTTTCATGCTAAACAAGACTCACAGATATGCAAAATCAGTAAGGCAATAAAGTTCACATGACATCTATTTTTAAAGGAAATAAACTTATATTTTGTTTTTGGTATAATAGTCAATACTTTCAATGATAAGGCAGTATTATACCTAGTAGCAATTTCAACACTTGATAAAAATAATACTGTGATGCATTATATGTATTAAAAAAATTTGGCTCATCCCATATGTCTATCAAACAAGTTGAACAGTTTCTGTCCAGAGATGAAAACAAATAATTTAGAAGATTCTGACTTTACATAATAGAGGCAACTTTGAAACTGAAATATCCATAACTGGTACACACTCTTTTATTTTATATTTAAAAAATTATATTATATTATATTATATTATATTATATTTATATTTATATTTATTTTATATTATATATAAAAATATTCTTATCAAATAATGAAAAGTTTTTGTAAAAATGCATCATATGAAAATCTTTAGGAAATTAGACAACAAGATTATGAAATACCACTTTCAAAAGAACTTATGAATATTATTTGGATTGAGACAATAGTGTTGAAGATTTTTATAACATGTTAAAGTTTCAAATCTGTGCATGCACTATCCATGATATTATGAATTGATAACCTTATTTAACACAATGAAAAAAATCGAAATTTCAAGTTGTTTCAATTTTAAAACTATAAAAGATACAGGTCTAATATTTTGGATTTCTCAATAAATTTGATAAAGGAAAACCTGTAAATTTCCCCAGATTTTTATGAGAGAGTCACCTATGGCAGTAGGTTGATTTGAATGGAAATGAACCTCATGTAGTTTTTGGTGTTAGGAAGTGTAGTTTTTGGCAGAAAACATAGCAAATGAACCATTAACATAACTTGTAGCTTTAACCTTCCAGCATAGATAAAGTCCAAAATGTTTATACAGTCTTGTAAGAGATTACTTATTTTTCACTGTACAGCCTTTTTCTCTCCACAGATGTCATTGTAAAGAAGTTCCAATTAGACAGCTTTTCCTCCAAGAACTGCTACTTTGCAGAACAAAGTCCCTTGTAGATGCTTCCCCAAAAACTACAATATTAACATCTTCAATTCAAAAGTTAGTCATTATCTATTATGCTTGTTCTGATGATCTTCACTTTTTTCTATCTCTTCTTATATTCATATCACATACATTAAGCCTCTATCTCAAGTGTTTCTTGAACCTTGTATTTTGTGAACTTTAGTAAAATAAAACAGCTGAATATATTTTAAGGGTTTACTAGTCTGGTAGTAGTGAGTAGTATAATTTATTTATTTATTGGGTTAATTTTTCTTCCTCTTCCCCAGTTAGCATGCACTATACTAGGCCACTCATGTAACCTTCAATAACAAATCAGCAAATTCTCATCTTGATAGAGAATACTGTGTTTTGTTAGATGCCACTGTTCTTAACATGGATTCAACACAGCCTCTTGCAAGATGAAATGCTGGACTTGTGAGTAAAAACAGCTTTTGCAACATTTACTTGCTTTCCTTTTCATGATAAGAGAAAAGGCAGGAGATACATTTCTATATTTTTTACTGTCATTTTGCAAAATAAAAATTCATTTAGGCTCTTTTGAATTTTTCCTAGCAGTCTCTTTTTATCTATTATAAATCTTTGAGTAATTATCTACATTCAATGACCAAATACTGAGATCACTTCATATATGTTCGGTAAACCAACAAGTTCATCTAGTTTCAAAATAAGATACAAATGTTAGTTTGTGTATTAACTATTGAATTCAAGAATATGTCAAGTAAAAAAATTAGTTTTTACTCTAAACATTTTTATCTTACTATTAAAATGTCCAATGCCAATCAATCAGTTCCATCCAAATGGCTATGGCAAAATCTACCCTTCCTATGATTTGTAATCTTTAAGACAATGTCATTTTGTTATTGCTCTGTAAAGAGGATGTTTTATCCATCTATATATGAAATTCTCTGACTTCTGTTAGTCTATCTGTCTGTCCATTCATCACACCCTCTAAAATAACAATATATTGAATAATTAAGAACCAAATATTGAGGAAGATGTGCAAACAGGTTAGGGGCTACAAAGTGGAGTTGGTTTTACTAGAGTGCATACTTTAGTAAAATATATTTTCATTAACTTTTTTTTTAAAGAAAAAGACATACAAAATACTTCCACTATTTAAAAAAAACAATTTAATTATTACAATAACAAATACTTATTTAATTTAAATACAATATTGTTTTTTGCATATTTTTTTTAAAGATTTTATACATATTTAATTCTGGTAAAATATATTCCAGTCCTAACACTTTAAATATAAACACAGTAGGAATAGTTTCGAATGGGCAAAGGAAACGATAACCTCAACAATACTAAATATTGTGAAGATTTCTACATTTCTATTAGTAAAATACTTCTAAACAGTTTATGGTCACTTTTAACACAGATATGTTTTTCTTTCCCTTTCCTTCACCTTCAGTTGATCCCCTCCACTCTTTGGTCAAGGAGTAAGGAGTCAAGGCTTGTAAGATTCAGGTTTCAGTAAATTACTTTATTACACATTTTTCTACTGCAATAAATTGTTTTGATAAAGGTGATTTAAAAAACTAGTGTCTGCTGAAATCTGAAAACGTTGTGTGGACCACCAACATTTTTCAAGTAAATCAGAGCTAACTTTTGGTTATAAAATCCCTTGGATATAATCATCAATATGAGTGGTAGACAGAACTGTAATGGATCAATATACAATGCTGGGTGACATGATATGAGCAGTATTTAGTAGATGAAGCTGACAGGAGTAGAGAGATGTGATTTCTTCTAAAAACATCTGAAACCCTGACCAAGCAGCCATGAAAACCTATTACTCAAGGAAGTTTTGACAACCAAATTGTCATTTTCTGACATCACTAGTGCAAGGTCAGTCAGTTAAGTGCCATACGTGATACACACTTGGGCAATCATGTCTCTTTCGAGACATGACTGACTGGGCAGAAGATTATCTCACAGTAGGTTGCCATTACTTTCTGCGGTAGACTGGTTGTCAGCCAAGGTTGTAAAATCCGATCATGGATCAACGGATTTCTCATTTTGAGCTGATATTCATTGCATCTCAATGCACATCCTGTAATACTTATCCAAAATTTCCTGGCAAAACATGACAAAAAAATGGAAATAAAAAGAACACTTATATTTAACATCAGAAAGAGATAGTTGATATTTTTAGGGTATATAATGAGGAAAGAGCACTTGGAAAATTTGGTACTCAAAGGAGAGGAACAGAGGAAAACAATACATAACCAACTTTGCAGGCTGAGTAAATGAATAACAACAGATTTTAGAAGAGATAATAAAAAGACAAATTTTATTAA
Source organism: Ascarosepion bandense (assembly GCA_037127315.1). Taxonomy (NCBI): domain Eukaryota; kingdom Metazoa; phylum Mollusca; class Cephalopoda; order Sepiida; family Sepiidae; genus Ascarosepion; species Ascarosepion bandense. Next base: position 356,714 of record JBBBDQ010029107.1, on the reverse strand, counting down.
GAACTCCAAAAGACAGGGAATTGAGCAGAGCCATGATTGCAAGTGCCCTGAAAAAGAAGACACTTATTTTATAAATTAAAAGATTTCTCTAGTGTAACTATTCCAGACAGCAAGCAGTAGTTACCAAGATATAATTATTTACTTGATTATCTGTTATTAAAAAAAAAGATTTCTCTGGTTAAAAATGTTGAAATGATCAGCTTGCATTATGACAATGAACTTGGAAATATAGTGAGAAATTTGAAACCACTTTGTATATCTTTTGATATATGTGTGTGTGTCTGTGTACAGGTACAGGCATACTTAGTTTACTGAGTATTTAGGTCATAGTGCTTCAAGGTGTAATCTTATTTGAAATGTAAAATGCATAAAGTTTTTTTATGCATTTTTTTAACTAATCAATATTAGAATCACTGTACTGCAAAAACTGATTGCTTCAAACTTCTACTCAACATTTTTTGTTAGATGTATTGCTGAATACTTTTGAATGATTTTTATATCGATTTCATGCGGTACAATAATTTTTATGTACATTCATTAAGATTTTTGCCTTTATATATAGCATCAGCCTGTAATATCTCAAGACCCAGTTGTATTGCCTTGTGGTGATACCGACCAAGCAAAAGAATGGACCAGATGTTTGTGCTCTCATGACCAAAAAGCAAATGACCAAAAGTTGTCATTGTGCATCTGGATTTGCGCAGATGTTCCAGTTGAAAAATAAAAATTAATTAAATATTAAATTTCCAGTTAGCCAGCCTATGCAAATTTTATTTATTGGCCAATGGGAAGCCCAGAATCAAATATGGATATGAATTCCCAAATGATCTGCTGTGATCCAAAAAGTTGAAATAAAAAGCCCATACAGAAAGCATTGCCAGACAGACCAACACAGGCCTACAGATAAACCCAGACTGGAGAGAGATGACTGTATTTAGTAGCCCCTTGACCCAAGTCAAGTGGCTTACTATGTTGCCTCCCTTACCCCTCTTATCTTATCTTTCCCTGTCTCAAAACTACTTACTGACCTAAGGAGCAAATACATCAAAGATATTCCTTAGGTCAGTAAGTAGTTTTCAGACAGGGCCCTCCACTATAAATGGGAAAAGAATGGATAACCCACTATAGCCTTGATGGTAATTAGCAGATAACTGGAAGGGATACTACTGTATATACCAGAATATATAGTCTCCTATAACATTACTCAGAAAGATGTCACTGTTAATGTTTGTCACTTTTGCATTCACAATGATATCTAATGCAAAGTTATTTAACAAAACATGAAATTATCCAGTTTTGTACACTCCCCACAACCCACTAAATTCCAGTTTAGGCTTACTGTGAATTTTTACTTTTTTCCAAAGTCTGAATCACCATTGAAAAGAAGGAAATTTCATATTTCCAATGATTAATATTAAGAAAAACTTTACAAGGCACCTGATAGTAATCCCAAAATTTTACTTTGCAGACTGCTTTGAAAAGTAGAAGAGACACTGGGATAAATGTATAAAGTCCTAGGCACAGTACTTTGGAGTGAACTAAGGCACCAATACTCTAGGCAGAACATACTTCATATCTACCATAACCAGAACTGATTCCAAGAAGGAATGTTTCAAACTCTCATTGCCTTGTTTCCGAGTTACATTCTTGTTTCAATATATTTAGAAAAGGTATAAAAACTATAAAATATATATCTTATTTTCATTAAGTCGATTATAATCAAATCATCTTTATCCATGGTGACTGAAGAAATTCTACATATATGATTTAACTTACTAATCAACATTCAAAATTTCATATGTTTATTACATACATAATAGCAAGAAATTTTAAATATTAAACAGAAAAATGTCATTAATAACTAAAATAATTTTACTGTCAGCTGTTATTTGAATATCATCTTCAAAACTGGTTGCAAATTCAGTTAAATTTTTCATACTTGAATATATAACACACTGAGTTAATTTGCTAGTTTAATTTTTTTTTTTTTGTGAATGTTGCATTCTGAAATCTGGTTACATTGTTATCGAAGCTGTACCAAGTAACGTTATTTCTAATTTTTTGATTGCAATATATTGCTACACTTTGAAGTGATGTCTAATAGCTTCAGTCATTTTCCATTAAATCAGAAACATAAGAAAGCCATTATTTTTGTTTTTTCTACATTTACGATTATAAGCTACACTTATAAAGTCATAGTTATTGTTGTAATGAATAAAAAAAAATGTTTCATTTTGTGTAAAATGCAGACATTTGTCCATGACAGACAAGTTTCTCTGTGAAAAGCTTAAGTAAACTAGAGAACCTTGACAGTGTATTATATATTAAAAAAATTGGAAAAAATTCTCTTAATCTTTTCTGGCAATGAATAAAAAAATTCATAAAACAAACAAGAATAAAAGATTTCACTTGTTTCTACATTTTGGATTGTTCTGCAACTTGTATTAATCTTTTAGTTATTTGGAGATGCAGTTTGATTTTCATTGTTATCAACCATAAATACATTAATTGTTTAGTAGTTATATTAAACCTAACCACCTTCATTGATTAATGGTGTTATAAAATCTAACCAGCATCAGTGAATACTAGTTTTATCAAGCATAACCAACTTAACTGAAAACTGATTTCATGAAAAATAGTCACCAATAGTGATATAAAACTTCAGTGAATAGTGACCATATCAAACCTTTCCTCTCTTAGTGATTAGTGGCATTATCAAAACTAACCTTTATTGATTAATGGTTTTATAAAATCTAACCACCTTAATCAATTAGTGGTGTTATCACAACCAACCTCCTCTATTGATTAGAATTGCTATCAAAGATAATCACCTTCATTGATTTGTGGTATTATCACAACTAACCAACTTCAGTGATTAGTTATCATATCAAACCTAATCACTATCATTGATTATGACTGTTCAATGATCACCTTCATTGATTAATGCTGTTATAAAACTTATTCAACAACAGTGATTAATGGTGTAAGTTTGAGAGAATGAAAATCAAACAATAAGTAAAATAATAAAAAAATAAAAACTTCAATCTTCCCATAATGCAAAAAGAAAACCAAAAAGGCTTTCTGGACACATGAATTTTATGACTCCACTTCCATATAAGAGATGATTATTCTCTTCTCACTTTCCGATCATTGAGTTTGGACATGTTTGGTAGCTGTTCCAACAAAAAAAAAAGATTCAGCCACCCTCACTCAATGTAAGGCTGACTTGAGATCAACTATTTTGTTATACCTTCACATCTTTGTACCCACATGCATCAATAAATATTGGTGATTCATTTATATTCAGTTTTCATTTAGTTTTTTATTGTGGTCCACTAATATTCAACATAGGTTAATGGCATAGTCAAATACAAAAACTCTATATTTAATGACACTAATGTGATGTGAACAATCAGAACTAAAACTCACTTATAGACACTTTCTTAAAGAGTCAGTGAAAAAGCAAGTCAACAACTTACCACACATGCAGACACAAAAAACATTTTCTCTGACAAATCTGTGTTTAAACCAGATGTAAAAAGCAAAATCACAAATTTCAAAACTGTATGTCATATACAGTCTCTATATCAACAAAAATATTTTTCCCAACATGTGCAAAAAAACAAAAATTCCTAAAAACTATTACAATGACTAATGTAGTCTGCAGGAAAGCAGCACTGTTTTAACCCTAAATCTACTTAAACATTCATCACTGAAACTATTGAGCCATGCTGGAAATGAAACATTTCAATAACCCAATAATTTACATTTTAAAAAAAGATTTAGATGCTTCTAACATTTGTAGATTAGAGATATTTGAACATAATTCAACAATGAAATACAACTACAACCACAACCACTTTTAAATTTTTGCCAAATAACATTGAAAGTACAAAATTGTAACACAATGTGATCTTACATACACACACATGATAAAAACAAATATATATATATATTTGTATCAGTTAGTCAGTCAATTGCTATACATGATATATGTTTGGGCAAGCTTTCCTGCAGTAGATTGCCATTACTTTCTGCAGTAGACTGGTTGCCAACCAAGGTTATAGAATCAAATCTGTCCTGCTATTCAACCCATAGCTGGAGGGAGAAGTGATGGATTAATATCTTTTCCAAGGGTAGTTGTGCATAAGTAAAGAAAACAAATTCAACTGGAACTTGAAATTGACTTTCTGATTTCTCATTCCAAGCTGATATCTGTTATACCAAAACACACAACACACATATAATTGTATCTTCTTATTCTTCATGTGCCGTGTCCCTTCAGAGTGTAGGCAATCATGGACTTCCACTTGGCATTGTCTTTTGTCACTCTCAACATTCTTCCTCTTGGTATCTCTCTCAAACCCCATTCTGCCATCCATTTGTTCAGTCCTATCAAGTAGATCTCATGCATCTTTTCCCTGTCTCTCTTTCCATCTTGTGAGTATTTTCCAGGCCCTCCTTCCTCATTAAGTGTCCCAGAAATCTCATCTGTCTCTTCCTTATATTAAGTATGAGTTTTTTCCTCATTTCCATCCTCTCCAACATCTCGTCATTAGTCATGTGCTCAGTCCATAGAACTTTCAGTATCCTTCTGTCAAACTACATTGAGATTTTTCTGTCTTTCAGTACTCTGTTTAGCCTTTGAAATGCATCATTGGCCATGCCAATGTGTCTTTGGATTTCCCTGTCATGCTTTCCATCCTCTGTCAGCATGCTTCCCAGATATTTAAATTTTTTTATTTGTTTTATTTTAGTTTCTCAAACATGATATATATATATATATATATATATATATACATAAAAAAAGCATTGAACATTTGCTTTGCAAGATCTGTTTTAAAAAAAAACTAATTATGCATATTTGCTTTTCCACTTGTACTTAAAAAAAAACATTTTTAAAACTGTCAAACTTGCTACAAAATGGATGAAATAGGCACAGCAGCAATGGTTGGTATCAAAATACCAACATTAAGGAAGACAGCCACTGCTGGTTGGTTTACTATGATAGAGGCCCAGTTTTACCTTAAAAAAATAACAAACATGAAACACAATATTACAATGTGTTTTCAGCCCTGCCACCTAAACTGATAATGGAAATACAGGCTTTCATTTTTAAAAATTTATGAGTACCTGAAAGAAGCCATCATCAACAGTTATGAAAAAACAAAACTGGAACATATGAAATATTGATAAATGACATAAGGATGACAGGCAAGTCCTCTGGTTATCTGAGAGAATTAATGGAAACAGCCAACAAAGTAGGAGTGGAAGATGACTTAATCAGACATCATGTCACACAAGTTATGCCTTCCACAATAGCACAAGTCAATAACTGCTGCTAGGAACTTGATGTTAAATGAACTTAATAAAATAGCTGATAAATTTTTGCTATTTATGAACACTGATACAGTTCAAAACACCACATCTGAATGCTACAAAAGGCAAACCTGAAAACAACAAACCACAGTACTGAAATGCACACTGGAGTACTTCCATTTTATAAAAATCAGAGACCCACATATGCTGTGGACACATCAATTTTGGAAAAAAATTCAAAACATGCAAACCATGGTGTCAGTGGCCAAATGAAGTAGCCTTTAAAAGACAGCTAAATTTGAAATCAACATCACCAGCCACAGAACCTATGCCAAATGAAGAGTCTGGCTTAGAAAAATTTTAGGGTACATTGACACTGCAACCAGTGATTTGTCACTTTTTGAAATTGCAGCCAAGATTGAAAAGACAACATTGACATTTTTAATTGATGCTAGTGCTTCAGCAATGATACTAACCGACAAATATGCCAACAGACTGTGCTTAAATCTAACATCAGTCTTTATATCCTCAGCCAACAGACAAGATATCCAATGTTATGGAGAAGCATCTATTGACATAGACTTTTCACACTTTTGCCACTGATATAGATGGACTATAGTGGTGGCTAGCATTATCAAATCATTATTGGGTGGTGAATATCTGTGGCCCTATGCGCTGCTAATGAATTGTAAAGATGGACGACTAGTAGACTCAAATACTAAATACTACTTACAGAGTAATCACATTGAGGGATTCATATACCAGATATCAATCAATAACAGTGATATTCTCCCAGAAATTGTACATCTCTTGTTCCAAGACCTGCCAACACCACTTACACCAAGAATAAAGCCACCTATTCCAATACTGTCAAAAGTAAGATATAACTTAGATACAAGTAAAATCCCACCCACTTATGCCTAAAGAAAAACTCAAAACTGCTAAGAAGGAATTTACAACATTACTGTAAGCAGCAATCATAACAAAGTCACACTCTCCCTTCTTATTATCCCTTTACATGGTTTCAAAATGTACACATGGACAGTGGCATGGTTTCAAAATGTACACATGGACAGTGGCATGGTTTCAAAATGTACACATGGACAGTGGCATGGTTTCAAAATGTACACATGGACAGTGGCATGGTTTCAAAATGTACACATGGACAGTGGCATGGTTTCAAAATGTACACATGGACAGTGGCATGGTTTCAAAATGTACACATGGACAGTGGCATGGTTTCAAAATGTACACATGGACAGTGGCATGGTCTCAAAATGTACACATGGACAGTGGCATGGTTTCAAAATGTACACATGGACAGTGGCATGGTTTCAAAATGGACAGTGGCATGATTTCAGAATGTACACATGGACAGTGGCATGGTCTCAAAATGTACACATGGACAGTGGCATGGTCTCAAAATGTACACATGGACAGTGGCATGGTCTCAAAATGTACACATGGACAGTGGCATGGTCTCAAAATGTACACATGGACAGTGGCATGGTCTCAAAATGTACACATGGACAGTGGCATGGTCTCAAAATGTACACATGGACAGTGGCATGGTCTCAAAATGTACACATGGACAGTGGCATGGTCTCAAAATGTACACATGGACAGTGGCATGGTCTCAAAATGTACACATGGACAGTGGCATGGTTTCAAAATGTACACATGGACAGTGGCATGGTCTCAAAATGTACACATGGACAGTGGCATGGTTTCAAAATGTACACATGGACAGTGGCATGGTTTCAAAATGGACATGGCATGATTTCAGAATGTACACATGGACAGTGGCATGGTCTCAAAATGTACACATGGACAGTGGCATGGTCTCAAAATGTACACATGGACAGTGGCATGGTCTCAAAATGTACACATGGACAGTGGCATGGTCTCAAAATGTACACATGGACAGTGGCATGGTCTCAAAATGTACACATGGACAGTGGCATGGTCTCAAAATGTACACATGGACAGTGGCATGGTCTCAAAATGTACACATGGACAGTGGCATGGTCTCAAAATGTACACATGGACAGTGGCATGGTCTCAAAATGTACACATGGACAGTGGCATGGTCTCAAAATGTACACATGGACAGTGGCATGGTCTCAAAATTTACAAATGGACAGTGGTATGGTTTCAAAATTTACAAATGGACAGTGGTATGGTTTCAAAATTTACACATGGATAATGGCATGCCTGCAGGGACTACAAAAATTTAAATGTATTGACAAAACACTATAGATACCCAGTTCCAGATACTAACAGCCTTTACGTTAAATTTGTTAAGGAAAATATAATTTTCAAAATTGACCTTCTATAAGGCTACCACCAAATACCTATCAGAGAAGAAGATATTGAGAAAAGCAGCAGTGTTATCACTATTTGGTCTCTTTGAATATGTTTTTATATCGTTTGGTCTACAAAATGCTACAATTACATTTTAAAGATTTATGGACAGTATATTTCTCCAGGTCAACAGTGTTTTCTTCAGTGTGGATGATGTTCTCATTTACTCGAAAACAGAACAAATTTAAAAAGATTTAGAAAAAGTTCTAAGTACTTTACAAGAAAATAATCTAAAATCTCACTGGAAAAGTGCCAGTTCTTCTAGAAAAAACTTTAATTTCTGGGCCATTACATTATTCCAAAAGGTTTAAGATGCACAAAAGAGAGAAAGCAGAAAATAAGCGAATTCCCAGAACCTACTGATTCAAAATCCCCTCAGCATTTAATTGGAATAGTTAATGGTAATAGAAAAATTATTTCACAAGCAGTAAACTTTTTGCTACAACTCACCAAGCTGATAAAGAAGCATCCTCAGAGCAAAAGTATACAGCTTGTTGATGCTGTAAAAGAAGTATTCATAAACATTAAAAATGTCCTGGGCAAACTCAATGTACTTCATTACTCCAACTCAGATGTAATTTATTATCATATGGTGTTGGATAGTCCCAACTATGCTGTAGTTGGAGCATTACATCAGATGATTGACAACAGATTATTTCCTTTGGGCTTTTTCCCTAAGTAACTCTCTGAAAACCAAAGAAAATAGTTCACATTTGACTAGCAGCTTACTTGGCAGTGTTACAATTCAAATCCCAAATTGAAGATAGATATATCACCTTATTCACTGATTATAAGCCACTCACATTAGCTTTCTATAAAACAACAACAATGAAATCAGATAAACAGAGACACCTGTCATTAATATCTGAATATGTAACTGATATCTAACATATTCATGAGGAAGAAAACATTCTTGCAGACTGTCTCTCTAGACCAGCAAATGCAGAGACAGTTGAAATTTATGATTTACCAGCCTTCATTGAGCAGCAAGAGTGTGACACAAATAAAGACCTACACAGACAAGATGAAAGCTTACACTTTTGGCAGGAAAACTATTTTCCAACTGTCAATCATAATGACATATATTCATCACCAACAAGGTACATCCTAACATGTATAGACAGAGCTACTCGATGTGTTGAGGCAAAACCCATGCAAGACACTACAGCTACAACAGTGTCTATCTTGTTTCTAAGTGTGTGGATCTCTTGATTTATATTACCTTTGTATGTTGTCATCAAATGAGGAAGTCAGTTTGAAAGTGAGTTTTATAGTGAACTTTTAGTTTTGCCTATTTTTTTTTTAAATCGTTTCACCCCAAGCAAAGCATTCCACTGCCACTATTGCACTTGGGGCTACATAGGGGAAGGTAAATAGAAAGAGTGGTTAGATATAGGAAATGTCAGAAGTGGGGGGTGATAGGTAGTTGGAAGGATGGGAAGAGTGTTTGATACAATGGGAGCAAGTTAGTGTGTTAGGAGGTGTCTATTGACCTTGCATTTAAACTCCTGGAGATTGTAGCGGTCGGGGAAGCAGTCAAGTGGAAGGGAATTCCACAGTCGGGAAGTACGAGAAAAGAAACTGTTGGAGTAGAAGTTGTGGTTGCATTTTATCGGTTTCACTGTAAAAGGGTGGGATCTAGTTGCTAATCTAGTATCTCATGCAAATTCGAACCTAGGGGGCACTAGTGATCTAAGTTCATCGAAGCAGAAGCCATGGAAGTATTTATAGAAGAGACACAGAGAAGCCATGTCGCGCCGGTGAGAGAGAGACTGCAGGCAGTCTGCCAAGTCAGTATCAATCACATTACAGACCCTCCGCTGTACCTTGTCTAGAAGCCCAAGGAGAATAGCGGGGGCACCCGACCAGATATGGCAACAGTATTCAATGCATGGGTGGATGGTAGATTTATAAATGTGCAGGATAGATTCAGACAGAAAAAAGCTCCGGGCCCTGCACAGAGAACTGACTTTCATTGCAGCGGATTTAGCAATGGATTCGATATAGTCATTCTACTTGAGGTCTGCTGAAAGTGTGAGAACAAGGAGGCGCAGTGTTTTACTCTCTGGGAGGCAAGCCTGGTCCATGCTAATGGGAGGTAAGTGCGGTTGTCTATGATGGTTAATTGATAGTAGCTTCATTTTAGAAGCATTAAAATTTACGAGCCATTTCTTACCCCAGTCCACTACGGATTGGAGGTCCTTTCCAAGCTCGGCTGCAAGGTTAGCTTTGTCGCCCACACCAGATTTTTGATCGAGGCGAGAGTAAACTGTGGTGTCATTGGCGTACATACCTACTTGGAATATTATGGTGTCAGGGAGATCATTGATGTAGATCAGAAAGAGCGTAGGACCTAGGATAGAGCCTTGAGGGACACCCACGTTCGTATGGTAGCTCTGGGAGGCATGTCCGTTTAATGCCACTTTCAATGTGCGGTTAGATAGGAATGACTGGATTAGTTCAAACAATTGTCCAGCTATACCATAGCTCCGCAGTTTGCATAGAAGGCCAGCATGCCAAACTCTGTCGAACGCTTTCGAGATATCCAAGGTGACGGTTCAGGCTTCGCCATTCCTGTCGAGTGCCTGGTATATATACTCGGTGATGGTCGTTAGCATATTGGCAGTAGACCTGGTGAAGCGGAAACCATACTGCTTGTCTGAGAGGAGCCTGTGTTCTGTGGGGTGCTGAGTGAGCTCGGCGTTGATAATGGCCTCAAACACTTTGCCAAAGACCGGAAGAAGGCTGATAGGGTGATAATTTGCAGGGTCCGAGGGTTCTCCAGTGTTTTTGAATATAGGAACAACAGAGGAAGATTTCCAACAGGCAGGAAAGCAGGAAGCAGAGAGGCAGTTGCATGATGGTCATTTCTGTGTATAAGTTTCTAGCATTTTAAAAAATTAATTATCTATGTTCATTAATAATCATAATATTTATTTAACTTTCTATATTTTTGAATTACATCTTCATAAATAGACTAGTTTCAGTTCAATAAAGTTGCCAATGAATATTAAACATCAAGGATATCTTTCAACATTGGCTATAAGTTTTTATTCATTTTAATGTATAAATGGTCTATAAAAATTTTATTTCCTACCATAACTTAGTAGGAATAACAAGTCATAATAGGCACAAAATTACCAGCAAAACTCAAGATTTGCATCAAATTTTAAAAGGGAAACATTTATTACACAATTACAAAAAAGATTTTCACAAAAATTTCTTTAGTGTACCTGTTAAGGCAGGATTACAATATCTGATAAAAAAATTACCATAAAAAAATGAAAAATATTAGTTTAAGAGAATATAAGGATTTTGAAAATGATACAAAGAGAAGATAATACAAGAAGGCAGTATAAAACCTACGTGCAACCACCTTTTGAAAAAAAAAAAAGACATGTACTTTTACTAACTCCAAAAATGTCTCTGGGACATATAGTAATGTTAGAAAAATCCCTTTTAAATTCACAGTTCCTGCGTGGAAGATCTTTTTTCATTCTTTACTATCCAACTACAGGAGAATTTTGAACTTCCAATTTTGTTTAGCCTCTCTGCTGCTGGCTAGTAACTGGTGCCTTCTTGATTTTCTCTGATGTTGTTTGGTCTTGTCTCCTTGCTGTCAAGAAGTTTTCTCCTTGCATTTACTGACCTGAGCTCTGTATATTTTAAAAATTAGACTCAATTAGTTACTGGACCACATCTCTCATTGGTTAACAGATACAAAAAAATATATTTTTCCATAAACTGGAAATTAATCCTTCACAAATTTTGGTGATAATAGATATAACATTTTTAATTTTGTTGAACAATGGTGCCCATGCTGGTAAGATTGTTCAATTTTATTTTCCAGAATATACAGTAGCAAGCATAAAGATCAGAATGATGTTAAGAAAAAGTTTAAATGTGAAATAACTTTTTATTTTAAAGCTTCATAGAACATAGCATTCGAAAAAAAAAATAGATGATCAAAAACATCAGAACAATTAGATAAATCCATAAAAGTTAATAATTATTTTGTATGATTGAAAATTTTTTAAGGTAAAAATAAAAAATCAGGTATTTCACTAAATTACACCAGGTCTCTACTGGCTCTTGCATTGTAAACATGACGAAAAAATCTGTGACACCATTGGAACTTAGAAAACTTACAGTCAAGTTATGTAATGAATATAAACTCTCAATTGGGAATATTTCAAAGAGTGTGGGAAAATCTAAAAGTGTTATTCATAGTATTTTAAGAAAACTTGAGGAAACTGGGTCATGTGAAGCCAAGAAACCACCTGGCAAGCCTAGAAAAACTACTGCAAGGGAAGACAGATAGATTGGTAAAGAATCAAAAAAGGATCGATTTGAGACAGCAACCACTATCTCTAAAAGAGCTAATGTTAACCTTGACATTAAAATATCAAGGCACACTATTTCCTGAAGACTTAATGAAATAAATTTGAACAGTCGAGTAGCCTCTACGAAGCCTTACATTTCTAAAAAGAGTCAAATGAGCTGATTGAAATTTGCCACTGAACACCTCATATGGGCAGTTGGATTGTGTTCATTTCGGCAATGAGTCAAGTTTAAGCTGTTCAGTTGTGATGGGAGAAAGTTTGTTGAACACAGTTCTAAAGAATGATATTTGCCTCAGTGCACTAAAAGCAGCGTTAAATTTGGAGGAGGAAGTGTGATGGTGCTTGGCATGACTTCAGCTTCTGGTACAGGACCTCTTGTTAGGCTACATGGTAAAATTAATGCAACTGTATACAAACTATATACAAAGAGATATTAAAGAAATATGTTGTACCTAATTTGAGAACTGCAATTAATCAACCAGCTGTATTTATGCAAGATAGAGCGCCATGTCATACAGCAAAATCTGTTAAGACATTTCTTTCTGAGGAGAATGTTACTGTTATAGAGAGGCCTGCTCAAAGCTCAGACATGAATCCTATTGAGAATGTTTGGAAGTTACTAAATGAAGCAGCTAAGAAAAAGAATCCAACAAACGTTGAAGAACTATGGACTAATTTGAAAGGAGAATGGGAGAAAATATCCGTTAATGAATGCAAGATATTAATTCACTCATGTAGCAAAAGATGTCAAGCTGTTATTGAAAGTAAAGGTTTACACATCAAGTACTAATGAATTATGAACACTATTTTTATTTGGATATGATGTATCTATTATAATAGTATGATTTTGTTAATCGTTCTGATGTTTCTGATCATATATATTTTTTTTAATGCTATATAATTATTCTTATAACTTTATAAAAATAAGTTTATTGAGCTTTATATTTTGGAATTATATAATTTACATTTATATCCTTATTTTTCCTTGATAACATGTTCTATGAAGCTTTAAAATAAAAAGTTATTTCACATTTAAACTTTTTCTTAACAGCATTCTGATTTTTATGCTCACTACTGTATTTCTATAATATATTCACCTGTTGCTGAATTTCCAGTGTGTCAGTTATTTGTTGTCCTTTTAGGCCATTTTTCAATATTGGAAATAGTCATAAAAATTTTAGGATGCTAAATGTGAATAAGATAGATTGTCCATTTTTATAATGGATATCATCACCAAGAACTTGCAAAATAATCTGTTATTTTTTTCATTCCCAAATCTGGTACACTGTTTACCTACTAATGTTCACTTCTTCTGCTATCAGTTGCAAACTTTTTCTACAATCTGAGCTTACCAAGTTTCACACTATATGTACATTTGTGTCTGTACTTTGTGATTTTAGCAGCACATTTCTTGCATCATTTTTAGTCTTCTTTAAAACTGCCTGTGTCACTTACTTTCTTAATAGGATATTCACCATAAGGCATTTTAAATACAGATAATGTTTTACTAGCACTTTGACAAATATTTACCCAAAAGTTGATGCTAATTCACTGCTCCATATTCCTTTCACTCATTTTCTGCGAACAGTATAAGATGATCATCAATGTGTTATTCTACTGCTTGGCAATGAATGACTGATCTGATCAGCCTCTTAATAAAACAAGTTAGAACAGGTGTGAACATGCTCAGATACAAATATTTCTTGGCTCAGTACCCCATTCATTTTGGGAATTGAATTTTGACACCTTGTATAATATGCTGCATTTGTTAACTGAGGGTACTTAGACTGTTCTTAAAATAACCTTTAAAAAAATGAAATGATGATGTTTTCTAATTCGATTTCTTGCACCTTCTCTATGTACAGAAATTAATTCTTAATTAATTCCTTATTCCTACTTTTGAGCTGAAACACCAGACTCCTTTGAGAAACGAATTCTGAAAGAATGTCACCTTTCTGCATACCAATAATCATGTTCAATTGTGTTCATTTATAAAGAGAAAAATAGTTAAACAGTCTTAGTCTAATTTGTTTGGGAGCCTGGGAATTTGATCAGGGACTATAAGAGTAACATCTAAACAATTAGATAGAAATAGTTTTAACAGTTTTATGTAAAATATCAGGAAATTTCTAAGAATTTTTACATGAGGAAACAACAAAATGGCTTGATATAATACAAAAAATAAGCATTCTGAACAAGAGAAGAAAGTGAATTAATTACTGGCCTATTTTTTCATTACTTAAAATTAATATTATATCCAATTTTATTAACCATGACAATGTCTTCACAATAATATCAATATTAACCAATGTTGATGAAATGTTCAGGACAGATTTATCTGAGCAATACTTTCCACACAATAGGATTAATTGATTTGTTTTCTACAACCTATCTACTTTTTATAAGTTATTTAAAGCAAAAACATATTTTGCATTGTAATGAATTTTGGAGGGATAATTATTTTCTGATACAATTCCTACTATTTAACTAATAGTTGGGGAGAAGAGGTGAACTCATACATTTCCTAAGTATATTTTGGCATAAGTCAATATAAAAAACATGACTGAAATTGAAACTTCATTCTTCAATTTTACATTCAGAGCCATTATTCATTACACCATCTACACATCTAAGCTTACAGCACCTGGTATTCCCAAGAAGCCACCCATCATGGTACTGTCTAGGCTTGCTGTTGCTTAACTTTGGGGATTGAAAAACAGGTATTTTGATGTATGGCCATAAGCCTCACTTGACAGGAAAAGAGGTCTGTACACATAAAGGATTCACCATATGCCAATTTACAGAACCACAACTGTGTTTACTAAAATATTGAAGTTTGCTTGCCTTTATTTCTTTAGCCAATACAATTAATATTGCACATTTTTTTCTTAAATAGGATATTTTAGGTTTGTTTTCTTTTCTGACAAATTTAAGTAGTGGATGAATGTTCATTGACCCTCTTTTTGCCCCCTCTTTCTTTTGTTTAATTTCCCTTCCTCTTACTCTTTAGATGATCAAAGATGTCAGCTCTCTGGTGAATGTGGAATGTCTTTCATTTTCAGAGTGTTTTTTTTTTTTGTTGTTATGTTGGATGAGTGTGTGATTGAATGAATAATAGAATATTTTTTGAAGTCCTGCATTAATTCTATCCAGTTAAATGATGCTTCTGCTACATTGTAAGGATTGTGGGATATTTTATTACGAACACTGTTTTGTTTTGTTTCTTGTAAATAATCCTTGTTTTTCATTGCAAATATTCATTGGGGTTTTAGAAATTTTTTATTTTGTTATTTTATTTCTTATCCTCTGCATAAAAATTGTACATATGAGGGCTAGTTAGGATTACATCAAATCTCTGAGGTACTTTTTTTTCTATAATTGTCTCACCCCAAGTAAGGCAGTACTGCCACTAGTGTGCAGAGGCTTATTTAATAGGAGAATGAAGAAGAAAGGGAACAGGTTGCAGGAGGTGTCAGAGAATAGGTAAGAGAAGGCTGTGAACACTGTTATGAAGAGTGTTGTGTGTGCTGCGTAAGAGTAGAGCAGATAAGGAGAAAAACAAGATATGGGGGTGTTGAGGAAGAATGAGAGTCAAGGAGATAGAGATGACAGTTGATATTGCATTTAAACACTTGGAGATTGTAGCTATCAGAAAAGCAGGTATATGGAAGAAAGTTCCACAGGCAGGAACTGCAAGAAAAGAAGATGATAGAGTAGAAGTTGTGGTTACATTTGATTGGTTTCACAGTAACAGGGTGCAACCTAGTTGCTAGTCTAATAGCTCAAGTAAATTTGTGCAGAAGGGGCACCAGGGAGCTAAGCTCATCAGAGCAGAACCTGTAAAAGTATTTGTAGAAGAGACAGAGGGAAGCTACATCTCATCAGTGAGAAGTGTTATGGTAGATGTAGTAAGAATGGTAAGTAAGCACGTGTTGTTTTTTATTAAAGGATTATTATGGTATGACAGGGTCAGTGATTGTGGCTATCTAAGTTTAATACAGATGAATACCAGCCTTCCTTCCTTCTCTTTTGACCATATACCACATTTGTACTCATTGTACAATAAATATCAGATAAGATTCACTGAGAAGGATGCTTTAAATTAAGAAGTGCTGATTCTACTAATAAAATTAATGTATATTTTTGGACTAGTTAGGACTTCATAGAGTCTCTGACGTATTATGGTGGATGTAATGAGAACAATAAGTAAGCATGTGTTGTTTTGGTGCAAGGATTATTGTGGTAGGACAGAGTCAGTGACTGTGGCTAGCTAAGTTTAAATTTCAGACAGATGAAGACCAGCCTTCCCTCATCCTCTTTTGGCCATGTGCCACATTTGTAATCAAATCCTTTGTAAATTAGTTACCTGGATGTAACTGGCATTGACAAACATCTCCACATGCTATCCAGGGCTTCTTTTACATTTATATTATGGTTGATGTAGTAAAAAGATAAGTATGAATGTGTTGATTTGGTGTAAGGAATACTGTGATATGTTTGGGTCAGTGATTGTGTCTAGCTTAATTATAAGATAAATGATAACAAGGCTTATACCCCCACCCATATTTTTGCCTTGTGCCATATTTTTGTATTTTTACAAAACTTGTGTGGGTGAGTGAGTGTTTGGTCAAATGATTGTTTAAATATTTTAAGAATTACCATGTTAATTTTGTTTACTTAACTGATGTTTTTGCCACGTTTTAGGTGGTGGGTTATTACTAACACTGCTTTTTTTTTTGTTTTGTTTTTTGTTCTTGCAAATAATCTTTATTTTTCATTGTAAATGTTATTCAATTCTTTACTCTCCACAGAAAAATTGTACACATGGGGAAAAGTTAAGTCTTTATAGAGTCTCTGAGCTAATATGGTAGATGTAGTAAGAATGGTAAGTAAGAATGTGGTATTTTGGTGCAAAGATTATTGTGGTATGACAGGGTCAGTGATTGTGGCTATCTAAGTTTAAGACAGATGAAGACCAGTCTTCCCCCATCTGCTTTTGTCATGCATCACATTTATACTCATTGTACAATTTTTATAATGTTCATTTTCATTATACTATTCTAAAGGAAACTTTTGTTAACTAGCTATTAATTATAATATTTTGGTATCTTGGTAAAGTCAATGTACTGAGTGCACCCTTCAAATGCTCATGGAATAACTCTCTCAAGTAATTCACTCAGAAAGAATCTCTTCAATGACACACAACACCAGAATGATGCACAATACAGAATATACTCAGACTTCTGTCTGGGTGCTTTATAAACTAAATATTTATGGTTTTGTGATCTCTTGGTTGTTTGTTGTGTTGCAGTGTATATCAATTTGGAATGACAAATTGGAGTGCTGAGTTCGAATTCCAGTTGAATTCCTTGCATTCACTTATGCACAAATATCCTTAGGAAAGATATTAGTCCATCTCTTCCCTCTAGTTATGGGTTAAATAATAGGACAGATTGGGTTCTGTAGCCTTGACTAGCCACCAGTCTACTGCAGAAAGCAATGGCAACCTACTGCAGGATAATCTTCTGCTCAGTTAGTCATGTCACAAAAGAGACATGATCGCCCAAAGCGTATACCACATATGATACTTAACTGACTGACTGATCTCAGCAGCACAATTCATTCAATGGTTACCTTTGTTGCCTAGAGATCCTGTATTCAACTACATGTGTAGTATTGACACTTTCTTGCTACATAACAGCAATAATTATCACATTTTCTTTTCTTTTTTTGCAATATCAGCATTTTTAATTATTTTCTGGCTGGTCAATTCCCTTTTTGTACTTATTTTGATTTTTCTCAAATTTCTTTTTGGGACATTTTTAAAGTTAGCTTTTTTCTTGTTCTTATCTTACCAATGTTTCAATATTTTTTTCATTTTTCTCTTATCACTTTTCAACTTTTTCACTATTTCCAAAGTTGTATTCTTTATCATATATTGTTTCTCTTCTGAAGTCTTATCATTTTTATGATCCATGGTGCTCTTTATACATTTAAAATTGAAAAGTAACTACCAAAAATTATACTATTATATATATTAATTTGCAATATGATGAACAAGCCTTGAATTGCATCAT
The DNA here is from genome assembly GCA_037127315.1 of Ascarosepion bandense. NCBI lineage: Eukaryota > Metazoa > Mollusca > Cephalopoda > Sepiida > Sepiidae > Ascarosepion > Ascarosepion bandense. The sequence goes on along the minus strand of JBBBDQ010029107.1, from coordinate 338,611 downwards.
AAACTTTCACACCATCAAATAGATTATTGTAAGAATTTCTAATAAAAAGAGATATTTTAAAATGAAATCAACACGGCATATTTATCATATAAATATATCCTGAAAATACTACAAATATCTGTAGATTAATTAGTTTTACTCTGAAAACATTAACTCATACAGCATGCAACATAAATGCTGTTACAAAATTTAAAATGAATTTTACTCCTAAATTTTTGTCATTACATATGGTTTGATACTCATCCAACAATGTAGTATATACATTGTTGGGTGAGTATCAAACCATATGTAATGTAATTTTTTTTTGGTGATACTATGTATAATAAAATTTGATATAATGCATGTCATTTTGCTTTTATGAGATCATTCTCAAACTGATCCAGCTATATGTATAGAAAAGTAGCATACCTAGAGCAGCGGCACCTTAATTTTCCTAAAATTTCTCCCTTTGGAATCTCATGTACTGATTCTAGAATTCATTATACTTTCAAAACAGTCTGTAAAGCCTTTTGGGAGTTTGGCATCAACTGCTTTTTCTGATTCCTTTCAATATTGTCCATAATCTGAAAGTCTCACTATTTTATCAATGATTTTAGCATTTAGAAAATAGAAAAATTTGAAAGGATTGGATTGTATAAGAGACTTACAGATCTATACGATGGAATGTTTTTCAAAAGAATCTTGCCTGAAATGTGATGAATGAGAAATTGCAATATTCAAAAATGACTAAACACTTTTCAGACAGTTCATGGAATCAACAAATTTTGTACTTCTTGCAATGTCAGTTTCAGATTTCCTTTGATTGCACTCTACACATGTTCAATATCTTCAGTCATTCTGCTTACTTTCAGAACATCAATCACTTCCAACAGATTCCAGGCCACATTTGGAGTATCAATATTGAAATTTATCTGGGCTTCACTCATTGTATTTTCTTCAGAAATTATTATCATTTAAATAATTTTCAGTCAAATGTTCATGTTCAAACAAATTCTAATGCAGTGGTTACCAAACATTTTTCTAGCTGCCACCCCTCTCATCTCTTAGGTCACTTCTCTCAAAATCCCACTCCAAAACCTGCTGGAAAGAGCTTTTTATATACAATCCCCCTTCCCTTATAAGCACAAAATATATGCCTTCTGCTTTAAAAATATTTTACCTAGTAATTCAACTTCTAAAATTTTACTTTTTATTTTTGTTTAAGTTTTAATCTAAATTAAATTATTACCAAAAGAAACACTGTGTATCTCATTAGTAAAGACAATGCTGTGTATTTTATTACTTTTTGAATCATGTGGCAGACAGACATGGCTCTTATTAGAGTATATTAAGATATAAAATTGTGACAGACGGATGGAAAGATGAATGAACAAAACCCTTATTATAGTATAGATTCTAAATTTAAAACAACGAATCTAACAATGCAAATACATGTATGCATTTCACAAAAAATAGGTAAAGCAATTTATTTACCTGGTTTTGCAATATGAAAGAACAAATTTATAATTTTAATGAGATGTACTTATTGCAGAGATATCAGCACTTCAACATCAGGCTAGAAGACACTGAGAAGTAATCTTTTATTTCTGTGTTCATAATTTTCAAACTGTTCATTTACTTGAAAGATAACTAGGTTATTACTGAAATCCTTTTCTTAAAAATGATATTAAAAAAGAACAAAAAGTGTTATTTTGTTTTAATTGAACCCTAACCCTTTTTCTTAATCATTCTACTATGACCTCCTGTTGTTTCAACGTCTACTTTGAGAATCATAAACTTAATGTAACAGTCATATAATATACTTGTACACTCAATAGTGTCTCATATTCAGCTGGATAATCCCACATTAGAGTATCTGTTCACACATACAGTGAAGTTCCTTCAGTTTGGTTGCTAAGTTCCATCAAGGCTGTGTGACCAGTTATTGAAATATTCCAAATGGTGGACAATTTTCCAAACAGATGCCGTATATAGAAAATACTCCTTTTGGGGGAAATATTTTACTTTACACTGAAAGTAAACTGTTTTGTTTTTAGTAAAGCAATTTTTAACCCAATCTTATATTTTTATTATATTTATAAATAATGTATATCACATCACATTTTTATTTAAATGATGAAAGTAACTCCAAAAATATGCTTATAGGAAATCAATATTTTGTTTTTATAAAAAACAAAAGAATTTATTCAATTTCTTCATACTGCAAATAGTTTTTAAGAAAAAGTGTCCATCTTATTTGAACATGTGAACTATTACTATATCATTTACTTGTTTTTATATACCTCCTTAAAGCCAAGCAGATAAATACAACATAAAGTAAATTTGTTTTCCAGATTTGAAGAAGACTGAAAAACTGTTACAGCCATTTTTGTGAATTTAAATCAGAAGCGTAACTGAGCATTTGTCAAGCTGAGCAAAAAATTGTAGAATAAATTATATGGTGCAGATCCAAATCTTAACATGCTGGGCATAAATATTATGTTATTCAATAAGAAACAATTTTATAATTTATTTTTAGCTTGATATTTTTAGCATATTTTACAATGTTAATTTTGATATTTTAAACTATATATTATTTGCTGATTTTTCAATAACAATTTCACTTTATTGCATTAATTTTACTTCATTTTTAAGCCAATATTGAAAACGTGCAGTTAATGTAATGAAAAATTGTAGAGACTGATTTGAATACCAGTCAGGTTTGTTACTTTCCTTACTAGCAAATCCCCTTCGGAAATGTATGAATTCCCCAGATGTGAGTTAAATATTAGCTTGTTTGGAAAATTGCATTTGATTCCAGAATCAACTTTTATTCATGGATTAATCGATTTAAACATTGTTTAAATCAGTTGAAATAGGAACCATAAACATCTATACATTTCTGCTACTGAGTTAGGTTATTTATGCCTTTAAGATACAACTCTAAGGATTTAAACATCAATCAAAATTTGAATGCAGTTTCTGCATATTTGAATTAAAATGTCTTTTGAATTAAAAAATTGTCAAGATACTTCCAAAAGTTATAGTCAGTGTTCAAGAGATCAAATGGATATGGTGGATGTGGCAAAGTCTTGTATCTCAAGTCAACAAACTTTGGTAGTGCCTTATTGGAAATAAGTGTATAAGCAAACTCATGAAGCAGAATTGAACCTTGTTTATGGACCAGTTCTGGGTGCATCTTACTTAACTGAATGTGCATTTCATCCAGTTGCTGACAGTTAACTTTTGCAATAATGCTCTGGTTAGATTCCAGAAAGCTGTAATGCCAATGATGAACAGTCACCATAATTTTTTTGGTGAGTGCAATTTTGGTTTAGGAAAGTTTTTGGGTGCTTTGTCATAATCAATCATTGGTCCAGTCATTTACAATTGTCATAAAGGAGCCATTTCTTAACAGAAGTTACTATTCTATGAAGATGCAGCATCAGACATACTTTAAAGTATTGAACTCTTTGACTTTGAGTTCATGTGGAACCCATCTATTGAGTTTCTTCACCTTGCCTATTTTCTTAAGATTGTCTGATATTTTTTAAATATTGACAGCCATTACCTGAGACATTTCTCAGAGATTTTTATATGGATTTTCTTTGGCAAGTATTTTCATATGTTGATTGCCAATTCAAAATGCACCTTGATCTTCAAGACTTGTATCTCTATTGTTGAACTTCAGAAACCAGTGCCATACTGTTCAATCACAAGTGGATAATTCACCCCATACTCTGTTAATGTTGGCAGCAGTTTGTGAAGTATCATGACCAAGTTTGAATAAATTGAATTAAGTAAATATATCCCTTTTTTTTTTCATTTCTAAGATCAGGGACCTATAATGTTTTTTAATTAACTTCTATAATATATTCAGTCAGTTAAGTGTCATACATGATACACATATAGGTGATCATGTCTCTTCTTCCGAGACATGACTGACTGGACAGAAGATTATCCTGCAATAGGTTGCCATTACTTTCTGTGGTAGACTGGTTGCCAGCCAAGGCAATAGAACCCAATCTGTCCTGTTATTTAACTCATAACTGGATGGAAGAAATGGATTAATACCTTTCCTAATTGAACATTATTTCCCAAACAACCTCGTAGTAAGACTTGTATCTGGAATAATCTTTATTTTCAAAACGTTTTCCAATAATTTTCACTTGCAAAAAAAAAAAAATAAAAAATCATATTTCTGCAAGCCAAAAATGTTTCAAATTTAAGTAACTGACAAATGGTTGATAAAACATAAAAACTCAATAAGTCAACATGCAAAACCTTTCAGCTTTTGATTTTCAGATTTGTTTAATTTATATTGCTGTTGAAGTTAGAAGGAATATGCAAATTTTATTTAAGAATAGAACTGTTATTAAACAAATGGTTCTATCTTAGTTTTAAAAAAATGCTAAAACAGATTCCATCTGAGAAATTAGGGTGACAGTTAAACAAAACAATCCAACAATAATGAAGACTTAATGGCAAATGATCCCCAAACCTATCATATAAGTTGCAATAGATTTTAGAGCTATTAAAAATAATTTTAAAATGAATAATAAAAGTTCAATAAGCAGTTTCTATTTAAACTGAGTAAGGAACAGAATATCAAATATATGGAAACTGCATTATTGATATTCAAGAATATGAAATTACATTGTTTTTGTCTTTTATTATCATTTGTGTGCTAATAATACCAATGACTTAAGCAATTCAAAAGTTTTAAAGAAAATGGAAACAAAAAAGACATTGAAGAAAAACAACATTTTACCTGTGTATGAGTGCAGGGTGTTTTTTGATTTATTGACCTGTTACAACTGATGGAGGTATAAAAATGCATTTAATGTTTTACTGTATTTTAAAAATTCTAAATGAATGATACCTCAACAATTTCCTCATATTACTTTTTTTTATCTATGGAGCTCATTTTTGGGGTCTATTGCAGAGATTTATCAATCCACTGCTTAAGTACTGACCATTGTCATATGTAACCCATTTTCTTTCATCTTTCAAAATATATTTAAGGAAGAGTTAGGAGGATACTTTCCACATTACAGTTGGTCCCCAAAAATGGAACATACTTACAACTCAACATAATAGTACTTGTATTGTTCCAAGTGGATTGCTGTTCCCACTCACATACATTAGTTTTCATATTCTTTGAAGTCAATTTATATTGCCAATATTATTAAAAGCAAAAGCATCATCTTCTGTAATGCTTTAGAAAATCAAAAGATTCCATTCAATCTTCAGTAACCAAACTGACATTTCTAAGATTATGATCACATTAATTTATCTTTGAAAATGTACACCAGAAATAAAACTGAGACAAGCAGGGCCTATGAAAAGCAGGTGTATTTTATACACTACACTCACACGGGGTCAAGGAAAATTTTCATCAGAAAATGTTTACATCTATAGAAGACTTGTATGCGCATCTTGTATGAGTCTACTATTCAATTTTCATTTTGCTTATACAACCTCTTATCTTTGACTTTTGTTAGAGAGTGTCTGATGGAGGAGTCAGCTAGACATTACTTTCATTGAAAGTTTAATTTGTCAATACTCTTGGTATGTAACAATTGTTCATGGACTTTATTCAGACAAAGCGTTTGTGTTGCTTTGCAGATGACATAACATAAATTGAAGACTTTGATTCATCTTACTATTGTGCTAATAATTATATATAATATACTAAAAGTAGTCATATATAATAAAAGAGTTAAAATTGAGTTGAAGAAAGTATAAAAGTCTTTCATTACAAAAACATCAGTAAAATGTCACAAATGAAATCAGTTTTATTTATTTATAAAACAATTAATAAAATATGCATTAATTTATGACCATCCAAAATCTTTTTACTATCTTCTTACTATTTGTACATTCATACATACATTCAAACTAGTACTTACAACATTCAAACTAGTACTTACAACACAAGTGATTTATCAAAGAAAGTTACCATAATTTTTCAGGACATTTACTAGGAACTAACTGCATACAGAAAGAAGGTTGTTTGATTTGTTTTTGTATGACCTAACAATCTTTTGAAGTTTATTTAAAACCAGATGATATGTTTTTGATTGTAAATTTATTTAGAGATAATAATGATTCTGCTGATACTGGTCTTAAAATGTAACCTATAGCTGGTGGGAGAAGTTGTGGATTAATAACTTTTCTGATTGTATTTGCATCTAAGTGAATATAATGAACCTGGCTGGAATTGGAACTATACTCTCCATGGATGATGATCAAAGTGTAGTCTACTATTTAACCTATACCGGAGAGAACGAGACTTTTTTTTCTCATTTTACTCTAAGCAAGGTAATAAATTCACTAGGATGCAAGGGGTTATTGAGTGTTAGAGAATAGAAGAAAAACTACTATTAAGAAGAGAGAACAATAAAAGAACAAGAATTAAGAAGACAAAAGATAACAACTGACCATGCATTTAAATTTTTGAATATCAATGACAACTAGGAAGCAATAAACCAGAAGAGATTTCCATGAGCAATAAGTGTGAAAAGAGAAACTTTTAGCATAGAATTTAGGGTTACACCTAAAAATTTCAACTATAAAACTATGAGACCTTGCTGCCAATCTAGTACTGCACTTGAAACCATAAAGTCTGGGTACATTAAATAGATTCATACCTTTTTCAAAAATATTAAACATGAGAAAATGTAATGAACTTGACTGGAATTTAAACTTGGATTTCTTATTTCTCATTCTAAGCCATTATTCATTACACACCCCAAACATCCAAGCTTAAAACACCTTGTCAAAGTACCCATCTAGGTAGTGACCAGTCTCAACATTGCTTACTGTTGTTGATTAAACTAGAACCAGTGTTTCAACATGATATGACCATAAGCCACATACATATGGAAAAGGAACTGAGTAAGTACACAAAAACGGAAAGGGACATAAGACGGAGATATCTTCTCACCAATTTTATTCAATTATATATTAGAACTTTGAATAAGTTCTTGCTGTTTTTAATCAGATGGCATCTCAGAACTATGTGCATGTAGTTTTAAATGGTAATGCATCTAAAAGGAAGAATTATAAGCAAGTTTGAAATTCAGTGTATGCCATTTCACCAAAACAACTTTGTTTTTCATAGCATTAAACATATCAGATTTTATGCCAAAAAAGTGTAATTGAAAAGTATATTACTGCACTACTTTATTCAAAAGAAATCTGCAACTGAAGCACACAGAATTTTTGTTGAAACTTAAGGCAACCATGTTCTGTTAGAAACAACATGCAAAGATTGGTTTAGATGCTTTACAAATAATGATTTTAATGATGAAGTTAAAGAATGTTCAGGCAAACTGAAAAAGTTTGAAGGCATTACTTCATGAAGGCTCATAACAAGCACAAGGTAAACTTGCAGAATCATAAGTTGATCACACAACAGTTATTTGAGAAAATTAGGAATGATTCAAATGCAAGGACATTTTGTGCCATACAAGTTGAAGCCAAAAGTTGTCAAACAGTATCTTGTCACATGTGGACAGCCGCTTCAATGACAGAAAAGAAAAGATTTTTTGCATCATAGCATGACCAATAATGAAAAGTGGATATACTATGGTAACCCTAGGTATAGAAGATCATGGAATATGCTTGGCCATGCATCAACATTGGCAGCAAAGCCAAATATTGATGATTGAAAACTTCTGCTCTTCATCTAATGGGATTAACTGGGTGTAGTTTATTATGAGCTGATCAGACAACCAAAACCATCACAGGAGATTGCTATCAACTACAATTTATGTGTTTGAGCCAAACATTGAAGAAAAAACAACTGATATATCAGCAGAGACACAACAAAATGATTTTGTGACATAACAACACTAGACCCCATGCTGCAAAACAGGTGAAAACCTACTTAGAAATGCTTAAATGGGAAGTCTTACCTCACCTGCTATATTAACCAGACATTGCCTCATTCAATTATCACTTGTTCTAATCAATGGCACATGGCCTATCTGAACAGCATTTTTATTCTTACAGAGATACAAAAATGGTTAGCCTCATGTTAGTTTCAAAAGACTATTTTTATGTGGAATTCAAATGCTGCCAAAAAGATGAGAAAAAGTAGTGGCTAGCAATAGACAATATTTTCAGTAACATGTTTCTTACTTATTTTTTAAAATAAAGCATTACTTTTGATGAAAATCAGTGGGAACTTAATCAAGGCTTTAATAGTAACGTCATCCTAAGAGAACGAGAAGTCCTCCCAGGATTTATTACCAGTGAGAACACTCAGAACAATATAAAAGAAACAAATGACACCATGTTAATTACATCAGCAAATGAAAATGGCACAAACACTTCAACAAAAGCAAATGAAAGCGGTAAGAAAGAATTCAACATCACTAATAAAAAAAAAAGATTGTATGATCATGAGCAAGTGGAATAGCCCAAGACACATGCTTCAAATTTTAAAAAAATCGAGCATTTACAAAAATTTAACCACCTGAGTGGTGTTAATAGACAATAGAAAATATTATACAGATATCAAAAGAAGAATTGGAATAGGAAAAAATGCCTTTCAAAAGCTATTTATAGTATTAAGAAATAGAAAATTTTCTTTACAAACATAGAAAAGAACAGTGAAATAAGGCATAATATCAATCCTCCTGTATGGCAGTGAATACTGGGCAATTTCCTTACAGAGAAAGAAAAGACTTAATGCAACAGCAGGATACTGAGAATACTATGGACAGAGCATGTGAGCAACAAGGAAGTTTTAAGAAAAATAGAAGCAAAATGGATACTTGTACCTTGAAGCAGAGAAATATAATAGAAATTTCTGGGATGCATAATGAGGAAAGAGAGCTTAGAGAATTTAATACTCTCAAGACATACTCAAGGCTAGAAGGAATGAGCAACCTATAATAAATAAATGGCAGAAGAGGAATTAGGAAGAACAGTAAATGAATAGCATTACTTAAAGCTATAAAGGATAAGAAGTTGTGGAGAACCACAATTAAACACTCCATGAAGGGACATGGCACACATAAGATGACTTCAAGATGCTAATGGTAATGATATTATTAACCATTTCCTTACAAGGAAAAATTTGGCATTCATTGATTGAGAAACCAGTACAACATTTGGTTGAAATTTGTAAAATCTTTCTTTTAAAACATTTTCCAGGCAAATATATATCACAAGTCTAGTAGGTGTTACTCCCCTTTTCAACATTGATGGGAGTTTCCTTTCTAAGCATTTATTTTAAGTAGTGTGAAATGTAAAAATCTTGACATCTTTTCTCTTTGTGATATCAATTTAAGCTGTTGTTGCTGTTGAGGCCTAACGTGAGGTTTCTATTGTTTAGTACAGTTTTATTTGGGCTTACAGCTATATCACGTTGAATACACTGGTTCTCACTCGATCACCAAAGTTGAGCCTGGTCAGTACTTAGATGGGTGACTGCTTAGGAATACCGGGTACTGTAAGCGTTTAGTGGCGGATATGTATTGTGGTGCTGTGGATATCAGCTTGGAAAGAGAAATCTGTGAGCTGAGTTCAAATTCCAGTTGAATACCCTGCATTCACTTAAGCACTGGTACCCTTGGGAAAGGTATTAATCCATCCCTTCCCTCCAGTTATGAGTTAAATAACAGGGTAGGACTTGGGGACCCTACCCTTAAAACAAATCCCAATGAATCTTGATACTCAAAAAGAAAAAGTCTTACTAGACACAAAACTTACATAAAAAAACAACAATAAATTGTTGAAAGAAAAAGGTATTACCAGCAATAAATAAATAAATAAAATTTAGTTGGCAATAAATGACCCACCGAGGTTGATATGCCATAAAACAAAGCAGGCAAACAACAGTTTTATTTTAATTCTGTAGCACCAGTCCATAAGTTTTAATGAAGTATGGCTTTTTATGATCCACAGGCTTCACTCACTAAAAGTCTTTTTTAGTCATTGGTCTTAGAAAGTGTTCATATACAGCTGGCATTTTAGATATTTCTGTACGAGTTTTGCACAGTATGTTATAATGTCAGCACCATATGTATTAGATATCAAAGATATCTTTAAGTGTTTTACAGAGTAGATAAAAATAATTTAGCCTTACCTGTTTAGAAGATTTATATTCATCAAAGAAACAGAGATATTGTGTTAACACAATATAGAATAGAATGATATAAGTACAACTTGTCATCATTGGGATTGATGTTTTTATTTCTCCCATCTAACAGGAAATGCTTTCCACTCCCCACCCATTCTGGCATCCTGTAGTCAATGCTGTATATACAACATCCCCCCTCCTAATTTCTGGAAAGTCTATGTAACTAACATTGATAGTTTGACAACAACTGAGGTGAACATGTCATTCACCCTAACTTTGTTCTAGTTATAGCATTTCTAGTAGTTGTTCCTGCATCTTGGGTTTGCTGGGGTCAAGTATTGCATCAGCATATGGATATGCTGCATTTTGGATCTGCTGCAGTCTGCTGAATATCACTTCAGGATATGGGTATGTTGGAGACACCTGTGTAGTTGTTATACACAAAATATCTCTACAATTTCTGCAAATCTTTCCCCCATTTTTCAACAGCAGCAGGTAGGGCCTACACTGTTAGCAGCAACTCAATATTATAGCCATTCTTGACCATGTTTTTCTATTATGAATGCAAACATGATTATCTATGTTGAGTGGGAGAAGGTCTCTGCAACCTTTCTCTTGGTAGTTATTCTGTTGTTTGACTGGGTGCCTTGCAGCTGAACATTTATTAATGGGTTGTGTTATGGTGGGGATTGTAGTCCGTAACTCTCGATCTATAAGCAAGGCTGCTAGAGATGGTGTTGTCTTGGCTCAGTGTAACACATTGGATTAGCAGCACCAAATGTGGATCATTACCACTTTTGAAGCCCTTGTGCAGTGTTTTCTCTACAGTTTGGATTGTTCTCTCCACTAAACCATTAGACTGAGAAAATTCTAGGCTGCTTGTGTTGTGGAAGAAATCCATTACTTTGAAAATCTTTTGTAGGTTTTTGATGAAAATTCTGGGCCATTGTTCAAGAATAAAATTTTGGGGATTGCAAAAATGTTCTTTGTCTGCCTCTACAATAATGGACACAGTGGTGTCCAAGAGTGTGCGAAATCCACCAGTGATAATCCAGTGATAATCCACCACCATGAGATTTTAAAACAGTATTTTAAAAAAGGTAAGTGCCAACCTTGTACCTTGTACCTTGTACCTGGGTTGGTATGGCACCTTATGTTTTAGAAGTGGTTCAGCACCTTGTTGATTTCTGTAGTGTTGACAAGAGTCACAGTTCTGAATCATGTTTGTTATTTCAGCATTCATGGTTGGCCAGAATACAGCTTGCCTGGTCATGGACTTGGTTTTTTCAATGCCCTGATGTGTCTGATGTATAATTTTGCACATTTCTTTGTGCATGGAAGATAGAACTATGATTTGCTGTTCCTTGAGGAGTAGTCCATCATACTAAGTGGTTTCATTCCTGAAATTGAAGTATGAACTGAGACAGATATTATGACAGTTTTCTAACCAACCAGCAGATACCTGCTGTGCTAATTTCTTCAGAGTTTGATCATTTGCTGTCTCTGCCCTGAACTGATTCAGCCATCTTTCACTAATTGGTAGTAACATTAAAATGGAGTGAACATGAAATTTCATTTTTGCATTCTGAATTTCAGGAGGTGTGTTTCCTAGAGCTGCCCAACTCAGGATATCAGCTACAAACATTGCCTCTGGTGTATTCTATATCAAAGTCATATTTCTCTAACCTTAATAGAAATTTCTGAATTTGGGGTGGTGCCTTGTCTATAGGTTTGGTGAAGATGCCTTTCAATGACTGGTGATTATTCTGAACCAAGAAATGCTGTCCATAGATGTACTCATAGAAGAATTAACATGCAAACAGGATGGATAGCATTTCCAGCTCAAGGGGGCAGTAATTTGTTTCTGCCAACTTCAGGGAACAGATAGCATAGACCACTGGAAGCCATACATTATTGTGCTTCTGTTCAAGCATAGCTCTTAGTCCGAAAGTAGGTGTCAGAGGACACTCTGATGGGCAATTTTGGATCAAAGTATTTTAGTGTAGGACTCTGTGTAACCAAGTTCTTTAGAGTCCTTATTGCATTCTTTTGTGATTTGTCAAAAGACCAGAGAGTCTCTTTTTCTTGAAGGAGGTGTAGGGATGCTATTTCAAATGAAAATTTGGGGATAAATTTTTCCAGATAGATGATCATACCTAAGAAGCATTGTAGTTCTTTTTTATTGCTTGGATCTGGTATGTCATTTATGGCCTTGCTTTTTCATGGATCTGGTTCAATCCTTTGTCAGTTATTTTGTGTACCACGAAAGGTATTGATTCATTTTGATTGAATTGATACTTGGACAGATTTAGCTTCATCCCAGATTTTCTTATTGCTTGTAGAACTTCAATAGTTCTACAATATTTGTGAATCCATTGTGATGTGGTGAGTGCCTGGTAGTATTCCTAATTCTCCAAAGCTATCCTTGAAAACGGAGAGATAATTTGGCTTGTTTGCATCAGGTTCAGACCTGTACAAGATTGGAGACCAGTTAGAGGGGGTGCATCCATGTCTGCTACAATGAATAGGATATTATGCTTTATGTTTTTGTGCAAAATCTGGGTAATGCATTTCCCTTGCACTGGTATTGGTGTGTTGTTGTATGCTGACAGCGTTATTCCTGTGGGTTTCAATTTGGGGTGGTGCAGTAATTTATTATAATCCTTGGTTGGGAAAAATGTTGACCTGACTGCCAGAGTCAATTTTAAAGTCTATCTTAGTTTTTTAAACTTCCAAATTCACTGTCTAATCCCTGGATGTGGCATTGACCTTGTAATTGCTGAAATCCTTTTAGTCACTTGGTGAGGATTTCACAGAGACACTGTTGGCTGAAAAGTTGTAGTTTTGATCATCTGTGGAGGATAGATCACTTTGTTCCTAATCTACTTTGTGTACAGATTTATTCAAAGGACATCGACAGGCAAAGTGATTGAGTTTATGGCACATGTTGCACATTTGGTTGTAGGCCAGGCAATTATCTCAAAAGTGCAAAAAGGAACAAAACTTGCAGTTCTTAATTTTTTCTTTGCTAGAAGAAGAATGCTTATTTTTCTCACTTTTAGTAGATTGCTGATAGTTGTTAGTCTTTTTCTTTTTAGCGACTTGTTTGCATGTGAAGTGGGCAGATTTCAGTTCATTTTGCAACACTTCAACTTTTTGTCTGGTTAGTTCTGTCATTTGTCTTGCATTCACAGCTTTCTCTAGAGTTAAATCCATTATCAATAATAATTTTTCCTGTAAATGCAGATCATTTGTATTTATATTGATGAGATCTCTAATTAGGCTCTTGCAGAGATTCCTCAAATCACAATCATGACTTACAGTTTTCAGTTTGGTAACAAACTCGTCAAACGGTTCTGCTTCTCCCTGGAAAGCCATTAAAAACTGGAAACGAGAAAGAGTAATTTTTCATCAAGGACTATAATGTTTATCAAGTGTATATAGGACTACAGAAAGATTTGTGCTGACCTTCATGGATTTGAAAGTAAAGTTGTTGTAAATATGCTGACTTCATTTACCAACACATGTTAAGAGAATGCTCATTTTGATTTCGTTAGATTTTCCCAATTTCTCTGTGGCCATTAAATAAAGATAAAGTTCTTGTTTGAGTGTTTTCCACTGTTCTGAGAGATTATCAAAGAAAAAATAGAGTGGTCCAGGTAGAGTGAAATTTGTGGTGATACCGACCGAACAAAAGCGATGAACCGGATGTGTGCTCTCTCACAACTAAAAGGCAAATGAATAAAAATCATCGTGCGCATCCGAGTTCGCGCAGATGTTCCGGTTGAAAAATAAAAATTAATCAAATATCAAATTACCATTTTGTGAGCCTTCACAAATTTTATTTACCAGCCAATGGGAAGCCCGGAATCAAATACAAGGATGAAATTCGAAACTAGCTGTGTTTTGATCCAAAATGCCGATATAAAAAGCCAAGACAAAAGGCACCCAGACAGACAGGCACAGACCAGAGGAGAAGAGTGTAACTAATCCCCTTGACCTAAGTCGAGCGGCTACTATGCTTGCCTCTTTCTTCCTTCCCTGTCTCATAAGTACTTATCGACCTTTTCAAAGACATTCCACATACCAACTTGCTAACCTACTGACCTTAGAAACGGCAACTCCTAAATGAGCATTCTTTTCTCTCTTTCAGCTTATTATTTAGTCATGAACTGTCTAACTTCTGTTGGACTTTTATTTCAAGTATTATTTTATTTGTAAAACATAATTGCTATGTATATATATAAATGTTATTTTATACTCCAATTGCCTTTCTTGAATTTAGAATCATTTTATGAATTATAGTGGGCTATCTTCCCACAAGGCCAAATTCTGTTAACCTGCTACAGAACCCTATTACAACGAGAAAAGGAATAAGAGATACCCACTATAAATTAATTTTAAAGGAAGTAAGACAACAAACCAGTTTCATGGTACTCAGAGCGACGCTGACACCATGTTATAATGCGAACACTATGTGTATTAGATATCAAAAATACCTTTAAGTATCTTACAAAGTAGATAAAAATAGTTTTGCCTTATCAGTTGGGGAGATTTGTCTTTATCAAAGAAACAAAGATATATTTTGTTAACACAATATAGAATAGGATGACATAAGATAAGTACAATTTGTCATAATTGTGATTGATGTTATTTCTCTACCCAACTTCCAGCATCCCGCTGTCAATGCTGTATATACAACACTGTACACGATATCCATATAAAAGACTCCTCTGACAAGTCTGTTTAAGAACATCACTCAAGTTTTTAGTCTGATGTTTTGGTTTCATCGCAGTTTGCAGTTTTGGGTGAAACTTCCTTTAGCACAAACTATTTCATTTTCAATTTCTTTATCTCATACTAAATTCATATACCAAGATATCTGAAGTTTTTCATCATCATCATCATTTATCCATCACACCCAGATGGTGCATAGGGCAGCAACTTTTTGTTACTGTTTCTGTAACAAACCCAATCCTGGAGGACCAGTGGACCATTCTTGGTCCACTGGTCCTCCAGGTTTACAGCACCTGGTATTACCAAATGGTCACCCATTTAAGTACTGACCAGGCTCAATGTTGCTTAACTTCGGTGATCGGACAGGAACTGGTGCATTCAACACAATATAGCCATAGACTACTCTGAAGTTTTTAGTGTTTAGTAATCCTGCAGCCTGAATTTTTATAATGGATTCAGGGTTGATGCCATCACAGCTTTCATTCCAATTACAGATGATAGTTTCTGTTTTTAGAAAGGCTTAAGTCCTATTACTTAGAACACTCAATTGAGGATCTTGATTTTCTGTTCACTTTCATTCTCATCTCAGCTATAAATACTTATGTCATTACCATACCCACCACACATCATTAGTTTTTTGGCCTCAGGAAGGAAAACAGGATTTTTGTTTGTCATTGGTATAATTTCAAACTGTCAAGTCAATATTAATAAAATAATGTAAAATAAATTTCTTACAAAAAATGTTGAAACTGATTAAAATGTTTTACAAGAATTTTGAAGCATCTACCTTTGAATTTCTATTTATTCATTTCTGATATGAAAATGATAGTTTTTTATTTGATATAAACTATTTGTTATTCTACATGCGTTTATTTTTGTATGCAGCTCTGTCTCGAGCAAATTTTGAAAATTCTTTTGATCTTAAAAATATTTTCACTCATTGTCTATAAAACTAACCAAAACATCTCTAAACAGTGAGAAAATACATATCTGTTTCAGTTGTATACACAGTTACTGACTGTAAAATAGCCAATCACATTACCAGAGAAAAATAAAATTTAAAAGAATTGGTAGCAATTCCTGGACTAAACCCATATTACGCATAAACACAATGCTGGATAATTTCAAAGAATTATGCAAACACAGGTCTGTTTTCATTAACAACTGAACATTGTCTCCAACAAATACACACACACACACACATATATATATGTATATATATATATATATATATATATATATATATATAATGTAATATGAAAAAAAATGATATGAAGTCTAAAGAATTTATGATCAACACACTTTTTTCTGAAATAATTTGCCTTTTCATATTCATGTTATATTTGTAGACTTACAAAAAAAAATCTTTTTAATACTTAATAAAAGATTTGAAATTCTTTTTTTCTCTGGAAAAAAAGAAACAAGTTTCCTCAGTTGCCTTCTGTGAAAATTTCTTTACCAAAAGTGAAAAATCTGTTATGTAAAATTCATATTTTCAATCATGTATTCATTTACAAAATATCTCTCCCCCCACCACCTCTACTCAACACCAAAAATTTATCAAGTTCAACAATTGGAATGGTAGCATGTTAAGAAGGTAAAAGATACTTTTGTATCTGCTTAAAAAAGGCTAAAAAACCGTCGTGACTCTATTATACAAGATATTTTTATAGTAACTTTTTATCCCCAAATCACCTGACATTGCCTGAATGACATAGTTGAGCATTACACTACAGAATTTCAAGTGTTTAACTTTTATTTTATCACTGATAATAGTGAAAATAACATATTCTTGTTCTTTTTTTATTTGAGTTTTTCATTCATAATGCAGTTAGTTTTTATTAAAAGGTTCATTTTATATGCAAAAATTTGTTTTGGATGAAATTTCAATTTGGTTCAAAATGATTTCAAACACTGAAAGTAAATCAGGTATTATTTTGTAATATGGGTAAAATAATGAAATAATGTATATAACAACTGAATAGCAACTTTGGAAATACTCTCTTTTCTATCATAAAATGATGATCACAAATTCATTAAGTTATTAATAAATCTCTTCAGTGTTACATTGCATAACTACTTAAAGTATTAATTTCTTTATTTTATCTCTCAATTTATATTTATATATATATATATATATATATATATATATATATATATATGCATACATGGTGCAATGGATGAATTGTTATCTAAATTGCACAAAAATAAAATAACACTGACATTTCATTTTAACAGATCTACATTCTGGGGTGGAATGTGGTAAGTGGGTTGTAAATTTCAGTGCGTCTAAAATGAAGCTGCTGTCTGTCAATCATCACAGGCAACCTGTCTCCCATAAGCATGGACCAAGTGAGTCTCCCTGAGAGCAATACACTGTGCTTCCTCAGCCTTACACTCTCTTCCAATCTCAAGTGGAATCATTACATTGAGTCAATAGCTAAATCCACTGCTAGGAAGGTTGGGCCACTGTGTCAGGCCAGGATGTTTTTTCCTCCTGAATCCATCTTGCATATTTACAAATCAACCATCCATCCATGCATGGAATACTGCCGTTATATATGGTCAGGTGCATCCGCTGTTCATCTCAGTGTTCTTGACAGGCTCCAAAGGAGAATCAGTAATGTAATAGGTACTGACTTTGTGGCTCGACTCCAGCCACTTTCTCACCGACAGGATGTGGTGTCCCTCTGTTCTATAAATATTTTCATGACTTCTGCTCTGACGAACTAAAGTCACTGATGCCCCTACTACAGGTGTTTACTCATGCAACCAGACTGGCAACTGGGTCCCACCCATTCACAGTTAGATCAACCAAATGCAGACGATAATTCTACTCCATCAGCTACTTTTCTTGCACTTCCTGCATGTGGAACTCTCTTTCATATTCTCGCTTTCCTGATGGCTACAACCTCCAGGAATTTAAGTGCAATGTCAATGCCCATCTCCTAACCACTTGATTCTAGTTCTTTCTACACCACCCTGTATATCTTTTCCTTTCTCTCTACCTTTGCAACTGTCATCACACCTATATCCCCATCCTTAACTGATTCATCATTCTCTTTACTCTCTTCCTATTTAATCTTTTTACTCTTATGTAGCCCCCTGCACATCAGTGGCATTATCGCCTTGCTCGGGGTGATATAATTAAAAACAAAATTTACCAAAACTAAACAAAAATATCTTGAAATACTAAAGAGTAAAATTGTTTCAATAAAATCGCTATCACCACAGCTTCAAGACCACTTTAGAATCTCCTGCATCTCTTTTGGTCAGTTTAATTTGGCAAATTTTGCAATAATCCTTGCCTTCAATTCATCTTCATTGTTACAAGAAGTTTTATTTGTCCCTCACTCAACTATGCCTTGCACTTAATAATCAATGGAGTTACAGTCTGGGAAATTAGATGGTCAGATTTCAAGGGGTAATGTAGTCAATGAAATTGTCTGACTAGTTTTTTCTTGTTTGTGTGTCATTGTGCAGAGTCCTGTTGCCAGACATAGGGTTTTTAAACAGCCACCCTCTTGACCCAGGACAGCACCATCTCCTCAAGGTGTTTGATGTAGGCCTTCATATTAAGTTTTTGAGGCATAGTGGGAAAATGAATGGAGGTATAACATCACAGTCACTAATGATCACTCCAAACATCTTTATAATCACAATTAGGTTTATTCAATTCTTTCTTAATCCTCTGCACTGTCCTTGAATTGACACCTAAACACTCTGAAATTATTGTATTGGAACTTTTGGTGCAGAGTAATACAGCATGCCATTCCAGAAATTCTGGCAAAGTGAATTGCATTACGGGAGTCTTTTAATCAGAGATAATGCCCAACTGCATTGCTGTGCAGTCAGCAAAATCAAAAACAAACAAAGCAAATGCTCACAATTAACAATATATAATAACATGAATAGGTCAGCTTCCTTACACATTGTCCAAACCCAGACCTCAATGTCATAGTCAAAAAGTGAACATTCTAACCACTCAGCCAAGTGTCCATTTTTAAATATTTCTCTAAAAAACATAAACATGTAGGTAATATCAGACAGATTTTGGTCAACAATATGGTGATCCTTACTCATACACACAGTAAGAGGAACCTGCAGATATTCGAGGCCATGTACATCAAACCTAAACAACCAACACTCAATAAAATCAACTTTAAATCCAGAAATAATATATTACATTGCATTTGACTACATGGTTTTGTTGTCATTTTGCACTATCACGGTGTGACGTCATAAAACTGCATCGCAAATTTAAGAACTGCGTTTATTATTTTTGGTAACTATTGCCGTTGCCAAGCGGAGTTTTATGTCAACACAAAATAAAATTGTCAGTGATTGTGGATGTTATAATATTTCAGTTTAAACAACCTCTCTGAAGATGGCTCATGTGAGCCGAAAGCTTAGAAGAAAATCAATAAATAATTATCCAAATGTTAGAGAATTTTTGTCTTTAATTTCAACTGAAATTAAAGCAAAAATACGATGTTTAGAACAGCTCATGATTAAACATAATAGACATTCATTGTCTCTTATATTTAATAGCATATGTTTAGAAAATATATATATATATATATATATATGTGTGTGTGTGTGTGTGTGTATATATATATATATATTTATTTACACACATGGTTTAATGATTGAGTTTAGAATGTAACAGACTGTTATCCGAGTAGTGACTTCATTGTCCACTTTTCATGTACGCTGATGACACCACAGTTTACTCTCACTTACTGTGTATATATATATATATATTTATTTACACACATGGTTTAATGATTGAGTTTAGAATGTAACAGACTGTTATCCGAGTAGTGACTTCATTGTCCACTTTTCGTGTATGCTGATGACACCACAGTTTACTCTCACCGCGATCAAAAATCTAGTGTGGGTGACAAAGTGAACCTTGCTGCTGAGCTTGAGAAGGACCTCCAATCCGTAGTGGACTAGGGTAAGAAACGGCTTGTAAATTTTAATGCTTCCAAAACAAAGCTGCTATCAATTAACCATCATAGACAATCGCTCCTACCTACCATTAGCATGGAACAGGCTTGCCTCCCTGAGAATAAAACACTATACCTCCTTGGCCTCACACTCTCAAGTGGAATGACTATATCAAATCCACTGCAAAATCTGCTGCTATGAAAGTCGGTTCTCTGTGCAGGACCTGGAAGTTTTCCCGTCTGAATCCATCCTGCACATATATAAATCTACCATCCGCCCGTATTTTGAATACTGCTGCTACATCTGATTGGCTGCCCCGGCTATTCTCCTCAGGGTTCTTGATAAAATACAACAAAGAATCTGTTATGTGATCGATAACAACTTGACAGCTAGGCTGCAGTCACTCTCTCACTGGCATGATGTGGCTTCCCTGTGTCTCTTCTATAAATACTTTCACTGCTTCTGCTCCAATAAACTTAGACCACTGGTGCCCTCTAGGTATGAATTTGCATGAGATACTAGATTAGCAACTAGGTCCCACTCTTTTACAGTGAAACAGATAAGATGTAACCACACTTTTTACTCAAACAGCTTCTTTTCTCACACTTCCCGCCTGTGGAATTTGCTTTCATATACTTGCTTCCCCAACAGCTACAATCTCCCAGAATTTAAATGTAAGATCAACAGACATCTCTTATCACACTAACTCCATTCTCTCAAACACTCTTTTCATCTACTCAACCCTCATCCTTGGTATCCTCATCTATCTCCTTCCAGTATTTCATCTAACTAACCACTCTTTCTCATCACTTTCCCCTATGTAACCCCCTGCACAATAGTAACAGTGGAATGCCTTGCTTGTGGTGAAATGATTAAAAAAAAAAAAAATATATATATATATATATATATATATATATATGGCCCAAAAGTTAATTAACTATATTATAAAATAAAAAGTTAAATTAAGAAATAAAACAATAACAAAATAAATAAATACATAAACATTTTTATTTATTTAAAAGATTTAAGCTAACATGAAAGTTGAAAAAACAACTGAGTGTAAGCAAAGTAACTTCTGCAACTATGGCTTCTACCAAAATGGCATCTTGGTAGAAACCAGTCACAGAAAGATCAATATTTTGGCTATTTTAATATATTTTTATATATCTTTACTTGCCATACATTTTTTTTTTAAATTGTATTGTCCATTCTTTTAAATTAACCTTTCTTTTGAAAAATATCTCTTTTTGCTAAGGGTTGGATTTATATTTATATATATATATATATATATATATAATGTTATAACTTAGAATCAAAATAATTTCTAAAATATACTTAGAATTTACTTTCCTGTTGAACTAATATCCTGATTTTTTTTTGTTACTCCTACAACATTTCAGCCATCATGCTCTCTAACCTTCTTCAGGTGTCTCCCAATGTGCATCAACATCTGTGAATTTCAAATAAATTCATTATTCCATCTGCAGGAATAAATTGTTTTATTCTTCTTTCTATGTCAAAAGATATCTTGTCTTGGTTAATTGTTCTTTTAGTACTGCTTGCTTATTGCTAGTACTCTTTCCAATCAGTTTATCTATATTCATATTACCTGGTCCAGGGATTGAACTCACACTTACTATGTCACTAAACTGACTAAGCAAAAAATGGTTGACCACCCTTTTGTGTCTCTTTCTTTTCTACTTTCATCTTTAATCATTTTATAAATGTATTGTTCTTCTTCTTCTTCTCAACAGCCTTTGTTCTATTTAAGTTTATTTTCTTATTGTTTATTCTTTATGTATGACATCCCATAAAAATCAATTTAAATCATTTTCATCTATAATGTTATAAATATGATATGAATAAATATTGACATATTAACCTATGACCTCTTGGCAGAAGTTTAAACTGATTCTGTTTTTTCTTTATTTTTTTAACATAAATTTTGACTGTTTTACTTAAAGTTATTTTTTATTTTAGATTATGAAAACTTAAAATTTTCCAGCATATTTCAGTGAAATTTTAACTTTCCAAAGTTATTGTGTATAGTTATATTTGTCAGAGAAAAGGGGAGGATATGGGTTAACATGATCATCTAAATATTGATTATTTGCAATTACAGTTTTCCAAATTACCTTCATTTCACCCCAATGAAGTCAATAAAACCACTAAAACACAAAGGGTTACTGAGCATGAAATAATATGGGAAAAAGAAAGACATTATTAAAGAGAGACCAATTAAAGAACAAGAGTTAGTAAACCAAAAATCACAGTTGAGACTGCATTTAAATTTTTGAAGATAAAAGTTTACTAGGAACTAAAAAGCCAGAAGAGTGTTACACAAATGAGAAGCAAGATAAAAGAAGCTATCAACATAGTTATATCTAATCAATTCAACTGTAAAATGATGAGACCATGTTGCCAATCTAGTACAATGCTTAAATTCATAAAGTCTTAGTATTAATTGACCCATAGTGGTTGATATGCCATAAAACTCCAAACAACCAACCAAGTCTTAGTACCATAGAGTAAAGTTCATCATAAAAATTATCATGAAAATATTTATGGAAGATATGTTACAGTGGTAAGAAAATGGCTTGAGCTGAGATGCTGGATTAAAATCAATAAAATTGCAGATTCTTTGGATTTTATCAAAGATTCACAGAAAAAGTGATATATTTTATATTTACTCTTTTCTCCCAACATTAAACCATATTAGAAATACTCATGTGATTACTGTGACTGTTTTTCATTTGTTCTTTTCATATTCCTTAGAAAATATTACAAACTTACACTTTCAACAGGAAAAATGTACAAGTACATCAATATAAATTACATTATTTTCAAACCTTCAAACAGAATATTTTAATTAAAATCAATTTCACATATCCAAGTCAAAACTGATGATATAAAACTGACAACTTCTTCAACTTCATAAAATTTAATACCAATTTCCAAAATTTTAAAATACTAAGTATCAAGCTTTTCACAAGTTTGTAAATATCTAAAATTAATATGTTATAGAGTAAATAAGACATCTCTTCTAATACAAATGAACTAAGAAAGATGCATTAAGGAACTTAAAGCAATTTCAGAGTCAGAGTTCTGAGAGAAACCATTGGAGTCAGTCAAGACATAATATTATAAAAGTTATAACAGTCATAACAAGGAATCAAAACTTATACAGAGTAGGAAAAATACAATGTTTTCTGTAGCATGCAAAATAACAGTGATGATGAGAAATTAGAACCACGTTGGTGTAATTTCTTCATTGCTGTTCATAAAGAAAACATAACAAATATTCTTCAATATGAAAGAATTATTTGCCCAAGTGGTAAAAAAAAAAAAAAAAACAGCTATAATACCAATTGTTGGAACTCCAGAAACAAAAACAAATGTTAATTGAAATAATTCAGAAGAAAACAGAAAAGTTCTACACTTTCTTTCACACTTAGCACAGTGGCAAATGCCATAGCTGAATTCACATGCAATTCAGATGATGGATTTACCTTTTTTGTTTATTTTAGAAGATATGAGAAAATTTGCAGAGAGGAATGCAGTTATTGGGAGGACAAGAAAACATAAAACTTTTTTGAGAAAGTTAGCAAAGTAGAAGATAAAAAATATTATAATTTTGTACTACCAAGAAAACCAGGAGAAATTTGCTTTTAAGAAATAGTAAATATTCTGACTTAAATTTTTAGTGAGAAAATTTCAGTATTCAATATTCATTAAAAATGTAAGAAGCTGACAAAAAAAGATGAAGATTTTGTCACATATGCTGGAATGATTAACAAAGGGGGTGAAAGATTCAAATTAAACATGTTGTCTCCAAATATGTTTAAAAAATTAATTTTTATTCATGCTAATAAAACTGGAATAGAATTAAAAATTAACACTAAAGAAATATTGAATGAATGTCAGAGAATTCTAAATCTGAGATACAATATAGAGGAATTTGAAGGGAAAAAAATGCACATATATATAAGCCAAAAAAATGTGGAAAAAGAAAAATTCATTTATGTTTCAGTTGTGGAAGGTTGCATCTTGAAAATGACTGTCCCCTTAAAAATTTAAAGTTTTGCAAGCATAGAAAAGTATAACATAAAAAATCACATGGTAAAACTAAAACAAGAAATCTTTTTTTAATCATTTTGTTTCAAGCAAAGCAGAACTGCCACTGGTGCACAGGGGGTTACATAAAAGGTGAGTGATTATAAAGAGGAACAAGTTACAGGGGATGTCAGAGAATGTGTAAGAGAAAGATGAGAACACTGGTGTGGAGAGGGCTGCATGAGAGTAGAGTGGAAAGGAAGAAGAACATGATACAAGGGTTGTCAGGGAAAAGATGCAAGTCAAGGAGGTAAGAGATGGCAATTGACATTGCATTTAAATTCCTGAAGAATGTAGCTGTCAGGGAAGCAAGTATATGGAAGGAAATTCCACAGGCAGGAAGAGCGAACAAAGAAGCTGGTGAAGTAGAAGTAGTTAAATTTGATTGGCTTCACAGTAAAAGGGTGGACCTTGTCACTAGTCTAGTAACTTGACTAAATTCATGCAGAGTGGCAAAATAGAGCTAAATTCATCAGAGCAGAGGCCATGAAAGTATTTGTAGAAGAGACAGAGGGAAGCCACATTATGACAGTGAGAAAGTGACTGGAGTTGAGCTACCAAGTCAGAATCAATTACATTGCAGATTCTCTGTTGGATTTTGTCAAGAACACTGAAATGAATAACAGGAGCACCCGGCCAGATATGACAGCAGTATTCAATGCATAGGCAGATGGTAGATTTATATGTGTGCAAGATAGATTCAGACAAGAAAAACTTCTTGGCCCTACACAGTGAATCAATCTTCCTAGTCGCAGATTTAGCTATGGATTCAATGTAGTCATTCCACTTGAGGTTGAGTGTTTTGCTTTCAGGGAGACTAGCCTTATCTATGCTGATGGAAGGTAGAAACAGTTGTGTATGGTGGTTAAAATATAGCAGCTTCATTTTGGAGGCATTAAAATTTACAAACCATTTCTTACTCCAGTCCACCACAGAGTGGAGGTCCTTTTCAAGATCAGCAGCAATGTTTGCTTTGTCAGTCTCAGTAGATTTCTTATCAAGATGGGAGTAACAGGTGGTGTCATCAGCATAGATGTCTACTTGGTATCTGATTACATCAGGGGAGTAATTCATGAAGATCAGAAAAAGCATAGGACCTAGAATAGAGCCTTGAGGGATACCTGCATTCATATGATAGTATCTGGAAGCATGACCATTCGATACTACCTTCATTATGAAATTTGAAAGGAATGACTGGATTAGGTCAAACAAGCATTCAGTTATATCATATCTTTGTAACTTGCATAGAAGGCCTGCATGCCAGACTCTGTCAAATGTTCTGGAGATATCTAGTGCTACAACTTGAGCTTTGCCATTCTTATCAAGAGCCTGGTATATATACTCTGTGAGAGTAGTTAACATATCAGCAGTAGACCTGGTGAAGCAGAAACCATACTGTTTATTAGAGAAGAGGCCATTGGCTGTAAGATGTTGAACCACTTCAGCATTAATAATAGCCTCAAACACTTTGCTAAAAATTTGTAGGGTGATAATTAGAGTGGTCTGAAGGTTCTCCAGCATTTTTAAAGACAGGAACCACAGAGAAGGACTTCCAGCAGACATGGAAGTAAGAACCAGAGAGGTAGTAGTTGTAGAGTTTGGAGAGGAAGGGGGCACACTTCTTCAGGACAATGATTGGGATTCTGTCACCACTGCTTGCCTCATGGGGGTCAAGCTTTGGAATTATGTTAGAGATCAGTAAGTGGGTAATGTGAACATCATTCAGTTGAGCCTCAGTTCTGGGTGGGATGTTGGGTGCAGATACACCAGACAAATTAAATGTGTCATTGGGGAAGAATCTGCAAGCAAAGCATTCAGCCTTTTTTGCTGAAGATGTGAAGACCTCAAATTCATTGATTAAAGTGGGGATTGAGGGCTTACTCTTATTCAACACATTTTTACAGAGCCGACAGTAATCTTTGGAACTGAACTTGCAGGATGCCATATGCTGCTTTATACCAAAACAAGTTTTTGTCCACAGCATTAGGATGGAAAACAAATTACAGAATACTTAAGAAAATGTGTTTATGTGAAAATTAATAATGTGGATGCAAAAATACAACTAGACACTTGTAGTGATATAACAATAATCAAGGAAGCCATATGGAAAGCAAACAAAAAACCTATATTAAAAAGAACTTAAAAAAATCACACATGGCATGTCAGGTGAGAAATTTTGTTATTGGTGAAATGATATCCAACATTTCATTTTGTAACAAGTGTGTAAAATTTAATTAATGTATTAAAAATTCCAACAGATTTATTCAATACTGACTGGATCAAATAATTCAAATTTTGGGTTTGAAGTATAACTATTTATTGCAAAAATATAAGACAAATGACCAGTTTAAAAAAAACAAGATGAAAATTTAAATAAAGAATTGAAAAAATGTTTTCCAAATATTCTGTTGGATGAGTTAGGTTAGTGTTTCAAAGTCAAAGCAAAATTTCAAGTGAAAATGATCAACACAAATATCTGAACTGAAACATAGCATATCATTCCCAGGCTTGGATCAAGTCAATGAAGAGTTAAACAGCAGTGTATATAAAGAAAAAAAATAATAAAATTTGTGTGAAATCTCCTTATGAGAAGTTATGTATACTAGACCAAAATAGATCAAGACATTGAAAAATTAGTAAAAGCCTGCAGAGGTTGTTCTCTGACTGCAAAATCACCTACCACTAAATGACAAACTTGATCAAAGAAAAATACTCTGTGATCAAGATTGCACATAGATTTCATAGGTCCATTAAATAGATTGCATTATCTTGTAGTAGTGAATTGCTTTACTAAGTAGCCTGGCATTTGTAACTGCAAAAAGCCAACTTCCATGATTACAGTGAATTTTTTAACTGAATTTTTTTACCAAATGTCATAGCCTCAGATAATTTACTGCTTATGAATTTAAAGAATTTTATAAAATGTTTTCAATTGAACATATTACTTCCCTGCTAAAGTCAAATGAATAAGATGAACAGTATGTGGGTATTTTAAGAGTGCTTTGAAAAAAAATTAAGTAATTAAAAAGTTAGTAAAGAAGCACCACAAAAATTCTTGAAAGTATACTGAATAACAAATTTCAATACACTGGCAGAATTTAGGTTCACAAGAAAAATTAAATCTGTATTCAACAAGTTGTTACCAGGTCAAAAAGAATAAGGATGGATAACAAAAAAGACACAAATTTTTCAAAATGAATAAAAAAGTGATTTATATGGTGAAAGGAAAAAAATGGAAACATAAAAGCATTGGAATCAGTTAAAGAAAAGATATACTGAAGAAAAAACCACAAGAGAGGAAGAAACTATGCAAGTTCTGTATGATATTTTTGGTGTACCATCACCCAGAAAATTTGTTGGACATATAAGTATGAGTACCAGAATAAAGAAATGTTAAAAAATACCTAATGGTTGACCCAAAATGAAAGAAATACAAAGTTCAGTTCTTTGCAAACTTTCCAAAAAGAGGAGGAGGTGAATGCTAAAAAATAAAATTAAATTAAAGTTAAAAATGTCAAAAGTGGGGGTGTTGTGTAGTAAATATGACAACACTAGTAACATGAATGAACTAGGCAGGTAACTTTAA
This sequence comes from Ascarosepion bandense, assembly GCA_037127315.1. NCBI lineage: Eukaryota > Metazoa > Mollusca > Cephalopoda > Sepiida > Sepiidae > Ascarosepion > Ascarosepion bandense. Next base: position 311,147 of record JBBBDQ010029107.1, on the reverse strand, counting down.
ATAAAGAACTAAAAGAGAGTTCTGACAGTGTGCTAATATAGTATTCGTTAGAGTACCATTCAAGTCAGTCGAGACATATTATAACCGTTAGTAGTAAGTTATAGCATATAGTCATGAGTTTGCCATACTTTGTATTAATTGCTATAGAAATATGTTGAAAGTATTTAAATGAGTAGAGAACTTCAATTCCATCAGAAAAATGACTTTCAAGCAATTAAGAAAATAATTCTCCTTCACTTTTTCAGAATTTATATACATATCAACATAAACACACATATAGAACCAAAAATGAAATTCTGTTCATAGTACTGGCAGCTTCAACAATGAATGTCAAATATTTCCTTCTGAAAAATGGCTAATATTACGATTACATTATTTATTCCTGTTCATGACTTTTCTCAGAGAATAAGTATAAAATGAACATGGATTATCTCAGAGATTGAAACTTGTTCACTGATTCCATTTATTCTACTACTGACCACTTAGCTACCTCCATTGATATTTTTAGAAACAAATGTTTCTTTCAAATCAAAACAATTTTTTTTTCAATATCAATTGCATCCCTTATTTTATTTATAACATTGATAAGAGAATAAGTATAAAATACATCTGGATTATCTCATTCAGAGCTTAAACCTGGCTTGCTGATTCCATTCATGAAGCTATTAACTACTTAATCACCTACATTGCTATTCTTAGAAATAATCTCTTCTGTAGACATTTACATTTAGTGCATTGATGTGTCTGTCTATGGAGTCTAGCCAGTTTCATTCACTTATACTCTTTTTATATTACTTCATTATTAAGTATTTCACATTGTTATAATAAAAGATCTGCCAAGAAAGATGCAGTTTTGTAACAACCTGGATGCAAAATTATTGTAGAGGATTTAGTGATCAAAGCACTTTCTATACACTTTTAACTTTGTAAATTATGAAAAATTAAATTTTGTGAATAAAAATTGCTATGAAATTAAATGTTTTCATACTTCAGTCACTTTCTTACCACCATGACATGGCTTCTCTCTATTTTTTCTACAAATATTTTAATGGCAACTGCTCTGATGAGCCTTTTTGACATGAATTTAAACATGTTACTAGACTGGCATCTTGATCCCACCTTTTTACCATTGATATAGTTAAATGTACTCCAACAGTTTTGTTCCTTGCACTTCTCACCTGTGGAACTCTCTTCTATTTACTTGATTTCTGTTAGCTACAATCTTCAAAACTTTAAATGCAGTGTCAGTTGTCATCTATCTTCTTGAGTCCCATTCATCATTTATCCTTTCTTCAATACCCCCCATACCCAGTCTTTTCTCTCACTGTAACCTCCTGCAAACTAGTGATGGTCCTGAATTACTTGAAGTGAAAAGATTAAAAAAATTTAAAAAAACATTACTTCGGTTTGATGAAGTCATAATGAATGAAATGCATTACCTAATTTTTTTCTATTTTGTTATAATATGAAAAAAAAAAGGTTTCTGTAATTTTTGTTTCATATGCTTGCAGTCGTAACATTATTATTAAAACTAAATACAAACATATATCATTTTTATTATTAGCTGGCTTCAACGTTGAAAGAAAGCAAGAACTAGCATTTTTCAGATATAAAATCTAGAAAGTAGTATAAATTTACAAAATAAGTCACAGAGTTAAAAGAAATAAAGATAGTCATTATTGTTTGTAGGGGTAAGTGTTTATTCCAAAGGTCATCCTTAGTCATAATCTAAGTAAAATTGATGGTCAGTCTATAGCTGCTGCTTTACCTCACATATAAATAAAATTGATATTGATGAGTCACAAGGCTGTAAGTAGAATTGATGAGGATTAGAAAAACCTTGATCACATCTTGTTCCTTGGCTGCAAATATAAATATAAATCAATGTAGAATGAAAACCAGAAATCATTTGATTTATTTTCTTTTTGAGTATTTCTAATATCTACCATGAGTTTAGTTAATTCCAGTCAGCCTTGTTCAAACACAAATTTTGATACCAACATGTTATGGATAACTCAAAATAAAACATCTCTGATATATCATTGTATTAAGTCTCCCGTGTTTCATATTGCATTCTTATTTTTCTTTACTGCAAGTTATAATTAACTTTCAAATCTGGTTGAAACTGTGGCCTGCCATTGTTTACTAATAACAACCCATGAGTTTAATACATAGAATTTGAGAAATGTACATTTCATGCTATTATAATAACCATAACTTTGTAATTGTTTAATAGTTTTCTCTGCCAATTAAAACAGAAAAATATATACCTACTTTTGCACTCCCCTGTATATACACACAAACAAACATATATGACATCTGTTGCTGTTAAACAGTTTTAAGTTAATCTAACTTGGTAACTCATGAGATGAGACTACTGCACATGTTTGAACAGACACTCTCTTGTAAAGTTACTCTTGTAGAGAATGAGATACAATCAAACGTGATAGCATACTGTGTAGTCATCATATTCACAATGACAAAGATAGTAGATTCTTCAAATTCTTTTTTGGTGGAGGGTGCAAAACTTTCCAACATACAGAAGTTTCAGTTCTTCTACCAACATAGTACAGATTTGGCTTTCTGTAACTTATGGCTTTTTTCAAAAGTTAAAAATCAATATTGAAACATCAGGAGCATGACCATTGCAAGACAAACTATTCTGAAATATTGAACAGTTATTGGAATAAGTGTTTGTTGTTCAAAAGGGAATACTTTGAAGAATACTTTGGCACAAGGTAGGTTTTATTTTTGTTCAGATTTAATAGCAGCATACTTTCTTTCTATATATATATATATATATATAATAATTGTTAATTAGGTTTTGGTCATAATTAAATTAGACCAGTACCCACTTCTATTAAAAAGTGCTCAATATATTTATATTGTAGAGCCTTTGAATGTTTTGGAAAAAAAAATTATATATATATATATAATTATTAAAATTAACATTTGCATAGGAAAGAAAGAAAGAGGGAGAATATTATGAATTACACCCCTTTGATTTCATTTTCCTACATTTTAATATTTTTAATATTTTATAATTTTAAAACTTTTATTTTTTATGAACATGTAGCATTAGGATATTTACATTTTTACTCTTGTTATTAAGAAACAGTATCTTAACTTTATAAGATTTAAATAAATCAAGTAAACTTGAGTTCAGATCTATTAAATGCTCAGTTTGAAAAATGCAACTGATGATTGCATAATACATGAAACTCTGAGTCATGCCACTGACATAGGACAATATATATATATATATATATATATATATATATATATATATTGTTTTTTAATAGATATTCATATTTAAGTTGGTAGTCTGTTTTATTAAACAGTATATTTATTTACATCTTCTTCTTCTATGTGCCCTGTCCTTTCAGGACCTAGGCAATCATGGTTCTCCATGTCTCCCTATCCCTTGTGGCTCCTAGTATGTTTGTTCCCGTTACTCCTGTCAACCCTCGTTCCGTCAACCACCTGATCAGGCCCTGCAAATATGTTACCCGCTGTCTTCCTCTGTCTCTCTTTCCTTCTATCTGGCCAGTCAGTATCAGGTTCTCCAGGCTCTTCTTCCTCATTGCGTGTCCCAGGGAGTTCAGTTGTCTCTTCCTGATGCTCAGTATCAATTTCCTCTTTGTTGCCATTCTTTCCAACACCTCCTTGTTGCTTGCATGCTCAGTCCATGATATTCGCAGCATCCTTCTGTAGAACCACATTTCCGCTGCTTCCAGTTTTGTCCTCATTTTCGATGATATTGTCCAGCATTCGCTGCCGTATTGAAAAACTGACATCACATAGCAGTCCAGCACTCTTTTCTTTGTTTCCAGTGAGATTTTCCTGTGTGTTAGTATTTTGCTCATCTTCTGGAATGCGTCCTTTGCCAATTCGCCTTCGGATCTCTGTGTCACACTTTCCATCTTCAGTTAGGACACTTCCTAGGTATTTAAATTTTTTTGCCTGAATAATCAAGAAATCTTATTTTTCTAATAAGATTTCTTGATTATTCAGGCCTTTAGATGTAAATAAATATACTGCTTAATAAAAAGATCATCTACTCATATATGAGTATCCATTAAAAATAATGTTTAAACAAATAAATTAAAAATATGTTGGATTAAAGCCATTTCCTAAATATATATATATATATATAATAAATTATGTTTTATATGGTTGTTTCAGTGTTTGGATTTAAACACTTCTTCCCCCAAAGAAGTGTTTAAATCCAAACACTGAAACAACCATATGATTGTAGGGAAGACGACATATATAGAAGAAATTATGTCCATGTTCTAAAACATAATTTATAATAAATATTCACTGCTCTATATACATCATATATTGAGCACTGTTTTAAATTAATATTTTGGACGGAAAAAATCTTAACAGTAAATCTTTTTTTCTCTCCTCATTCTATACTCACTCGTGTATATATATATATATATATATATATATATATACACACACACACACAAGTGTATTTTATTTATAGTTTGAAATTTGTTACCATTATTTGACTTTGTTTAATCTTCTTTTTCCTATTCAGTTTATTAGTATATTTTCTAGTTGAATTGTCACATTTTAATATTAATATCATCCTAGATTTGTGCTGCTACCTATTAGGCCCTATTACATTATCAGACAACACTTAAAGGTAAACTGAATAAAACAAGCATTAACTATCTTTGTAAGATCTTAAGTTATTTATTCTTGTATTGAAATGTTTTATAACACTGTACTTTATACAATGTTTTCCTCAAATTTTCAAGAGTTGTAAATTTTAATAGTTAAATCAACACCATTATATAATAAATATTATATAACACATTAACTGGTAACACCGTATACAATACTTGTGCTTTTTTTCTGACTTTGAAAGCTTATGTACTCCATAAATATTTATACATTCATTTAAGAATGAAAATCAGTTTCATGGTTTAAACATGAAAAAGGTTGCTTGCTATAAATTGAGGTGACTGTCAAAGAGATACATGAAACATTATTTGAAATAACTATACAAAACTTTATTTACAAGTTAAAATACTGGAATTTGAATAAAAATGTATCATAACAACATTGGTATATATAGTACATGCATTTGAAAGTTTAAATGAAATCAGTTAAGTAGTTTATTTTACATGGTCTTACAAATGTTAATCTAATAATGTCGACATCTATGTTTGTAATTAAGTTCAGAATATAGAAATGAATTATAATAAAAGTTACATTTGTGAAAAGAAATTTAAACTTCAATACACAATCAGTTCTTTTTTACTTTTGCTATAAAAAATGTATTACATGAGTTGATTTCTACACAAACCAGTTTTAATTAATTAATTAATTGATTTTCTGTGGCTTATCAACCCTATGCAGATTAAAGTCATAAAATATTATTTGAGTGTAAAAACTCTTTTTAGAGAATGGTTTAGTAATACTAGTCTTATTAATTAACTCATAGCTGGAGGTAGAAGAGGTGGATTCATACCTTTTGCAAGGGTATTTGTGCATAAGTGAAATAACAAAATTATCTTGAATTGGAACTTGGCTCTGCAATTAACAGTTTTAATCCATTATCTATTAAGGCATAAATACATCCAAACTTACAGCACCTGGCATTCACAAGCAGTCACCCATCTAGGTACTGGCCAAACTTGCTTAACTTTGGTCATAGAACCAGTTTTATTTCTATATCTGACATTTAACATTTTGTGTAGTATTATTAAAAGGCTCAAAATCTCAAACCCAAAGTTTAAAAAAAAAATCTTCTGACATGTCATCATATTCCAGGTATATTTACTTGATCTACCCACTATTTAAGGATAAAAATTATTTTTTTGCCCAGCCCCTATGACCACTGTCACACTGACATTCGTATTACACTGACCCAGCTTTTTAAGGTGTCATGAGGAAGGTGCTGCTGTACGTTTGGAATCCTGGCTTAGCAATTTCTCTCATCTAAAATGAAGAGAAACATAGCTCCACTGACAGGAGAGGAGCAACAGGCATGCCTCAGTTAACCCTCATTGGCAATTGTTAACTTCTGTGCCAGGTAAGTATATACTAGTATAATTATGAGCTTGTGAAATATAATAAATATAAGTAATCAAAAATATGAACAAAGGTTTAAGCATTTTCATTTCCATTGATGGAAATAAAAACACATGATATTTGATTTCAACATTGTTACATGCTTTAATATATATGATGCACACTATTAAACTCTTGTTGCCTTATTTTTGTTGTGAACTTGAAAAGTTCACAACAAAAATAAAGATATTCACAACAAAATTTAGGATATTTGTACATATATGTATTCACCATTTTATATTTAGACAGAAATTATTCATTTAAACATGTTCTATTAAATAGAACAAAGAATGTTGAGCCTTTGGGTGATTTTATCCTGATGTCAAATTAAATGCCTTATCTTGGTATGCATCCCATAAAGAAACATCCAAGTATTTTCAACCATTGTTGGTAATTTTAAAAGATAAAAGATTGAAAGTTGAGAAATAAACAATGCAGTGTTTGTATCATTGTCAGTTTAAAGTTTGGCATGAATATTTAATTTCAGTAAGCTTTTTGTTATTCATTATTATTTTATTTATCGATTTTTTTTCATTTCCCAAAACCTTTGAAGACAAACTTTCTCATATTTTGAAGTCAGTAGAGAAAGATAAACCACAAAAATTAGGATTTCTTTTGTGAGTTATTTCATTAAAATTCTTCTTTATTATTGTTTCATATGTCTGTGTTTGTTTTTTTATAATCATTTCACTCCAAACAAGGCACAAATGCTACTGGTTCAGAGAAGGTTACAGTGAGAGAATAAAAACAGTACAGGGGATGTTGAAGAAAAGATAAGAGATGGCTAGGAATCAATAGATAAAAATGGTTATTGATGCTGCATTTAAAATTTTAGAGATTGTAGCTATCAGGGAAGCAAGTAGATTGAAGTGAGTTCCAAAAATGGGAAGTGTGAGAAAAGAAACTGTTAGAGTAGAAGAAATGGTTATATTTAATTCTTTTAATGGTAAACAGGTGAGAACTTGATGCCAATTTAGTAGCACAAGTAAACCCATATGGTCAGGGTACCAGGGGGAAAATCTCATCAGTGCAGTTGCCATGAAAATACTTGTAGAAAAGACAGAGGGAATCCACATAACATTAATGACAAAGTGACTGAAGGTGAGCTGCTAAGTTAGGATTGATTATATTGCAGATCCTCCTTTGGGTTTTGCTGAGAACCTCAAGATAAATAGCAGAAGCACCCAACCAGATATGGCAAACAGTATTCAATGATTTCATAAACAATTCAGTCCAATCAATATATTTTTCTAGTTTATTGCAAACAGACCAATCTAAAAGCTAAGAAAGGGGATGCTAAACTTAAAAGTGATACATTTTTGTTCAGTTTTTAAACATGACTTTTTGAACTTTTCACTTTATTTTCATTAAAGCTTAACTTTTCTAATCTATAACAGTCATCTTGAGTTTCCTCCTTTGGAAGATTAGCCAATTTGAACCAAAATGTTGACATCAATTGTGCAAAAAGGGAACAACTAAAAATGAGAGTGAGTAAAATAAGAGACTCTGTTATGGTCATGTTTATTTTACAGTTAAGTTACTGGAAGTCAAATTCCTTTCAAATTGATTTAGGATATTAAAATAACCCTATTTTTTCTACAGTGATAAAATTATCTTTAACCAATAGAAAAATCAGTCTGTGTTGATCACTAAATTGTTGCATTTTTAGTTCTTATGTAAAAATACTAAAAAAATCAAGTGCCAGAGTAACTTGTTTTACTGCTTCTTGAGTCTCTTGTCATCTTGTATTTGCTAAACAACAGCAAAACAAATCTTCATGAGAGTATCATTATTTATTTATTTTATATGGCATAATATTAACTGCCAAATATGTATAATAGATTTAATAAATATATTAATGTAATGTAATGTTGAAAATGCAGCAGAATGTAAATTTGTCTATACTTCTGAGATGAGGTACTTTTTGTATTATTTACATTGTTTGAACTGTTGTCATCGTTTTTATTACTATTGCTAGTACCTGAAGAAGGCCAGAGCATACAATGGCTGAAATATCATGAACATAGCAATAAAGATAAGGATAACAGTTTGAACAATGTAAATAATGTGAATGGTAAATGTATGTAAGTTTTGAAAATTTTTACTTTGACATGTTTCAGCAATAACAGGCCTCATAAAAAAATATTGACATATTAAAAAAAATCATAGCTGCTCAGGCTCATAATATACTCAGGTAATAATTCACCAATTTGGGAGATGATATTGCTATGTTGGATCACTAATTGTTAAGTATTAGAATAGGCAGCACTTGGTAAGTTTGTCCAACACAAGAAGCTACAAAATAAAATATGACGATCATTCAATAAATAAGGTTAATGTTTTGGTATAAGGACTTCTAATACAGATAAAAGCTTACTTTTTTTTAATTTTTTTCATTTACTTCTTTTTCAAAGGGATTTAATTTTTTTGTAGATTGAAAAAAAAAACTTTGAGAGTTTTGGAGATTAACAAAGATGGCCGACCAAGATGCATGCTCAAAGGATTGAACAGAGGTCAGTAATCAAGTTTTTGGTTGCTGAAGGATGCAAACCAGTTGAAATTCATAGAATGTCAACTGTGTATGATGCCACATTTTTCAGCCAAAAAAAATGTCCACAAATGGGCTAAATTGTTTAAAGAAGGATTGAGCAGTGTTGAGGATGAAGACAGACCTGGGAGGCCTACAGAATGAGGTCTGACAGTGGATGACATTGCAAAGACTTTTAGCCTATCTGTTAAACAAACACAGGGGTCATCAGTCCCATGAAGTCGTCTTGCATCAAGACAACACAAGGCTTCACACAACAGCCCAAACAGTGCAGACCATCAACAAGTTGGGCTGGGAAATGCTCCCTCATCCCCCTTACAGCCCAGACTTTTCCTCTTCAGACTTTCACCTGTTTGGTCCCTTGAAAGTGTTCATGGGAGGCACAAACTTTGAACCTGACAATGAAGTCAAAAGTGCTGCGAGCGATTGGCTGAGACATCAGTCCAAAGATTTTTATGCTGAGGGAATACAGAAGCTTGTGCACAGATGGGAAAATGTGTGACACTGCTGGGAGGATACATGGAAAAATTAAAAAAAAGTAAGCTTCTATCTGTATTAAAAGTTTTATACCGAAAAATTCACCTTATTTATTGAACGATCCTCATATTAAGTGAAGAACTCGAGTCATCATCTTGTGAAAGTTAAACATTCTACTTTATTTGTTGTTATTAAATGTTTGAAGATACATGAAGCTTATTTGGTTTCTTCAATTTTTTCATTAATTCTCAGCTCTGCTATATCCTGAGAGCAAAGCAGAGTCAACTTGAAGGCAGATGTAACAACTGCAGTTTGATTTTATGTACATGACAGTTTTAACTTTGTTTTCGTCTCTGTTCAGCTAATCCATTTTTTATTAATGTGAACAACATAGAAAGAAACTGTGTGTCAGATATCTTTAATATTAATATATCTACTATAATATATCTTTCACAAGCAAGAAAATGCAAACAAATTTGTTAGCATATAATTTACAGTTGCATTTTGCTAACTCAACTATAAACTAATGTGATCCCATTCCCAGCCTAGTCAGTCAGTTAAGTGCCATACGTGAAACATGCTTGGGCAATCATGTCTCAAAAGAGACATGACTTACTGAGCAGAAGATTATCCCGCAGTAGGTTGCCATTGCTTTCTGCGGTAGACTGGTTGCCAGCCAAGGCTATAGAACCCAATCTGTTCTGTTATTTAACCCATAACTGGAAGGAAGAGATGGAGTAATACCTTTCCCAAGGGTATTTGCATATAAGTGAATGCAATGAATTCAACTGGAATTCAAACTCAGCTCCTCGATTTCTCATTCTGAGCTGATATCCACTGCACCACAATGCACATCCTAGTACTGTGCTTAAATTCAAAAAGCTTCAGCTCCTCGATTTCTCATTCTGAGCTGATATCCACTGCACCACAATGCACATCCTAGTACTGTGCTTAAATTCAAAAAGCCTAGCTACCCTCTCAAAGAGCTCATCTGAACAATTACCATGAAAGTATTTATAAAAAATGCACAGAGAGAAAAACTTACAGCAATGAGTAAGTGACTGAAGTGACCAGATCAGGACCAACAATATTGCTGATTCTTCTTTATGTTTGAAAAAGTGTTATTAACCCAGGTTTCAGAGCCATTACGTAAACATTCTAAATGCAGCAAATTCCTTTCAAGGTTATTTCAGATGCTTACAAATGTTCATAAACAACCTTACACTAACAGGCTTTTTCCTCCCCGTCATTATTTTTCTGCTTCATTTAAATATATTTTGGTTTTTCAAGTTTCCAAGAAAAGAATTATCTTTTTTCTAATAATTAAGAAAAAATAACCCCCAATTGCATTTAAACAGAAAAATGAAAATCATGAAATGAAAATAAATATGCATTACATGCTATAATTACAAGTTACAATGAAATTGAAAATTTCTAAAAATTTAAATCAGTTCAATTATCTCTATAGTAGCCATATTCTATAACTAATGCTTGCATCAATTCTTGACCAATGACAATATATTTTCATCTGATTTTTCAATATAGAAATTGAATAAATTTCTAAAAAAAATTTAAATAAAAAATTTTTGAATTTGATGATTAATCATAAATTTTTTCACTAACAACAGAAATAGTTTATTTGTGCAAAATATAAATAAAGCTCAGTGGGTAGCTTATTAAGAGACAGATGTTTCCTCCTGCAGTGATAAAGGTTTCTTTCAACTCTGTATCTTTTTCCAATTGTGTGCCTTATATACTCATAACTATAAATCCACTATGATTGGTCAACAAACACCACCATTTGTACTCAAAGTAATCTGAATCATAACTGTCAGGCACATTTGTCAGCAATGTTATCTGTGTTAATCAGTCACTTTTCTTCTGACAGAATCATATTGAAAGAAAAATTCATTTGCACCAGATGAACTCTAATCAGGGTCTGTTGAGTGGTCTGTTATTCTCCTGCAAGTAGAAAATAGTTGTGTAGTTGCAAAGATCTTGCCTAAATGAAACTGGCTCAAATACATTGGTCATTGTGAGATTAGCTGTTTCTTTATAAGGAAACAGTTGACATTTATTGAATGAACAGCATTACTGTTAGAGTAAATTTATAGAAAATTTTCATAGTTTTTCTGGAAAATAGACAACTCAATTCTAGTGTTATCCCTCTTTTGTTAGAAATTTGCACATCAAGTTGGCAAACATAAGCATACCTTGTTTTGTGTGAATGCAGGTATTCAACTTCATATTTCAAACAGGAAAATAAACAACACAGTGACTTATTTTATTTATTAGGGACAACACAACTGTGCACCCTCATAAAAAACAATGAAACTAGAGGTAGATAACTCCAACCCCTTTATCTAATTGTATGTCTCCATCTGACGAGAGTTGTATTTTCAATGTATTTCTAGCAGTGATGTGGGTTTCCTTTTTAACCTTCTGTTTAAGGTTATGTGGTAAGTCAACATCTGGATTATATCATTTTTTCTTCAAGTTGTGTATGTTATCCATTTTATTTTGTGGTGCTGTTAAAAGTCTTCAAGCAATGCTATTTTTGTTATTTAGTAAAGAACTTTACTTGTGATTCCATAGAATCAGTCTATAAAATGTGATGAAGGATGTTTTTTTCAATCCTGCAGGTCTCATTCCCTTGAAGCCATTTTTAATCATTGATCTGAGAAAATAGTTGTATATAGCTGACAGTTTAGATGTTTAATCAATGATAACATACAATCATAATAATCATTTCATCTTTTTTCTTAACTCTCAGATTTTGCTGTCACACTCTAAGTAATCTTTTGAGAGAAATAACATTTTTCTATGCTTGTTTGATTAATCCTGTTCATGATAACACAGATTACAATAAACATAATTTAAATATGTTAGTGAAGCATGGTTTTAAAAGTAACAATAAAAAGTTTGAAGATTATAAAGTGAAAGAAACAATTGTGCAAGCTTTTTCATAAGCAATGTTCATGTAAAAGAATCTGTTTCTCTAATTTTTAAGAAAACAGCAATGTATTTCTTTTGAAAAGCAACTGAAAACATATTCCTGAGCAAAGTGAAATATAGATATTAAACAGTAGGGAAATAAAGAAGTTGCGACAAAGTGTAAAAGATTAAAAATCAAAGAAAGTTATAAAAAGAAAGAAGTTGAGAAATGAAGTAAAAGAAGAAAGAAAACATAAAACAATATATAGAAAGATTAAAAAATGGGAAAACAAAGAAATGCATAGAAAAATGATTGGAAAAAGAAAGAAAAATAAAGAAATGCATGTAAGAGACAAAAAATAGAGTTTAAGTGTATATTAGCCGTGTGTAATGATTAAAATAAATGCCCAATCTTTACATGTCAAATTTTGTGCCAAAGAAAATATATTTGCAGGGAATTTTACTGCACTACTTTATTCAAAAGAAATCATCTGCTAATGCACACATAATTCTTGCTGAGAATGTGTGTATATATATATATATATATATATATATAAATGTAGTACCTACTTAAAATGTGGTTGCAGGAAGGTATGTATTATGTTAAATGTAGCAGTGGGCTGTGTAAAATGTGAAGAAAGAAAACGTGTTTGTATTTTGGTTAAGATGGCTTCTGATAGGTTGGAAGAAATATAATTTTATGAACTTGCAATTATGAATATACATCTGTTTTTAGTGATCATTAAATTTTCATCTCATTGTTATTATTATTGGGTTTTTTTTATTTATTTTTCTATAACTTCAGATGTAGGAAAATAGGATTCTTTCTTTGCTAAAGTTTAAAGATAACCGATCTCTCTGAAGCTAACTGAGAGAAACAGAGGAAGAAATTGATGAATATGGTGCAGAAGAAATACCTCCAACATAATGGTAAGACTTTAGTAGCAATGGTATCTTCATCTAGTTCATGTCTTACCAGTTTGCAAGATGTATTTCTGCCACACACTGTATAATAATAATAATAGATTTAATATTGATCGTGTATATTCTTATATTCTCTAACAATAGCAAAGACAGTGACTACAATTGCCACTATCTTTTTATAATATATTGCTGAATGAAAGATGTTATGCCAATCCTTTATTTAAAAAAATCATTTTCCTTTAGTACTCTCCAAGTAACATCAAACTAAGTTCTAAACTTAGGATTCCAAGTACCCACTATTTTTCTGAGATATATATATATATATATATATATATATATAGTAGCAAGCATAAAGATCAGAATGATGTTAAGAAAAAGTTTAAATATGAAATAACTTTTTTATTTTAAAGCTTCAAAGAACATTTTATCAAGGAAAAAAAAGGATATAAAAGTAAATTATATAATTCCAAAATATAAAGTTCAATAAACTTATTTGGATAAAGAATAATTGTATAACATTAAAAAAAATAGATGATCAAAAACATCAGAATGATTAAATAAATCCATAAAAAAAATTGTAAACATGGCGAAAAAATCTGTGACATCATTGATACTTAGAAAACTGATAGTCAAGTTATGTAATGAAGATAAACTCTCAATTGGGGATATTTCAAAGTGTGTAGGGAAATCTAAAAGTGTTATTTATGGTATTTTCAGAAAACTTGAGGAAATTGGATCTTTTGAAGCCAAGAAACCACATGGCAGGCCTAGGAAAACTATTGTAAGTGATGACAGATGGATTGATAAAGAAAAAAAGGGCTAATGCTAACTTTGGTATTAAAACATCAAGGCACATTATTTCCTGAAGACTTAATGAAATAAATCTGAACAGTTGAGTAGCCTCTACAAAGCCTTACATTTCTAAAAAGAATCAAATGAGCCAACTGAAATTTGCCAATGAACACCTCATATGGACAGAAGAACAGTGAGATTGTGTTCATTTCAGCAATGAGTCAAAGTTTAACCTGTTCTGTTGTGATGGGAGAAGGTTCGTTCAACGCAGTCCTAAGGAACAATATTTGCCTCAGAGCACTAAAAGTAGCATTAAATTTGAAGGAAAAGTGTGATGGTGTTTGGAATGATTTCAGCTGCTGGTACAGGACCTCTTGTTAGGCTACATGGTAAAATTAATGCAACTGTATACAAACTATATACAAAGAGATATTAAAGAAATATGTTGTACCTAATTTGAGAACTGCAATTAATCAACCAGCTGTATTTATGCATGATAACGTGCCATGTCCCACAGGAAAGTCTGTGAAAACATTTCTTTCTGAGGAGGATGTTACTGTTATGGAGTGGCCTGCTCAAAGCCCAGAAATTGAGAATGTTTCAAAGTTACTAAATGAAAAAACTAAGGAAAAGAATCTAACAAATGTCAAAGAATTTGAAAAGAGAATAGGAGAAAATATCCGTTAGTGAATGCTAGACATTAATTTGCTCATGTAGCAAAAGATGTCAAGCTGTTATTGAAAATAAAGATATTTCACATCAAGTAGTAATGAATTATGAATGCTATTTTCATTTGGATATGATGTATCCATTATAATAATATGATTTTGTTAATCGTTCTGATGTTTTTGATCATCTATTTTTTTTCAAATGTTATATAATTATTCTTATAACTTTATCAAAATAAGTTTATTGAGCTTTATATTTTGGAATTATATAATTTATCTTTTTTCCTTTTTTTCCTTGATAAAATGTTCTATGAAGCTTTAAATTGAAAGTTATTTCACATTTAAACTTTTTTTAACATCATTCTAATCTTTATGCTCGCTACTATATATATATATATATATATATATAAGTTTTGATTTTCATTTGAAGAGAGAATTTCATAATTGTTACATTGTTTTTATAATCATTTCATCCCAAGCAAGGCAAAAATGCAACAGGTGTGCAGGAGGTTACAGTGAGATATGAGAAATTGCTGAGTATGTTGAAGAAAAGATAAGAAATGAATGAGAATCAAGTAGATAAAAGATAGCAACTGACAATGCATTTCAACTTTTGAAGATTGTAGCTATCAGGGATGCATGCAAATGAAAGTGAGTTCCACAAATAGGAAGTGCAAGAAAAGAAACTCTTCTTACAATCTAACAATATTTTTTGGATTTAAATAACCTTCAATGGATTGATAAGCTATCAAAAACAAATTAATATTCCAAAAATAAATCTGTTTTTTCTTTTAATTGCAACATGCAATATATGAAGAAATAAAAGTACAGTGATCTGCTCAGAGTAGACTAATTTCAAATCTAACAGATATTAATGGCTTCAATATAAGAAAAAAGAAGAAAACTTTTCTGGTTGTAGAATTTGATAAGGATTTTTGTTACCCTTCCTTAAATTGCAATATGCTTTCTTTACACATGGGTTTGTCTCTCACTCTAGACTGAAGACTATTACTCTAAAGAGCTGAAAAATTTAGTGTAAATGTAATAGTAATATTAGCAGTTTCCCTACAAGAAAACATTTGGCATTTATTATCTAAGCAATAACTATTGCTTGCAGTTGAAATTTATAAAATTCTTTCTCTTAAAACATTTTTTAGGAAAACAGAGTAGTGGTTCTCACTATTTTGAGTAATGATGGAGATTTCCTTACTATCCTTTTATTTAAAGTTGTGTAGAATGTTAATTTATGTCATTATTTTCTTTTTGAGTTACATGTGCCAACTGTTTTAATTGTTTCTACTGTTGAAAGTCTTCAGGTGATGTGGTTTCTGTTATCTAGTACTATTATTTTTTGTAGATCTTTAGCCCCAGTCTAAAATGTTCCAAGTTTGATGATTTCACTCCCTCCAAGCATTTTTCTAATCATTAATCTTAGAAAATGGTTGTATACAGCTAACAGTTTAGATATTTCTGACCAGGATTGATGCCATGCATGAAATGCATATGTAAGTCTTGATTTGATGAAACTATTTAAGAACATGATGCTTGTTTTTATGTTGATGTTTTGTTTTTTTAACAATTTGCAATGTTGGGTAAAACTACCACTGGCACAGCCTATTCTAGATAGAATTTTCTTTTCTCCTAAACTTAATTTGTGATAACTGATCATCATGCTAAGGTTTCTAAAGTGTTTTGTGTTTACTAAGTCAACATCATGAATTTTTATGATGTTTTCAGGGTAGGTGCCATCACTGATTTCATTCTAATTCCAGATAATAGTTTTGATTTTTGGGAAGTTCTATCTTGACATTTATTTCTTGGAACATTTAATTGAGTTGTAAATTTTCTGTTCAAGAATAGTTTTTTTTTTTTTTTTTTATTAACTTCTACATAGGCTTATTATTGAAATAAGCTTTCAGATAAAAGTATAAAAAATGAAAATTAACTTAGTGGCTTTTGGGGCTTTTCTTGGGTGAACAATAGAAAAAAAAATTATAAAAAGCTTTTAATATGCCATAACTGATTACAATAGGTTTATAAACATGCCAAGCTCTAAAAAGAGTAAGAAAGTAACAGTATAGTATGTGGCCTACCTTTTGAATGTGGCCTATGAAATTCTGTCACTGGGATAGTATGTGGCCCACCTTAAAATGCATATTATAAGGAAGTATTATAACTGTCTGGTAAGGGTTAGGAAAAATAATTTCTTCAATAAATAACAGAATATTTATATCTATAAATATACTCTTTCTGAAGTAAGATACATTCAAACTGGGTAGGCCACATATTATACCAGAATCAAAGAGGCAAGCTACTTACTTTACAGGCACCAAAGCAACTGTCAACATTAACTGATTACCCATCTACACATAATATTTTGTTGATATTGTTTCTAATGAAACTATTCTGAGATCAATAAATTACAGAAAAAAATTTACCAATATCAACAAACATGTGAATAATTTTTTAAAATGTTATCAGAATTTTCCTAAGAAATTTCACAGAGAAAAATGATCCAATTTTTCAATATGTAAAAAAATTAAGTCATTAAATTACAACTGAATTAATTTGCTTATCAACCCAAATGAAGGGCAATGAAAATGAAAGTGACAAAGAAAATAACATATGATGGGAAATATAAAAAGATGCAAACGAAAAATTATATTTGCATTTTTGTCTTTTGTAAAATTATCAGGTTTAAAAAAAAGTAAAAATGGGAAATATGCCAGAGTCTCTTTTTTATTTACAACTATTTTTATTCAGAAAACTTTCATAAGATTTTCTGTGTAAGTCCACATTTAAATTGGAAGAGATGCAGCTAATCAGTAAATTAGATTTCACTATTTTTATTCCATATGTATCAGTTTCTATAAATATACATCTGTCATATACTATATTAATTGATCATTTTAAAGACATGCTTTACATTTACATACATAAATTACCATATATATATATATATATATATATATATAGTGATACCGACCGAGCATAGCAAGGGACCAGAAGTTTGCACTCTTGCGACCAAAAAGCAAATAACCAAAACTCATCGGGCCACATCCAACTTTGCACAGATGTTACCGTTGAAAACTAAAAACTAATTAAATATTAAATTCCCAGTTCATGAGCCTATGCAAATTTTATTTATCAGCCAATGGGAAGCCCAGAATCAAATACGGATGTGAATTCCCAAATGATCTGCTGCGATCCAAAAAGAAGATATAAAAAGTCAATGCAGAAAGCATCGCCAGACAGACAGACTGAGACAGATAGACCAACCCACACAGACTGACTCGAGAGAGATGAGGGTAATTAGTATCTCCCTTGACCAAGTCAAGTGGCTTACTATGCTTACCTCCCTTACCTATCTTTTCCTTCTTCACTGTCTTCAAACTACTTACTGACCAAAGAATCAGATACATCAAAGACATTCCTTACTTACAATGCTCCCACATTCGTAAGCATTCTCTTTTCAACATTTATTGCCATGAACATTTTAATGTCCATTGCACCCAAATTCCGTTAATCTACAACAATATACAACTACTCTCCAAAAGAACAGACTCCCCACTATAAACTGGTGATGAACACGTGAGTTCAACACCCACTACCGTAAGCATTCATATGAATAAAAACTCTCTTTTCAGCATTTCGGCACCAATGAACAACCTAACATCTGTCAAACTCACCACTATAAACTCCATGTGCTTCAAACAGAAGTAAATAGGTCCCAGTACAAACAATTAATAATGGAAAAAAAAATTTTAAAAAAAGAGAAAAAAATGAAACTGAAGGTTGATTTTTAAAATTTTCGATTCACTCATGTCAGTCAACAGAAATCAAAAGAATTCGATGATACTGCAGGAAATTATAAACAAAACAGTCGGATAGTCACTTGTGCATTTAAAAGTACAACAAACCCACTATAAACTGGTGACTACCTGATGTGAATTTCAACACCCATATATATATATATATATATATATATATATACATACACATACACACACACACATGCACAAAAAAAAAGAATTTGGACTTTACGCGAAATTTGAATATTTCTCTGCAACACAAACTCAATATTGCAATGGACATGGAAGAAACTACAATATATCCAAACCAACCAACACATGGCTATTCCAACAATGAAAAAATTCACTACCAGTGTTCGCCCTTTCAACAAGAACCAAAAACCAAATGATTCCATCGAATCAAGACGGGATTTGGATAACTCCCCATCTTGTACCGAGGAAAATAACAAAAACAAACCAAAAATGAAAACAAAGTTCAGTAGAATGGTTAAATGGAAGAAAGAAAATACATATTTTTATTTCTAACAAAACAAAACAAAAAAGAAACAAAAACGAAAAAAGAAAAAAATGAAAAAATGAAAAAACGAACGAAAAGAACAAAAAGAACAAACAGAACAAACAGAACAAATAGAACAAAAAGACCGAAAAGAACAAACAGAAAAACAAAAAGGAAACCGCAAAACAAAACAAAAACTACTATTTGAAAAAAAAAAAACAAGAGAAGCGACAACAGATACCAAAAAAACAAGTCCGTTTACTGGGGTGAAAGTTATGTGGTGATACCGACCAGGCATAGCAAAGGACCAGTTGTTTGCTCTCTCATGACCAAAAAGCAAATGACCAAAACTCGTTGGGGGTACATCCAGCTTCATGCAGATGTTCCGGTTGAAAACTAAAAACTAATTAAATATTAAATTTCCAGTTCGCGAGCCTATGCAAATTTTATTTATCGGCCAATGGGAAGCCCAGAATCAAATACGGATGTGAATTCCCAAATGATCTGCTGTGATTCAAAAAGAAGATATAAAAAGCCAATACAGAAAGCATCGCCAAACAGACAGACTGACCCACACAGACTGACTCAAGAGAGATGAGTGCAATTAGTATCTCCCTTGACCAAGTCAAGTGGCTTATTATGCTCACCTCCCTTACCTATCATTTCCTTCTTTGCTGTCTCCAAACTACTTACTGACCAAAGAAGCTGATACATCAAAGACATTCCTTACTTACAATGCTTCCACATTCGTAAGCATTAATTCTCTTTTCAACATTTATTGCCATGAACATTTTAACGTCCGTTGCACCCATATTTAAAGGATTACTTTAATTGTAAAAACCTTAATTGATATGTGTATATATAAAATGTATTTCTCAACTCAATTTTCTTTTCTTGAGTTATCATCTTTTTTATGACTTATAGTAGGCTATCTACAATGAGACCAAATTTCGTTAATCGGCAACAATATACAACTACTCTCCAAATGAATGGACTCCCCACTTTATATATATATATATATATATATATATATATATTTTCTAAACATATGCTATTAAATATAAGAGACAATGAATGTCTATTATGTTTAATCATGAGCCGTTGTAATTCTTTATAAAATATAGATTTGGAAGAAGATATCATTTGTGTGCATTGGACGGGAACATTACGGAATGGAGAATCTGTAAAAATTCGTCCGTGGAATTAAGATTTTTACAGATTCTCCATTCCGTAAAACCTAAGAATCAAATAATTGCATCTTTGGATGTCCAAAACTTATTCACAAATGTTCCCGTCCAGGAAACAATTGACATCATTATCCGTGATGTATACAACCATGCTACTCTCCCATCAATCAATATTAAACCCACTATATTAAAAAAACTATTATTAGCATGCACCACACAAGTACCCTTTCATGATCCCTTAGGCAATATTTATACACAAATAGATGGTATTGCGATGGGATCTCCTTTAGGTCCCCTCTTTTCTAATTATTATATGGCAAATCTAGAAAATAAAATAATTAATGACAACAATAAACCCTCTATATATGTAAGATACATAGATGACATCTTTGTTTTAGCTAAGAATATTGATCAAATTAAATATCTTAAAAACAAATTTGAAAGTCACTCCATCCTCAAATTTACATTAGAACTTAATATTAATAACAAACTCCCATTCCTTGATGTATTCATTGATTCTAGCACACATAAATTTACTACTTCTCTATATAGGAAACCAACTAGCATAAATTCGTGTCTTCTTAATTATAATAGTGAATGCCCCCAACGATATAAGTTAGCTGTTATAAAACACTTACTTCAATGCACACAAATGATATCTTCTTCCAAATCTATATTTTATAAAGAATTACAATGGCTCATGATTAAACATAATAGACATTCATTGTCTCTTATATTTAATAGCATATGTTTAGAAAATTACTTGCTGCCTCGATATACTAAATATATGTATATATATATATATATATATATATATATACACTTTTAAGTATGATACAGTAAATTAACTGTGCATGTTAAAAGCATGCTTTTACATTTACCCGCATGAGTTGGTATGTGTATAGCTTAAAAGGCTTCAAGTTGGATCTGGTCAAAATCCCAACTAAACAAAATTAATTAAAACTATGCTACAACACAATGCTACTTCCAACATAAAACATATCAGCTTACTTTCTATTCTACATTATTGATAATGGTTGCTATAAACACTTTGTTTTATTTAATGATCAAAAGCAAATGCTTTTAACACAACAACAAAAATCTGACTTGTAGTTGTATGAAAATCACAGAGACTGACAAGTCTACACAAGAAACGATATCCTGTGCAGTGACAGAAGTTACTAATAGCACCAGGGGTGGCAGTACCACTTTAGCTGCAAAGACTATGTTACCTTACCTGGTTGGCAGTTGACAAAGGAAGGACACTGCATGTGCTTTCACACATTGTATGTAGAAAAGGAAAAAATATATCTGTCATAGACTGATCACCAAAGTTAAGCAACATTAAACCTGGTCAATAACTAGATGGATGACTACTGGGGGATGCCAGGTGATGTAAGTTTGGATGTGCAGGTGATGTAATAGATAAAAGCACAGAATATGAAATCAGTGAAGTCTGAATTCCAGTTGGGTTCATTATATTCATTTACATGCAAATATTATTGGGAGAATTATGAATTCACCTTTTTTTCTTCCCCCAATATTTTAATTTGTAAAAATTTTATCAGAAAATCATTATTATCTTAAAAGAATTCTTACAATTCAAATATATGCTTCAAAAAGGTTGATAAGTCATAAAAACAAATCAATCAACCAATCTCTCATAGACACCATTAATTGTTCATGGCTTTTTTCACAATATATTTAAAGAAGAATCAATAAGATTGTAGCTTGACAACTTTGCATTCTGAAAATTTACAATAGACTCTTCAGTCTGAGATTGATATTCTCTACTAACATTAACAAGGTAGGAAACTATTTTGAAAGACAATATTAAATACTTTGTCACTAAAAGTCTTAATGAGGTCAACAATAGCTTTCTTGAATAACAAATAGGCTGTAAAAACTTCTATGATGAATAAAAATCAGTTTTGATATTCATGGAGGCAAATAAAATAGATGGCAAGAACCATTTAAAAGGCTTTTATTGATTAAAACCACAAAATACTAATCTATTTAGAGCTTCTTGTGAGCATTTCTTGGTTTACAGGTTTTGATTTGACTAATTAATCTATTATATATTTTGTGGGTAATTTTAAAGTTTTGTTACTTTCAAAGTTTATTATACAAATTCATAATTATTTTACAAAATTTACACTTGCACTATTGTTCTCATCTTTGTTGTTTGTATCACAATGTTTCACTTGTTATGTACTCCATGCTTTATCCAATCCAAATAACCTACAAGGAATATAATGTAAATAATAACATCCCAGAAATATATACAAATTTATAATTTGAATGTTTTTTTTATTTATTTTCAATCTAAAGAGTGCCACACTTATTAAAAAAGCAAATTAATTTGGGCAAAGTTCTTGAGCATGTTCTTATCAAGTTTTGAAAAAATGTTAAACTATTCCATGGATTTTTTAAATATCATATTTCTTAAAAGAAATAATCCTTTCCCAAGTCAATATACATGACCATATATATTTTACAAAATTAAAAGAAAATAGTTAAATCAAAACTTTCTTTATTTTAAATAAATGAAATGATAAATAATTATCAAATTAAAATAATAGATAATAATTATATTAATATAAGAAAACAAATATATATGTAAATAAATATGAAGAAAAAGTAACAAATTTAACCACTATACTAAGAATATTTGTTTATGAGGTATTAAATTACACTACTTAGCATTCTTCATAGTTTACCTTGACTTTAATACTTAGCCTTAAGAATATTTTTCAGTTTTGTTAAATTTAAAAAATTTGAAAACCTAATGATATTTTTTCTTCTGTTTATAAATAAATTGAAAAATCCTTACATTTACCTTGATGAGAACCATCAAAAGTTGAAGCATGTTTGTAAAGAAAAGTTCCATTTGTCTTTATTCATACACACACACACACACACATATATATATATATATATGTTGATAGATATAGATAATGATGCCAAGTTTGTAAATGAAGAGGATAATCAAAATAGATCTATTTATTATAAAATATTAGAGAGATAGATCTAAAGAGAGAGCTCAATGGATATTATTCAAAGCAATCATCATCTAAAGTGGTTATAAATAATAATTCATTTCACCGAGCTAACATGCTCATCAAAATCAATCATAATTTATAACCACTTTAAATAATGTGTTTTCCTGTGTATGTATATATATATATATATATATATATATATATATATATAGTTTTTTCCAGCAAACAGTTATATAAAAAAGTAATCAACACGCAATACAAGAAGCCAAAAGTGTAAAGGTTGAAATATGTTGGTAAAGAAAAATTCCATTTGTTCTTATTCACACACACACACACACACACATATAATAAGACTGTTATTTTCAGAAAACGGTTATATAAAAAAGTGCTTAATGCACAATACAGTTAAAATATTTGGGACACATAATGAGTAAAGAGATCTTGGAAAATCTGATACTCACAGGGTGGATAGCTGAAAAGAGGAACAGGGGAAAGCAGCAAGTGACATACTTAAGATGCTTAAGTAAATGAATGACATAACAGGATTTGAGAGAAATAACAAAGACAAAACTTAAGAGCTGCAAGAAACAGGACGATATGGAGGGCCATGATTTAGGAGTAAAAAAATCCTTTTTATAAAATGTTTAATTTATAATTGGAGTAGATAGATAAAACTATCGCCCGGTTCACACTCCACCCACGTCTATGGAACAGGTGAAGAGGCTCATCCCTTGTTTCCTGTTTAGGATGTGGTTTTCGGTTTTCTCTTTTCTAATCGTCTCACTCTTATGTAGCCCCCTGCACATCAGTGGCGTTACCGCCTTGCTTGGGGTGATATGATTAAAAAAAAAAATGCAGATTTTCATAACTGTAACTGATTATTCATGATGCATATGTAATAATCAATACCAATATTTTAATTAAAAGGCACTTGCCAAAACCTATAAAGTTTTATTATATTTTGCACATAATTCTCATTGTGTTTAAAAAATGGATACTGATTCAAAAAGTATTTGTTCAAATATCATATAAAGTTTTTATTTATTTAATTTGACATGATGTCATAGCTGATGTCAAGACTTTTTTGACTTGTGTTTTAATATATCATTGCTAGTTTTTCATGATAATGGTGGTTGTATACTTTGATCTCTCAGTAAATTCTTCATCACACTCTTAGATTGTGTTATTTTACAAATGTAATTTTTAAAATTATAAAAAAGGAACTATTAAATTATATTAATGCATATATTTCTAAATCTAATTTATCTTGAGAATTATTGTCTGGCTGGAATCATTCCTCATTATTTGTTCTCATAACTCATCTTAATGTCTTTTTTAATGATTTTATATGAGAACATAAAAATTGTAGGTAGAATTCACAATAGAAAGTTCTATTGCACAAATTGCTAAAAAACATTAACCTAAGAACTCAAATAATGTTTTTAAATAATTCTATCAAATCTAGACATTCATATAATCATCATGCATAGTGCCAAAAAATTATTCAGAAAGTTAAAATCATAAGGCCATTGAAAATAAAAAAAACAATATACCTTTTGTTAGACTGGTATTGTTAGACTCAACCACTTATTTGAGTATAGCTTTAAAAAAATGAAAATAAGAAAAGGAAAAATAAAAATTTAAAAAATTTTTAGCATTTAATAGGGAAAATTTGAATAATGGGAAATTAGGCTGAATACTGTTTAACAAAAGCTTTAATTGTGAAACACATAATGAAATTACCATCTTATTCTATATGCTGTGTTTCTTCGGGACATAGATAATCAAAGCTATCTAAAAAATTTTTGTCCTTTGTAGCTTTAGTAAAGTTTGTCGTTTTGTTATATCTCTTAATGCCAGTTCTTCCAGTCATTGACACAAGCTCATTAGGTAGATTATGTGCTGCTTTCCTCTGTCTCTTTTGACTTAAATATGTCATCTAAATACAATAACCATACTATATGAAATTATAATTTATTATCTTAGGCATTTACCGGTTTATTGAACAATCAAATAAACAACAGAAATGTGTCAATTAGTTGGTATTTTCCTTTCACATTTTCTTTTCTGGTTATACTGTATAATATTTATTTTTTCTATTTTAAAAAAACATAATAGAATTTCATACTGCCAACCTCAAGATTACTATCTAATTCATGTTTTGCATTTCCTCGGGGTTTGGAAAATCATGGCTCTCAAAACATTTTTGTTCTTTATAGTGCTTAATAAATTTTGTGTTTTTGTTATTTCTCCTAAACCTTGTTCTTGTTCTTCTATCCATTTATTCAAGCTCACGAAATATGTTATGTATTGTTTTACTCTGTCTTACTTGCCATCAGTCTGTCCTGTATCAGATTTTGCAAACCCTCCTTCCTCACTGCATGCCCCAGAAATTTCAACAACCTCTTCCTGATTTTTGCTTCTATTTTCTCTAAACCCTTTTGATTGCTCAAATGTTTGATCCTTGGTATTCTCACTATCTTTCTGTAGAACCACATTTCTGTTGCTATATGCCCCCATAGCTCTTAATCAGTTTTGTCTTTTTGCTATTTCTCCTGCACCCTGTTTTATCATTCATTTGTCCAGTGAGTATCAGATTTCTAAATTATAAGAAGATATCATTTATTATGTTATAAATTTCTCTGTTTATTAAACAACCAAATAAGAAGTAGAAATGTGTCAATTAAATATTGTGCATTTTCCTTTCATATTTTTTCTGATCATACTGTGTAAATATTTATTTTTTTCCATAAAAAAAAACAGAATAGAATTTCATATTACCAACTTTAAGATTACTATCTACTGTAAGAGATTTGTTCTTGACATGATATTTCTTCCTTATGTGTTGTGTTCCGTCAGAAGATAGCCAATCAAATTTCTGTCCTTTGTAGATCTTAATAAATAACCTTATTTTGCTATTCATTAACTCAAATACATTAAATATGTGTTGTTTCCTTTATCCCTCTTGCCTTCTATTCATCTTGTGAGTATCAGATTTTCTAAGCCCTCCTTCCACATTCTGTGCCCTAGAAATTTCTCTTCCTTATGTTAAGTATAACATGTTAAGTTTTGTTTTCATTTTCTTTAAAATTTTGTCATTACTCATATGTTCAATCTATGGTATCCTCAACATCCTTCTTTAGAATTACATCTTTGAAGAGATTGTCCAGTATTCATTGTCATATAGGAAGACAGATATCACATAACAGTTCAGGATTCTTTTCTTTGTTTCTAATGAAGCTTTTTCATTTCTCTGTCAAGCTTTTAAAAATGATTCTTTGCCTATCCCAATGCACCCTTTCTGCCCACTGTTAAAATACTTTCCAGATAGTTAAATTATTGATTTTGTTTGATTTTCTATCTTCAATTTCTAATTCTTATTTTAGACTCATTCTTTTGCTAATAAGTATGCATTCTGTCTTGCTTTAGTTAATGCTTATTCATATCTTCTTGCTTTCTTTTACCTTCTGTAGGATTTTTGTAGTTTTATTTCCATATCTATCAATACTATGTCATCTGTATATTTTATATTGTTAATATTGTGGCTACTGATAATGAATCTGATTATCTTTGTTTTACATCCCTTTCTATTTTTGTTTATTAGCTGAGATCATTTTCTATCCATATAAAAGCAGTTTGCTTCCAGGACAGGTTCTTGATTATCTTGATATCTTTACTAAATATGTCATGGTTTCTGAACAGTTTAATTTTTGTTGCACATTTTATTAACAACTTTGCATAATCTATAAAATACAGGAATGACATGCATCTGTATCGCTCTTTCTGATAGCATTCTGAGCAAAAATGTCACATTACTTGTTGTAGTATGTTTGACAAAAACTTATTGTTTTTGTCCTATTTCCAGTCTGATTCTGCTATGTGCTCTATTCATCCAAAGTCTGATGATAAGTTTTGTTATTTGACTCATCAGGCTGATTATCCAGTGGATTTCACATTCATTTGCATCTGGCTTCTTAGGCAGTGCTATGAAAATAGACCTACTTAAGTCGCCCAGTATATAACCTCTGTTGTGAATTTTATTCATTATTTTTGTAATCTTATCTATACCAAAATAATCTAAATCTGCCAGCATCTCTATTACAATTATGTCTGATCCTGTTACTTTTTTTCTGTTTGATTTGGCCAGTACAGATTCTAATTTATTGGATGTTCTCTTTCATCCAATAAGAGTTCCCTGATATATTTATTCTATCTCTGAAGTATTTTGGGTTTTTTTCTAATATCAGTGCTCTGTCCTTGGATTTTATGCATCCTGTTGATGTGCATGTCTTTTGTCCTGTTCTCTTATATTTTATAAAAATCTGTTTTATCTGTGATACTCATTCTTTCTATTTCTGTACACTTTTTTTATTGACCCATACCTTTTTAACCTAACTGCCTTAGTTCCTTATTTCTTTTTGTATTGTCCTATATTCTGTTTTATATCTTGGTATTGTTTTTAGTTTCCTTTTATCATGGTAAATATTTCATGTCATCCATTCATTTTTTTTCTTTGGGATAATCTTGGGTACTGATATTACTGAAGTTCCTCTGTGTCTCACTTCAAGTTTCCATTTTCATGTTATCTCTCATATCTGATTTTCACACTGTCCACATACTTCTCTTTCAATTCTGGCTTGTTCAAGAGCCTATCATATTGCAATTTGGTTGCTGTCTTAGGCCTCTTCAATTTTCATAGTTCACTTACTCAATATATTTCCTTTTTTTTCAGAATATTTAATTTTCTCTGATATTTTTCAAACCTATTTCTCAAACTCAGTCTTCACTATAAGTTTAAAAAACTCTTAATGTATTATCAAGTCATTAATTTAATAGAGTTACATTAAATATGATTGTCTGAACTTATCTCAGCAGTTTTCACATATAAATTTTCGGAATATATAATATTTAGATAAAATTGTCTGTGAATAATAATATCTAAATATTGTTATATTTACATACAACAGAAGTGGGCATCTATTATTGTGTATATTTAGCAAGCTCATCTCATAGACTGCCTTCTGCCAAACAATGCTACAATAAATACACCTGTCACAAGATTATATATAAAATATCATTATTATATATATTATTTTATGTTTACACAAATAAAACTATTGTGTAATATAATTATTCTTTATATGAAAATTCACAATACTCATTGATAAAAGGAAACCACAGAATATATTATTAGATATCATCTGAATAGAATATTGAATAAAAATAACTTTTCAACACAATTTCATTTATTATTTTTTGGCAGAAGATTTAAACTTAGAATTATCTTTTTTCTAGACTTGTTGCACTGCTGAAGCTAAAACCACTGGCCTGACCTGTTTCAATAAAAATCATGTCTGCAAATGGAAGATTTTATTTATTTTGGTTGGTTTTTAATAATCAACTTTAGTATATTGAATAGTACTATATGCATTTATATCTTTTTTACTACTGATGAGGTTCTTTTCGAATCTTTCATCTTTGGTAGTGCAGGAAGTTAGCATCTTTGTTATATTATAGAGGGTTTAGGGGGAAAAAATTTAACCTTTTAAAAATTAACTCATCCATAAAGAAAAAAGAAAAGAAAAAAAGAAAGCACTTAAAGTGTAAATCCAAGATTTGGTATTTCAGAAATTGTTGAGGTGTCTTACAAAATTTTCTTCTTTTTTTCCTCTAGCTACTTCTTTTAAGACAGTTTTCCTACAACAGGAAAGTCTAGACACAGGAAGATTTCTTAATGACTTCTCTTGCTATTTCAACTGCAGCTTAGACTGTTACACAGACTGTGAACTCCAATTGATTACTTGATACATTGTCCTTTTATTGATACCTGTCACACAAACATAGTAGTAGACATATGAATATGTGTGAATATTTAACAGAAAAATCTCAACAATATTCAAAAGTACGTTACTTGAAGAGTATATGATTTTTAACAATTTGATAACTATACATGATTAAAAGCTTCAACCTTGCAGACTAATTATATATATATATATATATATATATATATATATATATTTAATGTATTATTTTTCTCTGTAAATTACAATTTAGATTATTATTTTTTCTTAAATTGATTGATTAATAGAATATGTTCTCGTAATTTTTCTGCTATAATTTGAATTTAATCTGTTCATTTTTCCAAATGTTATTAATAGGGACTTTTATTTTTTTAATACCTACTGCAATATCAGTATATTCTGTTTCAGATAGATGTCGTAATCATTGTTGTTATTTGTTTTAGCTCTTCATTTTGCAATTTTGCATTGCCAGTCTATAGATCAAACTTCTTTGAACATTGTGGACTGTTGCTACAGAATGACAGAGAACTGTACCAAATAACAAAACCAACATTACCTAAGGACCACCAGCAGCTATATAGATAGAACATGTAACTTGAAGAGAAATTGATGACACAATCAAAATGTTAACACTACACATAATTTTCAAATAAAGGTTAGGAAGGAAAGCTCCATTAGTACTAGAAAGAGCAATAACAACTAATGGACTTGGAAATCTATTTCGCCGCAGTACTGGCTGCTTGGTCAATGAATGGCAAATATTTCCTTGCAGGAAACAGGTAAGATTATCATTACTATAGGGGTTAATAAAAGATCATGTTCTTTATGAATATAAATATTAGATATAAAAAGTACCCTATACTTAATAATATATACATACATTGTATAGATATCCTGTGTATCTTCTCATGTATATTCAATATATCTTTCAAAGTATATACACAGGAGGTAGACAAAATAATGGAAAAACCTTGAAATTTCAAGCAAATTTATTTCAATATGGGGTAGGACCATTTCTGGCAGTAATTAGAGCTTGAATTCTGTGTGGTATTGACTTGTACAAAGTTTAAATTGTTTCCAGAGAAATGTTTAACCATTCTTCAGCTAAAACTGTCTCCAATTCTTTCAATGATGATGATGGTGGAGGATATCAACTCCTCACTTGTTTTTTTAAAATGAACCATAAATGTTCAATGATGTTAAGATCTGGGGCCAGATATGGTGGCCAGATAAGATGGTCTACTTCAATAGAATGTTCTTCGTGCTGATACAACTTTAGTAATATGAATGGGTGCATTATCATCTTGAAAGATGGCATTTCTCTCAGGAAACAGTTCTGGAACCATTTTAGCAAAAAAAAGTTGTAGTACTAATATTAAATCAACAAGAATAAAAATATACAAGCTTTTGTCTGTTTAATCAAATTTTTCAGATTATGCCATTATGGTACTAGATATTTCCATTAGTATGTCCACCCCCTATGTATATATATATATATATATAACTCTTTCATTTTACACTCACAGTTTCAAGGCCAGTTCCAAAATTCTATGACAACCTACAATAGGCCTAGCATCAGTAATGTCTTTCCCCCACAAAATCTTTGTTTGTCTATGCAAGTGAGAAACAATAAAATTAATAAAATATTTTCACTTATCCACGTACACAGTTGTATCGCTTTCATTCAAGTCAATGCAATGACTTAATCATTTTTCTTAAAGGATGTTTGAAAAGTTTTGACCGGAAAAAAAAAAAAGAAAATGAATTACTGTCGAAAGGATTCAACCAAATAAATCATGTGTAAATGTTTTGTGCATGGGAAATGTCTAACTCAATTATTGCCAATATAAACTTACAGCAAAGGATTTCTAAGCATTTTCATGAAAATATTTTTTCTTCACTTTTCATTCTGTTGTTATGATATATACAATTGGAACTGAATAAAAAAAAAACACAATTGTGTTCTAAACTTTTTTTTACAATATCTATAAATGAGCGTTATTGCTGTTTATTTTGATTTTATTTATTTTTTAGATGAAGTAATGAATCTGTCAACTGGGAATAAATACTAAGTTTTATTATAAGATGAAAATGAATTAAATATTGCCTTCAGTATATAATTGCTTTTGGACAAAAAAAATATAGTTAATGCTAAATGCATTTGCAATGAATTCTCTTCAACTGGAATTCAGTCTTTGAGAAAATCTGTATATCAGGAAGCAGCCACAAATGATTGATATTTCTAAATTCCCTTTGTTGTAATTGCATAAAAATATGTTAAAGAAATGTAAGCTCGGTTATAAAGGCAAGAAAACAAGTTACAATATTTACAGTTCAGTTTCTGGTAGTAGAAAGAAGAAACTAATTATTATTTTTTTTATTATTTCACACTAAGCAAGACAATAAAGTCATTAAGATGCAAGGGATTATTGAATGTTAGAGAATATGAGAAAAATATACTATTAAGTAGAGAGGAGAATAAAAGAACAAGAATTCAGAAGACAGAAGATAATGTTTTATATTGGATTTGAATTTTTCAATATCAATGTTGACTGGGAAGCAAGAAGCCAGAGATTTCCACAAGCAATAAATGCAATAGATTAAACTGTTAGCATAGAACTTACAGTTATGTCTAGCCTTTCCAACTGTAAAATAATATTTGTTAAGCATAAACCTTAAGTTATAAACTAATAGGTGGCTTTTTATTAACATTCAAGGAACTCAATATTTATTACATTTTTTTCACTCATATATTCATATAGTGTATGTTTGTATGTACGATAAGGAATATCAATGTGGATAACCTACAGGGAATTCTGAACTAAACATTTAATCTTCAAGGGTAGACTGTGTATAGGGATATCATTTAGTACTATTTAGTTATTACTCTTCCATTTCTAGTGAGTGTAAGTACACACTGCCTTACACAGGGATTGAACTTACAACTACTATGTCACCATAGGCGAATTTGCTGTAGTAAACTTAAAGCCTTAAGCCTATCTTGCTGCTGAAAAGCTATTGCTACTGTCATGTTATGAATGCTGCTTTAGTTGATGAGCTTAGCAGGGTTAACCCTCCAATATTGTACTTATTTCCATGCTAAGCCTACTAAGGATATCCTCATTGCCTAGCATATGTGCTGATTCTTTTAGATGTTTAACTCTCCAGTATTCTTTCTGGTTCAGTACTTCCACTTCATCCCACAGACACTGACGATTATCTCTTTCGCTTCATACATGATCAGCCATGCCTAATTTCATTGTCTCTCAATCAAAGATGAGGATAGTTTAGTCTAATTAATGATAACTCCTCATCCCAGAAATTTAATCAAAAAATTAGATAATGAACTTTCAGTATTATTATTTTTGAAACTCCATATCCCCTTAAGATTTAAGTGATTAGGGTTCTTAACAGCTTCCTTTTTCTTTAATATTTGTGAATTGCCATAACTTCCTGGGAAAGACAATGTAGTGTTTACATACTGTCTTTTCCACAGTTTTGAATTCAAAATTATCTTTCTCCTAGACTGTTTGCCATACAAGGCAAGTGAGTTCAAACTGCTCTGCTTTTCAATCCATAGCTGATGAAGGAGAAGAAGTGAATTCATACTTTTTTCAAAGGCCTTTAGTGTGAAGTGAACAGAACAGGCTAAAATTTGGATTCATCACACTGATTTTACTTTCCCCATTTTCCAGATTAGTTAAATGTTTGTAATTTATTCTGTGATCTCAATTTTCTAGCTTGCATCTTGGACTCCTTCCTTTTTTTAATAACATCAATATGAAATCATATAAACAGTAATGTACAAAATAGAAAAATATTTTTCCACATATTATGTTTTATTCTTTAAATGTTTCTACTTACTGATAATATTTAAACAAACATTTGTATGTAATGAGACATTTTAATGGTTATACCTTTCATATTAATACTAGTATGAATATTTTTTTCTATTTTGTATGATGAAATAAACAAAATTAGTTTTTACTCATCACTCAAGATTTTTTCAAATGTTTTTGACATGTCCCTCAAGATCTTTCAAATGCTTTTGACACTACTCAAGATATTTTACTGAAGAGTTAATGAAAAATTGTAGAAAAAATAAATAAGAAGGAAACTTAATTATAAATCAAATAATAATTAGTTTTAAATCCTAAATTCTCAAAAACCTTCATTGCCATAGCTTGTATTTTGTTTTTAAGAGCTGATGGCTTAAAGCTGTAAACATATAACTTTTTCTATCTCTCACCCTCTCTCTCAGTCAGTAATTTTAGGCCATGCATGGATTGCATAGAATTTTAGGTTACAATTAGTCCAAACATCTTATAGATAAAGCACATGTACACATTGTGAAGAGATGTCTTGTTATTTATGAACTTTTGGTGGTGTTGAAATAACATGACATTTAAAAGTAAAAAGTTCCTGGAAAAAGTGATTAAAATGGATTAACAAAATGCAATTTGCTGTTAATTAGTTTTATCTCTAACAAAACCAAAACAAAGAAGAAACTCATTTTTTTTTTCATTATTTTTAAATGTTTTAAGGTTTCTAAGTCCAAGAATTACTGTTACTGATAAACCATCATTTCACTTAAATCATCTGAAAACTCTTAAATCTTCCTTCAGCCTGAATAGTCTTGATCTGTTTCTTTGTCCTGGTGTTTTAGACTTAAAAGATGACAGAACAAAACAGAAGTTTTAAAATTATCCAAAACTATGCTGTTGAGAAATTGTTGACCTCCCACCATTCTGATGTCCAAAAACATTACATGCTTCTAAAATTCCAAATTTTGATTTATTTTGCCAAAAGAATCTATATTTTAATGCAAGTACTATAACCAAAGGCTTGAATAAACAAAAAGAAAGAATACAAATTCATGGAATATTATTGATTTGGATATTTTTCAATTGAAGGATCTGTAGTTGGATAAGTATAGAAATAAAAACGAGAATCTACAGGAGAAAAATGCAAATCTGCAAGTCATTGGTTGCAAAGCTGTTCTTTCACACATCACAGTAAACAAGAAAAGCACCAATCCTATCATTTGGGGTACTTGTCTTATACGTTATTTAGAAAGTCAGTGAATAGTTGAAGTAGAACAGAAATTTGCAAACATTTCTCTCTATAAAGAAAGAAATTATGGATGCATTCCTTTTTCACACATGACCTGTTGTTGTTTTGATGAGGAAAGTTGCCATTTTATTCATTACAAGATCTGACAGAGTCGTTATTTACCACAATGGGAAGCAAAGTGATTCAGTGAAATAAGTCAAAAAGCAATAAATATAAAAAGTAAGAAGGGTCAGTTATGGTAATCAAGGTAATCCTAAAAAATTTACCAAGAAAGTAGTTTTGGCAATCTACAGGATACTAGCAGAGTGAGACAGATCTGTTTCGCTGTATCACAGCCCATCAGTACGGTTAGACTCCAATTGCTTTATATATATATAACATCATTTACCAGTTTGTTAAAAAATTCAGGGCTTCTATTGTATTTTTAACATGGATTAATTTTTTCTGAGAAAATATAGAAAACTTAATTAACATGATACTTCTTTTTATTTTAATAAAAGTCTTTTTTCATGTAAGTTTGACCAGATTCTATATTCAGAATGTTATTTGTTCATATTGACAATTCAAAGATATTTCAGGTTTTACAAGTATCAAACAGAAAAACAAAAGTAACTTTTTCATTGCATTAAGAAAGAATTGAATAAAGACCTTCTTTACCCATTTAGTAACTTTAAAATTTTAGTCTTAACTTCTCATTCTTTACAACTGGAAGCCTGACTGCCTGACTGCAGAATCCATCAGAATTGGTTTTCTAAGAATGATGTTTTCTTTACAAAGCTCTGGAAAATGTTTGTGTGCATTATACCAGCTTTCTAAACTTATATAAATTTCCTCATATGACTATACACATCAATAAGCTCAGACTCTTTTCTGACACTCTTAAACTAATATATATGCTTCTGTTCTTTTTAAAACTTGACAGCCATGCGAAACAAAATAAAATAAAAATGAGTAACATTAAATAATGACTGTAAATGTCTCTACCTAATAACTTATCAGTCATGAATATAGACATTTTACTTGTATGGGAGACAGAGGTATCTTTGAAATATTATTAGTGTTCTCTTTTTTATTTTTATAAAGGATGTATTCTCAAAAAAGAATCGCATTGTCTTTAATCTGATCTTCAAAAAATAGTCTAACTTGGAACAGTGGAGACAAACATGAGTGGTAGCAAAGTGCTTTAAAAACATATAAGTTTTTTCCTGTGTGCTATATACACATATACCCACTCAAGAAACCAAACAACCCCACTCAAATTTGTAAATTTCAGAACCGGTTTCATTCAATCCATACTAAGTAATGATGAGGAAGAATAGTTGACCAATCAAATCTTTCTATTTTGTTAATGAAAAGGTCTTACACAGAAGCCTTTAAAAAGGAAAAAAATGGTGTAGGCTATAAAATATTCTGTAAATACACTCACTTCAACTAGATTCTATTTCTGCTACCAATGACTCAAAAGTGACTTCGACTTTCTACACATTTTCACAAAGCTAAAATGGCCGCAAATGAAAGTGTAGTGGAATCCCTTTCTCTGTGTAGGAATTTTATTGAACAAACAATTGTTAAGTCTTTTGAAATATGCTGAACAATTAGAACTGTTGTCAAAACTATTAGAATTGCCCATAGCTTTGGATATCTCAAAAGTTTTTGACATGGTTTGGCATAGAGATAATCTTCACAAGCTGAAAAGTTAGTGTCTTTGGAAAAAGTTTTGAACTGATCTAGTCTTTCCTATCAAAAAGTGAAATAAAAGTTATCCTAAGCAGCCACTCATCTAGATCATTTCATATGAATGTAAGTATCCCTCAGGGCTGTATACTTGGTCTTACTTTGTTTTTAATCTTTATAAAAGACCTTCCAAATGGCATCAGCTCTCAACTTGGTATCTATGCTGGTGACACAACCATTTACTTCTGTCTCAATAGTAATGCTGATGTTCAAAACAACCTTCATTTTGTTTTTAACTGGGGCATAGGATGACTTGTTAATTTTAATGCCTTCAAAACTGAAGGGCTCTGTGTTAATCATATGAAAAATCCCACTCTTCCTTCCATCAGCATGACTGATGCTAACCTCTAAGAGAGTGACTTGTTGCACCTTCTTGGGCTAACCATCTTAACTGACATGAAGTAGAATGTCTATATTAAATATATTGCTAGATCAGCAGCTAAAAAATTTGGTTTACTGTGTTGGGGTAAACAATTTTTCTCTCAAGAATCTATCTTACATATTTATTCATTCATGCTTAGAATATTGCTGCTACTTATGGTCAAGTGCTTGATAAAATTCAAAGAAGAATCAGCAATATTACTGGTCCTGATCTGGTATCTTTGCTTTCAGTCAATGTGTTCTGGGATATTAAATGCCAAATTAAGGAAGAAGAGAAATGGTGAAATAGTTTGTAAATTTTGACTAGGAACTCATAATGAATACAGAAAAAGAATGATTCCAATGGTGCATGGTGAACAGTCAGGTAGTTCCATCACCTGGTTTTTAGATCGTTCATGATATATTAACATGGAAATGAAACAAAGAACCAGATCAACTATATAATAATCAATAAGAGATTCAGGAACATGATTTTACATAGCCAAGTTCCAAATGCAACTCCCTTCCAGTAACCTCAGAGTAAAATCATAGAAATTGAAGAGGGTCAAGGCAGCAATCAAATCACAATATGACAGACACCTGAGTGACCCAAATTTGAAAGAGGTGTATATTGACAACCTTTAAATCAGATACAATGAACTAAATGAGAATGAAAATTAAAAGTTGGTCACATTAATCTTTAGTAATATTGTGAAATGAGATTAACCTTAAGAAAACTATATAAGGAAAAAAAGAATGGATGAGAGATGAATTTGTTGGCATGATAGAAGAGACAGCAAAAAATACTAGAGTATGGCACAGAATATAGGACATTTCACAAAGAAATTAGGAAAAAATGTAGTCAAACAAAACAGTAATGTCTTAATAAAAAGTGTACAGAAATAGAATGAATGATTGTTAAAGATAAAGCAGTTTATGCATAAAGAATACATGAACTAGGAGAATAAAAGATGTCCTCCTCAACAGCAGGCATAAAATTCAAGGATAGAACACTGATAATAGAGAAATAAAAAATACTGGAACAAATAAAATGAATACATAATAATCTGTAATACTCAGAAATATCAATATCTGAAGTGAAATAAGCTCTGGAAAAATTGAACAAGAACAAAGCAGCAGGACCAGATGAAATTGTAACAGAGATGCTGGCTGCTTTAGATGATTTCAAATTATGATTAAGAAATAAGAAAATTCTGTTAGAAACAAAAACAATAACTAAACTATTATGTAATATCAGTTCTATGTGGCTGTAAATGCTGGAGAATCTCTTTACATATATAAAGACTTCAAAAAATAGAAATGGTCTTCTACGAAAGATACTGAGAATATCATGGACTGAACATGTGAGTAATGACAAGGATTTAGAAAAAATGGAAACAAAAAATTACATACTTAGAATCAGAAAGAATTCAAATTTCTCTGGAAAGAAGGACAGAGGAAAATAGAGCATAACCTACCTAACAAGCTTGTGTAAGTGGTTGGCAGAATATAAATTAGTTGAGAGAGCAAAAAAGGTCAGAAAATTGGGTAGAGCCATTATTGCCTATATTGCTAAGGAAAAGAGCTCATAGAAGAATAATCACTAAACATTTTTGTAGCAAAAGATAATACACGCACTACAGAGTGCTATGGAAAAATTATTGTATAACTTATGCAAAAATGAAAATAATCCTGACATCTCATTTTAACAGATATAGTCACCTAAATTACACAAAAATACCGTAAAATACAAAGTAAATTTATTCAATAAGATCACAATTGGCTTTAACCACATGCTCCAGAAGACTTCAGAATCTTCTGCATCTCTTTGGATGGTCTCTTTGTTTAAGTTGGTGAATGCTGTCATAACCCTTGCCTTCAGTTTATCTTTGGTCTTAGGAGTTTTGTTGGTCTCAACATAATAATCAAGTCATTTATTTGCAGTCTGGTGAGTTAGGTGGCCATGGTTGCAGAAATTACCTGACTGTCATGACTTAGTTCTCTTGCTTGGGTGGCATGGTGCAGAGCTTTATTACCAGACATAGGGTCTTCCAGCAGCCAACCTCTTAAACCAGAGAAACACTACCTCCTCAAGGCACAATGTAGGCCTCTGTATTGAGTCTGATGCCTTGTGGAAAGATGAATGGAGGAATAATGTCACCATCACTTTTGATCACTCCTAACATTTTTGTAACCACCATTAAATTCATCCAACTCTTCCAAATGCACTGCAATGTTGTTAGATTCACACCCAAACACTCTGAAATATTCATATTAGAGCTTCCAACATGAACTCCAAGCAGTACAGCATGTCATTTTCAAATTTTTGGCAGGGTGAATTGTGTCATGGTGCTTTTTTTTCACAGTTGGTGCCCAACTGTCCCTTTTATAGTGTGTCATCAACAAAATCAAAAACACACAATATTAGAAATATAAGATGGAGACATTTTTCCCATCCCATCCTGTAATTGAGAAATCTATTTCTAAGGCATTTTAAAAATAATATTTATTCTATTTGAATAACTTACTTTACATCCTTAAAAATACAATGACTTGATTCTTATAATAATTTTTTTAAGAATTAATGAATATTTTTTACTTATTAATCAGAAATATTTTCTTCAATTTTATTTTGGGGGGATGCGCTGTTTAATTTCTCAACTATTTTATTTTCATTTAATATTCAGCCTGGGAGACAAAAATAATATATTGTTTAAAAATTAATTAGATTAACTACACAAATATGAGTGTCCACTAAAAATAACAGTTAAAGTGATAAAAATTATATAAAATAAAAGAAAAAAATCCATCACATCTTTAGAAATTGCTTTATTTATTTTGGGGATACAAAACTGAGCCATAATGAACTTTCAGGAATTTGAATGAGAAGGATAGTTTTAAAAGCAGTAAAAAACATTGCTGAATCAATGCTGCTCTTGTGGGAGTCAGTTAAATGTATGTCAAATCTAATGATAGTTTCTCCTTCAAAGTGTGACATAGGTTTGAATCCAGCTGGAGGATGCATTTTTCTTTAATAGAATTTCTTGTATATTCAGACCAGTAGAAAAAATAAAATACTATTAAGATCTGAAATAAGTTC
The DNA here is from genome assembly GCA_037127315.1 of Ascarosepion bandense. Taxonomy (NCBI): domain Eukaryota; kingdom Metazoa; phylum Mollusca; class Cephalopoda; order Sepiida; family Sepiidae; genus Ascarosepion; species Ascarosepion bandense. Next base: position 272,149 of record JBBBDQ010029107.1, on the reverse strand, counting down.
TCACTGATTTTTCATGAAAATTAATGTTTTATATCCAAAAATTATAAAGAAACATGTCACTGGAAGTATTGTCCATCTTTAGCCATTACCTTTACCTATCTTTCTGGCAGCACTTGAATTCTTCTTCTTCTATATGCCCCGTCCTTTCAGGACTTAGGTGATCATGGTTTTCCATGTCTCTCTGTCCCTGGTGGTTCTTAGCATGCTTTCTTTTGTTACACCACGCAACCCTCATTCTGTCATCCACCTGATCAGACCCTTCAAATATATCCGCTGCTTTCCCCTGTCTCTTTTTCCTTCTATCTGGCTTGTTAGTATCAGGTTCTCCAGACACTCCTTCTTCATTGCATTCCCAGGAACTTCAGCTGTCTCTTCCTGATGCTCAGTATTAATTTCCTTTTTGTTTCCATCCTTTCCAAAACCTCATCATTGCTCACATGCTCAATCCATAATATCCGCAACATCCTTCTGTAGAACGATATTTCAATTGCTTGAAGTTTTTTCTTTATCTTTGATAATATTGTCCAGCATTGAAGAACTGACATCACATAGCAATACAGTACTCTTTTCTTTGTTTCTAGCAAAATGTTCCTGTCTCTTGATACTCTACTCAACTTCTGGAATGTGTCCTTCGCCATGCCAATTCGCCTTCAGAATTACATGTTGGAAAAATGACATCTTTTGAGACTAATGATAAGTCAGTCCATTTTTTGGTATGTCCCAATGATCAAAACAAGTAATAATCAGATGAGGCAATGCCTGGTGAATACAGCATTTCCAAGTAGGTTGCTAAATGTGGCCTAACATTGTCATGATGCAAAATCACTTTGTCATGTCTCTGCTTATATAACAGTCATTTTTTCTTCAATGCTTGGCTCAAATGCATCAATTTAATCACTAGTAATCTCCTGTGAAGATTTTAGTTAGTTTTAGCAGCTCATGATGACCTACACCCAGCTTATACCACCAAATGCAGAGCAGAAACTTCAAACCATGGATATTCAACTTAACAGTCAATGTTGATGCATGACCAGGCTTACTCTATGATTTTCTATGCTTATGGTTATCATAGTGTATCCCCTTTTCATTGCCACAATACAATGTCAAAAACCTTTCATTTTCTGCCAGGGAAGCAGCTGTTCACGTATGACAAGATGCCTTTTGATGTCTCTTGGCTTCAATTTGTACAGCACCAAATGCACTTGCTTTTCAATCATTCCTAATTCTTTCAAATGTTTTGAAACTTGTCTGATCAACTCCTAAAGATTCTGCAAGTTTAACTTGTGTCTGACATGACTCTTCATGAGATAATACCTCCAATTCTTTATCTTCAGGCTCTTTCAGTGCACCAGAATGTTCTTGGTCTTCAGTGGCATAATCATTATTTTTGAAGCATCTAAACCAATTTCTGCATGTTGTTTCTGATGGAGAATTGTCACCGTAAATTTCAAAAAGGATTCTGTTTGCTTCTGCTGCAGATTTCTTTTGAATAAAGTCATGCTGTAAAATACCCCACAAATACGCTTTCTTTAACACTATGAAAAGCAAAGTTGTTTACACTTCAGCAAAATGACATACACTGAATTTCAAGCTTATTTATAGTACTTTATTATAGATGCATTACCATCTGAAACTACATTTTTTTAGTTGTGGGAATGCCATCTGCTGGAAAGCAGCAAGAACTTATTCCAGGTTTAAATATTTAAAAATTAAATAAAATATCTACTCAAACTAATAAAAATGATTTCTGATGATGATTTCCATTTTTTATTTCTGATGTTTTTTTTTTCATCCACTCACACTTCCCACCTGTGGAATTGCCTTCCATATACTTGCTTCCCTGACAGCTAAAATCTCCAAGAATTTAAATGTAAGGTCAATTGCCATCTTTTATCTCTTTGATGATGTCCTTTCCCTCATGTTCTTTTCCCCATCCACTCTACTCTCTTCACACCAGTGTTCTCATCCTTCTCTTACCAATTCTCTGACACCCCTTCACACCAGTGGCAGTACTGTCTTGCTTAGGGTGAAATGATTATAAAAAATATTTATTTTTGTGAGTGTTTTGTATATGTTTTAGCCAAAGAAAAGGGACTATGTAGCTATTCATAACAGAATTAATGACCTTGAAAGCAAAAAGTGTAGTGTATACCATAGTTAAAAATGTGTTTAAACATAGCAGTACTTCAACAAGTTATTAGCTTTACTTGATGCATGGCTCAGTGATGATCAGTTTCTCATAAAGATAATGTCTTGCTAAAATGTGCTTGAGGAGAGCACTATCATTTACTGAAAATAATACCACAGGTTGACCCAACAACTAATTGCTTTCATTTGTTTTTATATTCATTATCAATTTTCATTCTTCTTCTAATTTCTGTGACCCTTCAGGACATTGGCAGACATGGCTGTCTACAATTTTCTGTCCTTTGTAGCTCTTAATAAAATTTATCTTTTTGTTATCTCTCCTAAGCTTTGTTCCACCATCCATTTACTCAAGTTCACAAGGCAGGTTACACATTGTTTATTTCTGTCACACTTGCCTTCAATCTGTTCTGTGAGTATCAAATTGTTTAAGCCCTTTTCCATATTATGTGCCCTAAAATTTCAACTATCTCTACCTGTTATTAAGTATAAGTTTCCTTTTTATTTCTATTTTCTCTAAAACATCATTGTTGCTTGCATCTTTAGACCATGGTATCCTCAGCATCCTTATGTAAGACCATATTTCTGTTGCTTCAGGTCTCTTCTTCATCAGCACTTTCCTCTTTGATATCTCAACTTTATGAATTTAAGTGCAATAATAGATTGGCAGTTAGGTCCCATCATTTTATAGTTAAAATATTTAGTTATAATCATAAGTTCTATGCTAACAGTTTTTTCATCCCCTCACACTTCTTACTTGTGGAACACTCTTCTGGCTTTTTGCTTTCCAGTCAACTTTGATCTTCAAAAATCTAAATGTATTATCATCTGTCTTCTTAATTCCTGTTCTTTTATTGTTCTCTCTCCTTAATACTGTTTTTCTTTTTCTCATATTCTTTCACACTCTTTCTTTGCATCTTAGGGATCTTATTGCCTTGCTTGTGGTAGAATGAGTTGAAAAAAAGTTAAGTTTTTAATACACTTTGTAAAGTATATTATTATTTTCTTATAAGAAGTAACAAAATTATATATTATGCATATTTATAGATATTGCAAACTTTTGTATTTTTAATAGTTACAAATCATCTATGATAATAAATTTATCATAGTTAAATCAACTATTACTTCTCTCTATTTAAAGATATGTAATGGTTCCTCTATTATATCTTCTACAAGTACTTTCATGGCTTCTGCTCCGATGAGCTTAGATCACTGGTGCCGCCTAAGCATGAATTTACACAAGATACTAGATTAGCAACTAGCTCCCACCCTTTTACAGTTAAACAAATAAGATGTAACCGTAAATTCTACTCCAACAGCTTCTTTTCTCGCGCTTCCCGCCTGTGGAACTCCCTTCCACAAGTCTGCTTTCCCGACAGTTACAATCTCCAGGTGTTTAAATGTAGGGTCAATAGACACCTCCTATCACACTAACTCTCAACTATTCTCACAACACTCTCATCTACCCAACCCTCATTCTCGGTATCCTCACCCACCTATCACCCACCCTCTGTTATTTCCTATATTTAATCAGCCTTTCTCCACTCTACGTAGCCCCCTGCACAGTAGTGGCAGTGACATGCCTTGCTCGGGGTGAAACGCTTATAAAAAAAAAAAAAAAAAATTACAGAAAATATTGGCAAGCCTAACATTCATATCCAAAATTTGGCTATCATATCTGTTTTCTGTCTTCTTTTTATTTTAACAAGACTAAAGATGAAATTTATTCATTAAATTAAACCTACAGTTGGAGTGATCAGTAATAAATCTCTCCTGCCTGTATAATAGTGTCAGATTCACCACTAAACTTGTTATATTAAAACTTTACTGTCTTCTCTGCTGGCATATTTATGTTATGCTATTATATAATAACCTTTATTGATTATGTTTCATTGTGAATCATTGGATACATTAAATTCTAAGGGGTTCCAAATGAAAAGAAACATTTGTGATAGAAAGGGAGAAATATTCAATAAATTTGTTGAGAGCTATTAAAATATTTAGAGAGAAATAAATCAAGAAATGAAAGAAGCTGGCCACAAAAGCAATTAAGGAAAACATGATTTATTGTTTGGTATTCATGATACTTCTAAGTCAAGATTATAATGAATTTATTTCAACCAGTCAACTGAATGATTTAAAGTCAGAAGACAACCATAAGAAAAATACAAGTGACTGATATTGTATACAGTACAAGTGTTAGAATGTAAACATTAAAATGTGGTCATATGAAATCATACATTTTTGGTGGAGGTTGCAATATGATAACACATATGCAAATTTAAGTATAAGATGCTGCCTGCTGTGATATGTACGGGGTATGATGGGTAAATTGCCGCCATTTTATATTTTTTCATTTTGCACATGCACATTATTTTTTATTTGTCAACTGCACAGTATAGTGGGGTCAGTTGGACACCATCTGTGAGAAAAGAGCACCATGACACAATTCACTTTGCCAGAAATATAGAATATGACATACTGTACTGCTTGACTTTCATGCCAGACACTCCAATATGAATATTTCAGAGTGTTTTAGTGTCAATTTGAGGATAGTCCAGAGGATTCAGAAAAAGTTGGATGGATCAAATGGGGATTACAAAAGTGTTTGGAATGATTACTAGTATGCCTACTTTCATCTTTCCACAAAGCCTCAGACTCAAGACAGAGGCTTGCATCAAGTGCCTTGAGGATGTAGTGCTGCTTTAGGTCAAGAGAGTGGCTGCTGGAAGACTCTATGTTTGACAATAACACAATGCCACACAAGCAGAAGAACCCAGTCGTGGCTGTCAGATAATTTCTGTGACCACATCACCCCTTAATCTGGCCACCTAATACACTAGATTGCAATCCTTTTGATTATTATGTGTGGGGCACATTTGAGCAAGAGACCAACAAAACTCTTTGTAATACCAAGGATGAAATGAAGGCAAGGATTATGTCGACATTCATCAACTTAAACGAGATTATCCAGAAGAGATGCAGGAGCTTCTGAAATCATCTGTGGCTGAAGCCAATAAGTGTTTTATTGAATAAATTTACTCTTTAATATTTCAAGATATTTTGTGAAATTTTGGTAAATATATCTGTCAAAATGAGATGTCAGTGTTATTTTCATTTGTGCATAATTTAGATGACAATTTATCCATCGCACCCTGTATATATATGATATCTTCATAATCACTGTTTTAATGAGCTTTCTGATTTGGAACCACAACAAGGCAAAAATTATGTTAACATTCATCAACTTAAACAAGGAGATTATCTAGAAAAGATGCAGAAACTTTGGGAATCATCCATGGCTGAAGCCAATGACTGTTTTATTGAATAAGTTTACTCTTTAATATTTCAAAATATTTTGTTAAATTTTGGTAAACATATCTGTCAAAATGAGATGTCATTGTTATTTTCATTTATGTGTAATTTATCGCAAAACCATCACACCCTGTATAGATGATATTTTCATAACCATTGTTTTAATGAGCTCTCTGACCTGAAACCACAATCGCATGAATTTATGAATACTACTAGATTGATAACTAGGTCTCATCATTTTACCATTCAATTAGCAAGATGTACCTAAAAATTATTCTGATTTCTTTTCTTGCACTTCCCACCTGTGGAAATTTCTTCCAGTTTCCTGCTTCCATGCCACCTACAATATTCAAAAATTCAAATGCAACATCAAGTGCAATCTTCTGTCTTCCTGAAACAGGTTCTTTCACTGTTCTTTCTTCTCACTAAAGTTTTATTTTTCTCTTTTAGTAACCCCTTAATGGCATTGTCTCCTTGCTTGGAATAAAATGATTAGAAAAATGTAGTCCTGAAAAATTATCAGCCTGACCAAGAAGTCCTTCCAAAATCAATCTGATATTTGGCCAAATTTTAGGAAGCAGGTTGGTTGAAAAAATCTTCAGCACACATCGTATATAGAATGAAGCCATATTGAAATGTACATTTGCATTAGCTTCCTCCTTGAGAAATGCTGACATTTTTACATGTAATTTGTTTTTGGAAGACTTTTTCTTTTTTTGTTTTTACTTTTTACACCAACAGACATTTTTGTGATTTTAAAGACCTGGATTAAACCCAGACTGACACATTCAATTAGGTTTTGTCTATACTACCACAAGAAAGGATTTTATTTATTTCTGTATTTTTGTTTTTTTTATATGGCCAGGAATTATTTATTTCAAACACGAGTACAGAACTCTTATATGATATCTGTCCTCCTGTATGGTAGTGAATGTTAGACACTCTCCTAATAAATGAAAAAGAAACAATCATAAGGGTTTAAAAAATGGAAACAAAAAGAAAATTTTTACTTATGGAAGAGGCAGTTGAAATTTCTGGGGCATACAATGTGGAAAGAGGATTTGGAAAATCTGATACTCACAGGACAGATTAAAGGCAAGAGAAACAGAAGAAAACAATACATAACATATTTAAAATGATTTGTTTGAACATTATTTTTTATCAATACTCGTATGAAGTTGTCTCTTCCCCTATGGTCTCTTTCTCTAAAATGACGTCAGAACAATTCCTGTTTAACTTAATGTGGCTTAATGGTTTTGTGCTTCTGAGAATAACTCATCCATCTCGTGTTACTTAAAATAGGAGAGTTTTTTATTTGTTTCTATTTGTTAAGTCTGTTTAACTTAAACATGTTTTCTTAAAAATGACCAGCAAGAAAGATTTTATTCAATTTTTATTTAACTTTTCCAGCATTTCCACATGTTTTTTTCTTTGGAGATAAGGAGTGCAAAATTGTTCCATAATTTTTAACTTTCCAAGCACACTCAACCACCTAACAGGCCATCTTCAAGAATGCCATTTTTTCTGTGTTATTATTATGTTATCATATTTGACTTTAATGTAATTTTTGTGTTTTTGAAAAGGAGAGGGCATTAAAATTCATACACTATATTAGTCATTGCCAGTTTAGATTTGATTGGGTTATTATTATTATAATCAACAAAATTTGCCGTCTTCCATTTTTTATAATATAGTATAAATTTTACATGATTTTGAGAAATTTCAGCAGAAATATGGTGTTTAATAATTTTTCAGATAGAAAATTCATGTTTATAGTTAATGTGCATTTAGTTGCAATAAAATATGTTGATGCTTATTTTGTGCTATTTTTAATACTAGTGTCATATAGTTTTTGTAAGAATGATTTTATTTGGTTATCAATTATGTAGTTGGGAAATGCCCTGTACAAGAATGTTTCTTGTCATAAATCAATTACCTATATTGGCCATTCTGCCACCTCTCTGGGTAGATGCCTTACATGCCACTTATCTAGTAATAATAGTGCAATAAAAAACATTTATTCGCCCATAACTTACAAGAACCCTTAAGAAAGATTGTGGTTGAAAATACAAAAATACTGTTTAAATAACAATATCGAAGGTCCCTCACTATAAGAGAGGCACTATATATCAAACAATTTTCTCCTACCATTAACCTTGCATTGTTTGACAGGGAAGATAGAGTTTTGAAAGTTTTTTAAAAGATGAACAGATGCTCATGTGATACCAAGCCACATGCATCGTGTGATGGCTTTAGAGAACTCTCCTTTTAAAAAGAAAAAAGCACAAAAATTACATTACAATCAAACTTGAAAACATAACATCAAAAAAATGGCATCATTGAAGATGGCCAGTGAGGTGGCTGAGAGTGCTCAGAAAGTTGAAAATTATGGAACATTTTAGCACACTGTTTAACTGAATAGGATATCTATGATCATTGTTTCCTCTTTGTTTCTTTTTTTGGTTTTTTACTGTTTTTGGGAGGTTACTCATATTTCTGTTCCACATTTAACTTTTCTTTTCTTGTTAGATAATAGAAAGTTCTCCAGTAATATGGGAATAACCTGTTTATTATTTTTTCCTTTATTTTGGGTTTGCGAGCATGACTTATCAGCCCTGCCACAGTTAAAGTAGATTAGTGTTTTATTTATTTCCCTTTGTTAACTTAAATGATAAGCATTGAAACCCATCAATTTATTAGTATAAGGTTAATAGTTTATCTTGAAATGAATAGAACACTCCTTTATAAGCAAGCCTTTGCTTTTTTTAGTTGCTGATCTGAGACAAGTGCATATGGGTAGTAAATGTGCCATTGTTAAGTGTTACCATTATTTTTTATGTGGGTATTATTTTGGTTATCATAAAAATATGTCAATATCCACAAAAACATGTTCTCTTGGGTCTTCTTGATTTTATTTTTTATAGACACAAGCAGCTATCTTGGTCAATAACTAAAGCTTCTGTCATAGCAGTAAAATGTTTGGGTATATAGAGGATGATGTGTTTGTCAATTAAATATGTATCTGATTCACTCTCAGATAACAAATAAGTCCTTCATTTTGTTGAAGGTGATGACAACCTCATTGATGTTTTAGAATAGAAAGGCCTTTTCTATTCTCAAAACTTTTGGCAAATATTGGTATAAATGTTTTTATCTTCATTCTTTTTAAGAGTGAGATAATCATATATCAGTTGCTATTGAATGCATTTTATTTTATACATATAATATTTGATATAATCATAGTATAAATTTATTACAAAATATTATATATCATAAGCTAATGCAATCATGAAAGTTATGTTTGTTTGTACTCAACCCAAATTAGTAAAGAGAAAAGGAGAATTTATCAGCATATATGGTCAGTGTTCCACTGGGCTTAGGATGAAAAGGTAGATCATATGAGATTGACCATTGAAAATTTAAACAAAACAAAGACAACACAAGATGTGGTAAACTCAACAACTTTATTCGAATTGCTGTTAAAACTGTTTTGCTCCCAGCATTGACTAGTAGGTCCAGAAGTCCTTCTAAACATAATTATAATCAACATTATTGATGTTGTTATAGTCAGAAAATATTCCACATTATTATACTAAAAATTACTGAAGGCAATACTATATAACAAAATGATGATCAGTCCTACAATTGCTGGAATACAGATAATAACCTTGAAAACTATTGTAATTAAACTGGAATACTGAGGAATCCAAATTAAAATTGAGATATAATGCACCATAGGTTGAAAGGAACAATGCAGACTTGTTGGGTCAGCAAATGCAATTAGCTAAAATAACAATAATATAGAGAAGTTCATCACCTTTTATTAGCCCCAGATTTTGGTTTTGTGCCATATTTTTAGTATTAAATACAAAAATAATCACTCACATTAATTTGAAATATGGCTATTAATGTAGATACTACAACTGCCAATAACAATGGCAGTTCATTTCTTTATTCTGCTGTCAAGTTAAATAAAATTTCTCAAGCTTCAATTGGTTATGTGCTCAACAGATTCTGCCTATTATTTGACAGTAATGAAAGGAAGTTAAATTCTTGAGTTATATGCAATTTGCAAGATTTTATACATGAGGATGTTGAATGGTTCTTGATCAAACTAATAATCATAATAGTAATATGAGCTGTTTCCTTATAAGGAATCATTTGGTATTCATTGTTGAAAAGCCAGTGTTACTTTCAGTTGAAATTTATAAAATTTTTCTGTGAAAGTAGTTTTTCAGAAAAATACATTTCTCAAGTACAATAACTGCCATTGTTCATTCCAGTATTGATGTGGGTTTCCTTCCTAACCATTTGTTTCAAGTCGTGTCAAATATCAACATCTTGATTATGTCATTATTTTAAAGTTATATTTACTAGCTAATCAAAAAAGAGTGGTCATCTACAAGACCTAGATGCTTCATTAGCTTGAAAGCATTTTTAATGATTGATCTCAGAAAGTGGTTGTATGCATTTTGTGACATGGCTCGATCATGTAATCGGGTTCACATATATATAAAGAGTCAGTTAAATTCGGCAGTTAGTTAATGTGAGCTGAGGGCTACCGTTAACAACTGTGATTACTTGCTAACTCAACCACCCATATTGTTGCGGTCTAGTACAGACTATTTGTATTGTATCTACTGAATAAAGGTATTATTTCAACATCTGTGCATTGTTTTACCATTCAATGATACAACTGGAAAATTCAAGTCAAACACACACACACACAAATAAAAATTATGGCCTGTAGTAAGAAAACAGACTGGCAGACTAGGATTTTTGTAGAAAAGCTCACAACAGATTGACAACTAGTTTTTCAAAGAAGAACTAATGAAGTTAGACAGTGAGTGATAAGAAGTCAAAAAGAAAGAAATATTCATTATTACAGTTTGACTATCTGAGTTTGTGAATAAGAATTCAGGAAAAAATAATAACAGATTTGTCAAACAGATCTGAATATTAAAAATTTGATGAAAGACTCTGAACAAAACAATTGGTCTGTCAAACAGTTCTACCAAATTAAGATTCGAGTACTAAAAAAATAAAAGCACTACTGAGGCAGTAACTTAAAGTCTGCCGATAAAGGATTGATAAAAAAAACTGTCTGTGTAGCAATTATCAACAGTCTGCTAATGGAGAATTTAGCAAAAAAAAAAGGATTTGCAAGTCAAGCAAATTATTATCAACAAAAAAAAAAAGTAAAAACTTTTTTTCACTGACGTTTTTTTTTTTTGAGAAAAATGGAAGACTTGTATGCTGAAATTTTTCAAACAGCAGGAAATACAAAGAAAAAGTGAGCAAGAAAATTTTGATGTACTCCATCAAAGACTCATATGTCAAGAAGAAAGATTTTTGAAATTATTTGAATTTGTTACCAAAAAAGAAGAGAAAACCGGTAAGGCAAATTAATTATCTAAAATATTTGGACAAAATAATTCTTTGTTCAACACGTGTGGAGAATGCTTGAGCTTAACAAAAAGTGACAAAGAAGATTTTAATGCTTATGCAAGTAGAGTCAACAAGTACCGCAAAAATTTTAAACTTAATGAAATTACTCCAGACATGTTAAAGGGTCTAATCTTTATTCAAGGGATGACAAGCCCAACTGGGAAAGAATTCAAGACTTAAAAAAATCTTAGGTGAGGGAGATGTTGTGACGTAGCTGGAACACGTGACTGGGTTCATATATACATAGAGTGAGTTGGTTGAACTCGGCTGTTAGTGTGAGCTGAGGGCTACCGTTAACAACCGTGATTACTTGCTAACTCAACCACTCATAGTGTTGTGATCTAGTATGGACCATTTATATTGTATCTACCAAATAAAGGTAATATTTCAACATCTGTGTATTGTTTTACCATTCGACGATACAACAATACAGCTGACAGTTTTAATATTTCAGAATGAGTTTGGTATCATACATGACATCCATGGGAAAATCTCTTCCAAAACAAATGTGATCATTTAATGTGTGTTGTGGTGCTGTGGATATCAGCTCAAACTGAAAAACTGAAGTGCTGAGTTCAAATTCTAATTGAATTTGTTGCAGTCATCTATATACAAATACTTTGAAAAAGTATTAATCCATCACTTCTCTCTCCAGCTATTGGTTATATAGCAAGACAGATTGGTTTTTGTAGCCTTGGTTGGCAACCAGGCTACTGCAAAAAATTATGACAACCTACTGTGGGAAAATCTTCTGCCCAGTCAATCATGTCTCTTTTGAGACATGATCACCCAAGTATGTATCACATATGGTACTTAACTGACTAAACATTTTGAGAAAATGGGCCAATAACTTTTTAGTGCCTTCTTGTACTACTAATGCAAGGCCATTCAAAAATTGAAATTGCCATAAAAAAATATTGAAGTCTTTCTAGAGCTGCTTCAGTGTTTGGATGACAGCAATCTTGTCTTAGTTATTTTCAAAGCCAAGATGATGAGAGAAAAGTAATGGAAAACATGTGGGAATATTCTGTATCAAAAAGAAAGCCCCAAATTATTTCTTTATACACAAAATTAACTTCTTTGGGGTAAAAAAAGCAATAGAAAGCATCACTGATAATAAAATAAAAGCAGAAAATGCTGCAACTTCTTTAAAAACCTCAAGAGAAATAGTCTTTTGATTGTTATGATATTAAAAGGACTTCAGTTAAAACTCAAACCTTTAAGACTATCATCACTCAAAAAGAAAAGTTTACAACTTTCATAAATTTAAATTAACATTAAAGTTTTTCAATGGAAAGAATTTCTGCAAAATACAAAGGAGACAATATAAATAAATTGTAAAAAAAAATAATTTAAATAAAAAAGAAAGAAGAAAATTTTTTCATTATTAAAATAAAAACAGTGGCAAACTGCTAAAGCAAAAACAAATGATTTTATTAAAACAAAATAAAATGCTTCATCTTTTACACAGAAAAAGTCTTTCCTGTTGGAATGGCTACTAGATATATGTTATGTTGGTTGAATATGAAGCAACAGGTTCCTCTAAAATTTTAATATCCAAAACGGCTTTCTCAAGTAGGCAAACAGTTATAGAATAAATTATATTGTTTTAGAGAAGGAAAATGTACATATTTCTTTGGAGTTGAATGGGAATTTACAGAGTTGTTTCCTGAAATATTTATATCCCCATTTTTTAAACAGGATATTTTTCAGCACAACTGACAGAGATGATTCTGTTAAATTTGGACAAAGTTTTCCTGAGTTGATTTACAAGATTCAGTATTAAAAGAAAAGAATTACTATACTTTCTGAACAATACAATTTCATCAAAATCTTTTTTATTCATTTATGTGTTTCACAGTATGCCAAGAACCATATATGATCCTCGCACTTCCCGCCTGTGGAACTCACTCCCGTATTCTTGCTTTCCTGATGGCTACAACCTCCAGAAATTTAAATGCAAAGTCAATACTCATCTACTAACCACTGGCCTCTAGCTCTCTCCCCTCTCCTGTATAACCTTCCCTTTCTCTCCACCTATGTATCTGCCATCACACCTGCTTTCTCAGCTTTCTATTGTTCCTTTCTAACTAGTTTGTACTCCTCACTCTTTTCTAATTAATCTTTTTACATTTATGTAAACCCCTGCATATCAGTGGCATTTCCACCTTGCTCGGGGTGAAATGATTAAAAAAAAAAAAAAAGCACATACTTACAGACTGTACCAACTTTAACCATATCTGGAGAAAATCCTATAAAAATGTAAGAGATATGAACAAGTTTTTCTGGCAAACCAACCTGAATGACACCTTTAACTGTATTTATTTCTTTTGTTTTAATCATTTTTATCCAAAGCAAAGTAAGACTACCACTAGTGCACAGGGGGTTACAATGAGAGAAAAGACTGGGTACAGGGTGCATTGAAGAAAGGATAAAAGATGAACAGGATTCAAGAATATAAAAGATAGCAATTAATGTTGCATTTAAAGATTGTAGTTATCAGAGAAGCAAGTAAATAGAAGAGAGTTTCACAGGCAGAAAGTGCAAGAAAAGAAACTGTTAGAGAGTAAGTGGCAGTTACATTTAACTATTTCAGTGGTAAGAGGAGGAGACCTAGCTGCCAATCTAGTATCATGCTTAAATTCATGTGGTTGGGACACCAAGAAAAAAAGCAGGTCAGAGCAGTTACCACAAAAATATTTGTAGAAAAAACAGAGGAAAGCCACGTCATGGTGGTAGGAAAGTGACTGAAGCATGTAAATATTTACTTTTATAGCAATAGTTATTCACAAAATTTAATTTTTCCAATTTACAAAGGTGAAATTGTATAGAAAGTACTTTGATCAATAGATTCTCTACAATAATTTTGCTTCCAGGTTCTTTAAACATTGCAGCTTTCTGGGCAGATCTTTTATTATCACAATATAGAATACTTAATAAAAAAAGGGAAGCCATGTCACATTTGTAAGAAAGTTACTGAAGTCAGTATGCCAAATCAGGACAAATTTCATTGAGAACCTTGAAATGAATAGCAGGAGCACCCAACCAGGTATGGCAACAGTGAATGAAACAAATGAGCTTTTTTACAAAGCTGTAATATCTCATAATCAAAAAAATTAATTTTCTTTAAAACCACTTTTGCCAAACAATTTAGCTACAATTTTTTTTAATAATCATAAGTATACTAAATAAAGGATTTGGCACAAAGTGACCTATAAAAGTCGATGTGCCATTAAACAAACAAAAAAAAACTAATCATCTATATTCTGTATCCCTTCAGGATGTGGCCGATCATGTCTTTTAGCAACTTCCTATCCTTTGCAGCTTTACGTAAAGTTTATTTTTTTGTTATCTTTTCTAATTGCTACCAACCATTTACACAAGGTAGGTTATGCATTGTTTTTCTCTATTCATCTTGCCTTTAATATGTCCTGTGATTGTCAAATTTTTTAAGCCCTTTCCTCTATATGTGCTCTAGAAATCTCAATTATATCTTTTTGATTCTATGTAAGAGTGTACTTTTTAGTTCCATTTTCTCTAAAACTTTATTTTTGCTCACATGTTCAATCCATGGTATTTTTAACATAATTCTTTAAAAGTATATTTTTGCTCCTTCAAGTCTCTTCTTAATCTATGAAGAGATTGCCCAGCATTTACAATCCAATGAGAGAATATATATTACATAATAGCTCTATACTCTTTTCTTTGTTTCTAATGATATTTTCCGGTTTCTTAATACTTTGCTTAACTTTTAGAAGGCTCTTTTGCTATCCCAATCCACCTTTGAATTTCAGTGTCGCATTTTCCACCTTCTGTTAAAATGCTTCCTAGATATTTACATTTTCATACTTACTTGATTTTGGTTAAATAAAAAAATGCTTCAAATATGAATGATATAATAAAGCTTTGTTGAAGAAAGGAAAATTAGAAAGAAACAATTTCAAATATGAAATTTGTACTGAACACAAAAGAAATAAAAAGTTAGGTGAACAAATTCAACATTGAAACTGATGTATTAGTCTGATCAATCTCCTTGCTAAAGATGGTTCCAGATATGCTCTTAGTTTTGTAGATGATTATTTACTATTGGTCATTATTTATTTCTTAAGCAAATATTTGACCCCCCCCCCCCACCGCCACAAAAATATTTAGCTGAAACTGCATCATATGGATTGGTGAAATGTATAAGTGACAGAATTTACATGTAATGAGTTCATAAAGAATCATATTAAACACAAATTATCAAAATTCTAAATATATTCAAATATCTAGAAATTGTTTGCATAGTTCCCAACATTCATTCCTTGATAATTTGTGCAATAATAATAATCATTGTCCGAGGATTCTAGTTAAGTTCATATGAAATTTATATTTCTATGTTGCATTATCTTTTTCCAGTCTCTAATTCCTTATATTATGAAACCAGCAACTTTCTTTTTCTTTTTTTTTTTTTTGCTATCATCAATCTAAAACCATTTGTGGAAATGGTTTGGTCATTTATTGTTGATGTACATTGCTACTTTTCTGGTGGTTTTTAACACAGTGTATCATATTCAGAACATATCTTAATGGTAACCTAGTTACACAATGTCATCAGTATTTATTTTTTTAATTCATTGTGTATGAATAGAATTAATTTATATCTGCTTTGTCAAAATTCAGTCTCAAGTTAAAAGAAAAATATCAGTGAATTGAAATAAAACATAAAGCAGATGCTATGTTAGCTTTTAAAAATTGCATTCTTTTTTTTATAAGTGAACATACAGTAAATAATTAAAAAAAACATGAACATTTTTATTGGATTCTATAATTTGAAATCCCACAAAGTTGGTTACAATCTGACACTTTTCAATGTTTGTAGTAACCATTGTTGTCATCTGACATTGTACATGACAATTTAGTCAAGCTGCATCAAAACAATTTCCAGAATTATCTGAATAATTCAAAATAATCTGTTTAATTACTTTCTCTTAAAATTGTACTGAATTATTTAAACAAGAAATAGTAAGTTTGCTGAAATATTTTTTATTATTAATAATAATGTTACAAACATTCAGTTTTTCTCACGATTAACTCTATACAGCTATGCAAAAATATCAAATGGACTTATTATAATGACAAAAAGAACGTTCAAAAATCAATGTTTTACTGAAAATATTGTCGATACAAAATTTCTAGAATTAAATATAATTATTACAAAAAAGCCTTTCTCTGTCCATAAGAAGTAAATTGAGCTACTTTGATGAAATAAGACAAAAAATATATTTTCAGTAATTTTGCTTTTATTCACTCTAGCAAATCCTATATTTTTTTCTTTACAGGTATTGATCTACTTAAGATGAGTAATGTTAAGAAAATAAATGTCTGTCACTATGCATGGGTATACTTAGTTTGGCTTTAGACATTTTGTGCACAATGAAAAGTTAGCTTTTTTGGCCTAAAATGTTTAAAAAATAAATTAGTGAAACATAGTCCCCTTGAAGAACATTTGAAATCAAAACATAAAAGTCATTACAATTTAAAATTTGAATATTTTGAAAGTAAATTATAACAAATTCATTGTTTTCTGAACAAATTGTAACTGATAATTACAATTTTTGAGGTTTTTCAGATTTTTTTCTACTTATAGCAAAAACAGGAAAGAATTATTCAGTCTTTGATTAAACCAGCAATTTCAGTTTGTTTTCAAAACTTTTCTGGATAAAAATGATATCAATAAATGTCAATGTGCAAGAAAATTCAGAAACAATGACAAAAAGAATGTAAGACACATCTTGTTTTGAAGAGAAATTCACAATTCTTTGACACTGATTCTCATAGGACATTTTCATCTACAGTAGACATTATATCTATTCAAGTGTTAATGCAATTAGTTGTTCAGTAGAGTTCAATTGTTCACCAAATGGTGATGTTACAACTGCTTATTTCAAGGCTCCATTCAATTATTAACTTTATATGGAAGAACTACTGAATGGCAGAATCAGTGAAAAACTACTATGTAGCCTAACATGTCATTACACAGTCTGAAGAAAATGGATAGAAATGAAATACTCTACTGCATTTGAGTGCATCCAATCATTTGCTGACTATTGTAGCTATGTTAAGCATGTTCCAGATGAAGTTATAATTATTGTCGTTTGCTTCATCTGTGTTATTATTGCAGTAAACTGTACAATCACTAATTTGAAGAAAGGTTTGAGTCATAACTTCAAAACAAAGGACTTAGGAATAATTGCTTGGTCTCTTTGAATATATTTCATATATAAAGGTGATGGTATTTCAATAAATCATTCAAGATATATAGAAAAGTTAATATTCAAATTTAGTCTCTAAAATTTTAAATCAACATCTACATTGATTGATGACAAGTTGTACAAAGAAATTGGTGGAAGTTTAATTCACACTATGATGGCCACTCAACTAAATATGTAATATTGCAAATTCATAACATCTATTAAAGTCTAAACATTTGACACAGGCAAAATATATTTTTCATATACAAAGGATTGAAATGTAATCTAATTTTCAAGAAGTCACTTAACTCTTGATTTTAATTGGTCCCAGTGACTCAGTTTTAGGTAATTTTAAAGACTATTGAAGGAAAATTATGGTATTCAACTACTACCAGAAAGTTTATGATCTTGGAAAGTACCCTAAATGTTATTTCAGTGGATACTATCCTGTTTTTCTTTGTTTTTGAGTTTTAAACAATGTGATTTATGCCTGCAGATCTGCATACTCAAGAGACTGTATAAAGAAAATTGGATGTTCAGAAGGGTTCAAACCAGCATTCCTTTTTGTATGGGAAACCACCATCTGATCAACATTCTATAGTTGAACAGTCTAAAACATAGTATATCAGACATTGATTTTCCCTACAAAAGGGGATGCCAGTTTGGACCCTGTCAGAGTGCATATTTTCTTTACTAAGTATATTGAATGCACAGACTGGTAAATGTAATTCCTACTGTTTAAAAAAGTACAGGATGTCAACTTAAACATGGATATCCAATTATATAACATTTATGTAACAGATAGAAAGTCAGATTAAATATAAAATCCATTGATTCCTTAAAAATTACCTTAGAAATTAAAAAATAAGACAAAGCATCCATAAAACAAAAACCAAGGTTCGAAATTCAGTTATTGAAAAGTATAACACATTCTAACTTATTCAGCTGTGACATAATACATTGTATCAACCAGGCTCACTTTAACTTTTATGAAAAATCAAAGATCAAAATAGTACATAATTAGGTTTGAAGTGTATACAAAATGTGAATAAACTAAACCTGATACTTGTTACACTGAAGTCTGTCCATGTCCTTATAGAAATCCAACTCCAAACAAATTTTGTAATTCTTAGAATTAATTTTTTTGTGAAACTTAGGATACACTCACTTAAATTTAAGTGGGGATTTTGGAATATAAATATCTGCAATTGCATGTAATCATACGTTTTTGATAGGCTATTACAAATATGTAAATTTGAGCATGACGTGCTGCTTTTTATAATATGCATGCATACAGATATTTACATACTTGTCATTCTCAAGAGGATCTGTACCTGGAGATATGTCTTTGAGTGTCTGCTTTAACTTTCAACAGAAGTGAAGTAACTCTGAAGTGTATTCTCCTGGTTTGATTTATGTTATGTTGCCCATGCAACATACCTCCTTTTTCCATGCTACTAAACTTTTCCAAGAAAAGAGCAGGTATCAAATGTTGTTTGGTACTGGCAATGTTGCACAAATTACCAAAACAAGGTTGAATGCAGCACAAAACTGCCTTTGGGATTCCTGTTCAAGATTTCTTCTTACATCTGAAGCTTTTGCCATGTTTCAGTATGATGGCTTCTTTCTCTTACATTAACTTACCTCCTGGGCTAACAAGTTCTATATACCCAATTTAAATATTAAATCTACCATTGCATATCTATATCATGCAATTTGATAAAGAAGAGTGTAGAAAAGTGTCCAAACAAAAGTGGAAATAATGTGAAAAAGGTGTTCAGACAGCATGTTTTACCTCTTTGTACAGTGGTAAATGAACTAATGTGTGTATTGTGCTGCAGTGGATATTGGCTCAGAATGAGAAATCAGAGAGTCAAGCTTGAATTCCAGTTGAATTTGCTACATTCACTTCTGTTCAAATACCCTTGGGAAAGATATTAATCCGTCTCTTCCCATCACCTATGGGTTAAATGGCAGGGCAGATTGGGTTCTATAGCCTTGATTAGCAACCAGTCTAATGCATAAAGTAATGGCAACTTACTGCAGGAAAATCAGTCATGTCTCTTTTTGAGATATGATTGTCCAAACATGTATCACATATGGCACTTTATTGACTAACTGAAATAAACTAATGGAGAAAAAAACAAAGCTAGTTGGAGTATGTTAATGATATATCCCGAAAAGGAATTTTTTTTTTTTAATCATCTCACCCCAAGCAAGGCATTCCACTGCCACTATTGCGCATGGGGCTACATAGGGGAAGGTAAAGAGAAGGAGTAGTTAGACATAGGGAATGTCAGGAGGAAGATGACAGATGAGTAAGGATAGCGAGGATGAGGGTTGGGCAGATGGGAAGAGTGTTTGATAGAATGGGAGCAGGTTAGTGTGTTAGGAGGTGTCTATTGACCTTACATTTAAACTCCTGGAGATTGTAGCCATCGGGGAAGCAATCGTTTGGAAGAGAATTCCACAGTCGGGAAGTGTGAGGAAAGAAACTGTTGGAGTAGAAGTTACGGCTGCATTTTATCGGTTTCACTGTAAAAGGGTGGGATCTAGTTGCTAATCTAGTATCTCGTTCAAATTCGTATTTAGAGGGCACCAGTGATCTAAGTTCATTGGAGCAGAAGCCGTGAAAGTATTTATAGAAGAGACACAGGGAAGCCACGTCGCGCTGGTAGGAGAGAGACTGCAGGCGGCCTGCCAAGTCGGTATCTATCACATTACAGACCCTCCTCTGAACCTTATCGAGAAGCCCGAGGAGAACAGCAGGGGCACCCGACCAGATATGGCAGCAGTATTCAATGCACGGGCGAATGGTAGATTTATAAATGTGCAGGATAGATTTAGACGGAAAAAACTTCCGGGCCCTACACAGAGAACCGACTTTCATAGCAGCGGATTTAGCAATGGATTTGATATAGTCATTCCATTTGAGGTCCGCTGAAAGTGTGAGACCAAGGAGGCGTAGTGTTTTACTCTCTGGGAGGCAAGCCTGGTCCATGCTAATGGGAGGTAGGTGAGATTGTCGATGATGGTTAATTGAGAGTAGCTTCGTTTTAGAAGCATTAAAATTTACTAGCCATTTCTTACCCCAGTCCAATATGGATTGGAGGTCTTTTTCAATCTCGGCTGCGAGGTTAGCTTTGATGCCTACACCAGATTTTTGTAGGAGGCGAGAGTAAACTGTGGTGTCATTGGTGTACAAACCTATTTGGGCTCTTATGGAATCAGGGAGATCATTAATGTATATTAGGAAGAGTGTAGGACCTAAGATGGAACCTTGGGGGACACCTGCGTTTGTATGGTAGTTCTGAGAGGCATGTCTGTTTAATACCAACTTCATTGTGCGGTTAGAAAGGAATGACTGGATTAGTTCAAACAAATGTCCAGTTATACCATAACTCCGCAGTTTACATAGAAGGCCAGCATGCCAAACTCTGTCGAACGCCTTAGATATATCCAATGCAACAGTTCGGGCTTCGCCATTCCTGTAGAGTGCCTGGTATATGTACTCGGTGATGGTCGTTAGCATATCAGCAGTAGACCTGGTGAAGCGGAAACCATATTGCTTGTCCGAGAGGAACCTGTGTGCTGTGAGATGCTGAACCACCTCGGCGTTGATAATGGCTTCGAACACTTTGCCAAAGATCGGAAGAAGGCTGATAGGGCAGTAATTTGCAGGGTCAGAGGGTTCTCCAATGTTTTTAAATATAGGAACTATAGAGGAAGATTTCCAACAGGCAGGAAAGCAGGAAGCAGATAGGCAGAGGTTGTAGAGCTTAGAAAGGACAAAGGAGAGTTCAGGGGCACATTTCTTTAAGACTATGGTTGGGATTCCGTCACCACCGCTCACTTTGTGAGGGTCAAGTTTTAAGATTATCTTAGAGACAAGCGAAGGTGTAATGTGGACATCATTCAATTGTGCCTCGGTTCTAGGTGAGAAGTCAGGTGTAAAAACTCCAGATGAGTCCAGACTCGAATTGTTCGAGAATCTGCAGGCAAAGCATTCAGCCTTATCTGCTGGGGATTTGAGGACCTCAAATTTGTTGATTAGCGGGGGTATTGTGGACTTGCTCTTGTTAAGTACTCTTTTACAGAGCCGCCAGTAGTCTTTAGAGCCAAATTTAGAGCATGCTATGCATTGCTTCATTCTGGCAGCAAACAACATCTTAGCTTTGTTGAGTATCCTTTTACACTTATTACGAGCTGAAGTGAAAAGGCGCCTGTTTTGGTCCGACGCATAGTTACAATAGAGTCGGAAGAAATGATTCTTGTGGGCAATGGCAGCCGAGCAAGCGGGTGAGAACCATGGAGACGAATGAGATTTAAGCTGGAATTTCCTAGCAGGGATGAAGGCATCGATGCGAGCCTTAACCCAGGAGGAGACCTCAGATGCACATTCTTCGATGGGAAGACTAAAGACGTTGTTCCAAGGGATGTCACAGAGGAAGTCTTGGAACGAATCCCAGTCTGCTCTTTGATAGCAGTAGGATATTCTACTTGTCTGGGTTTCATTGGTCGGGCGGGAGTGGAGTGAAATATTGACGGACACTACAGTGTGGTCAGAGTTTCCGAGTGGGCAGAGTTGTCTGGTAGTGCAAGAGTCTGGGATGGAAGTGAAGCAGAGGTCTAGAAGTGAGTCCCTTCCGTTAGGGTTGTCGGAGAAACGGGTGGAGAAGTCCACTACTTGCGTAAGGGATTGGGTGATTGAAAAGTTCATGGTGTGGACACCAGCAGGGTCAGTGACAGTGTTCTTCAGCCACTTGGTGTGGTGGGCGTTAAAGTCACCAAACATGAATACATGGGCAGAAGGATGGGAAGAAATGGCTTTGTCAATATTGTCAGAAATGATGTCAAATAACGAACAGTCAGGGGAGGAAGGAGAGCGGTAGAGAAAGAAGAGATAGCTAATCGAGCTGAGAAGTGAAAGGCGGAAGCACATGAAAGAATGATCTAGGGATTCATTGGAGTCCTTCCTGAAGAGGGGAAGGTAGCCAGGAACGTAGAACTCAGATGAGGGGATAGAAGGGTTAAGATTAGTTTCACATAGGGCTAATATATCAGGTGAGTTATTATGGAGGAAAGAATCTACGCTGGGGAAGTTGGTGCGGATGCCGCGTATGTTAGTGAAAGAGATGCAGACAGGTTTGGGCGTTTTCAAACAAGCTAGTTTAGTTTTGCTATTATGTTTGCTTTTTTCCATAGTGATTCAGTTAAGGAGAGGTCTTAGAATAGAATCAGTCAGTCAATCATTTGCAACTTGTGAAGGATGGAGACTGGCACAGCCTACAACATAATGTGGCCTCGGGGTTGCCCACCGAACGTTCATGCAGGGATGCCCGTCCATGCGCAATATGGCACTACAAGAACCCCGGTATTATTCAACTGTTGATCAGAGCAGCCTCTCAAGACACTACGCAAGAGTTCAGGCTCCTAACTACCAGTCAGAAGCAGCAACCAGTAAACTGCCAACCCGGTACCCTCAGAATGTAAAGACGTTGCCACCATACTCCGTAACTGCAAAGAGCTTCCAGCTGAGCTAAGACTAAGACCAGAGAAGGGGTGGGGGAATCAGGAACCCCTTCCTAAATAAGAAACAAGGCGATCACCTCTAAACTCATTCAAAAGAAGGGGGTGGAGTGTGAGACCGGGCGATAGTAGGAACTATCTACTCCAATTAAAAAAAAAAAAAGAAAGAAAAAAAAGTGACTGAGGTTTACAAAGTTTTAACTTAGTATAAGTCAAAAATAACCTTCAATTGCAAAATAATTTACACAAACTAAGTGACAAAAAAAAAAATCAAAGACGAACAAAAAACGAAAAAAAAAAAATTTCCAAAAATTCCAGAAAAACAGACTGAAAAATGGACTGAATCCCGGTTGACTTACCACAAGCAGCACATCACCGTAAAGTTGATTTAATTCAATTTCTGAAGACAAAAATAGAAATTAAACTGTTTTTTACAGAATATAGTCGAGTTATGTTGCTTGCGTTCGCTGACCAACCGTTACGAATTCAATCTCTCGAAGACAGAAATTTAAATCTTCTACAAGACAAAACTAATGGAAATAATTGAACCGTGATACTATTTATCTTAAGTCAAAAATAACCTTCAATTGCAAAATAATTTACACAAGCTAAGTGACAAAAAAAAAAAATCAAAGACGAACAAAAAACGAAAAAAAAAAAATACAGTATAAAATGATCAGTTGAAGAATGGAACTCCATACCAGGAATAAGAAATACAGATTTATTGTACGAAGGTACAATTAACAAGAATACACATATAGGCAAGCCACGGGTTGGAGCGGAATAGAATATTGAATAGTGAATGCCTTCACTTAAGACCTTTCCCTCGTTATACCACTTGTTACCATCTTTTATAACGTAGAGCATTCTATTCTCAGGGATGGCAGGATGTTCCACTATAACAGTTAACTTTTAATCAAGCAGACTTTAACAGCTTCAGTACAGAAAGAAAAATATTTTCTAGCATCTGATAAAGATATTTATTACCTCTTCCTTAAAATAACAATGGCCGTACATTGATTTGTCTCTCATTCTGACCCAAAGATGTCAGATATAAATTGGTGAAACAGATCTGGACAGCTTTTTTCTTTTGATACAATATCTATTTTAAGTATATTTCTTAAAAAGTATTGTTTTTTCACAACATAAAGGAAACATCTGAATATACACACCCACACACACATATATATGCAGTTATAATGGAAATGCAATGTGTAAATTGTCACCATTTTATATTTTTAATTTTGTGTATACACATTGTTTGTTTTATATTTTGTTGACTGCTTAGTATAAAAGAGACAGTTGAACACCATCTGTGAGAAAAAGTTTACAGTGATGCAATTCACTCTACCAGAATTTTGGAAATTGCATGCTGTACTGCTTGGCATTTGCTCTTGAAACTAGTATTTCAGAATATGTTTGTCTAACTTTGGTAAAAAATAACTATTAAAATGAGATGTATGTGTTATTTTCATTTTGTCTAATTTAGATAACAATTTATCCACAGCATCCTATATATATATATATATATATATATATATATATATATATATATATGCACAAATTTGATGAATATGTTATTCGGGGGCTGGGTCACAAAGTGTTGCATATGTTTTTCTTTTGAATAATAATGAATGATCACTTTTTAATGGACATATTCAGAATGCATTTCAGAGGCTAATTAAGAATATCTGGCTTTGACAATTTTTTTTTGCTTGTCTTCAACTGTTGTATTTTGCAAGGCTTTAATTGGAAGAGTCAATGTTAAAATTGACAGCAAATTCTGTCACTTTATACTGATTGTCAAAATTAGATTCCAATCTTGTCAAATGTTTGGCAATGGATTTTACTCACTCTCACAGAATGGTGTAGATAGAGATTTTCCTGTAGAATAATTAAAAGACCCTCAGGATAACAGAATAGCAAAATTAGAAGTTAATGAATAATGAAATTGTTATACACATTAAAATATGTAACATTACTGTACCTATAGACATAAAGTAACTTTTAGCAATGAAGTCAGTATACTTGAGAAGTATATAGGAAGCATTATACACATTCATAACCACAATTCTGTAATGTATTAGGGTCATATGATCACCACATTTACAACAACCATAACAGTGCATATGTCTTGGGCAATTTAGCTCGATGGAAACCAAACCCTCTTCAAGTTAGTTATGAATTCAGAATTGCTTTTATCCTAGACAAGTTACTCCACCTAGGCTAAAGAGTACAGTCCACTCTATTATCATTATAATTTGAGATTTTTCTTCTCCTAGACTGGCTGCAAAGCCATGTAAATCAAAACTAATGGAAGATTAGTTTCTGCTTTTTCAATTGCACTAATTCAAAGTGAATAAATCAGACTCAGTCAGAATTTGAATAAAATAATCCCAATTTCTCTTATGCTAGCCATATCCTTTATCTATATTATAAATATATAAAGGATATATATTATACCTATTATAGGCAGGTATAAGCATACATTTTATTAATTCTATATTGTCTATAAGGGGTTTTCACATCCTGTGTAGAGATGTTAGTGATTTTTTTCTCTGATCTAATGTTGAAGTTGATCTATACATTTGTCCTGTCTTCTACATATATTGGTGAATGCATTCTTATAATTCTAGTACAGATCTTACCAATACAGAAAATGGACTTGTGCATTATATCTGTTTTTCTTTTTTTAACTTAGAACTTTTCTCAATAGTTTCTATTTGTTCAATTAGCTAAAGTTGTTTTTATACAAAGCCATACAAATGTTCCTCATGATCCGACCCATAAAAAACATTTAAACTTAGAGAAAAATTTTCTCTCACTACTCTCTCTCACTAACCTAAATTAATTTCAGACAGAGTGACTCATTGTTTCTAATATGGATACTTTCTTGTGGACAAAGTGTATTAAATTTCATAACAGTAGTTGAGTTTTCTTTTATACTAATTCATATTGAACATTTTTTTGCTAACAAGAAAATCAACCAAGTCAATTTTCAGTAGATTTTGTTCTTTCACTTAGTGGAACATTTAATTAAAACTGCACATCTTTTTACCTTATCTGAACATCATAATATCTGGAAATTGCAAACAGAAACATATCAGTACTGGACATTTAAAAAGTTTTAAAAATATCAGCTGAATATATTTTCCCCTTCATAAAAAAAGAAATACACACAGGTACTAAACACTGATTTCTTTTGTATTTCACCCCAGACAGGGCAATAAAAGCTGCTAGAATGAAGAAATTACAGAGAGCAAAAGAAACAGAGAAGACAAGAATAGAACAGGATTTAAATAGACAGATTTTGCATTTACACTTTTGAATATCATAATTGATTGGAAAGTAGTAAGCTGAAAGAGTATTATATTAGGATGAAATGTGAAAGAAGAAACTATTAGCATAGAACCTATGGTTACAACTAGCAGTTTCAACAGTGACATTATCACAACTATCTGCCAATCTAATACTACATTTGGATTTATATAGTCAAAGTACTAATGATGAAGGCTATTTAGAACAATTACCATAACAATATTTGTAGAAAGTGGAAAGTGAAGCTACTTTGCAGCAGTGAAGCTAAGATATCAGAACTGATAAGGTTATTAAGTATGATTTGGATTTTTTTTTCCCAAACTTCTAGACACATTGCTACTATTGCTAAGAAGGTTGGGTCTCAGTGTCAGGCCAAGAAAGTTTTTCTTGTCAGAATCCATCTTGCACATTTATAAATCTACCATTTGTCTGTGCATTGAATACTGTTGCTATATCTGGTTGGGTGATCCTGCTATTCATCTCGAGGTTTTCAACCAAAATCCAAAGGATCTGCAGTGTAATTGATCCTGACTTGGAATATTCATTTCAGTCACTTTCTCACTGATGTGATGTGGCTTCCCTCTGTTTTTTTTTCTACAAATACTTTTATGGCAACTGCTTTGATGAGCTTTTCTCCCTGGTGTCCCATTCTCATGAATTTAAGCATTCTTCTAAATTGGCATCTAGATCCCACTCTTTTACCATTGAAATTGTTAAATGTATCTACCACTTTTACTCCATTAGTTTCTTTTCTTACACTTCCCACCTATGAAACTCCGTTCATTTATTCATTTCTGATATATCCTGGAAAGGAATATCAGTGTAAAGTGGAAGAATGGTACTCGACACAGGAATATAGTATAATGGATTTATTGTACTACTGTACAATTAACAATAAGATAAAGATAAGCAATCAACAAGTAGGAGCAGAATAAACTATCAAGCAGAAAATGCCTTTGCCTAGGACGTTTGTGCTCTCTCGTATCGCTTGTCATCGTCCTTTATAGTTTAGAGCATTCCATTCTCGGGGATGGCAGGATGTTCCACTATAACAATTTCTTTGATAGCTACAATCTCCAAAAATTTAAATACACTATCAGTTGCCATTTTCTATCTTCTTGAATGCTGTTCATCTTTTATCCTTTCTTTAAAACCTTCTTGTACCCAGTCTTTTATCTCACTATAATCATCTGTACGCTAGTGGTAGTTCCACCTTGCTCAGAATAAAATGATTAAAAACAAGAAGTAACAGATGAGATGTGGCAGCAATATTTGATACCCAGATGAATACTATATTTATAAATGTTCAAAAATAGATTCTGGTGAGAAAAATAGTTTAGCAGTTGTTTCAATATAATCTTTCCACTTCATGTCAGTAGAGAACATAAAACCAGTGAGTTGTTCTATTGGAGGTTAGCATCAGCCATGCTGATGAATACCAAGATATAAAATAGACTTTATACTGAGGTAATATTTTAAAGTATCTGTTCCTTATTCTAATCTCTTAATGAATTTTTGTATTTTCTAATTAAATGCTATATACATTACACTGTATATTACACAAAATAAATTTTACAATTAAAAATTTTTGAAGCTAATATAATTTTGCATGTAAACTATGCAATTTCTTTGCTTTTATAACAGAAGTTCTGTTGTTTGAAATACATTTTTCTTTAAACTGATCTTCCTAACAACATTTTTTATGATTAAATTCAATCTTTTGTTCTTGTTTTCATCCTGTCACCGTATTTGCTTAAATTTGTTTTCTCTAAGTTTACTTTTTCAGAATCTTATTCGTAAAAGATTTTTATAAAGAAAATTCAGTTTTGTTTACTCACATTCTCAAACTAAATGTTTGACACAAACTTCAATGAGCTGCTGCATAATTATTAATCATAAACTGTTATCAGTGTAAACAGGTTTTCAGTATAAAATCTTTAGAAATTACTGAATAATAACAGCAACATTTTCTAAAAATAGATAACTTGAATCAATTTTAAAAAGCTGTTTTCAGCCTACATATTTTAATTGATATTTTCATGTCTCAGTTAATAAAAAATGACAGTTATGTTAATTGCATGTCAGCAGGATTCAAAACATAGGATAACATTTGCATTTTCGTTTCTATTTTTTGGGGAACAAAATTATATTTTATGCTGGAAAACATGAACTTATTTGTTTGGAGTAAAATATTTGATATAAATGTTATTACTCTGAAAATTGTCATCATGCAAGAGGCAAAATTCTCATTTAAACTTTTGTTTTTCTGGAGAGAGGAATCCAGCTATGTGTTCTATTTATGCTGTAAGTAACATCTAAATGATGCTTTCTGAGTAGGATGTGCACATAACTCTCTTCTTGTAAATGTATTTCATGATTCAAGATATATGAAGAGATACTCCCCCTACCTAAAAAAATTAACAGATTCAAGTATAGTACTTCAACTGAAAATATTAGAACATTGTACTACTAGGTGTCATGAATCAGAATTATTCTTAGCCAGTCTGCTACCAGCTAATTGGCATAGTTCTGGATTGACTAACTTTTTCTCCATGACATTTTTGTGTTTACAAGAATGTTTGGTGATTTTCATGATGGTGGCTGATAAAAAAAGAACCAAGTTTGTGCATAAAATGTTGTTTTCTTTCAGGTACAACTACTGCTGAAACTGTTTTAATATTCAAAAATATTTTAAAGAATATTTTGGCAAAATAGAAATTTAAAAAAGTAGTTGAACTTCAAGCATGGATAAGTATTACTTGAAGGCCAACCATGATCAGGCTAACATTAAAAAAGCTGAAATGACAAATCTTGAAAGATTTTGGCCTACAATAAATAAAGATCAGATCATCAGTTGCTGGGTCAAATAGTAAAGTCTAAGACTGAAAACAGGGCAATCAATAACTGAGTAGCAAAAAAAATAAGACATAGAGAATAAAATGTGGTAAATTTGCATATCACAGATTAAATAAAGGAGTCAATTTTAATTGTTATAAATCTAGTTACTTAGATCAACACACATTTAAAGAAGGTTAAATTTCTCCATATCTGATAATAATAAAAAACATTGATAGATGTTAGATTGCCTTTCTGGTATGACCCTAAATCTTTTCCTGTCAGAGGAAAAACAATAAATGCACAATGCTGCCATATAATTTCACAAAAAAATTGTGAGAATTAAATCATTTTAAATCCTCTTGCTTCATATACTTTATATGTGAAGAAATCTGCAAAAGGCAAAAGATGCTAATTTAATAATTACTACTATATTCTTAACAAAAAAAACATACAAAAAAGTGGGGACTGAATATTTCTTGTCACAAAATCTCAAGAAATATAAGACTTATTTTTGTAAGGATTTCATAATCAGGTTAAAAATTATGTATAAGTTCTTCATCTCAAATCTGACCAAAAATCAGAATTCATTTTAGAGGTTTTTTTGGGGTCAGGACTAGAACTTTTAGAAAGTTCTTGGTCTAAAATCTTTTTGCAAGGCTCTCATGGTCAGGTCAAGTATTATATAAAATCTCTTAGTTCAAAATTTGACCAAATATCAGAATTCATTTTGGAAGAATTTCTTGGTTAGGTCAAGAATTTTCTGAAACTTCTTGACCCTAAATCTGACTAAATTTCACAGTTCTTTTTGGAAGTTCTTCTTATTTAGATCAAGAATTTTCTAAAAGTTCTTGGCCCAAAATCTGACTAAATATTAGAATATTTATTGGAAAAACTTCTTGTTCTGGTTAAGTTCTTGGCCCAAAATCTAACTAAATATCAATAACTTGTTTTCCTAATATTTTAAGTTTAATGAGAAAAGGGCCAAACTAATTATCACTGTGCATCATCTATAGTAATAGAAAACTACCAGAATGTGGCTAAGTCCTTCATAATGTCTTTCTTTTTCCCTTATTCTCTCACACTCAGTAGCCCTTTGTGTCTTTATGACTTTATTTTTTTGCTTGGAGTTAAATGGTTGTTATTGGCAAGTTAATTCATTGTAAAACTATTTTTATTCTCATAACTGCACAAATGACATATTAACATAATTGATATAAAATACTTATGAAAAGCCTAAATTTAATGTATCTGCCATACCTTCTATGCATCAGACATATAACAATATACATTATTCCAGATTTAAGGCTTTCTCTTCCGAGATATTTGTTGGATCTAATAAAAGCTTTGAGTTCTATTTGAGTGAACATCCAAACTTTAACGATGATGTTGATCTGAAAAAACAAAGTTTAAAAATGTTTTATTCCTTTTCACATTCATTTATTTATTTATTAAAATTCCAGAATAAAATTAATTAAAATGCCATTTTCATATCAATAAAAGTACAAGTCAAATATAGTTCTTTCGTAAACAAAAAAATTACATGAAATTATAGACATTTGCAAAACTAAAAATTTTAAGATAAATCTATATGTTCATTACAATTTATTTGGCCATCATTGTAATTAGTGTCTACATTCAGAACACACCTTTCTTATTACAGTATATTAATATATTTCAGAGGTTGTTACTTTCTTTTTGAGTAAAGTTTTTTTCTCAATATATGAAAATTTTCAGATCAGACAAAAATTGTTCCATCACTCGCAATGACTTTCAAACAATGTTTAATATTTATCATGAGCTGAATCTTTGACATCATATATTTCTTCCACAATATTTTTGCATCTTATTTTTATTATTTGTGAGAATAATGCTCAATACTGCATTTTACATCAGAATATATTTATATTGGTTGAGTATTGCAGATTTTATAATTACAACAATGTACTGGCTGTTAAAGAAATTAAATGTTTCTCCCTTATACTTGCAATAATATTTTTAAATAAAAGTTAAAAAAATTAGATAATATAAATGTTTTGAAGCAACCAAGTCCCCATTCTGATAAACTATACAGTATATTTCAACAACTTCTTCTTCATTATGTACAATGTCCTTTCTGGATGTAGGCAACCATAGACTTCCACTTGGCTCTGTTCCTTGTCAATCTCAATATTTGTTATCCTGGTATCTCTTCTAAGCCCCACTCTGCCATCCATTTGCTCAGACCTAACAAGTACATCTCACGCTGCTTTCCCCTGTCTCTCCTTCCATTTATCCAACCTGTGAGTATTAAATTCTTCAGGCCCTCCTTCCTCATTATGTGTCCCAGGAACCTCATTTGTCTCTTCCTGATATTAAGTATGAGTTTTCTTCTCATTTACATCTCGTCATTGCACACATGCTCTGTCCATGCCATGGTATCCTCAGCATCCTTCTGTAAAACCACATTTCTGCTGCCTCGCACCTCTCCTTCATCCTTGATGAGATCATTCAACATTCACTTCCATACAGAAAGACAGATATCACATAGCAATTCAGCACTCTTTTCATTGTTTCTAATGAGATTTTCCTGCCTTTCAGTACTCTGGTTAGCTTCTGAAATGCATCTTTGACCATGCCAATGTATCTTTGGATCCCCATGTCACACTTTCTATCCTCTGTCAAAACTTCTCAGGTATTTTAATTTTTGACTTGTTTTATTTTAGTTTCTCCAGCTTGTAGTTAGCATATTGGGCTCCTCTTTTTGCTGATGACCATACCTCCAGTTTTCTTTAAGTTTATGCTCAGTCCTTTCTTTTCACTTTCTTTTGCTAACTTCTGTATAAGGTCCTGCTTTTTCCTTTCTGTGTCTGCTATCAGCACCATGTCATTCGTGTATCTGATATTGTTGAGATTGTGGCCGCCAATGATGAATCCCAGCAAGAAAACTACAGTTAGTAAAATAGTTTGTGCAGCCTTCTTTTGAGTGATAAATTGTTTTTCCCTTTTCAACCCCTTTCTCACAAATTAAAAATTACTAGCCTCTCACTAAACCATCACTGTTTTCATGGCAGATGTTAAGATGAACTATATTACTTGATTTCCTCAATCCAACAAATTTTTACTTCTAGAAGCCACCATTCCATGTACACTAAGTCGACTTCTGCTCATTCCCTCCATATACCATTAATAAAAAGTAATTTCCACTCAGAAAGCTTCTTCTACAGAACTAATACAATGTAGAACAGACTCCCAAGTGGATTCTTTACTGTTTAGTCTAATCTTAACTTTTTCAAGTTGAGGGTCAGTTGTTGTCTATCATACATCGCCTCATCCTATGTAACAATTTCTCCCTCCCTATATGCCCTTAAAACATCCCCATTTAGTAACCCTCTACCTTAAGGAACAATTATTAGTTGAACAATAGTAAAAAACATAGTAATAAAATTTACAACTTTTTTTATTCAGCGCTTTTCATATCCATTTATATGGAAAAGGAGTTTTTTTTTTTTTAATCATATCACCCCGAGCAAGGCGGTAATGCCACTGAAATGCAGGGGGCTACGTAAAAGTGAAAAGATTAGAAAAGAGAAGGCCGGAAACCACATCCTAAACAGGGAACAAGGGATGAGCCTCTACACCTGTTCAATAGACAAGGGTGGAGTGTGAACCGGGCAATAGTTTAGTCTATCTACTCCAATTGAAAAGAAAAAATAAATAAATAAAAAAAATAAGAATAAAGAAAAGTGAAAAGATTGGAAAAGAGAAAGCCGGAAACCACATCCTAAACATGGAATGAGGGATGAGCCTCTACACCTGTTCAATAGACGGGGGTGGAGTGTGAACCGGGCGATAGTTTAGTCTATCTACTCCAATTGAAAAGAAAAAATAAATAATAAAAAAATAAGAAAAAAGAAAACTGAAAAGATTGGAAAAGAGAAAGCTGGAAACCACATCCTAACCATGGAACGAGGGATGAGCCTTTTCACCTGTTCAATAGACGGGGGTGGAGTCTAGTTTAGTCTATCTACTCCAATTGATTTTTTATTCTGTGGTCCTCACTTCTATCATATCATCCTAATTTTTTTTATATTGCTTTAAATAGAAAACCCTTCTGATGAAGAATTCTAAAATTTACAAAATTCCTTTTTCAGTTTATAATTGTCTAATATACATTTTTGACAATAACTTTGAAAATAGTTATTAGCATCCCAAATCTGAGTCTTATCCTCTTGAATTTTTATTAGATGAAGAATTTTTTAACCATTACTATTTCTTTTACTAATATTTCTTTCACCTTAATTTCAGTTGTGCTAAAAACAACATCAAATATAGCAGCAATCAGATTGATTAATTCATTCATTTTCTATGGCCTACCAACCCTTTGCATGTTATTTAAAGCCAGAAAATATGTTTAGATTCTAAGAATTTTTTTTTAGATGATAGTTTAGTGATACATGTTTTACACCATGCTGGGGAGAAGAGATAGATTCATAACTTTCCAAAGGGTATTTGCATATAAGTGAATATAATGAAAGCAACTGGAATTGAAACTTGGCTCTGCAATTAACAATTCTGAGATATTATCCATTACACCACCTGCACATCCAAGTTTACAGCAGTAATCAGCAAACAAGTACTGAGTTTCTATAGTTGAATTTAATTTTCTCTAAACATTGGCACTAGTAATTCAAATGGTAGAGTAGCAGTCATAAAGAAAGTTTCCCAAAGTAAAAGGATGCAAGTTCAAGCCTCACCTAGAGCTTATACTTTATTTTCCATTAATATTGTTTACTACTAGCCATAGTATAATGATCCGAGTAGATGCAATGAAAGGTAACTGAAATTAAAATGGATGAAATGCTAACCGAAAACTAATATTATTATTATTATTCCAAATTTGTTCACAAAGTTGCTAAAATGAAGAGCATCAGTAGCTATGTTGTGTATATAGAATTTTTAAAAATTTAAGAAAAAAGAATATATAGAATATTGAATATAAACATTTTCCATAAAATCAAGTGCTGTTGAGAACTATTTCAGATTTCTATCTAACCCTCTCTTAGCACTTAGCTTTTTTAGTGACACTAGCCACTGAGGTTGACAGATTTCCACACACTATTCTCAATCTAGCTACTCATGTAGTGATTCTTCTACACACAAAACAACTCTTAACATAATTATAAATGTTCAATGAACTTTCCAAACCAATTTTAATTAGAATTCTTCTGAACTATTGCAAATTGTTCAATACTGAACTCTTTTTCAATTTCGTATTCTGTAATAATAAAAATCTTTCCTTACTGTAATTAATTCATATTATCATCGCTTTATTTCTTCACAAACTCCAACCTTATGCTTGATTAGACTTGCTTAAGTATATTCAACTTTCTCTCCTTAGCCTGCTGCTATATTTCAATGGAATACCTCAACACACAATTATCGCATCAAGCAGTCATACTAACAGCATATTTCCAATATTTGACCAGATTAGATATTGATAAAAGAGGAATTAATTATCAGTGCTAGTAAAAATTTCATACTTCTTTCAGTAATTTACTTGAACTTTATTGTCAGGATCTAAAAAATTACTTGTCATGAGATTAAAAATGAATTCACTTCCTTTTAATAAAATGCTTTAAAGGTTTAAGATCTAAAGACATATTCAAGCTTAAAAGAATGAATGCAGTGGTTCCTCAAATTTGACCCAAATAAAAAGTTTGGGCTCTAAATTAATTTATGACAAATTTTAATGAGTGTTTTCCTCACTTTTGACATATCATCACAAGTTACTGTTACTATTTTATTAATGAATATATTCTTTTTGATTAGTTTAATTGGTAGAGTTAGAAAAATTAAGTCCTATATATTTTTCAACCAATAAAATCCCATAAACAAATCAGGTTTGTTTGATAATCAATAATTACTAGGGCAAATAATACCAAAATACATGTCAAATGTAGTTGTAAATCTTCCACATGTTATTTTTTAACCATTTAGAAATTAATGAAAATTTTATTCCCCACACCCACAAATTTGAGAAAAAGAATTTTGCAAAATTATTTTCTAATCAATAAAAACCTGGAATTCACAAAAGAATGCACTTTTATGTGAAATTAGATTGTGAAATTAGATTGTGGATCCCTTTTAAAGATACAAAAATAGAAACATATTGCTTATCAGGATTCAAAACAATTTCAATAAGCAGTCTGATCCACATGTGCATGCACACACACACACACACACACACACACAGCAAAAAGAGACTGCAGAAAACACAGCTAATATAGCATTCACTTCTTTTTTTCTCTAACAACTTCCACAAGCCAGCAGCTACCAAATGAGGTCTTGTCCATGCACACAGACACATCAAATTGACTGTCATAAAATAAGTCTGTTCACACATTTCAAACTTCACTATGAACACTTAATTTATAAAAATAACTTTTTCACTGCAAAGAAAACTGAATATTCTCTTTTTACTTTTTGTTGTTGTATATTTCTGAAAAGAATAAATGTTATTTCAACTGATGTTCTGCTACTATTTTTCTTTCAGAGTCATTTTTAATCAGAAATTAAAAGTATCAATTTTGTTGAAATTTAACTTCTCAGGTCATTATTATGACTGTCAACAGGCAGCACAGATTGGAAATAAGTTGCTAGTAAGTATAAACTCGTGCCTTTTTTTCCATGGTACGCCTATCTTATTGCAATAGCTCCCTTACCAGTTATGCCACAAAGGCAATGGATGACAGAACCTCAAATCTAAACCAATTTTGCTGTTTTTTACCCCAAATACCACATTATCATCTTTAATATTTACATACATGAGTTGGATAAGTAACAATATGACACTTAAATCTGTGTTATTAAATGAAGCATGGAAATTAATAAAAAAGAACTCAAATGAAGCAGATTGTGACTGACCATTATTCCATTAATAATAAATAATAAAATTCAAGATAATACTACTACTACTACTGATATTGTTTTTTAGATGTATTCGGTATTATTAAGAAAATTGATTTCAATTTGCATTTTTTCATTACAAAAAATTTCAACTAAAAAAAAATTTAATTACATTTCAAAATATAAAAAATAATTTTATTCTATAGTATAGTACCTATATGACAAATATAATCTTACTTAATGATAATGTTGATATCTACAACTGTTTTAAATTTTGCCACACTAACAGTTGTTTACTTTAAGCTTAGATTTTTCAATCATAAAAATGAAATTTTTCAACCAAATTGATATGCAATTAATATTTTTAACCAAATTTTAACCAAAGGACTTCATGAAAACCCAAGTATTTGGAATATTTATTCTTCACTTTTTATTTACACAAAAATATGTCAATATCTTCCATTAAATGTTCTTAATATTGTTATTGTTTTTTTTGGAACATTCAAGAAAGCATTTTCAGCACACTTAAAATTTTTCAGCAAAAGATACAACCCAAAATGCCAAATACAGGTGGGGGATAACAGAATCAAGCAAGTACAAAAATTTAAGTACCTAGGAAGTGTTCTAACAGAAGATGGAAAGTGCGACACGGAGATCCAAAGGCGAATTGGCATGGCAAAGGACGCATTCCAGAAGATGAGCAAAATACTAACACACAGAAAAATCTCAATAGAAACAAAGAAAAGAGTGCTAGACTGCTACATGATGTCAGTTCTTCAATACGGTAGTGTGTGCTGGACAATATCATCGAAAATGAGGACAAAACTGGAAGCGGCCGAAATGTGGTTCTACAGAAGGATGCTACGAATATCCTGGACTGAGCATGCAAGCAACGAGGAGGTGTTGGAAAGAATGGCAACAAAAAGGAAATTGATGCTGAGCATCAGGAAGAGACAACTGAAGTTCCTAGGAACATGCAATGAGGAAAGAGAGCCTGGAGAACCTGATACTGACTGGTCAGATAGAAGGAAGGAGAGACAGAGGAAGGCAGCGGATAACATATTTGCAGGGTCTGATCAGGTGGATGACGAAACGGGGGTTGCCAGGAGCAACAGGCTCAAACATACTAAGAGCCACAAGGGATAGGGAGACGTGGAGAACCATGATCGTCTACGTCCTGAAGGGACAGGGCACATAGAAGAAGAAGAAGAAGAAGAAGAGGCAATATGACATTCCTGCTCACCTGCTGTATCACAATTCTGGTCACAACCAATCAAAATGTGACTAGGAACAAACAAGACTAATATTTGATGATACATATTCTGAAATACTAAAATACTAAACAACCTTCTTAGTCAAAGATGTCATTATACTAAAAATGAACATACATTAAATTTAATATCTTCATCCTCAAGCAATATTAAGATTTATAAACCCCTTGTGTACTAACTTTTTAAAAATTTTAGATGTACTTACTTGACATACATAGTTACAAACCATCCAACACATGGCATCATTTGATAAATGTATATTTAAATTGAATGTGCACTGTGGTACAGTGGATATCATCTTGGAATGAGAGATATCTTGGAATGAGAGATCAGAGAGCCGAGGTTGAATTTCAGTTGAATTCAATGTATTCACTTACGTGCAAGTACCTATGGGAAAGGTATTAATCTATCACTTTGCCCTCCAGCTATGGGTTAAATAATAGGACAGATTGGGTTCTATAGCCTTTGTTGACAACCAGTCTACCACAGAAAGTAATGGCAACATACTGCGGGAAAATCTTCTGCCCAGTCAGTTATGTCTCTTTCAAGACATGATTGCCCAAGTGTATATAAGTATGGCACTTAACTGACTGACTGATATTTTAATTAAAAATGTAATATTCCTATCATATATATATGTGTGTGTGTATGTGTCTGTGTGTGTGTGTGTGTGTGTAGTGTTTAATTGTGATAGTATTTAGTGCCAAGGTTGTTATTTTTCAGTGGTTATTACTGATAGAACGTATTTTGGCAAGTAGATTTTTATTGTAAAGTGCTTGATATTGGGGTATTAATAGATTGTTAATAGGTACAAAGTTTATTTCATCAGGGCTGACAAGTTAGAACATCATAACAGTGACCTCACAAAACTTAAAAGTCAGCAAGAATCTGCTGTATTAAAGAAATAAACTCTTTGTGTGTATATATATATATATATATATGTGTGTGTGTGTGTGTGTGTGTGTGTGTGGATGTATATTGAACAATATATATTTAGACAGCAATATGTCATTTATGTGTTTTTGAGGACTTTCAATAGAAACAACAACTAAAATATACATCACATGTAACTTGAAAAGAAAATAATAGCATACTCAAACTACTTCAAACAAAAGGCTTGAATTAAAGCTCTCATGAGTACTGGAAAGAGCAATAACATTTAATGGACTTGAATAATCTATTTTCCTGAAAATTTTTCAGTAGAAATATTTTATAAATTTCATCCCAAAGTAACACTAGCTGCTCAGCCAATAAATGATGAATGCTTCCTTATAGGGAAATGGATAATATTACCATTATATAGAACAAATAATGTCTTTGAAGCTTTTTGGTAAGTTTCTTCACTTTATCTCAAGTAGAATATTTTACATACATTTGCCAAAATTAAAGGTTGAAATCTGAGATGGTCATTTAAAAAAATATAATTCTAAGTCCAGAAATTACTAATGTGAAATTTGTAATAACAATTTACAGTTTAAAATAAACCTGACTTCAAGTGTATAAAATTGAAAAAGAATTTATCATGTGGCAAAAATCACTTTATAATTTAAAGGCATTTTATCACATGACCACATAGATTAAAATGCAATTTTTATTTATCAGTTTTAATGACAGCTGCTGCCTAAAAATGAACATAAAAAATTAGAAAATCCACAGTTAATCACTGAAATCTCCTGATAAGTTGACTGAATAATTATGAAAAAGTTTGTCTACCAAACTCCAAAGTAGAGGTGCTGAGTATAACATCTATCATCTAAATGACAAATTTTATTTGTATTAAACTTAAAATTTATTTGTATATATATATATATATATATATATATATATATATATATATGTGGTGTATGGGTAGGTATATGAAGGCTATCACAATGCATTTAAAATAAAAGAAAGTAAAGAAGATGTTGAGTATTACCTATTTATTATTCATTAATATTTTGAGATCAGAATCTAATGTTCAGAATGATAGGAGAGCTTGATTTCACATCCGTCCGCTGGTGGGCCATGCCTTTAAATGAATTCATTTAAAGGCACAGCCCACCAGTGGATGTGAAATCAAGCTCTTCTATCAATCTGAAGATGAGATTCTGATCTTGAAATATTAATGAAAAATGAATAGGTAATACCCAACACCTTTTTACCTTCCTTTATTTTCCTAAATGGATTGTGATACTTTTCAGATACCTACCATACATCTTATATACATAATGCTTCAAGCAAATTACAAAACTCTCCTATATATACATAGTAATATTTTTATTTTTGCAATTTATAACAACATTTTTTTTCACCAATACACAAGAGTTATCATGTTTCTGTACTATCAATAATACTTCCACAGGCAATATATGATATACCACATCAAGCGATATCACTGTATATCTCATGATGAGGTTCTATTAATAGTACCAAGACATAACAACTCTTGTGTAGCAGGAAAAAAGTGTTTATATTATAAATTCCAATAATAAAATATAACTATCAATATTGTTTTACTATGTATCAAAAAAATGTATTTTAAAATGTAAATGTTACAAACTGTAGACTTTTATTCCATTAGTTATTATTATTGCTACTAAGATATATATATATATATATATATATATATATATATATATAAAGAAAATTAATGTTGAAGTGGAAGAAATCTTCCATGTAACATATTTTGTCAAACCATTCATGTTTAATTAAGAAATTTTCAAACATTTAATAAATCATCACACTATCCTTAATGTCTTCAATGATATTTTTCCATTTTGAGATTCTTATTTTTACAAGCTTCTCTTTCAAAGTTGATGAATTATCACACTGTATGGTCTTATATGATATTTTTTCATTTAGAGACTCTTCTTTTTAAAAGCTTCTCTTTCAAACAACTAATGAATCATTACTGAATTTGTAATGTCATATGATATTTGCTCATTTTAATACTCTTGTGTTGATAAAATTCTTGTTTCATTAACTTCAAGTACTTTTTTAAATATTGTATTTCACATTTGCTATTATTATGTATTTTTATAAATTCATTGTATTTTACCAGCTTTTTTTATATTTATTGCACATTATCTGTTCTGCTTGCACTTTATTTTTTTTTTACTATTATCATATTTGAAGCAGACAGAATACAATGTGAATAAATTCTTCAAGCATTCCAAAATGCATTCAGTGAAATACAAAGAAATATTTGTCCTTTAGAAACGTTTCATGCTTCCACCATTTCATTCACTCGAAATTCAAGAATTGTGTTATTTATACTTTGGAAACCTTTCAAAAATATCAGAAACAAAAATATAGAAAATTAAAAAAGTAAAAAGAAATAAAAATATCAGTGGACCAAGACAAACACTCTCCTATTTATACATCCTCCCAAACTTCAGTAATGATGCCATTGTGTTTATTCTGAAGCCATTCCAATTCCAGTTATTATTCTAGGAGCCATTTTGTATAGGTACACCTTTACTTTGAATTGATTCTGGAAAAAAAAACAGTAAGAAAAATTGTTTAGAAGTAGTTATTGCTATCACTAATAATAGAGACCAAAAAATATGAAACATTCAAATACTTTTTTTTATTGAAACTGGATTATTACTTGTATATAATTTTTAAGCTATTAAGATCCTTGGATGTGAATTTGTTTTCAGTTTTAATGTTTGAATTGATTGGATAATTTTAAAAAAAAGCATTCTGCTTAGCTAATAAAAAATTACTAAAATATGTCACCCTTATTTGTTTCTTTATATCAATTCTTTTTGCAAATTCCACAAAATTCTTAGCTGAATCAGCAACCAGTAACACTTATTATCAAGTTATCTTACTTTTGATTGATCAGGAATATATTTATCTCTGATTTAATAATTAAATTAATATTGTCAGAACCTCCAGTTTTCTGAATCTATATTTTTCAAAGTATGTAATTGATATATTTCCTAACAATTAGATCTCATTTTTATTCATTCTGTATGTTGACCAGATGTTAACTCTAAGAAATGAAACACAAAAAATAAAAAGCCATTTTCTGCACAGGGGCTATGAATATAACATCCAGTCCACAAAAGAAATCTCTACAATAAAATATAATAGTCAATCACTAAAATTTCTGCTAGAAAAAGAATCTCTGGGGAACACAACATTTGCTTAACAGACAACTCCTCATAATAACCATCTGTAGAATGCAATCACCACCATGATCAGCTCTCATGTCGCCACTGTGATCTTACCCAAGCTTCATTAATCTCACCTGACTCATCACATGCAGAATGTAGCTAACAGGTCAGCTTTTTTACTGTCCTCTCAAGTACTCCATCATCATCACCACTATGATCCTATTTCATTTAATACCACATTCAATCAGAATCCAGTAGAGAAATTCTGCTCAATCAACCATCACTATCTACTACTCCTTCATTGTCTCCTTTGTAACCCCATGTGTTGATTTCCTATTTGAACAGAATCCAACAGAGAATTTTTGCTCCATCAGTATTCACTGTCTACACCTAATCTCCTATCACCACTACCATAACTTTGACAATCAACATACTTTACCAGGAATTAATCTACCACTGTGACCTTGATTATCCAACCCACCTTACCAAGCAATCCAGCTTTCACATTTTGGTATCATACAACCACCAGCCCATCAAACAATTCACAGGTGTCATTTTCAACCTGAAAGAAAGGTCTGCATCAAACCCCACTAATGGCTAATCTACTCTAGACCTATTCTCTAATATCAAATGTGACTGCAGCCAATCAACCCAAGAAATCAATCAACCTACAGACCAACCAACAACACCCTTACACCTAATTGCTTCTCTTACCAACAGCAACTGAAGAACAACACAAACAATTTTTGACAAATTTCAAAACAATATGTGTACAAACTGGATTTTGTCAAATACACACTGTTGACATTTGAAACCTGCTTTGTTCTTTTCCTTTGCAACCAAACACTTGTTATAAAACATTTTTGCATAATTTCCTCATTGTTCATTTTAATCATCTGAGAATGACTGCTAAGAACATCCTCTTCCCAAATTTATAGACAAATTCTACAGATGCATCCTGGGATTTCAGTTTTAATCCGAAGCTTACATTGAAAGTCATAATTATTATATAATTATATATTACTTAATTGCCTAAATGTACCCTACAGACAAAGTCTGATGATCATGTTGAGGTATAAAACTAACAATCACCATGCAGTTTAGTTCTTATACCCATGCTGTCTGCATTCATAAAAACTCTATAATATTGATTCATCTTTCTCTATAAATATTCCAAATTTGAAGCTGTGTGTATATATATATATATATATATATATATATATATATATATATAAAAGCAATAAATATTAGAAATTGTATTATGATTGGTCACTACTGAATACATAATAATGTCTCCCTGATTAAAGAGGTTCAGCTAGTTTTGAACCTTTTAAAACTCTTCAACTTGAAATCAACATCATCTCTTGATAAGACACAATGTCAAAACAAAATGGCTATTTTTATAGTGATATTATAAGATATTTAAGTTATGGATTCTTAATGAATATACATACATATACATATATATAGGAAAAACAACTAAAAAGTTGCAAGTTTAAAAATGTATTTTTTTGATAGTATTTATTTATTTCTATTATTATATTTGATATTTCAGACCATCCTCGGCCTTTCATCAGAAACAAATGATTTTAAAATTTAAATTAGAAGCGTTTTCGCGAGGAGCATTCATGGAGAGATTGTTTACATCACGTGACGTAGAAACCGACAGATTTTTTAAAATTTTTGTAAATGTAGAGTTATCTTTAATAATTCTTATAAATGCTGTTTTAAAGAAAAATTTTTTAAGTGGATCTAAAAAATGTTTAACTATTGAAATATTTATAATGATTCAAAACACCTAGGTCCCTATTTAACCCTTGCCTGTATGTATTTAATTTTAAAATCCAGTATTTTTCTTTCTTTCTGCGTGAGTGTGTAGAACTAAAATCAGAATCTATTAGTAAACATTTACAGTTTTTTAATGTGTCTTCTGGTTGATTGAAGTGTTCTGCTAGGGGTGAATATGGGTTGTTTTGGCTTATGCTTAGTTTATGATTATTGAAATGGAATCTAAAGCTATTTCCAGATTCACCAATATATCCACTATTTGGACATATTGAACAGAAGAGAAAATATATTATGTTTTGGCTGTCACAGGTGAGGCGTGGTGGGTGTAATTTGATGTTGGTATTGGGTAGAGAAAATACTGCATCATTTCCTAAATGTTTGCAAACTAAACAACGGGATTTCTGACATTTGAAATTCCCTGATAGGTTTGTATTTTTTAGATATTTAGTAGAAGTGAGGATAGCTGATAGGTTGGGTGTTTGTTTCATTGCATTTATGGGTGGTTTATCGAAAATGTCTTTGATTTTTTTGTTTGATTGGAGGTTCTTGTAATAATTTTTTAAATTTTGAATAAGTGTGTGGGAATATTGATTGTGGTTAAAAACCATGAGAATTTGGTTGTTGTTTTTTCTTTTTTTGTATGTGAGAAGTGTGTTACAATTTATGTGGATGGTTTTATTTAGTGCTTCTTTTATGATTTTTATTGGGTATTTACATTTTAGAAATTGCTTTGTTAGGTTGTTAATGTTGTATAGAAAATCTGGATGGTCTAAGGATATGCATTTGATTCTTAGAAATGAGCTGTATACGATAGATTTTTTTTAATTTAAGGGGATGACAACTGTTAAAGTGTAGGAATTTATGTTGGTTTGTGGGTTTGTTGTATAGACTGGTGGAAAGTGTA
The DNA here is from genome assembly GCA_037127315.1 of Ascarosepion bandense. Classification (NCBI taxonomy): domain Eukaryota; kingdom Metazoa; phylum Mollusca; class Cephalopoda; order Sepiida; family Sepiidae; genus Ascarosepion; species Ascarosepion bandense. The sequence goes on along the minus strand of JBBBDQ010029107.1, from coordinate 228,372 downwards.
TGTTTGTTTAATTTTATCATGACATCTAAGAAAGGGATGGATGTGTATGAGTACTCCATGGTAAATTTAATTGTATTGTGGAAGTTGTTGCAGAAAGTAAAAAAGTTTTTAATTTTTCTACTCCATGAGTCCATACTAAGAAAATGTCATCAATGTATCTAAAATAATGTGATGGTTTATATTCTGAATTGTCTAGTATCTTTCTTTCTAGAATGTGCATAAAGATATTGGCATAACTAGGTGCCATTTTTGTGCCCATTGCTGTGCCACTAATCTGTAAATAGTGTTTGTTGTTGAATATATAATTATTATGTGTTAAGATGAAATTTATTAATTGGCATATATCTGTAAGTTGGTTGTTAGGTAATTTGCTTTTACTAAGGAACTCATGGCAAGCTGATACTCCTTCAACATGTGGAATGTTCATGTACAGAGACATAACATCCATCATTACTAGGATATTATTGTCGTGGACTAAGTTAATGTTTTGTAATTTGTTGAGAAAGTCAATAGTGTCTCTAATATAACTAGGTATGTCAGGCAATAAAGGTTTTAGGATATTGTCTATATACCCAGATATAAGTTCTGTGAGGGTACTAATGCCTGATATTATGGATCTGCCAGGTGGTGTGATTTTAAGGGCTTTTGAAATTTTATAGATCTCATCATTATTTGATTGTTTAGTATGATGTAGGTTGGATGAAGAGGTGTTAGGGTGTTTTTCTGAAATGATTTTGGGGAGTTTATGTAGTTTTGGGTTAGTGTAGAATGTTGCTGTTTTGGGGTTCTCAGGAATAAGAGATTTTATTTTATTTTATTTTTTATGTTGTGGTTCAGGTTCTGAATGAGAAGTGATCATTCTGTTTTGTAAGTGCTAGTCGGATCTAGAGGTAAGGGTACATAGAATCTGTTATTTTGAAGTTGTGAGTCTGCTTCTTTAATATAGTTGTTAGTGTTTAAGATGGTTATAGCTCTGCCCTTATTGGCTGGTATGATAATTATGTTCCAAAATAGAATACCAAGCCATCTATACACTTAAAAACAATCGAGACATAATTAAAGTGCGACACAGAGATCCGAAGGCGAATTGGCATGGCAAAGGACACGTTCCAGAAGCTGAGTAAAGTACTAACACACAGAAAAATTTCACTAGAAACAAAGAAAAGAGTGCTGGATTGCTATGTGATGTCAGTTCTTCAATATGACAGTGAATGCTGGACAATATCATCAAAAATGAGGACAAAACTTGAAGCATCGGAAATGTGGTTCTACACAAGGATGCTGCGGATATTGTGGACTGAGTATGCAAGCAACGATGAGGTGTTGGAAAGAATGGCAACAAAAAGGAAATTAAAACTGAGCATCAGGAAGAGACAACTGAAGTTCCTGGGACACGCAATGAGGAAGGAGAACCTGATACTGACAAGCCAGATAGAAGGAAAGAGAGACAGAGGAAGGCAGCAGATGACATATTTGCAGGGCCTGATCAGGTGGATGACAGAACAGGGGTTACCAGGAGTAACAGGAACAAGCATACTAAGAGCCACAAGGGATAGGGAGGCATGGAGAGCCATGATCACCTACATCCTGAAGGGACAGGGCACATAGAAGAAGAAGAAGTAGTGTGTGCTGATGTCAGTGGGTTTTGAATGGGTTTTTAGTAGACCTGATATAAAACTTTTTGATATTACAATTTTCAATTGTAAAGATAGTGCACAGATAAACTAAGGAATTAGCTAAGCAGTTATTATGTAGTGGACAACCTTCAGAATTTGTACAATTACATTTGCTGGTATTAGTTTTGTTATCTTTGGTATTATCTATCTCAGCATTACAGTGTATCAAGTTTTCTGTATTCTTATACTTGTTGAGGACTTTGTTACTGTGTTTTGTAATTATTTTTTCTAAATTATCTGTGCAACAATAACTTAAGAGTATTATTGTTATTGAATATTTTACCAAGAGGATTAGTTTTGGGAAAGTGTTTATTAATAAGGTTTCAGAGTTTTTGTCCTAATTGAGTTTAAACCATCAGATTGTAAGGGGAAGTAAACCAGATGATCTTCCTAGATCTTTTCTTCTTATTATTGTCATTGTTAATGGGATTTCTGAATTTGATAGTAGTACCTTTTTAACCACTATTCCTAAGGACAGAATTATAAAATTCACTATACTGATAAAAAATTACTTTGTTAGAAGAGTTAGTGCTGATTCTAAACTCAGTCAAAGAGGGTATATGTTTAATGATTGATGGGGGGTTGTTAGAATTAGGATTTGTATCTATTGGATTAGAATTAACCTTCATATCAGGTTGTAAAGAATTACTGTTAAGGCCCAAAGTGACATCTAAAAAGTTTACCTGTTTAATGTTGGTGGTTACTTTTACTTTAAGATTTAAACTTCTTAATTCTTTATGTATCATTTTCCTAATATGGTGTACTCTATTTTTAGTAGAATCCTTAACAGTCAGTAAGCCATAATCTCTCTCTCTCTCTCTTTGTATATATATATATATATATATATATATACTAGAGATTTTTATGTGCTCCAGCAGTTTATTAATTTCTCCTAAGCTTTCAGTTCCATCTGGAATTATCTTCAGGTGACAAAATCTGCTTCACAATTCACCTCTGTATGTTAGGCATCTTTTCATCAGCTTTTTAACCCATTGATTTAATATATATTTATACATAGAAAGAGAGAGATTGCAATATCACTTGTTCTTCTTATACATAAAAAATAATTTTGAAAGAAAATGAAAAGTTTCATTGTGATTTTAAAATATAGAAATAGCTTTAAATATAGAGTTTCTATAATTTCCCAGTGACTTATCAACACTCATGTCTCAAAGATTTATTCGTATTTTCAGTTTTGTTTATTGATCCTCTACTGATGTATTAATGATTATTGCTGAATGAGTTTATCAAGTTTTAGATAAGAATGGAGAAGCTCAGGATTTTGCTTTGGACATATTGAAAGCATTCAATGGATTTGCTATACCACTTTTCTTCACGAGTTGAAAGGATATAGTATTTCTGGACAAATGTTTTAATTGATTAAGTCTTTCTTATCAAATCCCAAAGTGAAAGTTGCCTTAAACAGCTTCTCTTCTAGATCTTTAATGGCTTTAATACCTTTCCTGTGCCTTTTCTATAAATACTTTCAAGGTAATTGTTCTCTATGGCAATTTAATTTCTATGGTTATTTTCTATAAATACTTTCATGGTAATTGTTCTGATAAATTTTTCTATAGTACCTAGACATAATGAATTTAAGTATAGTACCAGATTTACAACTAGGTTTCATTAATTTACAGTTGAGTTGGCTGAATGCAATTGTAAGTTCTATGCTAACAGTTTCTTCTCTCACAATTATTACTTGGTTTTATACTTTCCAGTCAACTTTGATCTTCAAAAATTTAAATGCAGTTTCAATCATTATCTACTGTCTTCTTGATTATTCTTCTTTTATTGTTCTTGCTTCTTAATAATATTTCTCTTTCTTTTTCCATTTATTTTCATCTTTTTCTTTCAAACTTAGCAAACCCTTGTGCGTTAATGATTTTACTGCCTTGCTTAGGGTGAAATGATTAAGAAAAATAGTTAAAATGACATTGCTAGCATATATTCTTTGAGTTTTTTCTGTTGGTTTTATAATTTAGTGTTATAATAAGAAGATTGGATTTTATAGGGATTATTTAAAGTTTTATTCCACAAAATATAAACATTGATAATGAATTTTTCAAACACAGTAAATATAATACTATAAATACAAAGTATTGAAAACTAGTGTTCAATTAAAACTAATAGCCCAATAAAGTCAAGAATTCAAGCTATATAAAATGCTTTCCTTAATTTTTCTCGAAATGAGTTTCTTTCAATGATAGTATTCTGTGAGCAATAGAAATAATTATTGAAGTCGTAATATTTTTCTAGTAATGTTGCTGTATAGTTAAAACATTAGTATTCTGATCATGTGACCTGGATTTGTATGTGACCATTATTCATTTTTCAGGATGGTGATACCTGAATGTTATTTGCCTGAGTAGATAATCATAACATGAGGCACCATTGGAAAGTACCTAAAAACTATGCTAAAACTTGACTGAAATATTGACATTGGATAGACAAAACTGTTTGGAAGGCATTGATGGTTGTGCTTGTACAAGACATCATGAGTGAGGGTTTAAGTAGATAGGCCTTGTTCAAATTCTAACCATACCAGACCATGCACACATAAGAGACACTGTAACTAAGGTCTGATCAGCACAGTTGCCATATTAACCACATATTGGCTTTGTAAATGTTAAAGAAACATGAAATGTGTGCAAACATGCATTTGCAACAGGAATTGGTTAAGCACTCTAGTAAAATCTATATTGTCTTGAGTCTCACATTCGCCTGTATTTTTGTAAGCTAAATACTGATAACCTTCTTAAAATATTTATGATTTTAAATAAAATGTAATATAAAAACCAGCACCAAATCTTGTGCTGATTTTATAATTTCTTTCAAGCTAACAGCTAGTAAAATATTCTGGTACATGAATGTTCTTTTGAACACAAATGAGGATTTATAATCTTTACTTTTATTGGTCAACAAACAATGATGTTCTAAATCTTTCATTTGAATGCAATTCTTTTTCTCTCCTTCTAAGTTTTAAAAACTGTTTTCTTTCTGATTTTTGCAGCATAGGTTGTTCCCTAATCAATATTAAAGCCTTTATGTGAATATTGATAAAAGTGTATAATTCAAATCATGGACACAAATTGAGGCTCAGTGATCTTTATACTACCATTACTGTTACTTATATAAAATCTGACTTTCATACCTAAAATTTGATTTATACTTTCTAAATATTTATTTAATTCATTTTATAATGCAATAAAAATACATAACAAAAAAAAAGCCTTAGCAATAACTTTTTTCTAAAAGAAAATAAATATGAAATTGTTATTTAAACATGAATGCTGATGTACAGTTTTGGTAAGAAGCTTCAGTTAAGAGACTCCTAAAAAACAACCATGTCCTTCATTTCTGTTTTCAAAATCAGTCATCTGTTCAAAGAAAAATCTTCAATGTTTTTTATATATTTTGTGTATTTTAAAATATGTAAAAAGAAACATTTACTTGAATAGAATGTCTCAAGTTTTGATTTCTGCTGAAAATATTTTTCATTCAGAGAAATAGTTCTACAATAAAAAATGATTAAAAAACATAGATTTGTATGAGAATTATACTTGAAAATCTCATTTAGTTTACAAAATTGTATGAAAATTGCACTCATCTTGAAAATCTTATTTAGGTTATGTTACAAATTTGAGAATGTTTATAAAATTGTATGAGAATTATACTCATCTTGAAAAGTTCATTTAGATTATGTTACAAATCTGAAAATGTTTACAAAATTGTATGAAAATTATACTAATCTTGAAAAGATTTTTTAGATTATGTTACAAATACTAGAATTAGTTACAAAATTGATTTGGCAAACATGGATCTTCATGGGTGCAAAAATATAGAATGTCAAAGTGATGTTTTTTCCCTCATGACACCACTTTTATTTTAATTATCTTCACTTTTAGGTATGTTTCTTGTTTTAAAAAGCAACGATTAGAATTGTAATAAGGCATTAATCATACAAAAATTAATTTCTAAAATTTTTTTCTTGAAAATTTACAACAAAAATAACATTTATTAGTTTGTTTATTTACTATTGCTTATTGGAATATTTGGTAAAATATTGGCTAATTGTGAATTGATTTGAACTTTATAAAATAGCAAAATAATAATAAATAAATATGGATATACTTGTAGCTGCTTCACATATTTTAATTTAGTAAATGTTTATAAATAATTGAATAAATAATTGTTTTCATATTTATTTCTTTATAAATTATCAGATGATAAATATTGCATTAAATTAGTTTTTCTTCAATTGCATTAATTTTTAGAAAGTTGTAAATACCAAACTATTTTCAGAAATTAACAATCTAATAGATTGTATTGAATATTTTTGCTTTAAATTCTCAAGAAAAACAATATATATTTAAGTTTTCAATTTTAATCCTCACTTTTTAAAACAATAAAAAATGAAGGTAGTTTAAATAATAGCAGTATCATAGAAAAACCATCTTTTAGGCACTTTCTTTTTTTGCAGGCATGAAGATCCATTTTGCCATAGTCTTCTTCTTCTATGTGCCTTGTTCATTCAGGACATAGGCAATCATGGCTTTCCACGTCTCTCTATCCCTGGTGGCTCTTAGCACACTTTCTCCTCTTACACATGGTGTAACAAGATTGACTTGTTCTTACAGCTTTAAATTTTACAAGTATATATAAATATATACAAAAGCTATATGACAAAGTGGCAGAAGAACACTTAAGGAACAAATGGTTAATGTTGGTGATAGCCAAAATTTTTTTGTTAGATTTTATGAGAAGAGTATTACTGAAAATAAAAGATACTTTTTTTGTATTTAGAAAGTAAGAGGCAGTCTTTCTGAATGAAATGCAGCCATTGTTAATTTTTACATGTGAAAAGGGAAAAACAATGGAATTTTTGCCTTTTCTTGATGCGCTGATACAAGGTCAGATTTAGTTTTTCTGACTTTTGTGTACCTCAAACTAACTTTTACTGGGACGTCCTAAACCACAATAATTTGTTTAAAACTTTGGTTCATCAGGACCAAATTCCAAAACCAAATTAAATTCAGAAGTTATTGCTAGACATTCTACTCACAAATGGAGAAGAGATGTCAAACATCAGAAATGTGATTTTATAGATGGATACTGAGAATACCATGGACTGAACATGTGATCATCAAGGAAGTTTTAGGGAAAATGGTAACAAAAAAGGGCACTTAGAATCATAAAGAGGTTGTTGAAATAATGAGAAATGAGAGTTTGGTGAATTTAACACTTACATAACCTATTAAACAAAAGAGGGTCAGTGGAAAGCAGCAGGTAACCTACCAAAAAGCTTGTGTAAATGAATGTGGAACAGAAACAGGGAGAGATGGTGAAAATACAAACCTTACTAAAAGTTACAAAATATAGGAAGTTGTTGAGGGTCACAATCTCCCACGTCCTGCAGAAACACCACTCCAATGAAAGTTCACTAATCTGCTTAATTTGTCTTTTAGAAAATGAGAATGTTAATAGATTCATATTTACTGGTCACAATAAACATTCTGTTTGCAAATTTATCAAAGCCTATCAACTTGATTTGGCCTATTACAAATCTCTTTTGCTTGTCATGATTTCTTTTTTAATTAAGAAAATCTAATGTGACAATCACTCTGATATTTAAGGTTAAGCCATTGACTACTTGGCCATCAACCAGCTGTTACCAATTGCTCAAGTCTCTTAATGCATTTCATTGGTGAAATGTATTTACAGAAATTAAGTTCTTTTCTTAGAAAACAAATGAATTAAACACTTCTCATTGAAGCAATTATCACTGAATAATCTTACCTCTGATTTTTCAAAAATATACAAACATTTTGCTGATATTGGCAAAATCTTTTAATAAACATTGATAAAGAAAAATAGAAATTTTATGTATATTCATAAAAAATTACTATATTTTTTAAATATTTGATACAATAAAAGACACATGAGCATATTAGATAGACATCCTTTTTTTTTCTGAATATCCTCCAATTAAATAATTGGAGGATATTCAGAAAAAAATATTTTTAGTGTCTTTAAGCATATAATGTTTAAAGCCAACTAACATTACTTTACAAAACATAACATTTAAAATTCACTTTAACTTTAGAAGAAAATGTTATTATATATAAAAATGAAGCTTGCAGTAAAGCTTCAAAAGCAAAAATTCACAACAGGGAAAATATCCAACATGGTTACAGTAAGAGAGAAAATAAAGAAGATAACTTCTGATAAATAGAAAGTTACCAATACATTTAAACATTAGCCACATTTTGTGGAATAATATCCTAGTGAGTTAAAGCATTGGTTTGTGAGCTTGGTAACATATTAATTATGAGTTTAATCCCTGATTTGGGCAGTGTATACTTTAATTCAATGAAAATAAGGTGAAAAATAACTGAGCAGTTCTAAATAAAGAACTGAACAAGATATCCCTAGACAAGGGTAGTGGAATGAAAACAATCTATCCCAGAAGATTAAATAAAGGGTTCAGTCCCATGCAGAAGAAATCCACTTACTTTCAAAAAGAGGATGTGCACCTGCCAATACCTCTATACTACAAAGAAAAACTGTGTCAGACTTATTCAGGTGTATATAATATAAAACCATTGATAGAATATGTTTGGTGTGCTACTTACAGGGATGATAGAATCACCCAGATATGCTGCCTAAAATGCATATAAAGTCAGTGGCAGGGAACAAGAGAACAGAAGTAAGGTCACAATTTTGAGATTGAGTTTGAAAATATTTTTATGTATGACTATGAATTTACAAGTTTGCTTTATTTTTGCTGCATGTCTAAAACTTCTTTAGGTTACTTAGATCAATATGCACCAGATAAAGGCTGGAAAGCATAATGGCTGAAATGTTTTGATAACAACAACAAAGATGAAGATAAATATGTAAATATTGGCCACTTTTTATGACAGACTTATTTCTTGGTAGCCTTAATGTTATTGCCTAGGAAATATTTTACTATTATTTTCATTTTTATAAAATTTCTTCCGTAGTTTTCAGCTAGTTTGCTTGTAGCCAATTTAGGTATGAGGGCATTGATAAATATTGCTAGTACTTTGTTAAAATAATTTCCTTTTTATAATACCAGTTAAAATTAAAGTCTACCATAGTGAGTGTTAGGGATAGAATTAGCCTCAACTTCTCATATAACATGCAGGATGACTTTTTTTAAATATGCATAATATATGTCACCAAATAATAATAATGACTGCCTGTTTCTAAATATGCCCATCTGATCAACTGGCTAAAGGCATGCTCAGGTATATTTGTGTTTTTTTAACACATACAGAGCCAACCTATGATTTACACTGCAACTATGCTGGGCAGACTATAGAGTTTCTTAAATAGATTGTGTTATCTTGCATGATTAGTCATTGGACAAGGTCAGTATACTAAAACTTTCAATCATAATAATTTGTGGTTACATTCTAACAACTATTAATGCTTTCTGAATAGCTTCATTTATCCAATTTCCCTCACAAGACTTGAGTCAACTTGTGTTATGATTTTTCAGACACTTCCCAATGATGCCACATGCTTGAATCATAAATTCAGGTTAATATTAATCAGGATAATATTTGTGCCATGGTTAGAATATTACCATTTGAACCACTCATGCCATTATATACAGTTTTGATATTTCACTGCTGCAATACAAATTCAAAATTAATTTAAAAGTAATGAAAGCAATTAATTCTTTTTTCAATGTTAACCATCTTTAATATGCAGAAAGGATTTCTACAAAAATTTTTAAAATGTACATTTAATATATCTAACCTTCAGAAAATCAATAAAATATACAAATCTGCAAAATATTGCCAGTTGAAATATAGATTCAATTTATTCCTAGTGTTTTTGTGGATGAAAAAGTTTCTTATTTTAATAAGAACAATGAATAAAGTCTAAGAAAAAATGTATGAAAACCCAAAATCTCTTCATGAATTTCAAAGATAAAATTCATTTGAAAGAAAAAATTGCATTATCTTTAAAATCCTTTCATCTTTTTGGCTTATCTAGACATTTTTAAGCAAGTCTTTTTCATTTTATATGATTATTTGAAAAAAAGACTTTCCTATTTATTTTTAAACTTTTTTTCATGCTAGATGACTCTTTTTATATTTAATTTTATGTTTTTGAAAAGTTTATTTACTACTTGCTTCTTTTATTGATTCTCATGAAAGGATAGATAAATTTCTATTATAGAATGAACAAGACTTCATATTTTAATTTAAAATTGGCATTTTGCTTTAGCTAACAAAATTTGCTTAAATGCCTCTCAAACATGTCCTTATCTAAACTGTATTTTTAATATCACATCTCTCATGTGCAAGATTAAGATTAAAGAGACAAAATTAAAAAGAGTTTGTTTTTCTCAGTTTTGCACCAAAGACAAAGATATTCTTCATTTTTCTTTATTCACATTATTTTTAACTTAACATTTCTCAGCTTGATTATAATCTAAAGTATAGGTTATGGAAAGGTTATGGAAAATATCTTTGAGCACTCTGTGTTAAATTTCATAATTCACATATTTAATAGAGTTTTGATTATGAAATTTGATTTCATAATGTTTTCTCAGTTATCCTAATTCACATTCAAATATCAAAGTTCCTGAGTATCACAATAAACTGCATCCAACAGCAAGGCCTCTGATTGGGAGCTTATGGGAGCATGGAAACACCTCTTAAATTCTGTTGCTATCAGGCCCACCATGACTCGGAGTTGTAGCACCTATTAGGGTCCCAGCTGTTTGCAAATAGTTAACCCACAAACTGAGCTCAAAACACTATGAAAGTATAAAAATACACTTTTATAGAAATATATAAATAAACATATACATTTTTAAAGGAAAAATATTACCAACAATACATTTTTGAAGAAAAAACTATTACCATAACATATTATTGAAGGAAAAAAATTATTCTCAGCAAACTATTTTTGAATACAAAACTAGAAGACATTTTCAGTTTTCTAAAATAAAAAAAGAATAAAAACAAAAACTTTTCATTAAAATCTGACTAAATCAACCTTCTCACTATTACCAAACATTACAAAAATACCTTAAAACCCTACCTTTTGGGCATTAAATAACCCACAGAGGTTGATATGCCATTAAACAAAACTCAAACATCAAAATTGTAGTCATACAGGCACATATACAGTATTGTGCAAAAGTATCAGGACAAGAACTATTTTATCTTTTATGAGGCATCAAAATAAATTTTAAAATCACTCCTGTCCTAACACTTTTTGCACACTACTGATAGTGTGCAAAAGTATTAGGACAAGGATTTATTTATCAACAAGACAATGACTCTAAACATGCTTTAAACCTTTGTCAGAATTATTTAGCTAAAAAGGAAGAGGAAGGAAGGCTTCAGAATTTGAATTAGCCACCACAAAGCCCTGATCTCAATCTTATTGAACATTTATGGGATATTTTAAATAAAAAAATTGATAAATCTAATGTTACTTCACAAGACAGACTTTGGGAACAAATACAAGCTGCTTGGCAGGAGATACCATTAGCTACATTGAAGAAGCTTGTGATGTAAATGCCTAACAGAATGGAGGCTGTGATCATTTTAATGACTGCAAAACAAAACTGCCCTCCTTTAACCACTCTAGAGAAACTTTCCTGCCGGCCATCAGCATGGCCAATGAAAGTCTCCTTGAAAGCAACATACCCCACCTTCTTGGTTTCACTTTTTTCAGTTGATCTGAAGTAGAACAAATATATCATATCTATAGATGCATCTAATTCTAGGAGGGTTGGGTCTCTGTGTCAGACTATAAAGTTTTTCTCATCAGACTCCATCTTGCACATTTATTTATCAGTGAATTGAATACTGTTGCCATATATGGTTGCATGTTCTAGCTATTCATTTTGAGGTTCTCAGTAAAGTCCATAGAAGGATTTGCAATGTAATTGATCTTGATTTGGCATCTCGACTTCAATCACTTTCTCACCACTATGACATGGCTTCTGTCTACAAATTTTTTTTATGAAAATTTTTTTTCCTGGTCAACTCTCTATGTGAATTTAAGCATGCAACTAGATTGACTTTTAGGTCCCACCCTTTTATCAATCAAATTGTTAAATGTAATCGTCACTTCTACTCCAACAGTTTCTTTTCTCACACATCCCACCAGTGGAATTTCCTCCGGTTTGTTTGTTTCCCTAATAGCTACAAACTCTAAAAATTTAAATGCAATGTCAATTTCTATCTTCTATCTTCTTGAATCTCATTCATCTTTTATCCTTTCTTCAATACCCCCTGTACCTAGTCTTTTCTCTCACTGTAACCCCCTGCACACTAGTGGAAGTAACACTTTGCTTGGGGTGAAATGATTGAAAAAAAAATATATATACAGCTATTATGGAGTCTCAACCCTTGGGCATGACCTTCCTAGAGATGTTGTCTCAATAAAAACTTTCAAACTACAATTAGTGTTTTAGTTTGACATCAGGAAGAGAATCAAGCTTTATAAAAGCTTGTTTTAAATTATTAGGACAATTCTTGCTTGTTTTTGATTAAACCCACTCTTACCGCAACAAAAAATATAGCTATACAGCATTATATCTTACAACTATAAACATTATTTTTAGTAGGTAAATGTGTTTGAGTTACTATCATTGTTTTGTTTCATCTTAAAGAGTGAAATTAAAAACAACTGGCCTAGATAGAAATGTCTTTCTAAAGTGTACCCACTAAAAATAATATTTCTAGTAATAATAATTTTTTAATACTAATATTCACCCAAAACATGGGTCAGGAGCCATTTAAGGTAGAGCATTATCTATAGTGCTATATGAGCATAAGAGAAAGCAAGACTTGTAGTTGATCAGGTTTTGTAGGAAAGATTACACTTAGCCCTAGACTTGAAGAGGTTAAGATTGTAGTGATTAGAAAAACATCCTGTGAAAGGAGCAGTTTTTGGGAAGAAACTGTCCAAGTGTAACTTACTTCTTACTAAGGGATTGTTGTTTATGTGGCATGGCATGTCCCAGCTGTTAAGCTCAGGATTAGTGAAACCAAAGAATGTAGCTTTTCAGAACACTTGTCGCAGAAATAGTGATCAAACAGTAAAAGGCTTGCAATATTTAATCCATGGAAATTAATTCAACACCCATGAGGCCACATAGATGCTTTTTAACTCTAACAATACAAGCAAGTGGAGATTTGGCAGCTTCTACCCAGATATGACAGCAACACACCATTTTGGTCTGTTTTGTTTCTTGTATAGTTAGAATATAGCAGAGGCAGTCAGACACTAACTTGAGTTATACAATAAACCAATTGCTTTTTATCATCTTTAGCAACAGATATTTTATATGGATTCCTTTTGAGGTTTGAAGTGAGCTTTAGTGCTAGTAGATATTCAAGACAAGAAGTCACCCAAGAAATGACCCATCCATGATAATTGAAATATCTACTCTTTGATGGATAAATGTTACTAGTTTGGTCTTGGAAATATTGAAGTTTACAAACCATTTCTTCCTCTACTGAACTACCAGGGTTAGGTCAGTGGAGTTCTAGTCATCCAAATTTTTGGAGGTGCAGTTATAAACAGATGTATCTTCTGCTTATATAATCTGAGTATGTTCTTAGGCAGAACATTAATATAGATCAAAAAGAGAGTAGGCCTAAGAAGAGAATACTGGGGAAAGCTGAGATTGGGCCACAAGGCTGGTCACTAATAACTCCTTCATGGATCTACAAGTTAAGAACAGATTTGATAATTTAAAAAACTATTCCAGAGATTTCATATCAGGAGAGTTTACATAGTAATCCTTAATGTGACACCTTGTCAAAGCCCTATCCTTGTAAAGAATTCATTGTCTAATGCTTCCAGTGCCTCACTTATTCTGTGAGTAATGAGAGTTAAATATCAGCTGTGGATATACCAGAGTGAATTCCATACTGGTTATCACTCTGAAATCTGTTCTTCTTAAAGTGTATAACAACCTTCTTACTTTATATATATATATATATATATAGGCGTTGTTTCCATTGTCTGGCAAAAATTTCTATATAATCATAATCAATAATTTTCTAAACCCCACCAAAAATATCAAACCGCTTTCTCTAAGCATTTTGGCAAATTAAAAGACAGAAATCTTTCCCCACAGATTGAATGGAAGATTATAGGGAAATCTCAAACCCCCAACAGCTTTAGAAGCAAATGCAATTTATGCTTAGACGAAAAGATTAAAATTATCAAATTCAGAGAGTTTAGCCAATTATTAAATCAAAGAAATGAAATAATTTTCAAATGCCACCATAAAAATAAATTTAAACTGTCTAACACATAAAATCTTAGAATTACCCTATTCTGACACACTTGCCAGTTCTTTCATATTTTGTGTGGATCATTCATTAGAGGATTTTACAGATTGAAGAATTGAGGATAGAGATCTACCATGCAATGGGTTGACATGCCAATATAAGTATGCAACAACTTTATATTATTGGTGTATAAAGTTAAAATGTCCTGTCTTGAACTGTGCGATTGTTTATTTTCTGTCAATATGCCTCATAACTGATAAAATAGTTCTTGTTTTAATACTTTTTCACAATACTGTATTTATATTAGGATGCAGAAATAGTAAATACTAAACACTATAAATACATAAGGGATCATTTATAAAAAATTTAGTTTAGGAGACAAGGAACTTGAACCTAGAATAGACTACACTAGGTGTAGTTTTTCAAAACACTGCAAATTGCTACAGAACTATTAATATAAAAACTTCTTTGTCAGATTTAGACTCTCATATAGATGTCAGGCATGGTATCAAACTCATTTAAAAATATCTAAACTATCAGATATATATGATCACTTTCTCAATTCAATGATTAAAAATGTCTTTGAGCAAATGAAGCCTTTAGATATCTTAACAAAAACGATCTTTCTTTGAACCATATGGACTGGTTTTACAATATTAAGATTGTGTCCAATAATTATAAATCATGGTAGAACTTCTTGTTCTTCTAAGATAGCCTTGCTGTATAATTTAATTAAATCCAGTGGGAAGGCATGCTCTGGTTGTATGCCTTTTTTTGTTTTGTTTTCTTATTCAAATCATTTTATATCTGCATGCAGGTGGTTTGTTCCCAGTAATAGCTTTCCCAATGAAATTAAGTTTTCCTAGCTATTCACTTTAATTCTGTTCAGTTATCCTTGAAAAGTGTTTTCTCCCAAATTCAAATAGTAATTTTTACTTATTAAATGTGATTCACTTACATGTTAAGTCATTCTTAAAGAATTAACTAATTACCATATGTTAGACAGCTGTGAGGTTTATTTTTGTATTCTTAATCTAAATTAATTGAAAAGCTGTCCAGTTTTTCAGGTGCCAAAAAAGTATTTAAATATCCATTTATTTTTCACTTTCTTTTATTGTCTTCTTATTTTATAAAGATCTTGTAAACACATTAAATTACTTCATTGATTGTCTTATATTTGTTTTGATTAATTAGTCTGATTAATTGGAGGGATTGAAATCAAATTGATGTCACCACAAAATGCATTAGCAGAAGTCTTAAAAAGTGACTCTGTAAATGGAGAATCCATTGATTAGGTCGAGTTGTTACAGAAATTATGTTTCACAAGTATTCTTTCTTTCTTTTTTATTAATAATTTTACATAAAATTTCTTAAAGACACTGCAGTTTTCTCACTTCCTAGCTGTGTCCTTTTTAAAATATCAATCAATAATGTATTCCCTGTCATAGCCAACATTAAGTTACACTGTCCATAAATTAATAAAGAATATTTTTCTCAGCAAATTGCTCAGATTATTTCTATTATTTTCTATTTCTCTTTCTTCTTATAAAATAATTATACATTATTCAATAAAAAAAGGATATTCTAAGGTATTTTTTCAATTTTTCTTTCTGCTTTTTTTTTCAAGCCTGCAAGTAATGGCTTATTTTCTGCCAACCATTCTCTACATCCACCTTTCACTCCATTTATAGTTCAGCTACTTTTCGTCTCAAAAACAAGGAAGACAATTTTTCTATTGCCTGCTTCATTAGACCATTAATGCATAAACACAGAGATTTAAAGCAACGAATGATTATTGGAAATATCCCATAAGCTATTTGGGATTTTCTAGTAAATATCCCCAAAGAAGCTTTTATACTTGGAAATATTTTTAATTTCTTCTTGCTTTTTAAATATTTTTCTTTTCCAAAAAGTGACTTGAACTAACAGTTTGCATTTTTTTTATTTTTGTGTGATTTGCAAAGTGACTAATTTTTTTTAAAACTCTGAAGAATATTGATATTTTATCAATTTTATACATCTTTTTATCCAAGATTAGTTTTAGCAGTTTGCTTTATTTAAAACTTTTTTTTTTTCATTTTTAATTTTGTCATTTCAAGTAATTTGAAAATGTGAAATGACAAAGTTTATTTGTTTACTTAGAGGCTGTCTTTTATACAACAACTTACCAAGCAATATCATATAATTACACTCTAAAATTAGTATATTTTTACTTACTGCTTTCCAAAATTCTGTAATGTTTTATATTAATACACCTACAGCACTATAAAAGGTGAGAAGAACTTCAGCCATCTTGCTTTTTTTCTAGAACTGAGAACATTTTTTATACTTATGTCTTTATTAGAGTGATGTTCACTCTATATAAGGCCTAAGAGCTACTCAAGTTTAGAGGCTACATACTAAGAGGTGCAGTATATGGGGATATGTAGGGAAGATAATGTTTAATCCTAGACTTGAACAAGTTAAGATTGTAGTGATCAGGGAAGCATCCTCATTGATGTTGTTTCCACAAAGCGGTTTATGGGAAGAAGTTAAACTTACAGCTCACCAGTGGAATACGAAGGGAATGATGATAGTTCTCTACAATATATATGGTATAGCAGGTCTTAGACATTAAAGAACTGTTGAAATTAAGCAATGAAATTCCACTGAACACTTTCCATGCAAATAGTGATAGAGCAGTGAGAGGTTTGTGACATTTCATCTGTAAGAAAGGGACTGAAGAGTGAAAAATAATGTCACCCATAAAGCCTATATATAAAATGCTCACCCAATACAAGAGCCACTCAAGGTAGTGGGTTACTGTGTAGTGTGGTATGAATATCCCACAAGTTTGGCTCTAAGGACTACTGGCTGCTCTGCAAAAGTGTGTTAAACAACAGCGAACCTTTGATCCCTCCACTACCCAATAATGTTAACATTCTCACATCCACAGTAGACAAGTCTGAATGCTTTGGATGCAAATTCTCTTACAACTCTACACTTGACTCATCTGGAGTACCCACACCTGATTTCCATCCTAGAATTGAGGCCCATCTGAGTGATGTATACATAAACACCTCTCAACATAATTTCTAAGCTTGACACCCATAAAGCAAGTGGATGTGATGGAATTTCATTCATTGTCCTTAAGAAATATGCACCTGAACTCTCTCCTGTTCTCTCTAAACTCTATAACTATTGCCTTGCTGCTTCTAGCTTCCCTGCTAGTTGGAAGTCCTTCTCTGTAGTTTCTGTTTTCAAACATTCTGTAAAGCCCTCGAACCCAAGGCTATCATCAATACTGAAATACTTCAGCATTTTACATTCAACAACTTATCTTCTAACAAGCAGTATGGCTTTCACTTCACCGTATCTACTGCTGATGTGCTAACAGCCATCACCAAATACATATATCAGGCCCTTGATAAGAACTTAAGTTTCTTAGGAAGAAGCTAACTTCTTACTAATAGAATATAAAGGGAATGAGGATGATTCATCCTTGTCTATGTGATATGGTAGGTCCCTGTTGCAAAGGTCAGGATTAGTTGAAGCAAAATTGTAGCTCATCAGAATACATGCCACTGAGGCTTGTGATGTTTTGTCTACTAGAACGGGAACTAAACAGAAGAATAAATTTCTCCTTTTGGCTTCACCCCATGACGATATTATTGATCTGAGCTGCACTGAGATTTTTTTTTAATTTGGTGTTTTCTTTTAATTAACTTCTAAAATTTTTTTATAAATCTTATATGCAGAAAAAAATCTATTGGTTTCATTCCTGAAAATAAGTACAAGCTAAAAGCAAAACATGTGTCCTTAAAATCACAACAAAAAATATTTACAATAGAATAGTATATCTAATAAATGTTCATTTTATGAGATGATCAGATAAAGAATCAGGATTGATTGATTAATTTGTTTTTAATGATTGATAAACTGTTTTCAGCTTATTTAAAGCCAGAAAATATCTTTAGATTGTAAGAATTTCTTTGGAAGTTATAATGATTTACTGATACAAGTCCTCCTAATTAACGGATAGTTGTGGGGAAAATATGTGGATTCATACTTTTCCCAAGAATATTTGCCCATATGTGAACATAACAAACTTGAATAAAAGTGGAACTCAGCTCTCTTATCTCCAATTCCAAGATGTTATCTATTACACAAGCTGCACATCAAAGCTTATGGCACCCGGTATTCCTAAGTAGTCAATCATCTACGTATTGACCAGTCTTGGCATTGTTTTATTTTTGTGATCATACAAAAACCAGTATCTTAACATAAGTCTTATAGAATCAGAAATATTTAGAATTTAATGTCTAATACAGCTCCTCATTCTGACATTTGTTATTTGCATGTAATATAAATGTGAATGAGCATTATTTCTTTATTTCTCTTTCAACAATGGCATATGTGTTCAATATAAAAGGATTCAAATGTACTGTTTCTCATTCAAGTTTATGTTTATACAATTAAAAGTCGTCTTTTGTGCTGCTGATGAGGTTACCACAATATTTGCAACAATCAACCTCTGCTAGATGAATGAGTAAAAAGTTATACAAAAACAAACTTCTGCAACACTGAGAAAGTGTTTAGTTTTTGTTCATCAAGCAAGGTAGAAATGTCACTAGTATGCTGGAAATTACAGGGAGTGAAAGCAGGTGAAATGATTGGGTATAGGGAGGATTGAAAAAAAGGGACAAAAGATGAACAGAATTCAAGAAGATAGATGGTGATTGACATCACATTTGAATTTTTGAAGGTTGTAATTATCATGGAAGCAAGTAATCTGAAAGGAAGTGTGAGAAAAGAAACTGTTGGAGTAGAAGTGGTTGTTGCATTTAGTTATTTTAACAGTAAAGAGTTGTGATCTAGATACCAATCTCATAGCCTACTTAAATTTGTCAAAGCAGTTTCCATGAAAATATTTGTAAAAAATACAGAAGCATGCCATGTCGAAAATTTAAGTAAAATTTAAAGTGTTGATGACTCTTCTCAGAGTTATAGAGAAATAGTTATTATCTAATTTTTAAAATTCTTGAAGATTTTATTTGGTATTTAATACCTAATAAATTAAATTAGTATCTAATTATAGCAAACAAGACAGGCAAAATAATCACTTAAATCATATCATTAAAAAAACAGTTATCTCTCTTCATCATTTATCAGAACATTTTTGTTTTCTTTTTTTCTTTTTGTTCTCTTTTTCTTTTTGTTTTCTTTTTTCTTTTTGTTCTTTTCTTTTTTGTTCTCTTTCTTCTTTTTTTGTTATCTTTCTCCTTTAACATTACATTTCATTTTCCCCTTTTTACTTTCATTTTAAAATCATTATCATCGTGGCTTTATAATTTAATGTATGTTGCAGCCATCACAGATATGGAATCTGGAATAGGCATCAGGCTTGTGTTGGGGTAAATTTTCCCCTTTTTACCTTCATTTTAAAATCATTATCATCGTGGCTTTATAATTTAATGTATGTTGCAGCCATCACAGATTTGGAATCTGGAATAGGCATCAGGCTTGTGTTGGGAAAAATTTTAATAGTGTGCTATATATGCTTTATTGACTTCACCCTTCGAATCAGAGGTTCAGGAGTGACTAAGTTATATGACTAATATACATTATCTTGAAATAAGAATAAATTCCTTTGAATAAACATTGCACTTTATAATTTAAAGGAAGAACACAGTTTAATTTTTAAATAACTGTTTGATCGTACAAACCTTGTAAATTGCTTTAAAAATCATGAATGGAAACATCTCTCAAGGGATCCCTTTCACCAACAACACATCAGGAGAGAACCGTTGGTAGTGATCAAAGAAAAACAAAAAAATATTCACGTGAGCAAAAAGTGGGGAACACAGGCATATAAACAATTAGCGAAGGGGATGAAACCAAGGGGAAATGACTAAATATATACAATTGGATAAAATATGTACAAAAATAAATAGGTGAAAAAGGGGGGATGTGAGGGTTAAAAATATCCCCGAACAAGTCCAACAACTTAACAAACTCTTTCTGTCAACAGAGAGAGGGTTTACACCAAAGAATCAAGACCGACTCCAGAATCCTAAAATGGTTAATGGAGTCAGCCCTGTGTAGCACCCTGAACCAATCACCTTTATAGGTCTTGGCACAAGCTGGATTATCGAACAGGTGCTGACCAATGGAAGAGGGGTGAAGGCGACTTATTTTACCCAGTCTAATCTGTGAAGGGATGTGTTGGTTGATATGGGCCTGCAAATGTAAGGTGGTTCACCCCACATAGCCAGTAGGATTGTTTATACACCTCTGTTCCCCCACTTTTGTTCATGTGAATATTCTTTTCATTTTCCTTTGATCACCACCAATGGTTCTCTCCTGATGTGTTGTTAGTGAAAAGGCTCTCTTGAGAGATGTTTCTATTTGTGATTTTTAAAGCAAGTCTAATTTTTACATTTTAATAATAATAACAATGACAATAATACAAAAATGAATAAAAAGTAACTTATCTATTTACAAATTGATATCTTAAAAACCTTAAATTTTACTAAGGACAATATTCCATGAAAATAAATATTCATTTTCTGTCTTAACCTGTTTTCTTTATTCCTGAAATTCTTCTTTTTTTTTTTTAAATAATCATTCCACTTCAAACAAGGAAAAAACAAGGTACAGGGGATGTCAAAGAAAAGTTAAAAGATGGATGGGAATCAAGTAGATAGTTGATGTTGTATTTAAACTTTTGGAAATTGTAACTATCAGGGAAGCAAGCAAATGGTAGAGAGTTCCACAAACAGAAAGTGCAAGGAAAGAAACTGTTAGAGTAGAAGAGGATTTTCATTTAACTATTTTGACAGTAAAAGAAGTGGGAACTAGATGCCAATAAAATACATGTGGTTGGGGAACCAGGAAAAAAAAGCTTGTCAGATCAATTGCCATGAAAATACTTGTACAAAAGACAGAGGGAAGCCACATCACATCGGTGAGAAAGTGACTGAAGTGAAGCTGCTAAGTAAAGATCGATTATATTGCAGATCCTCGTTTGGATTCAATTGAGAACCTCAAAATGAATAGCATGGCACTCAACCAAATATGGCAACAATATTCAATGCACATACAAATGGCAGATTTATAAATGTGCAAGCAAAATAGATTCTGGTGAGAAAAACTTCCCAATCCTGACACAGTGACATAACCTTCCTAGCAGCAGATGCAGCTATGGATTCGATGTAGTCATTTCATTTGAGAACATTTGAGAGTAAGGCCAAGAAGGAAAAGGGTGTTGCTCTCTAGGAGATTAGCATCGTCCATTCTGATGGTAGGCAAAAAAGTTTCTCTATGTTGGTTAAAGAAGAGCAGGTTCATTTTGGAGACATTAAAATTTATGAGCCATTTCCTACATCATGCAATCACAGATTGTAAGTCCTTTTGAAGGGAAGTAGCCAGGTTTACTTTGTCAGCCTTGGAAGATTTCTTATTGAGATGGGTATAAATGGTGGTGTCATCTGCATAGATGCCTACTTGGGAACTGATTACATCAGGAAGATCATTGATGAAAATCAGAAAAGGTGTAGAACCTAGGATAGAGCCTTGATAAGAATGATTGGATTAAATCATTCTTAGATTGTGCAATGTTTTGTATAATTTACATTTAAAGTTAATGGTTTTTTTAGACATTGTTTTACACATATTTACTACAAAACTTTTTTGTGTACTACTATGAACAGTCTAAGAGGCAAAATACAAATTGATGGTCCCAAAACCAACCAAGTACAGAAATTTAACTATCTGGGAAGTCTTATAAAAGATGATAGAAAATTTAAACTCTAAATCTGAAGGCAAATTAGAATAATAAAAATTGCCTTCCAAAATCTAAACAAATTATTAAGAAACAGGAAAAATTCATTATAAACAAATAAAATAGAGTTGAATCACTATGTCATATCAATAATTCTATATGGCAGTGAATGCTGAATAAAAAGGTAACTGATGTATAGAATCAGAAACTATGTTTCCGTTTTGTTTTGTTTCATTCTTCTCTAGAATTTTGTCATTGCTCACATGTATAGTCCATGATATTCTCAACATTCTTCTGTAAAACCACATTCGTTGCTTCAAGTCTCTTATTTATGTGGAAATTGTTCAGCATTCACTGCTATATAGAAGAATTGATGCTACATAACAGTTCAGTACATGTTTTGTTTTAATTATATTTTTCTGTTGCTTAATATTTTGCTTAGCTTTTGGAAAGCATGTTTCATTACCCAACACACTACTGGAGTTCAGTATCAAACTTTTTATCCTTTCTCATTTTCCATTTGTTTGATTTTGGCATCTCCAATTTATAATTTGCATGTTGATCTGTTCCTTTTGCTAAAAATCATTCATTCTGTCTTCTTTCAACTGGAAACATTTATTTATAATAAATTTCAGGAGTAAAGTTTACAAATAAATAATTGTTTGTTGCACAGTGGATTTGTCCTCAAAATAAAAAAAATAATAAACAACTTACACAGGTTATTAATCATTCATAAACATTAGTAATAGATATTATATCTACCTTACTAAAACAAGAAATCTTGAAGAAAATAAATCTTGCATACATCAAATAATAAGTGGAGGTCACTCTTCTTTATTTGTGTGCATTTGCTTTGCAGCCTAGCAGATGATTTATTATGCAGAATGAAGAGTTAATAAAAGTAAAAATGTAAAAACAAAAACATGAAATAGAGAAATTATTAGTGATAGCTGAATAGGCAAATTGAAAAACATATTTCTGCAGAACATTCACAGCCTATGAACAATGTTATAATGATTTATAATCCTTGTCTTTCTAATCAAAGAACAATTCCACTCTAGCTGTAATTTCATTTTCATATTGTAATTTTTCTTCAGATTATGGAAACAAAATGTTATAGAATTCTTTGAAACAAAACAAATAACCTTCCTGCCTAAAAAAATAGGCTTAGCAGGTGATAGATATTCATTTCTGTTCAGTTGTGCAAAGCCTTATGGATATGCAGATATGCCCAAAGTCTGAAGTTTAAGACATTTCATATCAAATAATATTAATAAAATATCCTATTTTAATTGTGTTTGCTCTTCCTTCTTTAGTTCACACAACATATATCCTGCCAATACCTCATAAATAATAGAATGTTTAAGTTTGATCATGTGTAAAGAAGAGAAAAGAGACTACTTTATTTCAGTGAGAAAGAAAGAAAGAAAGAAAGATATATATGTTTTAACAGCTGTTTCATTGAAGTGGAAAAGTTGTCAATTTCAAATTTTTTTTTGGACACACTTCTTAAAATAATGACCAGCATTCATATTTATGATTGTTATTGCAATATTTTTAAAAGATTTTAATCTCAAATATTTAACATTGTGATTGGGGAATTTCTACAGATATTCTATTGTCATAGAAAAACTGAAATTTTTGCAGGTTAAAACTAGTTCCTAACTAAGTTGCTTTGGATGTTATCTTAGTCATATGCAATTCAGTTAAGGATAAGTATTTAAAAACTATTATCAGTATGAAAGAGCATATTGCTTTTATTACTTGTACAATTCAAAATCTTCTTAAATATTCTTCTTTTATATTCCGTGTCACTTCAGGACATAGGCGATCATGACCCTCTACATCTTTCTGTCCATTGTAGCTCTAAACATTTTGTTTTGTTATTTCTCCCAGACCCTGCTCTGTTACCCATTTGCATAACCCAATCAAGAATGTCACACACTGTTTTTCCCTGTCTGTCTTTCCCTCTATCCACCCTGTCAGTATCAGATTTGTTGCTGACCTGTTTGGTCCATGGTGACCTCAGCAAACTTCTCTAGAACCACATTTCTGTTTCTTTAAGTTTTTTCTTCTTTGATGAGATTGTCTAACATTTGCTGCCATATAAGAGGACAAATATCACATAAGAGTCCAGTATTCTTCTCTTTGTTTCCAACAAAACTGTCCTATTTGTCAAGTCTCTGCTTTTGGAATGCGTGTTGACCATGCCAATACGCCTTTGGATCTCAGTGTTGCACTTTCTCTCTTCTGTTAGAACACCTTCCAGGTATTTAAAATTCTGTACATATTTGTTTTAATATTACTGACCTGTAATTGGCATTTTGGGCTTCTCCTATTGCTAATGATCATGCATTCAGTTTACTTGTAGTTTATGCTTAGTCCTTTCTTCTCGCCTTCCTTCACTAACTTCTGTAAAAGGTCTTGTAGTTTTCTTTCCATGTCTGCTGTCAGCACTTTCATCTGTGTATCTTTTATAGTTAAGCTTGTGGCCACCAATGACAAATCCTGGCATGACCTCTAGTTCTTTCAGAATTGCCTTACTGTATAGGTTGAATAAAACATATCCTTGTCTTATGCCCTTTTCTACTTTTTTATCTTCTGAACCTATTTCCTGTCTGTATTCAGGCAGTTTGCTGCCAGTATAGGTTCTTGATTATTATAATATCATGTTCAAATATGTCAAGGTTGCTAGGAAACTTTAACAAATTTTTGTGGCATGCTTCATCAAATGCTTTTGTGTAATCTATACAACACAGGTACACGGCCTTCAGTTTTTGTAATCCTTTTTCAGATAACTTTTTGAGCATGAATACCACATTCCTTGCTTCATTGTCTTAGACAAACCCACATTGCTCTTATCCTATCTCTGGGCCTGATACTGCTGTGTATTCTATTCATCAGAATCTGAATGATAATTTTGTTATGTAAATCATTAAGTTGATTGTTTGGTAGAGTTTACATTCATTTGCACCAGGTTTCTTAAGCAGTGCTATGAAAATTGATCTGCTTAGGTCTTCTTCTATATCACCACTGAATTGATTTAATTTATTTCTGTAATCTTGTCTACAATGAAATTGTCTAATGCTGTCAGCATCTCCATTACAATGCTGTCCAGTCCCGCTTCTTCCACTTCAGTTTTTAATATTACTAGCCTGTTAGTATCTCTGTGTAATGCCCATTGTTCTCTTTCATTCTGGAAAAGATCTTCAATATATTTTTCAATTGCTGATGTATTTTTCCTTTATCTAATATGAGCAAGAAGCTACGTTCATTTTTCTTTGGAATAATGTCTTTTGCTGGTGTCACTTCAGCATTTCTTAGTGTGTCCCATTTTGAATTTTAATTTCCAATTTGTCCCTTGTATATTTTTTTAATATCTTTCCATATATTTTTCCTTCAGATTAAGATTGTTCAGGAGTCTATTGTATTGCAATTTGGGTACTGCATTAGGCTTTTTAAATTTCCAAAGTTTCATTTATAGTTTACATATAACTGAAAGGTTGGCACTTGGACAGGTTTTGCAGTAAACAACTGCATTCCTGAATCGCTTATTGATAGTTATGTAGATGATTTGATTTTCAGTTTCACCTCATGGGCTTTTCTATGTGCATAATTGTCTTGGATGTTCTTGGAACCAGGTGTTGGTTATTACCTGGTTATTCACAGTGCACCATTGGACCCATTTTTCTCTGTGGTTGTTGCAATTTTCTAGACCAAGATTGCCAACTGTTTCCCCTTCCATTTCCTTTCCTGCTTTGGCATCCAGGTCTCCCATGATAATCCTAATTTTTGTGATTTGCACTGAGCATTGGTATAGTCTAACATGGAGTAGAAAGATTTGATTTCTTCTTTACTTTGTGTTGTCAGTGCATACATGACTATAACAAATATGTTGAAAGGCTTAAATATTAATGATCTTAATCACTGAGCAATACAGTTTTTGACTTTATAACCAACTTCATTGCATAATTAATATGCATGTAAAATTTGATTTAATGTAATTTTCTAATGAGCCATATAATAAATCTTATCACTGTTAGGGTGGCACACCTGTGAGTTGATTGACTAATGGACTGTTCCTGACATCATGTCCGGTTACCAAGTTATGTATTCCGGGCAGTCAGAGATAGAGAGTGAAGTAGTAAAGGTTGTAACCAGATTCGTCCTGTAGATGAGCGGAGACACAACTCGGCGTTAACACCAATTGTATTTTTGTTAATACATTATTGTTTTTCACACTTCCCAATGTCTTCTTGTTAGTTATTTCTATAATAACTTCACAATAATTGGCGACGAAGATGAGATCTGTTTTTGATAAACTCTTGCCAAAACAGACAAAACCGCAAGTGACCTCTTATGTATCCAGGAAACGTTTCATTCCGGGTGAGAGAGTTTTTTTAAGAGCTACAAAAATAACACCTCATTCTGGGATGTGGGTATGATAAGTAAGAGAGTTGGTGATATGGTATATATTGTACAAGGACCGAAACATACACATAAACGTCATCAAAATCAATAACGAAAATGCCGCGCAGATGACACAAGCAACACTCCACCTTTAGAGGAAGAACCACTCAACACCATTTTCGAGACTTTTGATCTTGAACCTCCCCAACCAACACCTGAACAACGTCGGTCAGTTTGGAAAAGAAAGGTCACTGATCCATTGATGATCGATCCTAAGAGAAAGAAGTACTAACAGCTTTTATGAAGAAAAAGCTTGGGAGTGGGTTGTTAGGGTGGCACCCCTGTGAGACAATTGACTAATAGACTATTCCTGATGTCACGTCCGGTTACCAAGTTATGTATTCCGGGTAGTCAGAGGTAGAGAGTGAAGGAATAAGGGTTGTAACCAGATTCGTTCTGTAGCTGAGTGGAGACATGACTCGGCGTTAACACCAATTGTATTTTTGTTAATACATTATTGTTTTTCACAGTTCCCGATGTCTTCTCATTAGTTATTTCAATAATAACTTCACAATAATCACCTAAATTCTGATGGATAAACTGCACAGCAGAATTAGACTGAAAGAACAGTGTGATTTCTTTAAAAATATTGGAACATAGATGTGATATTTTATGCTCAGAAAGAGCAATACAAATGCAAGCAGATGTATAGCTATCCTGTATAAATTATATAAAAGCGTTTCATAAAGTACCTCACAAACTCTTGGAACTGCATATTTAGGAAGTATATTAGAATAATCCAGAACCTATACTGGCAGTAAACCACCTACAGAGAGATAGAATATGTGATCTGTAAATATACAAAAATAGAAAGAGATGTAAGACAAAAATGTGGCTTTTTACATGACTTATTCAACTTATACAATGAGGAAATTCTGAGTGAATTAGAAGTCCTAACAGAGTTTGTTATTGCTATCCACATTTTTAAGAATATGATAAACAGATTACACAGTACTGTAGAAAGTATAAAGGAAACTACAATGACTCCAACACAAGGTTGTGAAAGAAAGCAAGAAGAAGGGACTAAACTTCAATTCAAAAAAGATAGAGTGCATGATTAACAGCAAAAAAGAGCCCAACAAATAAATTACAAAATGAAGATACCAAAATCAAACAAGTACAACAATTTAAATATCTGTGGAATGTTTTAACAGAGGGTAGAAAGTGTGACACTGAAATCCAAGGTTGCATTAAGATAGTGAAAGATGCCTTCCAAATGCAAAGCTAAATATTAAGAAACAGAAAAATTTCATTAGAAACAGTGAAAAGAGTACTAAACTGTACTATATGGTAGTGAATGCTATGCAATTTCCTTAAAGATGAAGAAGAGACTTGAAACAGGGAAATGATGTTTTACAAAACAATGCTCACAATACTATTGATCAAACATGTGAGTTATGACAAAGTTTTAGAGAAAATGAAAACAAAAAAAGGATACTTATACTTCACATCAGGAAAAGATAGTTTAAATTGCTTAGTCACTTAATGAGGAAAGAGGGTTTAGAAAACTTGATACTCACTGAAAAGTATTTGTCTATATTTCCGAGATGAGGTAGTATTTGCACTATTTACATTATTCAGACTATTGACCTCATTTTTGCCATTTGTATGATATTTCGTATTTGTATGATATTTCGACCATTGTATACTCTGACCTTTTTCTACCAGGCTACAGCAGTGGTGAACAAGTAACTTAGAGGGAGATAATTCATGACTACCAAAAGTGGATTCACACAAGGAATGAGAATGATATATCTCAGTGAGTTCAGTTCAAAATTCCTTGCACCTGAAGAAAGCCAGAGCATATAACAGCCAAAACGTCATACAAATGGCAACAAAGATGAGGACAATAGTCCAAATAATGTAAATAGTGTACTCACTGGAGAGATTTAAAGCAAGAAAAATAAAAGAAAAGAATGCAAGCATGAGTAGTAAATGGATGGTTGAACATAGTTTAGGAGACATAACTAAGAGATAAAAATTTACAAAGTGATATAAAGAACAGGAAATTGTGAAAAGCCAACATCCAGAACAGGCATTGTACATAGAAAAAAAGAAGTGTAAGAAATAAAATCTATAAACAATAAATTAGCTGCATAATACACATATTTAATAAATTAGAACTTGATTTGTACAGAATTTTCCAAGTCTTAATTTATAGTATTATAAGTTTATGGTAACCACTATATGATTACCACAAATATCAAAAGTTAATATAAGTATAATGATGTAGTTTTTATGAGACAAAAATATATCATCTGTTCTGGGATTAGTTTTAATCTTCTAATCTTCTAATTTTAATTCTTTTTGAAATTATCAACCAAATAGAAAAAAACAGTTATAACAAAATAGTATGTTAAGACAATGTTATTTTTTATAAAACTGACCTCCTACAAAAACACTTTAAGAATGAATAGATTTTTGATAATCCTGGTAGATTTCCAAAACTATAATATCTTAAAAATCTATTTCAGTCTATAAAATTTGATAATATCAATTTGCTATCATTTGAAAGAGAAATGTATTTACTTTCATATAAAATCAACTTGCTAAACATGTTTTTCAAATATATCAATTTAATTGTACTAACATCAGACATTTTTAACAACTTGGTCAGAATTAACAATTAATTATTAAAATTAATTAAAAATTAAAACATTTTAAGATCTGATAAGATTAACATAGTTTGTTTGTTTCTAATATAGAATAACAAAAATATTGAAATGACTACAGAGTTAAAGATCTGTTGTCTAATAATGACTATAAAATATCAATCTGAGTCATTGCAATTAATGAAATTATTTATGAAATAAATATGGAAAGTTGAAATTAATATGGAATAAATAATATTTAAGAAAACAATAATGAAAATTCATATCAAAACCATCAATATATGCTAAGTGCATGATGACATCATTTTAAGATAGTAACACTCTCAAGCCTACATAATGCATAAAACCAACCATAAAGAAAATTTTAGATTTATGGGAAAATATTAGAATAACAAAACTAACCTTCCAAAAATTAAGTATTAAAAAACAGAAAACTTTCATTAGAAACAAAGAAAATAGTGCTGAACTTTTAAGTTATATATATATATATATATATATATATATATATAGATATCTTCCTACATGGTAATGAATACTGGACAATGTCCTCACGAATTAAAAGAATGGAGGCAACAGAAAAGTGGTTCTACAGAAAGATGCTGGAAAAAGTCCTAAAGAAAATGGAAAGAAAGAGAAAGCTGAAAAGATTCTTGGATACATAATGAGGAAACAGAGCTTTGAGAATTTGACACTTACAAGATATATTGACGGCAAAAGGGACAGAAGAAGACAGCAGACCACCTATCTGACAAGCTTGTGTGAATAGATGTCAGAATGGAGAGTGGCAGGAATGTCAAAAAGAGAAACATTACAAAGTGCTAAAAGGGAAAGGAAGTTGTAGAAAGTCAGAATCTTTCCCATCCTGAAGGAACCTTGCACATAGAAGATGGTATTTAGTAAATGATAGGTATTGCTAGTCAGGTTTGATTGTAACACTGAGAGTATATTTACTTTTGAGTCAGCTCTTCCACTTACTTGAAACTACATTCAGCCATTAATGTTTAACTGAGATTAACTTTAGATTTCTCCAATGACTATTAATCTTATAAGAATGCTGATAGATGTAACATTCATTATAGTTGTCTAAAAACAAAAAAGAATCTACAGAAGTTTAATTTCTTGCATACAATTCAGTAATTTGCCTCCAGTTAGAGAAACAGCAATCAAAAACAAATATAAACTAAAAGAAAAGAAAGTAAATTTACTTAGATGCTGAAGAGAAAGAAAGATTCCAGCTGGAATAAAAGAAACAAGCAAATCAGAATTGATTGCAATTGAAAATATAGATTAACATAAAAAAATAATTTCTAAATCTGTCATAAAAAGCAGTTCACAAAGGATAGCAATTTTCTTCAATATTTCTTCTTATTTTTATTATTTTATCTATTACCAGTTACCAGTACATTCCAAAACAACCTAAAATAAAGACCAGAAGTAATACTCAATTTGCTATTCTAGTAGAATATGGGATTCTTCTTAACTGTTATGGATCATTAAGACTTCTTTAGTGACCTGACATAACATGCTACAGTTAATCATGAGGTTGATGAATCAGATAAATTAAGATATGAACGATCTGTACTTACAATTGAACGATTTGTACTTACAATTGAACGATCTGTACTTACAATTGAACGATCTGTACTTACAATTGAACGATCTGTACTTACAATTGAACGATCTGTACTTACAATTGAACGATCTGTACTTACAATTGAACGATCTGTACTTACAATTTGGGGACTTTTAATAACTGTAACTTCAGTTGTAATTAGTCCAACTAGTCTAATTAATAGTCATAAGATTCAGAGTTGCACTTAATTTAATTCATTTGTTATTTTTTCTTCATTGGTCAGAATATTGCAATGAAAAACAAAATTAAAATTATTAAAAAAATGTTTAATATACCTCTTCCTTCTTTGTACTTTTGATTTTTTTCCATTGAAGAATTTTGGAGATTATTTTATCTGGATGGTATTATATTAGTCTTTAAACTGTTCTATAGTAGACCTATAATGCTAATAGTTTCCCATTATATGAACTTGTTAATTTTCCTCTATAGTGTTTTACTGACAAAAAATAAAGCTAAAATCTCTGACTGTTAGAAAACAAAACTTTAAAGAATCTTTTGTCTAAATAATAATCTGTTAAATGTCAAGATATTGTCTATGCTTTTCAAAGTCATTATCATCTCAAGATTTGTTTGGACCATTGAACGCATTCTTTGTGTTATTTATGTTCATCCCACAATGTTTTGGTCAATCGATTTTATGACCTTCTTTAGGTGTGTGATACATTTACAAAGAAATCTCTAGTTTTCAGTTTGTACAAAGAAGTTCTTCTATTCCCTTTTGGTCCTGTGCCAAATTTTTGTGTACATAAACATTGGAAAGCAAGAATTGATAGCCATATCAAAATATTCATACTAATACTTGTAATACCAGAACATTCCCAGACTGTATACACTGTGACTGTAACATTCAATGGGAATAGATACAGAGTATCTACTCATCAGTACTTAGTCTACTGAGTCAATCTGCTAATAGACTTTCTGCTATATATTTATATTCTCTGCAGGGTTTTGTGATGTTTCAAAATGGTGCTGCAATATTTACAGTAGCTGTTAAATTCAAACAATGTACTTGTATTTCATTTTATATGAAGCTCACTAATTCTACTGAAATAATTGGAATATTTTTAAGGCTATAGGCAAATATTCTTTCAGTCAAACACAGGTTTTTGATTGGCATACATGGACCATGATTAAGTAATGGTTTAATCCAATGTTCAGAGCAACCAGCAAAATGCCAGAAAATGTTTAAAAATGTATATTCATTCATGAATATTATTACTAAACAATCTATGAGAATATGATTGGAATTAGTTATAAAGTTTGTTAGTAGATCTATGTCTATTAACTTTTGAATATCACATCATACAAGTTACTTCATGATGTATATATGGGATGTTCTCAGTTTCTCTTCAAACAGGATAGAATTATTTGCTTCTTAACAAAGAAAGGAATTGGAAAAATCCCCACATAAATGTTGGAGTGTTTTGCATCATCACTGAAGCTGTTTCAACTTAAAGGTACACTTCAAATTAGTATGGTTTCTCATCTTCAGCATGGCTGCTAATTTCCAAGCATGCTCTTGGTCATGCTTAGAGCAACTGCTCTGGTCAACAGTTGCATAATACCAGGGTATTTGTAGTGCCATGTCATGGATAGAGGTACCTGCATGTATTATGATTTAGCCTTAAAAAATCTTCACAATGTGATTTTTAGCAAGAACATTTTTTAAACTCTCAAATATTGTTTATTATGTATCAGTCCATTTAAATTCAACATTGTTATAATGCAAACTGGTAAAGAGGTCAATTAATATAAAATACTTTGATACTGTAGAAATTAGCAAAAAGGATTATAATTTTATTTTTGTGGTAAGATAAATGCATTTACTATTTTCTGTATTAAATTTGGAATTGGTGAAATACTTATAATATAAACAAGGTTGAGATAATAAATGAATAAAAGCCAGGCTTTATTAACTGTACCACTGTTTTTATTTTTGACTCCATAAGGATGCATTTTTATTATATGTGAATGATTATCATTTTTTCCTTTTTATATTTTGTGTGTCTTTTATATTTTTCTTGTATAATTCATTGTGGTATTCATGTGAATGTTTATTATTATTGTATTGTTGTGTTTAGGTTATAAAGTGTTTTTCTTCCATGTAGATGTACATTCATGTAAATATAGTATATTTGTTCTTCATGTGTGTGTCAGGTGAAACGTAGTATCAGGTTGCTGTTTGTGCCATGTTATATTATGTTCTGCATATTTGAGTGTGTGGATTGTACTCTTAAATTCATTCCTTGTTTTTTTATTTTTATATTTGCATATTCTTTTCATGGAGATTATTTAAGCACATCTCTTGTTTACAGGGAGGTAGTCTTCTTTTGGCTGATTGGTGTGTTGATTGAATTTCTGACGGCTGAGTTGAAACTCCACAGGCACGGTTGGCAAACTGTGGACCAATCACTATTCATGTGTCTATTGTTCTTTTTATATTTACTTAAAACCTACATATTTCTGATTTGATTTTGGTGGGAGTGTTAGTTATTAGTTGACTTAACATGACGTTAGTTGACTACATAGACTATGTCCAGGTTATATCTAGGTTACCAGAAATATGGACAAATAGAAAAAGAGAGTTTCTCTGTTACTCTATTAATAAAGAGGAAAGGATAAATTTCAATATGCTTGAAATACTACCTGTCTACTCAGTACATACTATTGTTTGAAAAGTGAAGATCAGATCTTATTGGCACTTGTAACTTGATCATGCCATTCTAACTTCCTATTCTAGCTGGTGATTGTAAGACCCTTTAAAGAAGAAGAAAAAAGTATGTATAAGTATATATAATGAACTCTCTTGTCCAGGATGACAAATGAGGGCTCAGTAAAATAAGGATGTGCTCAACTTTTCTGAACATGCATGTGTCTCCTAAGTTTTGTTGGTTATTTGCAAACTTTTAGACAGAATATATGTTTGAGCCATTTTCTTCCCAATTGAATAAGCATTTATACATATTGACTGTCATACTGGCCCTTCTTAATCAATTTTATACATTGTTGGTTTTGGACTTCAACCATTCTTTGTTGGTTACCACCAAACATATATCATCTTGATAGATTACAATATTTTTATGTCCACTCTTAGAACATTTTTCTATTGTTTTCTGAAATAGA
The DNA here is from genome assembly GCA_037127315.1 of Ascarosepion bandense. Taxonomy (NCBI): domain Eukaryota; kingdom Metazoa; phylum Mollusca; class Cephalopoda; order Sepiida; family Sepiidae; genus Ascarosepion; species Ascarosepion bandense. Next base: position 194,791 of record JBBBDQ010029107.1, on the reverse strand, counting down.
TGCTATTTTTACCTTGTATGACATTCAGGTAGGCGAGTGTTAATACTTCAAATTTCCTTTTAATTATCATCAATTTAGAGAGAAGTGGTTTACAGATAAATTTTCACAAAAAATTTCACTCCAGCTAATTAATGTAATGCAGATTCAATGGTGAATTTTTTAAGTGCTGCAACTTCTTACTTGAATTCAGTATTCAGTTATAAATGATCTAACAAGACAAGATTGTTAACCATTGCACTATGTCAAAGTGTGCAAATGCAGATTCAGTGTTTTGTATAAGATATGAATCTAAACAGATTTTATGGTTCGTATCTAATTTATAATATCCAAACATATATAAATTGCTATTCAGTTTTCTCATTACAATTATTGATGATGTCTACTTGATTCCCTCATCCACAGAAATGCCCTATTTCACTACTTTTTGTAATTATGCATTTACTAGGGACAAAATGGGAATTGGATATTTGTGAGATTCAAAATACATAATATTTTCTTTAATTTTATATTTACTTTGTAATATTTACTGTAAAATCTGAATTTATCACATTAATTATGAACTATTAACATTATGTTTATCATTTACTATGAAGACATGACTTTTCTTAGAATCAACAACTACAATGAGTAATGCTTCAAATCGAGTCTCTGTTTCAAATGCTTCTTCAAAGTATACTAAATTTTTATGCTTGACCCATTAAATTGTCATAATTTGAAATTACTTAATTTTGGCCAACCCATTTGTTTCTACAATTATTTTGGAAATTAAAGTGACTTCCTGATATCGATATCAGTTTGTGTAGATAAGGTTATACCATTCAATTTACTATTAAGTATGTAATACTTTCTGTACCGAAAAAATGTCAGTTTTGACTCCTGAATTATCTTCCACTTTTTCACATATACTTTTCTTTTTAAACTTACACATTGTTTGAAAATAAGTTTTATCATTACATATTTTTTATTGTCAAAATGGTTTATGTTTATAATTACAATATTTTTGTTTTGTTCCTTTTATCTTTTATGTGTTACTAGTTCCCTCTTGATTTTTGGTGAGGTTAAATTTTTAAATAAAGTTTTGTTGTATAAAATCTAGATAAATTCAGTGATTTTACTCAATTGCAGTTTTTCTAACAGTTTATATCTATGAAAAATGTTAACCATACCTTAAATTAATCTTACTCAGATTAATTCTTCGTAAAGACTTTCAAAAGTATCTGCTGGACTTTCTTAGCAGATGTTAAAAGTTTATAATTGGTTCATCAGCTTCTTGTTTTAAAGATATAAACTTACTTCACTTTGCATTGATTAATCTCTGTTTTTGTTTTTTTGTTTTTTTGTTTTTCTTATCTCACTATTTTACTTGAATGTTGAGTTTTCCAATTCCTTTGGAAGTATCAGTAATGAGATTTTCATGATTGCTTCTTACCCTGCTGCAACTAAATATAAATTGGTGATTTCATTTTTACCTCCACCTGCATTGTTGTCTTAGTGTTTCTTTCATTTAGCATTGGCTACAAAACATTGTAATTATCCTTCAACATAGTTAGGTTCATCCAGTTGTAATAGAGATCTTACTGGAGATATCAGTGTGGGAATCAAGGTCTTGTATTTAACTGATTTCTTTTCAAGGAAGAACTACATATATATATTTATTTAGTTTTTTCTAATAATTTTGTATTTTTCTATTTGGTGTGGGCAAACAAGTGTAAAAATAGTTTATTGTCTCAAGCACTTTCAGCCACATCTTTAGTCATTTTCAAGGTGTTTGTTGTTGAGTGTTAATTTCTTTTCATGTTTGTCTGTATTAGATGTAGTTGCATGATACCAATATAGTAATACCATTTATTCCAAGCTGTGCAAAAGGAATGTAAGTGAAATTTGAGTTGGAGCATTTCTATTTTAAAAGAATTGAATGCATTATTTCCATTGCTAAATAAGCTGAAAGTAATACTAGGTAACAAAATCCCTGTTTAGGATGTGGTTTCCGGCTTTCTCTTTTCACACTTTTATTTTTTTTTTTATTTTTTTTTTCCAATTGGAGTAGATAGACTAAACTATCGCCCGGTTCACACTCACACTCCACCCACATCTATTGAACAGGTGAAGAGGCTCATCCCTTGTTCCCTGTTTAGGATGTGGTTTCCGGCTTTCTCTTTTCCAATCTTATGTAGCCCCCTGTGCTTCAGTGGCATTACCACCTTGCTCGGGGTGATGTGATTAAAAAAAAAAATGTTTTATGTAGAGTGCTTCTCTGACAGCAAGATATAACTACAGACAATTTTACACTTCCTTACCCTCACCAAAGAAAAGATTATAAGAATATTAGACAAAATTAAATAATAAATTCATTAAATTTTCCTTGTCTGTTATACTCAAGGAAACATGTTTAAAAGAGAGGTTGGTCCCCAGATAAACATTATATCCAAATGAACAAGAATGAAGAAAATAATTGCAACATCAAAACATCAATTTAAAACAGTGCTCAATATAAAAATAGATCAATGAATATTTATTATTAATTATTACTTTAGAACATGTTAAAAACTACAAACTACCACAAAATTGTCAATTTGTATATATAGTCATCCACAGACAGATCTGTTTCACTCTATCACAGCTCATCAGAACAGTTAGACATCTAATTGCTTCTAGCCAGGATAGAAACCCAACCAAACTGACATCAGCCGGCGATTCTACCTCTGAGCTATGGATGCTTGGTCAAGGAAGGCGGATTATATCCGATGTAAACACATGCCAGTAGCTGAGAGTGTTCAAATTCATTACTGAATGAATGATGCGTAGATGCATGAGTAGCTACTGTTTTGCATAGTCTACTATTTTTCCATATATATATATATATAGATAGATATAGATAAAACATTTCAATATCACTCAAGAAGATTTATATAAATATGTATTTGTTATAGACAAGTTTTATTTATTATTGTATCAATTTATATCAAGGAAACAAAGCAGAGGATAAATTATCCTTATTTAGTTTTATTTTTTATTTGATATTTATAAAATACTGAACATCAAAAAGAAGATCTTCAGCAAATAATTTTTTGATATTTTTAAGTACAATGCCATTGTAAAATGACTTAAATATTGCTGTCATTTTTTAAGGACAAGAATAAACTAATTTGACAAGAAATGCATTGCTTATATTATGTTAGTTAGTAAACTAAGTACAAATTTATGCCCACTCTTAATAAAATCCTTTCAAAGCAGAGATATTAACTTATTGGACAACTTCCATGAGTACACATCAGAAATAGGGAATAATTTTGGCTCCATCAAGAAACATTCAAATATCAATTATTGAATGGACGAGCCCTAATTGTGCTAGAGTCTTCTGCTGTTGGGACAATTGATTCTAAGCCAGGAAATGTCATGGAAACTCACCAAAATTTGAAGCAAAGAGATCTGATGATTAGAATGAAGAGGATGAGCTGACAAAGAGAGAAAAATTGGTGAAAAGATTGCTGACTTTGCTAATGTCAAGAACAATGATTCACTTTTGTCTTAGTTCTCCCAAGGTGGAGATATATTTCCATCTTTGTTTTCTTTTAAAAGTAGTTCACCTGTTGAACTTGCTTTCAGAAATTCATTAAGAACTTCATTATACAAAGATAATTTACAGTTATTGAAATATATTGGATGATGAGAAACATGTAAAAAATGAAGTTTTTGAAGGACTATTTTCTGAAAAACATTAAATTTATTATCTTGATAATAATAGATTATAACTTATAATTTTATAACTATTTTGTTGTTTTAATAGCACCAGTTTTATTTTATATTAGTATAAATAAGAAGAATTTTTTTAGTATGAAAGTAATTTGTTATTAGGAATATGTTCATGACGGTCTTCTGCCAATGAGCAGATAGTGTGACTCAGAAAGAGAAATCAGTGAGCTGTGTTCAAATTCTAGCAATGTTTATTACATTCACTTTCACATAAATACTCATAGAAAAGATATGGGTTAAATAGCAAACCAAACTGCTCTCTTGCCATAGTCAACTACCAATCTAAGAGAAGGACAATTTTTAATTCAAAACTATATATAGAACTAGTAAGACATTATATATAACTGTGAAAAATATTACAGAGATTTTATGATGTAAATCCTAAGCAAGGCAATATAACTGCTAACGCAAGGAATTACTGAGTATGGATGAGTATAAGAAAAATAAAAACAGTATTAAGGGGTGAGAAAAATGATAGAACATGAATTAATAAGACAGAACATAACTTTTGACATTGAATTCAAATTTTTAAAAATCAAAGTTGACTGGAAAGCTAAAAAACAGAAGGAAACTTCACAAGCAAGAAGAATGTGAGAAGGAACTATAAAGAAATAAATATAATTAAAGGGTGAGAAAAATAAATGAACATGAATTAATAAGAAAACTTGCCTGGTTTTAAATTTTTGTACCTGCTTGATTTTAGTATTCCCCACCTGTATTTAGCATTTTGGGCTGCTTATTTTGTTGATGACCAGGCATTCGGTTTTCTTGCAGTTTATTATAGCCCATTCTTTTCACTCTCTTCAACTACCTTTCCATGTCTGCTATCAGCACTGTATCATCTGCATACCTTATGTTGTTCAAATTGTGGCCTCCAATAACGATATGTAGACAGGAGGCTGCTGCAGCTCTTCAGGCATAAAATGGGCTTCACTGCAAAAGAAATGAAACATTTGAGGGAGAAAGTGCAGAAGGCTGCAGAGAAAGCATCCCTCTGGATCTGGCTCAAGAGGGACAATGGAAATCAGCTTGGGAATGCTGGTGTAACAGGACAGTGAGGAGAAGTTGCCTGTGGAGTACTAATAACTGTAGAGTAGCAAGTGACACACCAACAACATGTGGCCACCAAATCCAGGTTGCAACAGTGTTAAAAAAACTCTGTTGAGGAGTGCATCCTCTTATGAGTCGGTTCCACAATGAATGGCTTGAAAGAAGAAAGTTCTTGAATGGAATTTATATCTCACCAACAGAATATGAAGGGAATGATGGTGTTTTGCTGCAATGTACAATTGTTGGTCCAAGCAAGAAAGATCAGAACTGATAGAACATATGTAGTTCATCTGAACACTTTCTATGAAAATAGCAATAGAAAAGTGAGACACTTGTGACATTTAATCTATGAGAAAAGGGTTAAAGGAATTCATCACCTACAAGCACACAGCGCTGCTTTTGAACTCTATCAGAAACTGAAAAGTGAAGCTGAGACAGCTTCTGTCCATATATAACAACAATACCCTGTTTTCAGCCTGATCTGGTGATACAGGGAACTAACCATTTTGTCACCATCTTTAGTAATGGATCATATATATGAGTTCCACTTGAGGTTTGTGTTGAGCTTAAATTCTAATCTGTGCCCAAGATAATTGGGCTCCATAATAATGCAACACTTGCTTGCATAGGTAAAATTTTGAATGTTCAGTTATAATAGGACATCATTAGCTTCATTTTCGAGACATTGAACATAATTAATATCAAAGAAAAGATAAGAGATTAATAGAAAATAAGAAAGTAAAAGATGGCAATTGACATTGCATTTCAACTTTTGGAGATTGTAGCTCTCAAGGAAGCAAGTAAATGGAAGTGAATTCCACAAATGATAAGTGTGAGAAAAGAAACTGTTAGATTAGAAGAGGCAGTTACATTTAACTATTTCAATAGTAAAGGGTGGGACCTTGATGCTAATCTAGTAGCATGAGTAAATGCATGTAGTCAAGGAACCAGGGAAAAAAGCTTGTCAGAGCAGTGGCCAAGAAAATACTTGTAGAAAAGACAGAGGGAAGACACATAAAATTGATGAGAAGTGACTGAAAGCTGGCTGCCAAGTCAGGATCAGTTATACTGCAGATCCTCCTTTGGATTGTGTTGAGAGCCTCAAGATGAATAGCAGAAGTGCCCAACCATATACGGCAACAGTATTCAATACATGGATGAATAGCAGATTTATAAATGTGAAAAATAAATTTGACAAGAAAAACCTCCTGGCCAGACACAGTGAACCAACCCTCCTAACAGTAGATGCAGTAATAGATTTAATATAGTCATTCTATTTTAGGTCATTTGAGAGAGTAAGGCCAAGGAGGCACATTACATTGCTCTCTAGGAGACTAGCATCATTCATTCTAATGATAGGCAGGAATATTTTTTCAAAGTGATTAAAGGAGAGTGGCTTCATCTTGGAGGCATTAAAGTTTACTAGCCATTTTTAACCCATTCATTCACAGATTGGAGGTCCTTTTGAAATGAAGCAGCCAGGTTTACTTTGTCAGCCTTGTCAGTCTTCTTACAGAGATGAGCATAAGTGGTGGTGTCATCTGCATAAATGTCAACTTGGGAATCGATTACTTCAGGAAGATGGTGAACAGGAGTAGAGGTTTATCCCTTGCTTCCTGTTGAGGGTTTGGTTTCCATTACTTTTTTTCTGTCTTGTGAGTGATTATTTATTGATATGAATAACCTCAAAGAATGAATTTCTTGTGAGTGGGTACAACATGAAGTGGACAATCTTATTAACACTGTTGTGGTTATTTTGTATTTTATGGAGCTACTGAAGAAAATTTATTTTGTCATCCGTATATATATAATCTCAAATAGGCCCACAAAGACATTTTTTTGGTTGATGAAAACTAGTGTTTAGATTGGTTTCAAATTATCAAATTATTAATAATGACTTATTTTTTATCACTAAATTTTGTGTGAGGTCAGTATCTTCTAGAGACTGTCAGCTAATTTATATTTAGACTGGTTGAAAATATTGGGTTATGAAACTGATAAAATTTGGACATATGACAGCTTTACAGCACTTATTTATTGGGTAATATTTTTATTAAATATTATTTGAACCAATGTTTTCTTTGTCATTGATTGAGATGCACATTTTCTTCTTTAATGCACCATGTCTCTTCAAGATGTAGATGATCATGTCCCTCCATCTCTTCCTGTTTCTTGTAGTTCATGATATACTTTGTCTTATTTTTTCTCATAATCTCTGCTCTATTATCCATTTGCTTAAGCCCAGAAAGTATGTTACATGCTGTTTTCCCCTTTCCCTCTTTCCTTTTATTTGTCCTGTGAGGATAAGAGTATTCCAAGCCCTTCTTCTTCACTGCATGCTGCAGAAACTTCAACTGTCTAATCCTGATATATAAGTTTCCTTTTTGTTTCCATTCTCTTCAAAAACTTGTTGTTGCTCACACATGGTATCCTCAACATCATTCTGTAGATCCACATTTCTGTTGCTTCGGGTTTCTCCTTCATCTTTGCAGAGATTGAAAAACTTCAAGGAATTTTTACAATAATCTCTAATAGATTCAGGAGAGCAATATTTTTATCAAACAATTTAAATGGATGTTTTTTTAAGTTTTATCACAACCTTTTTTTAACTTCGTACATGCAAAAGTTAAATTCACTTCAGTTAAAGAATAGAAGATATGGTTGTTTTGTTTTTTTTTACTTATTCATCTTAAGTTCTGACAAATTTTCAAGAATGTAGAGTTTATGGAATTAAAAGGCTGTGTGTATGTGTGTGTAATTAATAATAAAAAGCATACAATACTTGGGTTTCTACCATGGACCGTATATTCTCTTTTTTTATATAAATTGTTGTAAAAAAAAGTTCCTAATGTCTCTTGGTTATATATATTTTTGTTTTGTTTTTGATCCATGAATTAGGGTAAGTAACTATAAGAACCACTATAATGGTTGAGTTCAAGTCAGCCTTGTGCAGAGTTGTAAGGACCAATGAAAATTTTGTACTTACTTCATTATATGGGAACTTGCATTGTTATAATCATTGAGCTGAAGTCAACCTTGCTGGAATGATCAAAGAAAGGGTTGATTTACTTCATAGGTAGAGGTTTTGAAAGACACGTGTGAATACCATGTGCTGAAATGTAGTTAGAAAGTTCAGTTATCAGTGGGTCTGGTAAACAAAATATCCCCACTGGGGATGTAATTTCTCTATCATACTTCATCTTGTAGCCAATAGAGGAAATAGAGAGAGACAGGAAAATGTTTTCCTTTTTATAGACTTTAACAGTAACAATTATTATTTGTAACATAACGTATAAGAGAGCTGTCTTACTAATGAGGACTTTCAGGGATAAAAAAGATACAAGTTTAAATTTTGCCAAGTACATTAATTTTCTTCCATTCCCCATTATTTCCTAATTGATTGATGATCTGAGAAATTTCATTTAAAAAATCTAAAATTAAAATGAAGAACATAGGAGAATAATAATAATAATTGGTAATGATTCATCTAACTATAAAAATATCAAGATAATATTCCTTATTATGATAAAAATAGATCACATAAAATTGTTAACATGTTTGTTAATTTGGTTTGCATAAAAAATTGAATTGGAAAATCCAGCACAATTTATAATGACAACATTAATTTAGTGGGTTCAACATTTCAATCTATGCTGGATCATTCAATGTCAAATATTCATTTTATTTCTATAATTTTCTTTTAATCCAGAACTAAATATATGTCTTACATGAATATATGGTTTTATGAAATCTTTTTTCCATTGATTGCCATATATATATATATATATATATACACACTATAAGCCAAAGGTTTTAGGTAGCCCTCTGAATTTTATAATTATTAAGTTTCATACTTTGGTTTCATTAACCCCTACTAAGTTAGGAGGCTAAAACTATTCAATCCATTGCTAGATGGTGTTGAAATCTTTAGAAAGGGGTTTACCTAAAATTTTAAATCTACTGGCTCTAAGATTACCCTTAACCAGCAAAGTATATTAAGCAAAAAGAGTTCAATATTTAGTAAACTTTATGCAGAAATGTGTTAAATTTATTATAATTGAATATAGGATAAAACCCTTCAGGAAGAGAAAGTCCCTCTGGTCGAATTAAATGAGTAAACTAATTTTGAAAAGGGAATGCAACCTTCAATTTTTAAGTGATTTTTTAAAATCTAGGAGTGACTCAGAAATTTTGGGCAATATTGCATATATTTGTATATAGGATCTGATATACTGCATGTTTAAATAATCACTCCTTTTGTCTGGGAATAAAATAGTATGTGATTTTTGCATGGTGAATAAGTAGCCAGGATATGACAAATTGTTCTTTTAAGGTCTTTCCTTGTTTCCATTTTTCTAAAATAGGCTTCACTTGAATAAATAGATCTTATGTCATGATCACAAAAATCTTTAGAAAGAAAAAAATAGAAATTTTCTGTAACTGTTTACATGTTTAGAACAGAAAATTTTAACATAAATTGAAATAAATTTTAAAAAGTTTTTAAATGTTATACTTTGACTTTTAAACTAGGTAAAAATCTGCTCACTTGTACAGACTTTTAAGCTAATTGAGCCTACAGCACAAAACTAAAGGTACCTCTGGTCCAGGTTAGAAAACAGCAATGATAGTTTTGAAGAAATAACTTGAAATTCCTTGATTCATTCCATGGAACTTGAAAAAGCTGACTCAGACTATCAGTCCATTTCCAGCTAAAAGATCAATTTGGGTTAAAATTCCAGTTTAGGTTAAAAATTTAGTTCTTCAAATTACAAATTCCATAGAACTTTGAGTTGAATTATTCAAATCACAAACTCTGTGGGACTTTAAAACTTCACAGCATGAAATCTTTCACTTTAACTCTGCTTCTTTGGCATTTTAAAGAAATAAAATTGATTTTCTCAATTCACAAAGTTTTGGAGATATTTTAAACTGAATTTAAAGCAAAAATTTTTAAATTTAAGGAGTTTTTGTTTCTTTAAACTCAATAAAAATTAAAAACTTTTAAAATTACTAATTTTTTTTTCAGTTCTTCTAAAATTTGAATTGTCAGCAGTTCCCTTCTTATCCAGACACATATTCCAATACTAGATGTTAAATACCAGGGTCATACTGATTTCAAAAAGGTATAAAATATCCATATAAAGCAAGTGTGGCCTGAGTTAGAGGGATTTCAGTTACCCAGATAGACAAACAAAACTTGCCATTTATTTATTTAAAGATAGAATTGCTATTATATAAAACAATGTGGTGAATTCTTATTTTGACATTTTTCACTAATCAAACAGTAACATCAGAAAAATGTTTTTATTTCAACTAAATTATGTAGATTTAGATTAAATGGATCACATTTTTCACTTGAATTTTAGCTCAATATAAATAACTTATTAGTTTGCAAATGAAAACAATTACTTATGCTATTATTTTAATATTTGAACAAATTTCTTTTTTCTGTTTCAGGCGAAATTAATGAAATTGCAGAAGATAAAGTGATAATTCACTAAAACATTTTAGGTAAGTTAAGTTTCTAAAATATTTTGTAAATTATATAAAGAAATGAGGTAAATATGAAGAAGTTGGTGTTTTTTAAACCACAATTTATCAATGTTCTTTTTCATTCAAGAACAAACCCCTACCCAAAAGACTTGGTTGATAGTAAAATATTCTCAATACATAAAGAATTACTATGTCAATGATTCGCTACAAGGTGTTCAAGTATTAAATTTCATGTTGATAATGTATTTTTCATATTGCTTATAAATGTTATCATGTGTTAAATTTCTTGTAAGTAACATTCATCAAAATTTATGAAAGAAAAAACAGTATATCTAGGCAAAACTAAATTTATGCAATAAAAATTCATGTGTAGATGTTGTAATGAAAATAACCAAAATTATTACAAGAAGCTTTAATAACCTAATTTTACAGGCTACTGTTAATGACTTTAAAAGTTTGCCCTTATTTCCTCATGGCACAAAGGGAGTGTGCGTTAGTTCAGGAAAGTTTCTTAAGAAGCAATAACTTTAATCCACAAGGAAGTTCTTCAAGAGCTATCAATTTTTATTATTACAGATGCATATATGCATTTACATGTGTGTCATTATATATGTTTATCTACAGATGTGTGCATGTGTGTATGTGCAAGAATAAATGTAAACTTGTCTTTCTTTTGTTTTTCTGCCTGTTATCTTTCCTTCCTTACTTACTTCATAGTTCATTCTTTTTCATTTCTTGACCCTTTGTCTATCACATTTCTTTTACTTACCATGTTTCTTATCCTTATTTTTCTTTGATCTTTTCTAGATATATCCTTTCTTTTACTTTAGATTCTATTTTTCTTCACTGCTAGTGATCTTTAGAGAATCAAAATTAAAGTAGCAACCATAAGTGTCTTAATTTGCCTTCTATTTTCAAACTAGACAACTTTACAATTGTATCTACTTTCTACTTGGGAGTTTTATTCACAAATGCTGTCATTAAGCCAATAGAAAAAATACCAAATGAATGGTAGTTTGTTTGAGAAGAAGCCATTTCATTAGCTACTTCATTTCCTGCTGACAGAACTCAGTTATTCATCTCATTTGTTAATACAGCTTTTTCAGATGATTTCAAGAAGGGAAGAGGTTCATCCATCATGCACTGTAAAGAAAAAGTTAAAAACAAATCAAAGACAAAAGTATTATTGTCATAAGAATATTAATTTTGTGATTAGAAAACAATATAACTTTGATGGAAGTTAGGTCACCCTTAAGTGGTATATGAAGAGAGATGTCAGCTAAGTGTGGATATAGAGAAATAGAAACAGATTTGGTGATTGCATGTATAAAAGTACGTAGTATGTATGTAGCCCTATATATAGATAGATTGCATCACCTAGTGTGACCATGTAAAAATAAGTCAGTATCCTTAATACCATATTGTCACCCACTCTTTCAAAATACAATTCAAAGGAGGCAGTAGAAATAAAATGTAAAAGTACTACTCACGAAAGTAACAACAGAAGTTTATACTCTATTTGTGAGTTATTTAAAATTTCATAAACTTTTGATTGAATAGTACTTAAAATGTAAATATGTATCTATATAAAAGAAATAAAATTAAGAAAATCTTTTATGCCAATATATTTTAGATTTTTTGAGGAACTTTATCAAGACAAAAGTAGAAATTTTATTTAGTAAAATAGCCTCTGAGTATAAATAAATAAATATACTTGTCAATTTTTGAATAATGTATTTACGAAATGACAAGAGGAAAACTTTTTATGCCATTGAGTTTCATTCCTTGGGGAACTTTATCAAGGCAAATGCACAAATTTTTATTCAGGAACAGGTATTTATGCACCAAAAAAAATAATGCTGAAAAAAATAACTATTCATTCAAATTTGACCTAATTTTTTTAAAGGGAAGAAAAAGACCTAATTTTTTTAAAAAAATTTTATTTTAAATCCTATAGCTTTTTATTCCCTTTAAAAATAATTATGCCTTTTTAAGTAAAGGCCTTTTTCTAATACTTCAACGTTTTTGGGAAGTTAGGTTTTTGAATATGTCCAGCGTCTGTAATATATAAAAATTTTTTTTCTTTTTTTTCTTTTCTTTTTCCCTCTCTTCCTTCCTTTATCTCTCTTATCTCCCACCTTTTTTCCGTGTTGCTTAACCTTACATCAATTCAACACGGCCGTCCGTTAATTTTTAAGTTACAATTCTCTTTCCTTTTTTTGCGAACCCAGACGATGTCAATTTTTTCTTTTCTTGTTTATTTGATTTTATTTTGTTTTATCTTTTTCTTTTTTTCTTTTTCTTTTTCTTTTTCTTTTTTAATTTCTTTGCAAATCTATTTAAAAAGGAAAATTAGACTGATTTTTCTCCAGTTTCTGAAAGGATTTTTCTGTTGCTGAGGTGATGTGTTATCCCCCGTGGGGATTTTCATATCGAAATGATCATCCAACATCATTGAATTAATCCTTTTTTAATTTATATTTGCTCTGTAATATTTTATTATATGGAGCTCTCTTCCTGTATCATTTTTTAATATTAAAATAAAATTTTTAATATTAATTAGGATCGGGTTTTTGGAATTTACCTTCCTGCTTTTTTCGCTTGGATTAAAGTATCTGAATTAATATATATATATATATATATATTCCTTATCAACTTTCCTTGGACCCATTGTCTGTTGGTGTCAACATCATTCTAGATAATTAATCTCTATTGTATTATCCATAGTTGTTAAAATCTATTGTGTTTTTGTTTTACAGGCATAGTATCTGAACTCTGTGTCTAATAATCTTTGTACAGCTAAAGGTAGTTGAGATTTTAATTCAGAATTGTCCTTGTTGACTTATTACCAATGATAGCTAAAGAAACCAGTCTCTCTCTCTCTCTCTCTCTCTCTCCCCATATATATATATATATATATATATAATGTGTGTGTTCTGAGCCTTTTCAAATATGTATCTTTGTGCTTCTGTTTATGAACTTACACATGTATAACTATTTTATAAGTACATATTCAATGTCTATATATAAATGAAAATATACATTCAGATTTATTAAATGCAATCTCAGTGAAGATACTAATATATGTGGGCAAGTTAAAAATAAAAAACATAAATCAGATTTTTTTTAACAAAAGAAAAAAATCATTCAACCCTGCACCAGACAGAACTGATCAATTCTTAATTAGCAAATATCATAAAAGTCAATTACACAAGAAATACTAATTAGATACAATTAACACTTTCTTTGATTACTTTTATATATGAAACAATTCATGCTTTGAACATTTGCTGAGAATAAGTTACAAACATTGAGATACAAAGGAAATTCAGAAAGATGAAGTAATCATCTTACAAACTGCTTGAAAGTCAGGGCATGAAGTCTGGAGGCATATAGTAGCCCAATTGGTTTCTGTTGTTTTTATTTTGAGATGATTTAAAGTATTTAAAGTTTTCTCTGCCAAAAATTACATCTAGAAGTTTTTAAAGCTTATTAGTTGAATGGATGTGCATTGTGGAGCATTAGATATCGGCTCGGAACGAGAAATCGGGGGGCCGAGTTCGAATTCCAGCCAAATTCATTGCATTTACTTTCGTGCAAATACCCTTGGGAAAGGTATTAATTTGTCTATTCCATATGGGTTAAATAACAGGACAGATTGGGTTCTATAGCCTTAGTCTACTGCAGAAAGCAATGGCAACCTACTGTGGGATGATCTTCTGCCCAGTCAGTCATGTCTCTTTCGAGACATGATCGCCCAAGCGTGTATCACATATGGCACTTAACTGACTGAGTTGAATGGTACCTATAATTTTACTGCCACTTTCTTTTTTTATTACCAAGATATAGATATGCTTGTATATAAAGCTAGTGTAGATCCAAGAATCTTTTTGTTTTAATGTCTTTAAGCAAAAAAGAGAATGAATTATTATTAGACCAAGGTCATTTACTCCTGTTTAATTCAAGTAAAAAATCTTCTCATATTCATAAAAAACATTAACATTAACAAACACCAAAGGAAAATAGAATACAGGTGTTTCTTTTTAATTGAGATTAAACATACAGGTAATAAAAGCTGGATTACAAGAAATGATTCCATTTACTCACCTCTACATGGAACAGGTTCCAAAACAAAGATTATATTGTGGGGAAAATAAAATTAATAAATAATAATAATGATAATATTAACGAATAATAAAAAAAATAAAAAATAAATACTGTTACATGGTGCTTGTTAAATCTATAAAAACAAAATTTTTTGCTATACATTCTTTCTCCTTTTGCTCCAAGATGTTCAGCCACATGGTAATTGTGTTCCGACAGAGGAGTATTAGCTTCCCGGGTTTATTGATGACTGAATTCTTTTCAACATATGCAGTTTGCACATGTTTGTAAATCAGTCTTTTCTTTGTCTGTTCCAACTCAGTACAATGCTGATTTGAGCTCAATCATTAATACAATGATTATACTTACTTATCCTAACTTCTAGACCAAAAGAAAATAGAAATATTTAAATCTTCCAGCTGTACAGTAAGTACAAACTGTGTTTTGTTTCTTCCGAGGCTGACTTTAGCCTTTTCATACAGAGTATGTGTAAATTTAGAAAATATGTTTGTTCAACTGAGCCAACTGTAGTACAAAGTTTGTTGTATTTCTTTCAGTCACATTGTGAATAAGTTTGATACTGGTAAAGTTGGTTCACTGTGTCATGCTTGACAGTTTTTTTCATCTGAATTATTCTTACATGTTTATAAGTTTACCATTTGAATATTGTTGCCATGTATGGCCTGGTTCTTCTGCTATATATTCAGATATTCTAGATGAAATCTAATGAAGAATCTGCATACCATTAGTCCTAATCTGGTATCTCAGATTCAGTCGCATTGATGCCACTGTAATATAGTATTCCTGTACCTTTACTATAAATGCTTTCATGGTAACTGTTCTAATGAACTTTTCTCTATGATACCTATACTCTATGAATTCAAGTGCAAAATTAGATTGAAAGCAAGATCACATCTTTTTACAGTTGAAATGGCTAGATTGAACTGTAAGTTCTATGCTAACAGTTTCTTTTCTCACACTTGTGGAACTCTCTTTTGCCGTCTTGCTTTACAGTAAGGCTTGGTCTTCAAAAATTTAAATGCAATATTATCTTCTGTCATCTTAATTCTTGTTTTTTATTTTCCCATTCTTTAATATTTTTTTCTTATATTCTTTCACACTTAGTAAACCTTCTGTTTTTAGAGGCTTTGAAATGATTTTAAAAAAGTTAATTCAAAATTTTTTTATTTTTTTTTATAAGCGTTTCACCCAAGCAAGGCATTTCACTGCCACTACTGCACAGGGGGCTACATAGTGTAGAGGAAGGGTGGTTAAATATAGGAAATGTCAGAGGGTGGGTGATAGGCAGGTTAGGATACCGAGAATGAGGGTTGGGTAGATGAGAGTGTTCTGAGAATAATTGGAAGTTAGTGTGATAGGAGGTGTCTATTGACCCTACATTTCTGTAAGATTAAACTACTCACTACTGTACTATGTAAGAGTGCTCAATTTATAATGTGTGAGAGAGAGAAAGAGCTGTTATAATATTTGGAATTATTTCTTTAGACTCTTTTAAATGGTATAAGGTTGAAGGCTTTTTAAAAGAAAAAATCAAGAATGATAACAATGATGATGATGATAAAGAAAAAATAAGGTTGGAAGATTAAAGAAAGAAAATGAAATAGGAATAGAAAAGAGAGAAAATGAAGAAGAAGAAAAAGAAAAATCAAGTGGATAAATAAGTTAAAGAGTGATAAAAATAAAATAAAAAATTCAGAAATTAAAAAGAGAAGAAAAATTACTAAGTAAGTAGAAAGGGTTGAATGAGAAGATGAGACACAAAGAAAATGGCAATACATATAAGAATTAGATAGTGAAAGAGGAAACAGAAGGAAAAAAGTTTCCATGTCTGAGTCAACTTTGACAACTGGTATGGAATGCAAAATTCTATGCAATATATCTATTTATTTATACAATTTTTAAAGTTTTGCTTGTTTGAACATACCAAAAATAAAATGTAGAAAAAAAACTATAAATATATCTGTACATAGAAACAGCATGACATAAATTTGCAGTTAATATTTTTTATGATTAAACATTAGTCAAATGGACCTTCTCTTTTCAGTAATTTCTGAAAATATATTTCATTGTGTGTTTGTGTGAATGTGTTTTGCATGTGTCATTATTTCTCATCACTATAAAGATTATTTTTAGTGGATAAACAAGTTTGAGTTACTATCTCTGCTTTCTTTTATATTCTCTTAAACATTGAAATTTAAAAATATGACACTATGTATTTTTTGGTTAATTATCTATGTGTATCAGTGAATGCATGTGTGTGCCTATTCATGTCTGTGTTTTACAGCCATTTTTTTTTCCCGAGAAACTTTGAATCTTAACAGATTCATAATACATCTACTGATTTTTATTGCAGATATATTTTTGTGCCATTCACAGATATGATCAAACTAAAATTATGTATTGACTTATCTAACCCCTGCCAAAACAAAATAATTCATATTTACACACTCCCTATCCTAATAAGTTGTGAAATTTTATTATAAATTTATTCTACAATTATTATTAGCATTCATGTTCACACTTTATGTCAATAGTTAATTATCTGAGAACCTATTCAATGCTTTTTATTGTTCATTTTATTTTTTTCTTCCATAATATCAGAATACTATTTTTTAGTAGAGCTCAAAACAGAAATAACTCTTTTTGTGCATGTGTGTATAGATACAGCTAAAGTCAAAATTATTTATATTCATGCAATATATGTGATTTTTAAAAAAATATTTTTATTTAAAGGATGATGTTTTAAATTCAAATTGACAAATAAAAAAGAAACGTGAACAAAACAATACAAGATGAATATGAGTTTTTTTAAATTTCTTTTCAAAAATAATGTTTATTACCATCATTATTAACTACCCAATGAAACATTGTTCTTTCAATATCAAAACAAAATGTACAATTTTGTAGTAGATTGTAGTTTGCACATGTTTTAAAGTATAAATTATAATAAATATTCCTTGCTTTATTTTTATATTGAGCACTGTTTTAAATTAATGTTTTGAATGTTGTAAATATTTTCTTTGTTCCTTATTCATTTGAAGATATTTATATATATATATATATATATATATATATATATATATATATATAAGTTGTATTTCAGCAGCAAGAATTATCTCAATCATGTAATCATGTTTTACTAAATAATACAGCTCTCTCAATCAATTTTTTATTAAGTCTTTAAAATGTATAAGTTTTGTTTTATTGGCAAATTTGCCAAAAATTCATATTAACTTTTATTTTATATTACTTTTTTTTCTCAAGTATACTCCAATCACTTTCAAGGATTGTTCTGTGTGTAGTTAGGCAAGTGGTTTTTAATTTCAGCATTCTCACATTTGATGAAATCAATTTCCTCACTCAAAGTGACATCATATAAATGATCAAACTCAAATTTTTATGAGTTTTTTTTTTATTTAAAGACACTTTATTATACAGTCCCCTATAGAGAAAGGCACCTTTTTCAATATTGGCTACTTCTCTTTTATTACAACAGCCCCCAAAATTAGGAGTCTTTCTTTGGACTCTCTCCTGGAGCTGTCTTTCTTTGCATTCTCTCCTACTCCTCAGCTATTCTCTGATCTCTACCAGGAAAAAAACCTGATTTTATATGAATTGAGATTTATCAAACTTTGCCAATCGTGTCATCTTTGTCTATGCTATTTGTTTATCATTTTCACATTATTATTATTGCCTTTGATGTCATCACCTTCCTCCGCTATTGTTTAAACACTGCCTTTTACTAAAATATTATAAAATAATATTTCTTTAGTGTTAACACACTTTTTGTTTGCCAGCCTGAATTCCTCTGTTAAATAATATTCATTTAATGTAAATATACTTCTGAGCAAAATTATAATCTGTGCATCACAGAATATATAGCAGTCCTGCCATACCTTTTAAAAATGTTCATCTATGAACATTTTAAGTGCATCTCTTCCTCAACCACTTTTCTACTCCACAGCCACAGCAACTACGCAAAATATTTACATATTTAAACATTAAAAATCAATCAATGACACAGAACAACATATGCAAAAGTAATAAAAAAATAACATTATTAAAGGTGACACCCTCTTCTCTTTGTAACTGTACATGTCTCTTCCTTGTTAATTCTATGGAAGAAATACTTTCCTGATGTAAATTTTAAGTTATGCATAATAATGAATCAGGCCAGAATATAATTTCCATTTCTTTTTTCGCTTACTTTCTTCATTTTAATTTCCACTTACTACGTCATCTGTCTATACATTGAGACCTATTGCACATTATGACATGGTGTACTGTTTAGCTCTAAAACAATTATGAATGGGCAGTGAGTCTGATCCTCACTAGGTTTTTCATAACCACTGCCTTATGCCCCTTTTAAGCCACACTTAAAAAATCACTATTTCAAGATGCATGATTGCATAACTTATAACTACAAAAGCATTTATCTTGCACATATTTTTGTCAACTTCCAAAGTTTTCTGCACATCTGAGAAATATTCATAAGTGGCATAGCACCTTTGTGTGACAGTAATATCTCACCTTTTTAGATAGACATTAACTTTTTTTATCATTTCCTTTTATTTCTTCATTCTTTGTTTTTTCCATTTATTTATTCATTAATTTGAGCACTAACTCAATCTTCATACTCACCAACTAAAGGACCAATTTGGTTCAAGTATTCTTCACTTTTTTTAGCAAGTTTATTGACTTTGCAGCATTGACCAACTTCTTTGTGATACCCTGAAGAAAATCTTGAAACAAAAAAAAAATAATGCACAATATACTGGAAGAGAAAAGTAAGAGAGCAGCTACTCTTTTCTATTATTAATATTACTATTTTTTTATGAAAAAAAAAACATCCAAAGAAAGTCCTATATGTTCAAAATTTCTGTTTTTTCTATTTGCATGATATCGCACTCATAGACATCTTGTTGCATGACCGTATGATTGCAGGTGGTAATCACATCCATAATTTATAAATTGACATTTGGTAAATGACCTTCACATTCACCATGTGTGTCTCTGCTCAAATTCAATGTCACACATAGAACTTCCTTAATTTCAGCCATACTTTGTTTGAACACAGAAATATGCCATTATTGCAGTGCATGTCATTCAGAATTGAACCAAGAAAATGACAAAAAACAAAATAATTAAGAAAAATTTCCTAAAGGTCTGATTGTGTCTGTTGATGATGGGCATGCAATTTTCTTGGCAGATTAATCATATCACTTACAGTTCTAAGTTTCCAACTAACTTGATTCCCATGATTATCGAGTGTCCTTGCAAATATCACCAGGTTTAATATCAATCTGTTTTCTTTAAAAAAAACAAACAAGTCACCATGCACCAAAATATGTTTATCATATACCACTTTTGTATGTGTGTGTATATATATATATATATATATATATATATATATATAGTGTGTATGTGTGTGCAGCTAAAAAATGAATCCATCACACTCTAAATTCTATGTCACTTAATATTTTCTACATGGACTGCAACTACTGCATACAATGTCACAAGGGATCTAATCCAATCCTCTATTTCAAATGCAGTTTTTTTTAACTTTTTATTTTACAGCAAATTTGCCAGCACTTCTAACTTTACTTCCCTATGGTGGTTCTTATAATATTCCAAATCAACCTCAACCCTCCATTCTTAGTTTTATTAAAGGATTTATCTACCACAGCTTTCCTTATGTTATTCCTAACAGAGCAATGATAGTAGGAGGCCATTCCAATGAAGGCCTTTACCTGCCTAAAATTGGTTGAAGTCAAAACCAAATTTAACAACTGGAAGAGTTTGAAAATATTTCCTTGTTTTACAATGACTTCATCTCTTCTGACAATTCTACACTATTCATCAAACATATTTTTCTGACTTCATTTACTCCCCCATTAAACACTATTTCTTCTTTGACAACCATATTTCTCTCCCATATACTCTCCTCCTTCCTTAACATATTAAAAAAACCACACCCCCTATCTCCACAGTCAGACTCTGCACAAAATTGGAAAAAGTATGCTGTTTCATCTTAAGTTTTTGTCCCAAACTAGCAACTATTTTTTCTTCCATAATAACCACAGAAGCAGGGTACATGTTTGTAAAATAAAAAGTCACCTACCTTAACTTGATGTCACTGCCATGATCGCCGAGTGTCCTTGCAGATGGTACCAGATTTAATATCAATCCGTTTTCTTATAAAAAAAAACAAGTCACCATGCACCAAAACGTATTTATTATGTACTACTATTTTGTGTGTGCATATATGTGTGTGTGTGTGTGTGTGTGTGTGTGTGTACTACTGCTAGAACAAAACTTGTCTTGACAGATAAATGATAACAATGAACATGTACATATAAAAATATATCTTATATTTTTTATTCTTCTTATTTGACGGTTGTATATGTGGAGTAGGTGTACCAGAGAGGTAGCACACATGCATACGAAGGCAGTTGACTAGCAGGAGTTGTCTTTCTTTGCATTTTCTTCAAATCTTTGGCTGTTCTCTGATCTCTACTTAAAAAAAAACCCAATCTTATATAAATACATATTTATCAAACTCCACCCAATTGCATTATCTTTGTCTAGGCCATTTGTTTATCATTTTTGCATTATCATTATTCCTCAAGATGAACTACATTTGATGTCTTCACATTCCTCTGCTGTTGTTTAATATTTCATGACCTTAAAATACTTCATTTGACTGAAATAATATTTCTTTAATGTAAAGACACTTTTTTGTTTGCTAGCCTGTATTCCTGTATTAAATAATATTTATTTAATGTAAATACACATCTGAGTCAAATTGTATCATGAGCAGGCAAATATGATTTTTACATGTCACTGGACAAATGGTAATGATGCAAGGTTGCACAGATTTATCAGATTGTGTTTCCAGATGAAAGGCCAGCAGGACATCCAACCTTTGATGCTGTTTTGTCATATCCTTGTTGAAACAGGATCCATGTTACCAAAAACTATAGATTGAAGAAGATTAACATCCAAAGAACACATTATAAAAGCTGCTGGATATGATTCAGATATCAGCACAAATCAAGTGACCCTAGCATGTTGTACATCTCATAGTACAACATGGTAAGTATTTCAAAAGCAGCTCTTGTATCTGTATCATTTGCAACTTATACAGGATCTTTAGCCCTTTGATCACTCACCATGGGAGAACTTTTTCCTATAGTTTATTGCACAAACTGCTGATTCATTCTTCAGTCTTGTTTACAGATGAGGCAACGTTTGGAAAAGACAGAATAACAAATTTACACAATTTGTAAGAAGACTGGAATTTCTGTGATATAATACAGGTTAGACACTAAAATCAGTTTATGATTAATTTGTGGGCTGGTTAGGTCGATATGTTCTCCCAGCATTGTATACTTGATAGGATTAAAAAAAATAGATGGCAGAGCAGGGTTTAGGAGAAATAACAGGACAAAATATATTAAAATCATAAAGGGACTGGGGTATGTGAAGGGGCATGATTGCCTATGTTCTGAAGAAACACTGCACATAAAAGAAAAAGAAGCTCTTTCCTTGTCATATATTTTTAAAATTTCAACTGCCTCCTTCTGATTCTAATTTGAAATGTCCTCTTTGTTTCCATTTTTCTTTGGTTTAAAAACAATTTTTTTAAAAGTATTTCCTTTTTAATATTTTCCCCATAATATTATAATAAACTTAGTGGACAGTTAAATGATGAGAACTCACATGACTATAATCATGTAATGTTCTGCCACAATTTGTTTGCCTTAGTGTCTCAGTATATAATTGGTCAGTGGTTGAGTGAATCACTGAGTACAATTTGAAAAATCAAATCTTATTGGAAATGATAAATAGACAACAATTATTAAAATATTGTTACAACAAGCCTTTTGTTTAAGTATTAATTAGATACAAATACATTCAATAAAAAAGGGTAGTATTCAGTACAATAGTTCATTACAATTTTACCCACATTAGAAAATACAGTATCTAAAGGAACAAAAGGCTATATATATATATATATATATATATATATATATATATATATTGTGTATTTGGGCACCAATGTCTCTTTTAGGTAGGTTTCCTTGAAAATGACAGACAAGGTATTTTGAATAAGTTTTTATGTAATTTTTTATGTGGTTTTATGATTTTTTTCTCTTTCCAGAACATATGTAAAAATTGTCAAAAAGTTTAGTTTTTACAAGTGCTTTGGCTATACATTTAGCCATTATTGAGGATTGATTTTATTTTACGTGTGACTGAATATGTGTAGTACTAATGTATATGTGTATCATATTATGTATACAATATGCACATTGCTGCCATGTATGTAGTTGATATTTTTAAGTGTTTTTGTTAATAATTCTTTCATTATTTTTAGACATTTCTTTTGCATGTGGATGATGCTCTGATATTTGTGTTACCAACAAGTATGTTATGGATAGAGTTTGATTGGTCTCCATGTGTGTTTAAATGGGATTGAATTGAGCTATGGTTTGAGAGGTACTACATTAATCTTCTGGTCAACCACATGGTAGTGTGTCCAATGGTCAGTGTAGATTGATTACACCACCATCCTCAATAATGCCTAAAATTATACTGAAAGCACTTGGAAAAACAAAGCATTTAGAAAATTTTTATGGAATTTATGTTTCCTGCTTAGGATTGGGTTTCCAGTTCCTTCTAAAGTGTTCTCTTTCAATCCCAGTAACCCCTTGAGTCTCAGTGATGTTATCATCTTGCTTGAAGTGAAATGATTAAAATGAAACACTTGGATAGCATGGATTTTTTTTTTTGCTCCTCCAAAAACATAAAAAGAATGCATCATATAAAACTGTTAGCATTTTTATTAAAACGAAAATTTTCAATGAAACAGTAAAGATACTGAGAGAAAAACATTTTTTTGTTTTTCTTAAATGTTTTAATGTCAAGTAGAAAAAAATAACAGCCTGGAATATTACTTTTGAGTTTTGCCTGCCTGCATAGAATTTGGAAAATCAATTCCATCTGACTCACTTTCTTTTCTTTTACTTCTTCTACAGCAAGTAATCAAATATATAGACATGATAAAGTCATTCCATCACATTAATTTTTATTAACAGTATCAATTGATACTTGACACTGTCATACTCTCAGTGAATAATTGAGTTTTTAGAGGATCTGAGAAGGTATACAGGCATAAATTGACAAATGAAAACATGTAATGACGCATCATTTATCTTGCTTCTTTCCCCATCTTGATACATAGAATTTTTTACATATATCAAACATTTCATTATTTAAACAAAGAACAATCAAAATTTGAGTGACTAAATGAAACTTCAAGGACAAATATTTATATTTGAATTACACAAATTAATGAGATATTTTTTCAGTTGCATTCAAACCTTTTTTCTATTCCTATTTTCTGTGTTCCATCAGGATATGTGCAATCATTGCTTTCCAAGATTTTCTGTCCTTCAGAGCTCTTAGTAAAGTTTGTATATTTTATTTGCTATTTCTCCTAATCTCTCTTCTCTAACCATTTACAGAAGCTCATTAAGTAATTTATATGCTGCTTTTCTTAGTCCTTCTTGCCTTCAGTATACCTTGTTTTCTAAACCACCTTTCCTCATTATGTACTCTAGAAATTTTAACAATCTCATTCTGATTATAAGTATGAGCTTTCTTTTTTGTTTCCATTTTCCCTAAAGCTTTGTCATGACTTACATGTTCAGTCTATGGTATTCTTAGCATCCTTCTGTAGAACCACATTTATGTTACCTCAAGTCTTCTCTTCATCTTTCACATTCCTACTTTTTAATATCAAGACTTTCTTATGAATGTCATATTTAGTGCGTGACCCATTTAGATATATCTAAACTATTAACTGTGTACTATGGATCAATGATTAAAAATGGCTTTGAGCTAATCAAAATTGTAGGTCTTAATTGGTACCATTCTTCTTTGAACTTCATGGACTGACACTACAGAATCACAAACAAAGGACTGCACTAAATAGCAAATGCTATATCACTTGACTTTCAACAGCAGCAACAACTAAAATGAATATCACATATAACTCAAAGAGAAAATAATGATACAATCAAGATGTTGATGTTTCACACTATTTCAAACAAAAGGTTAGAAAGAAAGTTTTACCCCACAATACTGAAAAGACCAATAACAGTTACTGTACTAAGAAATCTATTTTTCTGATAAATTGTTTTAATAGAAAACTTTCATAAATTTCAATGAAAACTAGCACCGGTCTTTTCACAATAAATGCTGAATGTTTCCATATAAAGAATTGACTAATTTTACTGTTACTACCTATTGCAGTTCCAAATCTGATTTTTAATATGCAGATACATCATAAATTCATTCATAAGTTAACATTATTCAAGAAATTTTTTTTAATCATTTCACCCCAAGCAAGGCATTCCACTGCCACTATTGTGCTTGGGGCTACAGAGGGGAAGGTAAAGAGAAGGAGTGGTTAGACATAGGGAATGTCAGAAGGAAGGTGATAGATGGGTAAGGATAGATACCGAGGATGAGGGTTGGGCAGATGGGAAGAGTGTTTGATAGAATGGGAGCAAGTTAGTGTGTTAGGAGGTCTCTATTGACCTTACATTTAAACTCCTGGAGATTGTAACTGTCGGGGAAGCAATCATGTGGTAGGGAATTCCACAGTCGTGAAGTGCGAGGAAAGAAACTGTTGGAGTAGAAGTTGCGGTTGCATTTTATCAGTTTCACTGTAAAAGGGTGGGATCTAGTTGCTAATCTAGTATCTCGTGCAAATTCGTATCTAGGGGGCACCAGGAGTCAGACCAGGAATGAAAGAAATTCATACAGACATTTTCATGTGTTTATAATATTTATTAAAACAGTAAGTGTTTTTATAAAGCTAGATTACCTGTTGCCATAGTTTGACAGGAAGGTCTTATCTTACAGTTGAAATAGTGAGATGTAACTATAAGTTTTATGCTAACAGTTTCTTCACTCACACTTTTTGCTTGTGGAACTCTCTTCCAGTTTCTTGCTTCCCGGCGAATGTTAATCTTCAAAAGTTCAAATACAATGTCAAAAGTTATCTTCTGTATCTTGAATTCTTTTTCTTTTATTGTTTTCTCTTCTTATTAACTTTTTTCTTATCTTCCCTCACACTCAGTAATCCCATGTATCTTAGTGGCTTTATTGCTTTGCTTGGGGAGAAATGATAAAAAAATAATGTAAGGAAAGGTTCAAATACACAAAATTATATTTGTAAAAGTCTTAACTTTTATGACTTTTAAACAGATTGCACCATGTTTAACTACCAATCTGCTATAACATTCAATTATTAAGCATAACATTCTGTAGTCAGTATAAAATTATATTTTGGCAATTGGTTATTTTAATGAACTGAAATCATGTTTCTCAAAAACAGTGCTGTTGCAATCAAACCATAAAATTATATAAGAGCTCTGAGAAAATATTAATATTTGTGTTAGTCTATTTTGGGAAAAAAATTCACATACCCATTTGCAGGCTGTTCACCTCAGTTTTGCTGCTTAAAATAGGACAAATAAAGAACATAAGACAAAACTAAAAATATGAAATAGCAACAATTTACACATCGCACCCTGTATATTATGTTTTTATTTTTGGGATGAGAAGCTATTATTATTTACAATTTTTATGATCTTGCCAATCTACAGAGAATTCTGAACTTAACCCTTTTTTTAATGTTATTTTTGCTGTTTCTCCTAATCCCTGTTCTACCAAACATATACACATTAGGAAGGTTATGCAATGCTTTCTACTGTTCATCTTGCTTTCAGTATCTCTCTCAAATTTTCTAAGTCCTCTTTCCACATTATATACCTTAGAAATTTCAATTCTCTCTTTCTGATTTGAAGTGTAAGTATTCTTTTATGTTTGCATTTTCTCTCAAATTTAATCATTACTCACGTGTTCTGTCTCACCATCCTTTTGTAGAACCATATTTTTTATTGCCTCAAGTCATTTCTTTATGTGATGAGATTGCCCAGCATTCCCTACCATATAGGAGGATTGATATCACATAACAGTTCAGTACTTTTTTTTCTAACAAAATTTTCCTGTTTCTGATGTATATTAAAAAAGTAAAGCACTTTTATATATGTAAAAAAGGAATATACAAATCTTCTTATAATTGCATCTCAGAATATTGATGCACTTATTTTATTAAGTATAAAATGCTCTTCAAATTTGTGTGTTTATATGATAAAAGTATTTAACACTGATGTAAGCACCAACAGTACTTGAAATTTTCAACCAAATTGATAAGAAATTAGTCAAATGATCATTCATTGAGTTAAAAGCTACACTAACAAACTAACATTTTTCAGAAATTTTGTTATTTATAATCCTTCATATTTTTATATAAGCAGGTAGAATTTGAAAATAAAAGTATGTAATTAAATTATATGTGATGACACAATAAAATTACACATATGAAAAAAATATCTAAATTAAAAGTTATTGATTTCTCATTTAATTGGAGTTTTATACTGTGTTAATCTCACACCTAACTTTCTATATCTTTTTCACCTTAGTGATATGTTGTTACCAACAACACTTTAGCTTCTTTTCTTCTATAACAGTTATACTTGTTTTAAAAAACCATGTCAAATATAGAAAACTTTGATAGTTTTATTTACTCTCCCCATTCTTTTTATCATTTTTGTAATTAATTCCATAACAGCTTGAAATCTTTTAAATAGTGCTATTTTGTAACCATGTTAAAGAATCAAGTGGCATACCCTGACAGATGGACCATTTCTCAAGGAGGCTACTAGCTTTGAATGCCTGTTGGGGATCATGCTCCCCACAAACCACAATTAGAACATATATGATGCATCACTAAAGACACTTGAAAAATGGTCAGCCCATTGTACCACACCAGAAAGTATCTGACTTCTCCTGATATATTCTCTGTCTTTACAAGAGCCAGATCAGACCATAAACAGAGTACTGCATTCATATCTGGGGTGAAGATATCTGTCTCAGTAGAGTATAAAAGTGTCTATGAGGCCTTGTGAGTGGTGGAGTATTTTCCACATTTCAACCCTTTTTCCACAAACAAAATGTCACACACCTCACTATGTAACAGCTATGTCCATGGCAAATGTTCTGACAAGCTACATTCTTTATTTCATCCATTCCTGATCTTCACAGCTAAGACCCACCAATATCTGAAGGTGAATTGGGATATCAAAAGATACCTTCCAAAAGATTATCAAAGTATTAAGAAATGGGAAAAACTCATTATAAACAAAAACCTGTTATACAATATCTGTCCCCCGATATGGCAGTGAATGCTAAAAGTCCTCCACACAGATGAAGAGGAAATTTGAGGGAAAAAGATTGTGATTCTACGAAAGAATGCTAAGAATATTATGGATGAAACATGTGAACAACAATGACATTTAAGAGAAAATTGGAACAAGCATGATAGTTATAATTATCATCAGAAAAAGTCAGTTGAAATTTCTAAAACACCTAATGAGATAACAGGGCTTAGAAAATATGATATTCACAGGACATATTGAAGATAAGACAGATAGAAGAAACCAGTGGATAACCTACCTAACAAGCTTTTGTAAATGGTTGGCAAAACAGTGATTAAGAAAGATAGCAAAATGAAAAATAATTTACTAAGAGTTACAGAGGATGAGAAATTGTGGAGAGCTATGAACACCAATGTCCTGAAGGAACCTGGCACATAAAAGAATAAGAATATATTGCTGAAACTCATTGTTGAACTGATTTTACATTCATTCACTTTCCCAAAATCCTCCAGAAAGCCTTCCTTTGTATTTGAGAAGCCAAGCTATACAAAACTATTTCATATTTCTGTAATTATTGTTTTGTGTGAGTTCAACCAGCACAAGATATAACATTGCTTTCCTTGAGATTCATTTAAATAAATTCCTATTTTGAATGAAGAAAATAGTTAAATTCACATGAGCATATTTAACTACTAATAATAAATTCATAATAAAAACAATAAACTAATCTACAAAACAAAGGCACAAATAAAAAATTTAATTATGAAAGTGTTTTATTTTTGAATTCTGCAAAAATCAAAATCAGCATTTTGATTGCAATTATTTAAGACAATTCCATGTATAATATTGGTTATTTCTGATTTTCAAAAGTCATTTCTGGCAGTCTTAGAATTAACCACGAGAAATCTAATGGATTCTGACCTTTAGATTTTGGCATATATATCAAGGTGAGGAATTGTTTATTCCAGTTTTGAAGACATTAAAACATGCTTATTTCATTTCACATACAATAACCAGACTAATCATTTTATAATCTTTGCAAAGAAAATGGCACAACTTTGACATAAATTAGTCTGACAAATTAATTTAATTGATCTTTTTTGGTCTTTGGAATTTTCTGCAGAAAAATTGGATGTTGGGGAAAAAAAAGAAAAAGTAATTGAAATGAATTTATTGTGACATAACCAAAAACCATTAACAACTGATTTTTAAAATTCATTTTTTTTCTATAATTCAAATAAAAGAGAAATAAAGCTTCTATTAATATTTTGGTAAAACAATCCAATATTTTCTATGCAAGTTTGTTCAATACATGTAGCTAATCAAAAAGTAAATCTGCCTTGCTGTTCATTGTTTTCTTATTTTTCAATCATTCTGATTTATTTGTAAATAATATATATATATATATATATATATATATATATATAAAAGGAAGTGAAAGAACAGATAAATTAAAAAACCTATTGTTTGTCGCAATTACTTTTAATAAACGGCTCAATACAGAATAGAGCTTAATATTGTAATTTTGTTAATACAATGGCTTATAAAAGCTTTATAATACTACACAGAAAATTAATTAATTTAACTAAGAATGATATTATAATGACCACTAAGGCATCATTCCTTATCCACAACCAAGAACAATGGATAAAGAATTATTCTGGTGACCAATTTGATATTACAATTGGTTTTTTAGACATTGTGAAGTCTTCCAACAGTATTGGTTTATTTGCTTAATGTTGTATATCGACAAACAACAAACACGCATATATATAAAAATATATCAAGTGATATTTTTATTAATGACGATGAACCGTGTAGCACAGGGACAGAGAATTTAGAGAGTGTGCTTCTAATGGGGTTGACGGGAGTGTCGTCTGTTGTGTCTCTCTCTCTCCTGCTACTCTGGTCTGTCTGTCCGGACTGTCTCTCTGTCTGAAATCCGTGCGCCGAGGTCTTTTTATAATCTCCAAACAGGGACTTCCGGATTTTGCCTCGCCCACGCACGCCCACATAATTCTCAGAGACACCTGTTCTGTCTGCCTCTTGTAGCCATTTCCGCTACTGCCGGAAATAAGGTCAAACAAACATCTGTTCCTTTCAACGACCGGAAAACAACCCCGCTTGCAACAGCCTTCTTCTCGGGTGGGGCCAGATTGTTATATTACATTAATATAACCTCATCACACACTATAACATTAACACACATGACATATGGTTATATAGAGATGATGGCCTTATGGTAGTAAAAAATTCTATACATTTTAAAACTGATAAGATTAAGAAATTAATCCATAGAGAAATTAAAAGTCTAAACCTAAAAGTAATAATCAGCATTAATTTAAAAAAACTAAACTTCCTTGATGTAATAGTTGACTTAGTTAATAACACTTACTAACCATACATGAAATCTAACATATATTCATTATAAATCAATCTTAAGTCTAGTCAACCCCTCCCTAACAAGTATGATCAAACATTTACTATCCTCCATAGAATACAAAATTAGTAAAAACTCGTCTAGTGAAGACATAATTTATAAACATAGTGATTTTTATAATAATGCCCTAAAGAATAGTGGCTATAAAAACCATGACATCAAATACACAAAAGAATATAACTATAACACGAAAACTAGAAATAGAAAAATTGCTTGGGATACACCCCCATTTAACCAAATGGTTAGCATTAAGTTAGAGCAGAAGTTTCTCAATTTAATTAAGAGATATTTCCCTAGTAATAATCCTCTAAGTAAAATTTTTAATAAAAATACATTTAAATTAGGTTATAGATGTACAAATAATCTAGAAAATAATTATTAAAAATCATATTAATAAAGTCTGCACATAAAACAAAGTAACAATAATTACTGAAAATAATAATAATACAAATTTATGTAATTGTCAAAATCCTAACAATTGTCCACTGGAAAATAGGTGTCTGACAAATTCTATTGTTAACCAATGTACTTTGTCATCAAAACACTGCACCTCCTAGGCCTAAATCTATCAGTTGACCTCAAGTGAAATGACTACATTGAATCCATAGCTAAATCTGCTGCTTGGAAGATTGGTTCCCCTTGTAAGGAAGTTTTTCTGATCTAAATCCATCTAGCACATATATAAATCTACCATCCACCCATGCATTGAATACATATCTGGTCGGTTGTCCCTGCTATTCAACTCAGGTTTCTTGACAAAATACAACAAAGAATCTGTAACCTAATTGATCCTGACCTGGTAGCTTAATTTCAGTCACTTTTTCACCAACATAATGTGACTTCCCTCTGTCTCTTATACAAATACTTTCACAGCTTCTACTCTGATGAGCTTAGCTCCCTGGTGACACCTCTGCATGAATTTAGTCAAGCTACTAGACTAGTGGCTAGGTCCCACCCTTTTACAGTGAAACCAAGCAAATGTAACTACAAGTTCTAGTCTATCAGCTTCTTTGCTCACACTTTCCACCTGTGGAATCCCCCTTCTGTATACTTGCTTTTCTGAAAGTTACAGTCTCAAAGAATTTAAATGCAAAGTCAATTGCTATTTCTTATCTTCTTGACTCACATCTTTTCCTGACAACCCTTGTATCATGTTCTTCTTCCTTTCCACTCCACTCCACTCTCATGCAGCCCTCTTCACACCCATGTTCTCATCCTTTTCTTGTTCATTCTCTGATTTCCTTATGACTTTTACCTCTTTCTCATCACTCACCTCTTGTCAGTGGCAGTTCTACCTTGCTTGGTGTGAAATGATTAGAGGAAACAAATAATGAAAACCCAACTATTAAAACAGTTTACATTGGTTCTACTAAGAACAATTTTAAAAAAAGATGGTATTTGCATTTAACTTCCTTCAAGAATAATGTGTACTGAAACCAAACATCCCTTTCTGCATATTTTAGCAGTTAAAAGAAACAAATAAAACCCCAAGCTAAAATAGAAAATTCTGAAAAAACAAGAATCTGTAAATCATTCTGACATTTTCCCTCTATGCCTGAATGAAAAATTGTATATTATAATGTTTCCTAAAAATATAGTATGACTAAACCATAGAAATGAATTGACTATGTTATGTAAACACCATAAATATTTCACTTTAAAATTTAACTAATTATAATGATCATCTATAATTTATGCAGTAATATTACATAACAATTATTTTATTAAAATTAGTGACTCAAGCAATATTTATTTTGCTTTAATAACCTCAATATACTTTAGTAGACCATAATTACTTCATTCAAATTTTAACCTAAACAATTTATCCTCTTTAACAAATACAGTAGTATAAAAATTAAATTTTTCTAAAAATATAAAATCTGACTTGCTGTCAGAAATCAATGTCTACACATTTAAATATGTTCCTAGTATGTATCTTTCCCAGACAGATAAAAAGTGTCATTTTATCATGACATAATAAAACAATTCACCTTCATACGACCTGAATGTTCAATTTCATTGTTCAACCTAATTCTCACTTTTGAATGAGTGATACAGACATGCCCATAAACATATTGTTTAAATTCCTCCAACCACCCTCTTTAATTTTATAAATAACTTTGAATTCATATTATATTTTCTAAAATAAAGCCTTTTCCCCATTTGTATTAAAATACCACCTGAAGAAGAACAATAATGTTCTGAAACATGAAATCTTTTGTGTACTAATATAATGCTTTTATAAACCATTGCAATATATATATATAGTTTTATGCTATGTTATATTTATGGCTTAAAGTGCTCAATCTCAAGGATACTGTATATCTAAATATAAAAGTGGATGTTGACACTGGATGTTGACACTGAGGTCAACATCCAGTGTCAACAACAGTACAAACTTCAGGCCATCTCTTTATATATATATATATATATTTATATGTGTGTGTGTGTGTGTATGGGATAACAAATATTTTTTTATATGAATTTTGTATATAAAGAACAGTTTTGAAAGTAAAGATTTTTGTTGTGTTTCATTTGTTAGGGGACTTAATCGAACTGGGTTTGTTTATGTTACTGTGACTACACATGTGCATGAGTAAGGAAGACTCGGAGAGAGTGAATTTGTGGACAACTTTTTATGTTTCACCATTCTAGGCACATCTACTATTTTTTTTTTTAATCATTTCACCCCGAGCAAGGCAGAAATGCCACTGATGAGCTGTGGGCTACATAACTGTAAAAAGATTAATTAGAAAAGAGTGAGGAGTACAAACTAGTTAGAAAGGAGTAATAGAAAGCTGAGAATGCAGGTGCGATGACAGATACATAGGTGAAGAGAAAGGGAAGGATATACGGAGGTGGGGAGAGAGCTAGTGTCCAGTGGTTAATAGATGAGTATTGACATTGCATTTAAATTTCTGGAGGTTGTAGCCATCAGGAAAGCAAGAATATAGGAGCGAGTTCCACATGCGAGAAGTGCGAGAGAAGAAGCTGCAGGAGTAGAATTGTCATCTGCATTTGGCTAACCTAACTGTGAATGGGTGGGACCCAGTTGCCAATCTGGTTGCATGAGTAAACACCTGTTGAGGAGGCACCAGTGACTTAAGTTCGTTCGAGCAGAAACCATGAAAGTATTTATAGAACAGACGGGGGGGGGCATATTTCGACAGTGGGGAAGTGGCTTATCAGAATGTGGAATATTTAATAACAAAGATGATGTAAACAAAAAGAATCTAAATGAAATTGGCTAGATTATATGCAAAAAATCTTTTATAAATAAGACCCCAGCATTTCTCATTTGTGCATCTGTATAGTGACAACAATTTAAACAAACCAAGTCTGATGAAGCCCTAATGGACAAAACATATCACTTTTTAAAATTTGTCATATATATGGGTGAATGACCAAGTGGTTAGAATAGAATTTCTGATCATGAGATTGCTGTTTGTATCTGGCCATGGAAATTTGCCAGATTTGTGACATTGATGTTATGAGACTGGGGAAGTGATTCTAGCATGTGGCACAATTTAAAAGTGCCTAAAACCTTAGTGTACATTGACCTAACACTTGTGTCTAAAACTGTGAAAATAAAAATATTCAATGGTTTCATTAGTAGAGAATCACAAGGCACCATGGCTAAAGGCTTGATGGTACTGTCCGTGTTGAAACTGTTGATCACACCAGATTATAAACTCTTTCCCAGAAACTGTAACTCAGTGATGTTGAACAAACACAAATGTGCATTAACAGGTGCACATAACAGGGATTGGTTAACTGACCATTATAATTATATATATATGTATATATGCATATACATATGCAGAAAGATTGCTCAATATCTGTTTTATAATGTTTGTAAATATAAACAGTGTAAATAGAAATCAACACTCTATGGTGACTGTCAGTTTCAAATCTTTGATTAAGGCATAAAATTTACATTCACCATGCTGTGCTGATTTCTATGTCTATCCTGTCAATCTGTCTATGACTTAAGATAAAATATAGATTATAATGCAACAGAATTATAGGATAATAAACAAATAAGAAATGTTTATAAACATATTAGATAAATAAATCTTTTTAATTACATTTATAAAGAAACTTCAACCCTTATATACAACTAATCTGAAATCACAACAAAGTCAGTCATGCAACTAAGATGGAGAAGCATTTTTACTCTGGTTCAGTACCAATACTTTGCACAAGACATCCTGACAGACATTTTTCTGCTTTCACTTTTCAACTATTACTATAGTGTGTGAATAATAATTTCAATGAAATTACATATATTGATGATCTCAGCAACTTTACAATTAAAACTGATTTCCAAAGAATCTCACTTTATCAAACCAAGATCTTTGTACCCTTTCACACTACTTGTTGTATTCATATGTTATGGTTTCTCTCTATGAAACAAATAGTGACATACATACATATATTTGTATATAATTTCTTGCATGACATAGAGGTATGAAAAATTTCTTCTTTTTTTTTTTAATCATCTCACCCCAAGCAAGGCATTCCACTGCCACTATTGCGCATGGGGCTACATAGGGGAAGGTAAAGAGAAGGAGTGGTTAGACATAGGGAGTGTCAGGAGGAATGAATGTTAAACATAGGGAGTGTCAGGAGGGATGAATGTTAGACATAGGGAGTGTCAGGAGGAATGAATGTTAGACATAGGGAGTGTCAGGAGGAATGAATGTTAGACATAGGGAGTGTCAGGAGGAATGAATGCTTTGAAAACAATGCATGTTTGTCATGCTTTTCTTTCAGTTATTCTGTTCTATCCATTGTATTGCAATGTTAGAATAATATGCCTATAATGGGGAAGAAAACTGGAAATATTCTCTTTTTTAACACCACCATTTTATTCCAAAAGTTTTTATTTTTCTTACAACTTTCTCATGGCCCACATGTTCAGTCTATAGTATCCTCAGCATTCATCTGAAGAATCACATTTCTGTAGCCTAAATTCTTTCTCATCTATGGCAAAATTGTCCAGCATTTACTGTCATGTGTGTTTAGTCATTTCTACCTATGAAAGATAATAAAATCATTTAGGTGCAATGAGTTACTGAGAGTAAAAGAAAATAAAAATATATTACTGATGAGACATCATGATAAAAGAACAGGACTGTGAAAAACAGAATATGGCAACTGGCATTGCATTTACATTTTTGAAGATCATGCGTGACTGGGAAACAAAAACTGAAATAGAGTTCCACAGGCGAGAAGTTAAAAAAAAAAGAAACTTAAAATAAAATTTATGGTTGCATCTAGCTATTTCAACAATAAAACAATGAAACCTAGTTGCTAATCCACTAGTACATTTAAATCCTATGTAGTCAAGGTACCATTGGGGAAAGCTCATTATAACAATTGCCATGACAATATTTACAGAGAAGACCGAGGAGAAAAATAATGTCACAGTGGTAGGGAAGCATCTAAAGCTGAGATGATAGGACCAATAACATTACAGACCCATCCTTAGATTTTGTTTGGGATCTCAAGACATGTAGCAGCAATATTTAATCCATAGATTTGTAAACATGCCAGATGGATACTGACAAGAAACATTTCCTATGATCAGTCATAGCAGCTGATTTAATATAACCAATCCACTTCATATCAGTGATACCAAGAATATGAAAGGAGTTTCTCTCCTGGGGGTTAGCATCAGTCAGGCTAATGGAATGCAAAATAAAGGTTCTCTAAAATGATTAAAAAATTAGTTTCATTTTGGTACATTAAAATTAACAAATCATTTCTTGCTGGGGCACTAACAACAGTGTTAGTCATTTTGGGGATCAGCTTCCAATTTGACCTTATCAAACCAATCAGACTTACAATTAGGACATGAGTAAATAGTTGTGTCATCAGCATAGATACCAAGTTGAGATTTGATGACATTAGGAAAGTTATTAGTGAAAATTAGGAACAATGAAAGTCCAAGGTAAGAATGGCCAGCAAGACAACTTTGATTTCATGAAGTAAAATTGAATGAGATCAAAAATTAATCCAGAAAGACTATAACCTTTCATCTATTGAAGAATCCTAGCATACCAAAAGCCTGTCAAGTGTTTTAGTTATCCAAAGCTGCAGACAAAGCTTCACCATTATTATCTAATGCCTGATATATTCTTTCACTAATAACTGTTAACACATCAACAGTTGATTTTAAGAAGCAAAAGCCATATTGTTTATCTAAAATAATGCTGTGTGAAGTGAGATGGTTAAGCAATTTAGAGTTGATTAAAACCTCTAGTCAGTCAGTTAAATGACATATGTGATGCATTCTTGGGCAATCATGTCTCTTTTGAGATATGACTGACTTAGCAGAAGATTTTTTCTGCAGTAAGTTGCCATTACTTTTTGCAGTAGAGTGGCTGCTAACTAAGGCTGTAGAAAGCAATCTTTTCTGCTATTTAACTACAGTTTAAGGGAGAAGAGATGGATTGATACCATTCCAAGGGTATTTATCTGAAAATGAATACAACAAATATAATAAATCAAAGAAGTAATTATCCAATAAAAATAGAGATAAACAGGTTGCATAACAAGGATGACAAAAAGAGAGAAAATAGAATAGAATAAGACCCAATAAATATCAAATGTATTCAGAAAAAGAAAGGGATTTACTATCAAAGTTTAGTATTGTCATGGTCATCATGGAAAAAGACAGGAAATTTTGTCCAGCAATGAAATGACAATGACTGTTTCTGATGATGAAGTTGAAAAATAATTCTCTTTCTACATTAGTAATTTAAAACAACTTTTTTATTATACAAACACAAAAGTAGATAAAAAGAGGTAGCAATATCATGAAATCCATTGATTTCAGTTCATTTTCTGAATCAGTAAATGAAGCAAAATAAAAACAAAAAAATCTTACCAATACTGAAAACAGTATAATCACTTCAAAGACAGTTCTTATAATTAGTGCTATTTATATAAGTTTCTAATTAGTTTTGTTTTGAAGATAATTTTTATTTTACAAAGATGCACATATGCAAATATGAGAGTCTATTTATGTGTACATATTTGCTTGTAAATGCATATACACACGCATATGTATATACATATATACATGCATACATGTCATTTATAACATATTATATAACATTTATGTAACAACAACTGCAAAAGATGTCCAATATTGCCACATCTGTGCAAGAGAATGTAAGACTCTAACAGAACTAAAAATATGCATCAGTGCAGCCGATATTTGAGGCTATAATCAATATTGTGTATCAATTTCAATGCCCAATACAACCTGTCTTGTGTCACAATCTAATACCAATATTTGATACACTGCTGCCTCTTTGTGTAGATGACTTAGGTGTCATTAATCAAACCAAAGTGTCATAAAAATACACTTATTAAACTCATAATTTACAAAAATCTTTATGAAAAATTCTGTTTGAAAACACAAGAATTATATATAAATACCATTATCAGAAAAGATTTGCTATTTGAAAGGTCGTATGTATCAGACATTTCTTTCTTTTCATATCATTTATTAGTTTAAACTGAGTGTTGAAAGTTTTTAAAGCTAGAAAGATGCCCACATAAATTCCAGTTGTGCATGGCCTGTGTGACCTTAAAATGAATGCCCCTTTCTAAAAACAATACCAAATAAATTACAACATAACAGTCAAAACATGAGGAAACAAACCAACCTTGAAAATGTCTATAGAAGTGGCTGAAAGCACTTGGGACAATATGTAACTGAAACTGTAAAAAAATTTTAAAAACCGATTTTCTTGAAAATTTACGCAGTTGTACTATAAGCGTCTGTGAGTGTTTTTAGCTAGGTTTTGTGTCAAGGTACCCCCGATAAATATCAAAAAACGATAATAAAAAAAAACGGGTTATAAAAGGAGTAGTCCGATTTTAATCAAATTTGATACACTCATAGACAAAGACATAAGAAATGATATTCAGAAGTTTCAAGGTTGCAGTTCTTACAATAGTGCAGAAAATTGATAATATATATATATATATATATATAAAAGGCAAGATGTGTGTGTGTGTGTGTGTGTGTGTGTGTGTGTGTGTGTTTATCTGCCTGTATGTCTGTATTTTTTTCAGCCCTTTTATTTTAGTTTTTGCTTTGGGTTTGGCTCTAAGTAAGTATAATTGTAGTTCTTAGTCTCAGCCATGATACCATTTACTCAGAGGACTTATTTAACCTTCAAAATTCAGTATAGGACGAAAAAAACTTATTTGATATCAAAATTTGAATTTTACATCTATTCATTTTTCTTTCAGTCTACAGTTTCACTTTAACTGGAAACAACTATTGCTTTTTAGTCTTTTGTGCCAACGTCCACAGAGTCTGAGCTCTAGGACCACAGATTAGTTTTAAAGCTTTCATTACACCCGAGCAATGCCAGTATATTCTGCTAGTAGTCTATATAAATGTACATACAAATGCCTATATATATTTGCACAAATATATTTTGGAAGAAGAGTAGCGGCATAGCATCACATTTGGCATTTCATTTTTTATTTATTTTATCATTCAGTTTTATTTGATTCCATTTACTTGTATCAGATGGATAAAGATCATAGATTCACAATTTTTTGTATAATTTAATACCAAATAAGATAAATTTAAATCATCAAAAAACATTTTCTATTCAAAAGGAATTCTTGTAGCTAGTTAAGTTGAGATGAGTATGTATTTACACTATTTACATTGTTTAGACTATTTTCCTCATATTTACTGCCATGTTTATGACATTTTGGTCATTGTATGCTCCTGCCTTCTTCAGGTGCTAGGAATTTCAGATCAAACTCTTTATTACAATCACTAGGATGTGTGATGCTACTTTTAGTAGCCATGTAGTTATCTCCCTTTTACTTCACTCTCAAAGTTATTTGTTCACCACTGCTGTAGTCTGTAACTAATGTCTATATCTACTGGGCCATATGTCCTTGAGAGCACATGGCTCAGTGGATATAAATGTTGGTTAGTTCCAGTGACTTGACCCAAAGAGTCATGACTTCAGTGCCAAGCTACAGAGGAGACATCACACATGGAATGAGAATTATATACCCCAGTGATTGTAATAATGAGTTCAGTTCAAAATTCCTAGCAATTGACGAAACGTTGTAAACATGGCAGTAAAGATGAGGACAATAGTTCAAAAAATGTAGGTAGTGCAAAAATATAATTTAAGGTAAAAAAGACTTTTTCCAACCTCATACAGTCTATTTGTTCATCAAGTTACAAAAATTTACTGTTATTAAAATCTTATACTATTGCTTCTATTGCTGTTGTCTTATTATAGAATGCAGTTGCTTTCCCTGTTCCTAACCAGTTTTGAATTTAGAGTTGTCCTTCTCCTAGATTGTTTAACAACCCAATCTAGAGAACCTTCTCTTTACTGCTATTAGCTAAGTAGGAAAGAAAAGATAGGAATTTGTAATAGCTTTGACTGGAATGTGAACTTTATACACTGGTTCCACTTTTCATGCTGATAACCACTACACTAAATACATATTCAAAATGTTATTACTTAATTTTCTATCTGAGAAGTGCTTCAACAGGATGAAAAGGGCAACACTGAAAGCTGAAGGTACACTGGGATAATCAAAGATGCCTACCAAAACTCAGCAAAGTATTAAAAAACAGAAA
Organism: Ascarosepion bandense; assembly: GCA_037127315.1. NCBI lineage: Eukaryota > Metazoa > Mollusca > Cephalopoda > Sepiida > Sepiidae > Ascarosepion > Ascarosepion bandense. Next base: position 154,989 of record JBBBDQ010029107.1, on the reverse strand, counting down.
AATTCTGTTGGAAACAAAGAAAATAGTACTGAATTGTTATCACTCCTCCTGTATGGCAGTGAATTCTGCACAATCTCCTCACAGATGAAGAAATAACTCAAGGCAGCAGAAATGTGGTTCTACTGAATATTATAGACCAAATATGGGAGCAGTAACACAGTTTTTGTGAATATGAAAACAAAAAATACATTTATACTTAACATCAGAAAAAGATTGTTGAAATTTCTAAGGTTCATAATGAGGAAAGAGGGCTTGAAAAATTTGATATACAGGAGAGATTGATGATGAGAGACAGGAAAACAACACAAAGTGATGACAGAACAAGGTTTACGAGAGATAACAAAATGACAGTATTTATTGAGTTACAAAAGACAGTAAATTGTGGAGAGACATGATCATCAACAACATGAAGAGACACAGCATATAGAAAATATACATTTTTTTTTATAAGCATTTCACCCCGAGCAAGGCATGTCACTGCCACTACTGCACAGGGGGCTACATAGAGTGGAGAAAGGATGATTAAATATAGGAAATGTCAGAGGGTGGGTGATAGGCGGGTAAGGATACCAAGAATGAGGGTTGGGTAGATGAGAGTGTTCTGAGAATAATTGGGAGTTAGGGTGATAGGAGGTGTCTATTGACCCTACATTTAAACACCTGGAGATTGTAGCTGTCAGGAAAGCAGACTTGTGGAAGGGAGTTCCACAGGCGGGAAGCGCAAGAAAAGAAGCTGTTGGAGTAGAATTTACGGTTACATCTTATCTGTTTAACTGTAAAAGGGTGGGAGCTAGTTGCTAATCTAGTATCTCGTATAAATTCGTGCTTAGGCAGCACCAGTGATCTAAGTTCATCGGAGCAGAAGCCATGAAAGTACTTGTAGAAGAGGCACAGGGAAGCCACATCATGCCAGAGAGAGAGTGGTTGCAGCCGGTCTGCCAAGTCAGTATCAACCACGTTACAGATCCTCCTTTGTATTTTGTCAAGAAGCCCAAGGAGAGTAGCAGGGGCACCCGACCAGATATGGCAGCAATATTCAATGCACGGGTGGATGGTAGATTTGTATATGTGCAGAATAGATTCAGGTGGGAAAAACTTCCGGGCCCTGCACAGAGAGATGACTTTCATAGCAGCAGATTTGGCAATGGATTCGATATAGTCATTCCATTTGAGGTCTGCCGAATGTACATGAATAGACTGGAGTAGATAACTGTTAGTATGTTAAAATCAATATATGCGTAAAAACAAATAACGGTGATTGTTTTTTAAGCATACCTTAGATGTGGTACAAGCTGAAATTATGGGGCAGCCTGTGAGTATCAAACTTACTATCAATTGAAATTGATCTCTAGCAAGACAAGCTTGCTAAGCATTACACCCCATTGAAGTGCAAGGTTGTGGTTTTCTAAGTATAGCTTAGATGTGGAACAAGGCCAAAAGTATAGGGTACCCTAAGAGGATCAAACTGACTACTCAGTCATAATTGATCTAGCCAGACAAGCTTGCTAAACATTCCACCATGCTGAAGTACCCAAAGCACATAGATTAATAGAGTGATATGAACAGATCTAAATAGATTAGAAAATAGTAACAAATTTGTCTGTGTGAACAAGAACAAATACAGAATCAGATTTTTTGAAATGAGAAATTATTATATACATTATTCTTCAAACCAGCATTTTGATCTTGGTTGTCATATTTAGAATATTTCAGCAATTATACTATTTATTGTTCAGTTATGCAGATAATTTCAAAGGAGATGATATATCTGGAAAATGAATATTTCTGATAAGATATAGAACAAATGAGGAGTTTAATTTACACATACATTTATTCTAATGGTGCCATGATGATTCTCCTTTATTATCCCTCTCAAGAGTCACTGGTTGTGGGGAGATAACTACAATATGATATGAACATGTTATTTTTCTTTTTGCAAAGTCCACTTCGGTTTTCATCCAAGTTGATAGTCCTTAAATCTGGACAGCTTCAACTGACATGGATGGGCCTGGTTTTAAGATCCAGATCATTGTTTTGTTTTGTTATTGTCAGGTGGTGTGGAGATTGATTAGTTACTAAATGTTGCAGTATGGCAAGTAACATTGATGGTTCATTGGTTGGTAATGGAACTTGGAGTTCCTGATGTACTCAGTGGGGAGGATCCATTGGTGGCACAGTAGTGTTGGAGGGTCATTGACATCACTATCCTTGTTCAGATCTGGAAAGCTATTATCAAGATTTATGTTGCGGGTATCTTTGTCTATCTTATGAAGGAACTGACGATTTTGGAGTGTGATTCACCAGCTACCATGATATTGCTTATATGGAAAGGGCTTCCACGATCTTGCCAGTGTTATTTCAATGCTGAGGATGATATCCATGTTGGTTCTGAATAGCTACAGGTTCTTCAACCTTAAGTGACTTTAAATGTCTGTCATGAACATGTTTAGTTGCATTCTCAAAACATTGGTTGATGACTTTTTTTACGCAGATCAGCAAGCTCAGCCATTTTTGACAAAATTTGACAGGGTTTGGTAGGTGGTCATTTAGGGGATGACCAAATAAGAGTTCTACTGGCGATGCATCTAGATCAGATGGTGGGGTGTTTCAAGGGAGCAGAAGTGCTTTTACCACTTTGTCTGTGTCAAACAAACCACTAGGGCTGATGTTCATTGTGAGGATGCGTTTCATATACTTAACAGCAGCTTCAGCCCTGCCATTATTCTGTGGGTCATATGCTGATGGTAGCCAATGAGAGATACCCCAAACCTTTAGAAACATCTTCAGTTTGTGAGAGTTGTACGGAGGACCTCCGTCACAGGAGACCTCCTCTGGAACACTATTACTGATTAAATATCTACGTAAAACTTTACATACTGTAGAAGCTTTTGCATTTTGGTGTATTGATGCCACCTCTGTCCAACCAGAATATCTGTCAGCATATATGATTTATTTGCATCTGGCCATCTAAAAAGTGTCTGTGACTGTTAACTGGAAAGCGTAGTCTGGGTGTATAGGCACAGATGCAAATTCTTTTGGATTTGATGGAGCAGTTTCATTGCAATGTTTGCATTATTCTTGTTTGTTCTGAAATTGTGCCCCCATGACAGGCCCCCAAAAATGTTGTGTGTCATTGTTCTTCATGCTATTGACATGTTGGAGTTCAATATGTAGCTGCTTAATAAGTTCAAATATATTTATGGGGATTAAAATACATTCTTTTTTAATATTAGTGTGTTGATAACGTATAGGTCATTTTACATATTCCAAAACTCTCTAAGGTGGGTGGGCAAGAGTTTCTTGTGTTTGGGAAAGCCTTGTTCAATTGTCTCTAAGAGGTTCTGATACTGATAATCTATATTTGCTTCTCGCTTTATGTATGCGAGTTCAATGGGAGATGTTTACTGGTTGCACTGGTACTGTTTTCCTGTCACTATTGCCTCTTCTAAGTTGGTTGACTCAACTGATGTAAGCTTGGCAATCAGTGCTGGAATACAGGACATCCCATTTGCTTCTTCTTTAGTATCACTGGGTATTGATATAGCATTGAGTTTGTCTGGGTTAAAGACAATCTCTAATGTCTAAGAGCTTTGGATTCTTTATATCATTTAGGCTGTGATTGTTAAATATCAGCACAAGAGGTTTGTGATCAGTGGCAAGTATCAGGTAAGGACAGCCAAAATGAACATTCTGCAACATTTCCAAAACAAACTTTATAGCCAAAGCTTCTCCCTCGATTGGTGTGTAATTACTTTCTGCAGGCCTTTTTAAATTGAGAACCAGTGTAGACAACTTTCCAATGCCCTGGTTTACAAAGATGATTCACTGTGAATAAGCTTTCACGGTGTTTTTGGAATAGGGTAAATCCTATTCCTGTTCAACTCCAATCTGTAGTCAGTTGTATGGGTTAGTTTATCTAGAATGTTCGAACACCATCTTGGATACTGTTCAAAATTTCAGCTTTGAACTGCTAAAAAGATGTTCCAAAGATTTGTCGCAGTAAAGTTTTCATTTATGTTTAAGCATTTCTTTGAATGGTGAGATGATGGGTGCCTGGGCAAATGCATATGGAACTTTGCTGATCAAACCAAAGAAAGATCTAACCCCTATGACTGTTGGGGATAGAAAGTCTCTAATGCCTTCTAGTAGCTTTTGAGTTGGTTTATATCCTGTTGAGCTGATATCAAAACTGGCAAATTCCACGTGGTCTTTTGTGAAATGGAGCTTGTCTGGGTTAAAGACAATATCATTATCACAAATGTATCTAACAGTGTGCCAGAATGAATGCACCACATTATTATCCCATAAGATGGAATCATCCACACAATATGCTACATGAAGGAAACCTTCTGTAATATCATCGAATCACTTCGTATAGCTATCATTGGATGCTTGAAAACATTGAGAGACTCATAGATATTGATATCTGCCCCATTAAGTGATAAATGTTGTGGAATCACTTGCCTCCTTGGAGAGGGGTATACTGTAGAATGAGGATGGTGTATGATGTGTCTACTGTCTTGTGGCTGCATTCAAATTCTGTAAATCCACCATCCTACGTGGATTCCCATCCTCTTTGGGAACAGTAATCATTCTGGAGCACCATGTTGTCAGTGTCCCAGTGGGGCCTGGTCCAATGATGTTAAGTGCAACATCTGCATCTAACTGTGATTTGACAGCTTCTTTCCAGTTGTGAGACATTGACATAGATTGATGTATGGCAATAGATTGGCAATTGTCCAAGAACAAAATGGAGAGTGGTTTGCCTGTCATGGTCTGCAGCTTTTGGTGATTGCATGTGTTAAATGCACTGTTGGCAAAATAATATTAGATTCAGTTTTCCAGCTCTTTGCAATACTCAGGTGTAGCGGGAAGTGGTAAAGTGTCTGGTACTAGTGGGCAAGGTGATCAGGTGAGACAGCCACATAGAGCTAATGTGGGATTAGTTGTCTTTTCATTCATTGTGACAACAATTTCAATTCTGAGTTGTGCTGTTTACTAGTTCCAACTTCTTTAAGGTTGTCTGTGAAATGTATAAACCTTTGGGCAAATGTAGACTGTCTTCAAACAAGTTTCACCACCAAGGGATATAGTGGTAATTAGCGCTTTATTTATTGACAAACTATTGTCATTTATGGCACGCAAATGATGTCTAGTATACAACAGGGAGTTGTGGCTGCATCCTAGGTCTTCTCCTTCTATGATTGTCTGTATCTGCTCCAGCTGTAATTTGAACAGCTCTAGGTTCTAGATCCATTTGGTTTGGCTTTCTTAATTTCCTGTGGGCAGTTACATTTAAGGCAACCTTTACATCAATAAATGGTGGTGGTGGTTGTGGTCTTTTTGGTATAAATTGGTTGTTGGTCTAAAAACCATGTGGGATTCCAGCTCCTCCATCTAGTCATAATGGGAGTTGTGTGCTCATCATACTTTCATCCCGGTTGTTGCTGGCAGTGTCCTCTATTATACAGTTTGATGAGGCTGTATCATGGCATACAGCAGAAAAGTGGTTTTCTACATGCAAGACATTGCTTGCGACCTTTGGGGTGTACACTGTACCCACAATCCTTGCACTTTTTGGCATGAGTTTTTTTGGCTCTTGTTCTTAGGTGGTGTAGATCTTTGAGATGATTTGTTCCATTAATATTCAGACTTAATTGGGATAATTTGATCAGAACTGCACACTGTTGTTGGTTGAAAGTGGCTTGTGGCTCTGGCAGTGGATTTTAAAATCAGTAGACTTTGATTATGTTGGGACACTCTCCACCTTTGTTCTAATAATGGACTGTTCCTATCACTACATAAAGTGGTAGTGGAAAGACCTCACAGTTAGCATTGTGTTCAGTGTTGACTGCTCAGTGTTTTGACTTATTGCACCAAAGTTATATTGGATTTTCTTACTGTGTTTGTTTGTCAACTGTGAGTCTGATTTTTTGTCACCAGTTTTTTTTATTTTATCTTCGTTGCCAGTCTGTGTTTTTGTTGAACGTTTTTTTAAATTTTGTGTTGTGAGGGGGTGGGGGCAAGTCATATGATGGCTTTGTCTCCCCAGCCTTCTACTTCAGATGCCATTCCAATGGCATCTCCTTCACTGTCAGTTTGGGCAAAGAGTCCCATAAAAAAAGATCCGGGATATTACCTGCAAATGCAGGAAAAATACAAGGATTACATTATCAGAAATGAGCTGGTTGCTATACCTGAAGTAGTTAATTTAATTGCAGTGAAGACAATCTCCCTGCTAACATCAGATGAAAAGACCCATAAGTTTATTGGTGTTAGCAGGGAGAACATGGAGGAAGCCCTAAAGGCTCTGAATATTGTCCCTTGGGTATTAGCAAGAAGATCCCGTGCAATGTGGGACATCTTGCTGGGCTCGGAAGGTTTTGCTACTTTTGGTGCGGTTGAGGAGGTGGCACGCATGACTAGTAAGGCCGGTGTGGCCACGGAGGATATCTGTGTCAGCATAGTTGTGGACCGCAAGAATTTTTTGAAGGTCCCAGATATTTTGTTGTGCAGAGGAAGAAAGATGTTTGTTGTAGTTGAGGGAAGGAAGCCTCACTGGTGGGCATGTGGTCTGGCCGGACTCACATTGAAGGAAACCGGAGGAGAAGCAAGTGACACCGGAAACACCGCCGGTGTCAAAAGTACCAATCACCCCGGAAAAAAATCCGACCCAGAAAGCGGTGCAAAAGAGTGGACGGAGGAGGTCAGGAGGGGGAAGAAAGTAGCTTCCCCTCCTCCTCAACATGAAAAAACCCCATCCCCGGAAAAGAAGAGGCCTTGTAAGGAGGTAAAGCAGCAACAACAACAGCAGCACGGGCAAAAGCAGCAACAGCAACAACATAACAAGCTGCAGAAGTGACAACAACAACAACAACAACAAAATCAACTGAAGGAACAACAAGAACAACAACAAGAACAACAACAAGAACAAGTAATGGAGGTGGAAATGCCTCCTCCACGTTCCTTTGAAGAGAGGACAGGAAGAAGACAAGGAGGTGTACCAAAAAAAAGGGAAGAAGGAGGTTCCAGAGCGCGGCAGAGCGGAGAGGGTCACGGCAGTTGCCAAAACCCAGTCCGCCCCTACATCACCCACAAGAACTGTTTGTCTTGAAGGGAGGAGTAAGTCTGCCTCCCCAGTGAGAAAAATAACTTCTCCTTCCCCCACTCCTCCTACACCCTCTCCCCAATCAGAAACTTCCTCCCCTAAAATTGATCATCCCTCCCTGAATCCAGAAGAATCCTCCCTGAAATGGGAGAAACAGAAAAAGAACAATTTTTGTCGCAGAGATATCTGCAAAATTGACAGACAGGCCTTAGAGAGGGACCTTTCTTCTCAGAAGAAGGCCCTCCTAAGGCCTTTATTCAACTTAAAAAATATTGATGGAAGGTCAATCGAGGACCTTGCCAATTTCCCAGGAGCCCCCCGGGGTTTAATAAGAAATACCGGGGGGATGTAGAACAAATACCTGGGAATTTGTGCTCGTCGAAGCCTTTCCAACCATAAAAATGGCCCAAACGGGCAGTAAATATTTACAAAAGCTTTCGCACTTTTGCGCTGGGAGGGTCCCTGTAATTCTCCACCCCTCACTTTACAGAGCCGTAAAACTAACGTTTCCTATGGACGGGGTCCTACTGCCATTGATTTTTGCTCCGGATGTGACCAGAAGTAATTTTTCTGCTTTCTTTTTCAGGTCTAAAAAGATGTCAATTAAGTTAGCCAGTATGAACGTGAAGGACCTTAGGGATCGGAGTAAGGCTGCCCGCCTGCTTCGGGACCTCTTGTCCTTCGGCGTGGATGTCGCCGCGATCCAAAAGACTCACTTTGTTTGCAAGGCTGATGCCTGTGTGCTGTCTAATGACTTTGTCGTCTATTCAGCATATGGGAACCGGCTGGCCAGAGGAGTTTCTTTGCTGGTTAAGTGTACCCTGGACGCGAGGGTGGATCTTGTCCATGTCGGTGCCGAGGGCCGGCTGATCGTGGCCGATATTGCAGTAAAAAGCAATGCATTTTGACTGGTTGCGGTTTATGTGCCCAACAACCGGGAGGAGCGCGTCTCGTTTTTTCGGCGGTTGGAGCCCTTCCTGGTGGATTCAATGCGACTTGTCTTAGTGAGGGACTGGAATGCCATCCTGGACCCCAAGTGGGATAGAGGGTGGGGAGCTAGCGGGAAGGCACGTGATCGTAGCTTGGTTGATCTCATCGAGGACTTCGGTCTAGTCGATCACAAGGGTGGGAGAATGTGGATGTGGGCTAATAGTTGGCGTTCTACCAAGGTGGCTAGCTACTTTGATAGAATGTTAGTTCATGAAGCCGACATAGATCTTTTAGATTGCGCAAGGAAGAGATTCGCCGAGGAGGCGACCGGTACATTCGAGAGGTTCGCAACCCGGAGGGACACACTCTTCGGTCGACTGACGACATGTGTGAGGCGTTTCGGCGGCATTTCGAGATCTTGTTTACCAAGAAGCCCGGTCTCCATGATAAGGAGTTTCGTAGCTATTTGGCTGACTTCCCCCTGCTTTTGCCGGCTGATGCAGCTAGCTGTGAGGGAGAGATTACGGGAGGCGAAGTCTACGCGGCTTTGAAGAAGGTCGGCAGAGGCAAATCGCCGGGTCTCGATGGTTTGCCCTATGAATTGTACTTGAGGAAGTCGCACATCTTTGTCCCGATTTTGACTGTCGTGTTCAACAACTGGTTCCGGCAGGGGTCCATCCCCAACCGGTTCACCAAGGGTGTGATCACGCTGTTGAGAAAAAGCAAGGATGTGGGGAGGGAGCTAGAGGGTTACCGGCCCATAACTCTGCTAAACACAGAGTTAAATATTTTGGCCAAGATTTTGCAAAATCGTTTGCAATTAGTTGCAGAGTCTCTGTTGGGACCTGAGCAGACTTGTGCTGTGAAGGGCCAAACAATTCAGAGCAACCTGCATCTGATACGCACGATCATAGAGGGGATAAAAGACGACGAACAAGTCGCGCTGATCAATTTAAATCAGTCCAAGGCATTTGAGAGGGTTGACCATCGTTACCTGGCGGCTATCCTGCAGACAGCCAGATTTAAAACCAACTTCCGCTGCTGGATTAGCCTCCTGTATCAATCCCCTACGGCTGTGGTATAGGTGAACGGAAAATTGTTGGGCGTTCTGGCGCTGTCTAGGTCGGTTGTCCACTGTCGCCCCTACTTTATGCTTTGGCGTTGGAGCCCCTCCTTCGCCGGCTAAGAGACAGGGTGTGCAATCCAGCCCTACGTGGAATCGCTGTCCATGGTGGTGCTCGAGCCAGGGTTTCCGCGTACGCCGATGACGTCACTACTTTCCCGGAGTGATATCGAGATGGTACAGAAGGCGCTTGAACGGTACGAACAGGTGACCGGGGCCAAGATTAACTGCAACAAGTCGTCCGGCTTGCGGCTAGGTGCCTGGAAGAGTGTAACCCTCCCAGGGCCCTTCGACTGGATGGACGGCCCGGTCTGCAATCTTGGAGTGTGGTCCGGGCCCGATCTACAGTTGGAGAAAAATTGGTCTGAAGTACTGGCAAAGGTAGACACGTCGGCCAAGACTTGGCGTCGAAGGAATTTGTCCTTAAAGGGTTTGGCAGAGGCGTGTGCTACATACGTCTTTCCCATTATCCTTTACCGGTTGTCAGTACTTCCACTTTGTAAACGGCGTAGGAAGGTGATCGAGCATTTGCTATTCTCCATTCTGTGGAGAGGACGCAAACACTACGTCGACAAACGTGTCTGTTACCAACGTCCGTGTCGTGGGGGTCAGGGAATGCCATATCTGATGAGCCATAAGGTTACGCCAAGGTTGATTTTTCTCAGGCGAGCGATTTTGGAAGACTCATTGCTTAGGAGGATAGTGAGGGACATGTTCCCTAGCCTTACTATCACTTCCCCCATCTCAAGGCGGTGCCGTAAGCCTCGAGGGCGATCGAGTTTTCTCCTCGAATGTCTGGCGGCCCTGCGGACCATTCCACAGTCCAGTGACCTTTCACGGCCTAGGAGAGTCTTGGGTTAGCGGAGGGTGTCGCGAAGGATTCATTACATGATGTGCTGCGCTTGTCTGAGGATGAGTTTCGCTCGTTCTGGTCTTGGGTGCCAGGTAGTGATTATCTCAGCAACTCTGAGTTTTCGCTCACCTGGCGATTAGCTCATAATCGCTTGCCTCTCAATGACAAAGCCTTCATATGGGGCCTGGCAAATTTGCCAGATTGTGAACGCTGCAACCTTGGCTTGGAAGAAACGGCTTCGCACGCCTTCTACCATTGTTCGCGGGTTTGCCCTCTATGGGACCGTGTCGGCGAGTTGACTGTTCGTATCACGCCGCGAGAGCTTGTGCTTATCGATCGTGCATTCGCTTGCGACAATGTGTTGCCTCCGTTTTCTGGGATGAAGCGTATGGTGTTTCTGTCGCTGCTAGCCACGGCTCGAATGGTGATTTGGACGACGCGAACGGAGGAAGTCTTGCGAGGTCAGCGTCTTTCACATCAGGATCTGATCCGATATTTTGAGCATCAGTTCAAAATAAAGATTAGAACTGATTGGAAACGTTTGACTTCGACAGACTTCAGTAAAAGGTGGGTAAATGTAGTAAGTCTGGTTCGCTTGAACGGGGCTAGTCTTGATTTTCTCTTTTGGATCTGCTAGTTGCATTGGGGTGGAACCCTCCCATGGTTAAGGTAGCTCTCTTTTGTGTACCTAGTTAGTGAATAAATGTGTTCCTAGCCTGTACCCAGCTTTCTCTTTTGTTATGATCCAAGTTGAGATTCCCAACCTCCCCAGTTTGTTTTGGCTTCCTTTTATCTCGGTTTTTTTAGCTTTTTATTGTCCCATTCCATTAATGTTTTACCCTCCTCCCCACTCCCTTAGCGAATGTGCTTCTTGATTTTGGCGGAATACAGTGGCCACTCTCTTTTCTGGTTCTTACCAACATTAATTATTATTTTAGTTAAAAATTTGTTGTATTTTCAGTTTATTTTTGGGTTCATTCCCCTCCCATCATTTCATTTTTCATTAAATGTTTTATATTATATTATATTGTACATAGCATTGTACATATTATATTATATTGTAAAATAAATACATTTTTATTGTCATGGGTTATTTCCCCACTTTTTTAGGTAGCCCTTGTAAGTTTCTGGCATTGTGGTGTATGAACGATTGGAAGTTGATGAACGGCTTCTTGTGGTGATTGTGCAAATTGTAATGAGTGAATGGGTCGTGATAGAGTTTAGCTAGGTATAAGATAGTTAAGTGAGTACCAACCTCTTCCCTTCCCCTTTTTGGCTTTATGCCACAATTTTTGTATATTTACAGAAATAAATAGTGTACTGACTGCTCAGTGTTCTGGTTGACTGTTCAGCTCATTACCAATCAGTCGAATATTTCCAGTAGCGAATCGGAAGTGTGCTATACACAGACTCTATGTCTTACTACTATACATGTTACTAAACCCTTGTTCCTGTACTCTACTAATAACACTGTTGTACATACCTTTTTCCAGTAATATATTTCATTTACTTTATTTCCGTTGTTTGTGATTATTTATTCAACTATTTCTGTTACACACAACATAACAGATTACATCATTCAGGGTTGTCAACACAGAAATCTCAGTCAAACTTCTGCTCTGGTGAGATATGTCACGCAGACTGACAATGACTTGCCATTTAATCATATCTTCAGAGTATGAGGTTGTACAATGCTGTTAATCACATCCACTGTTTCTCTGGAATGCACAAAGCAGTGCTTGTACTTTCAGCCGGGAATCAAATGTTGTGATGGTTTCTCCATCACTTGTTTCATTCTTAAGAACTGCTGTCAGTAACCTTCCAGGGAAATGAACTTCACTGCAATGGATTTAATGTATTCCAGTAGCAGTAGCATCAATGAGGGTGTCAAGGCCAAAGAAAGATGAGCTGCACATGGATCATAATTCTTAATAATTTCAATTGTGTTGGTCAGCAAAGTCATTTGCTTGTAGCAACTCCATGCATTCTGGAAAATAATCCTCTTTTTATCAGATGAATCCACCTCAATTACTTGGTGTTCAGGCTTCATGCGCTGGGGGCAAAATTGGGTGACAATCTGTTGCTCAGTTGGTAGAAATTGTGCTATAAGATACGTTATTTCTTCTTGCATGGCAAGTTACTGTTGTTGCATTTGAAACAATACTCATTGTATCGAGAACAACTTGTTGGTTTGGCAGGGCTTCATCAGGATTATTTACTGTGGCAGTAATTTTTTCTGCTTTAAACATGTTGGGCAAATAGACTTTCAGTTTAATAAACAATACAGTAGGGCAACAAGATGGTGGTAACGCCACATACTGACAACAGTGAGTAAGTTTACCAGTTTAACATTTTGGGTCAATAGTGATCATTAGCAGTACCACTCAGGCATGGTACAGGACCAAAACAAATTCAAAATACTGTTCAAATAGTTAAAGTGTAAAAAAACTAGTACATACAGTAGGTTTTGGTATCCGAATGTTTATAAATTTTTTCGTAGTTATCCCACTTCTGACACCATATTATGGTTATGTGGATAATTCCAAATTTGATGATAGGTTTGAAAAATGAATATTCCCAGGTTAATTTACATGTGCATTTATTCCAAAGTGATGATTCCTCCTTATTATCTCTCTCTCTAGAATGTTCCAGGTTGTGGGGAGATAACTACAATGTGATATGAACATTTACCCTTTTATAGGTATTTGTTGTAATACTCAGTAACTTTCTTGGAATATTGAATCAAACACTTTATTCAATCCACAAGATTGATCATTCACATTCCATGCTAATGAAATCTATTGTATTAACTGAATTGATTTCATTTCTTCTAACAAAGTATGCAATATTTCAACATTGCCAGTTTCAACAATTGAACTTTCAACTGAAAACAAATGTGTTTTAACCATTTCATTAGGCGAGAGAGTACAACATTTGTGAGTATAGCAACCAAGTAGAGCATGCTGATGCAAATAATGGATAATATATTAAGAAAAACTGTTATTGATTTATAAATATTTCCAATTTCCAATATTTTTAGTTAAAAGGAATAATTTTAAAGTTTGTATCAAGATAAAAATATTTCCTTAAGATTCAAATAAAAGTTGTGAAAATTCACCATAATTCAGCCTTCTTTTATGTGCCATGACCCTTTAAGATCATAACTCCACAGCTTCCTGTTCTTTATAGCTCGAAATAAAGTTTGTCTTTTTACTATCCCTCCCCATCTCTGTTCTATCAGCCATTTATACAAGGTCATTAGGTTGGTTACTCAGAGCTTTCCTCTATCCATCTTGCCATGAATATATTCTCTTTGGGTCAAATTCTTCAATCCCTCATTCCTCATTATGTTTTTTAGCAATTTCAACTTACTCCTGATTCTAAGTATGTGTCCTTTTTGTTTCTAATATCTTTAAAAGTTTATTGTTACTTACGTGTTCAGAGCAGGGCTTTCTCAGTATGCTTCTGTAGAACCATATTTCTGCTGCTTCAAGTCTCTTCTTTATCTGGCTGGAACTCACAACCATTCATACCTGCTTTCTTAGGTAACACAACAAGAATGAATCTACTAAAGTCTTCACATATCTCACCACTATACTTCATTTATTATTTCTGCAATCATTTCAATACCAAAATCATCTCAAGCTTAGAACATTTCTGTTATGAGCCAATCTGGTCATGTTGCTTCATTCCTGTTCATTTTGTCTTTCCAAGAAAAAATTCAAATCACATATAATAAATAATAATAATGCACAGATGGCTATAATTTTTGCAACAATGTATTCTCAAGAAAAAAATGTACAATTCTAAGAAAAATGCTCAGTTTTTACCATATTTCCACAGAAATTCTTCAAACATATACATGTGTAGTAAATATGCTTAAATCTTTGCAATTTTCAGTGCTGAAAAAAATGTGTAAAAATATTTCTGGCAAAGAAAATCTAATCATCAATCTAATCAAAACTTAGCTATGTCTATTCAAATGTCAGTCAGTCAATTAAGTGCCATACATGATCACTTGGGCAATTATGTCTCTTTCAATCCATGACTGACTAAGCAGAAGATTTTTCTGCAGTAGGTTGCCATTTCTTTCTGCAGTAGACTGGTTACCAACCTAGTCTATAGAACTTCATTTGTCCTGCTCATTAATTTATTGCTGGAGGGAGATGAGATGAATTAATACCTTTTCCAAGAGTATTTGTGTGTAAGTAAATGCAACAAATTCAACTAGAATTCAAATTCAGCTCTCCAGTTTCTAATATTGAGCCGATATTCACTGCACAACAACACACATCTTATTCTAATGTCACAGGGAGTAAATTAATTTCTAAAAGTTATGCTTTTAATTCCAGTTTTGGGAGAAAGATGTATGACAAAGTGGAACATTTTTTCATGTGATGTATTTAAATAAAAGGTTATATTTATTTTTTTTTTTTTAATCATTTCACCCCGAGCAAGGCTGAAATGCCACTGATGTGCAGGGGGCTACATAAATGTAAAAAGATTAATTAGAAAAGAGTGAGGAGTACAAACTAATTAGAAAGGAACAATAGAAAGCTGAGAAAGCAGGTGCAATGACAGATACATAGGTGGAGAGAAAGGGAAGGTTATACGGGGGTGGGGAGAGAGCTAGAGTCCAGTGGTTAGTAGATAAGTATTGACTTTGCATTATATGAACTCAAAATGGACATTTTACAGAACAACACATTAAATGCATTAGATTTTCACTATAAAGAGACTAACTACAATTTTGATATAAAAAATACTACTCTGAACAAAGAAAAAAACAATTTATTATAATGAAAATATTTACACAGTGTTTTGATCACTAGGTCATTCATAGTAAATTAGTGCTCAGATTCTTACAACCTTTCACTATTCTTGGCAGATCTTCTATTATGACATTAAGGCTATATCTACTAACAAAAGTGAGGGAAACAAAAGGAAAAAATAATTTAAATGAAATCAGATTAAATGCCCAAAACATACAAAAAAATTGAAAGTATTTAAAAATTTAGAACTCCCAGTATCTCTCGTTCATGTACAAGTCTGGTCACACCAAGTAAATTTAGTTTGATGAAGTTCTAAAAGAGGATATGTATCTCATGAAAACTTTTTCAACTTTGTAATATATCTTTACCAAAACATTGTTTTTGATATACAAAAATTTATATATCTTTATTCAATTCTAATTTCATATAACCCAACATGCATATTGTTATACCTGTATAATTTTTAAATAAAAAGTTTCAGAAAAATTGAATAAAATCACAATCAAGTTGATCAATGAGCTTTGAGCATTAGCTAATGAATTATAAAACTCAAATTTAATAAAAATATATAAAGTATATATAACGTCTGTAATCTGAACCTACATTCACAAACTTTCTAACTACCAAATTTAAATAAGTACAATCAAATATATCAATTAAAAAAAACATTTCATCTTCTTTTGTTTTATAGTAACTTCTGCTATTGATTTAGATAAAATCTTCATATTTTCTTTAATCTAAATACAAAACATTAGAACTGTTTAATGATTTGCAGTTGTTAATATGAAATGATAAAGATTTTTTTAGAATTTATTTAAATAAACTAGTGCCAAGAAAATGTTGTTTTGAAAGAGGAATGTTCTGAGATCAAGAAAGATGCTCTTTCCAAGCCTATTTTACCCTTCAGATTAAACAAAAAAAAAGTAATACTTTCTTTCAGTTAAAAGAAATAATTAAATTTTCAATTGCTCTGAAAGAATGTATGCGTAAATAAGTGAGTTATATTTGCAAAGTTAAATGTATCATTATCATCATCAAAGAAGGAAAAAGGAATATTTTTAAAATTGGGTTTGCAGTCTTTAAAATATTCTACTAAAAAAATATTAAAATTGATATCCTTAAAATATATACTTGAATATTCTCTTTTTAAAATTTACTGCAAATTCTTATCTATCTTATGCGTCTTAATAAAAATAATATATATTTACATTGAAAGCTTCCAACATCAATCCTGGAAGCAATAAATTTTTGAATTTTACTGTTTTAACACATACAAAAAATATGTAGCAGAGATTGAGTATTACTGTGCTTACTTATCTATCTATCTACCTACATATATAACACTCCTTATTCATATTTTTTTTTTATTATTGGTGAGTTTTGAAAAGATTTGAAAGAGCCTTCCATGTTTGTTGCAAGTTCTCAAATAGTTAACTAAACACATGCAGGAGAGGAATGCTTTTCCATGCTAATTACAAGAAAGATTTTAAGAAATGACAAAATACCATCACCCTTTCCCTCTGTTTGATTCTAAGAGAGAAGTTACCTCATAGATTATACACTCCCATGTCTTCCTGTCAGCTGCCTCTGTTTCCTATTGGTGGTGACCACAAGTCACAAAAGATAATATAAAAGTAGACAATGAGATAAATAAGTCACAGAGACTGTCTGTTTCATGCTTGAATGCAATCTTCAGGCCAGCTGGAAGGCACTCAGACATGAAACAGACAGTTGCCTCTTGATGTTGACCTCAGTATCCAATTTTATATTTTATATTCTCTATCTCTGATGCTGAGTACTTTACCTATAAATATAACATCGCTTAAAACAATATTTTTAGCATATATATATATATATATATATATATATATAAGATTAATGTGGATAAGTTTATCACTTACCAATAATAGTATAATTACTACCAATAGTATAAGATATCATTTGTGTGCCTTGAAGTAAGTTTTTTTATAACAGCTAACTTATATCATTGGGGGCATTCACTATTATAATTAAGAAGACACAAATTTATGCTAGTTGGTTTCCTATATAGAGAAGTAGTAAATCTATGTGTGATAAAATCAATGAATACATCAAGGAATGGGATTTTGTTGTTAATATTAAGTTCTTAACACAATGATATCTTCTTCCAAATCCATATTTTATAAAGAATTACACAACATTAAGCAAACACTTGTCAATAATGGATTTCCTAACTCTGTTATTGATCAACAAATTAAAATGTATTTCAACAAAGCTAACAATAGCTCTAACAATATTGATAATATTAATAATAATGGTTTACATCAAAATAAACATAACACTATTAACTTATACTATTACAACCAAATACATAATAATTACAAACAAGATGAAAAAACTCTCAAAAACATAATACGCAGAAATGTTAAACCAGTGGATAGTAATAATCAAATTAAACTCATATATTATAAAAAATTCAAAAGAATTGACCTCATAGTCTCTAATAACCCTACAAGCACTAAACTAAATTCTCTACAAAAAACCAATGTAATGTACCAATTTACATGCCCATTCAGAGATTGCATCTCTGATACTAATAAAAAACCCAGTACATATATTGGTTTTACTACAACCAGGCTCTTCCGTAGACTAACATGTCATCTTTCTGATCAGAGTACAAGTAAACAACATTTCTCTGAAAAATATAAACATGTAGGTAATATCAGACAGATTTTAGTCAACAATGCAACAATCCTTACTCATCCACACAGTAAAAAAAAACCTTCAGATATTGGAAGCCATGTACATCAAATCTAAACAACCAACACTTAATAAAATAACCTTTAAATCTGGCCATAACACGTTACATTGCATTTGAATACATGGTTCTGTTGTCATTTCATGCTATCACACGTTGTGATGTCATGGAACCACATTGCAAATTTGAGAACTGCGTTTGTTATTTTTGGTAACTATTGCCATTGCCTAGCGGAGTTTTATGTCAACACAAAATAAAATTGTCGGTGATGGTGGATGTTACTGTATTACCATGTTAAAAACCTCTCTGAAGATGGCTCATGTGAGCCGAAAGCTTAGAACCAAATTAATAAAAAATTATCCAAATGTTGGAGAATTTTTGTCTTTATTTTCAACTGAAATTAATGCCAAAATACGACATTTAGAACGGCTCATGATTAAACATAATAGACATTCATTGTCTCTTATACTTAACAGTATATATTTAGAAAATATATATATATATATATACACACACACACACACACACACATATATATATATATATATATATGGGGGCATCAGAAATACCTCTTATAAATACCTCCCACCTAATTGTAAGACATCTGCTAGACAAAATCATCTCCATTGCAATAATTTCTTACCATTATGTGGGAAATATTTCTGTTGTACATTATATAAAAGTGGACACTCAGGTTAACAGCAAACAGTGGCAGTCTGTTTCATGCTTCAATACAATCTGTTCTCTGAGACACTCACCATACAGTAATTATTATCTTGATAGTTACTGGAGGGCTTCCAATACATCAAACAATGTAACTTTTGACAAGAAAAGAAAATAACAAGTATTACCTTTTCAGATAAATAAACAAACTCAAATTCAGGATAGTTAAAACAATCTTTTAAAAATATGTTAACCCTAAACAAAAAATTGGAAAAAAAAAAGAACAGTTTTCTTATTAATTACTTCCCATATCTGCAGTAGCCTATATAAAGAACACACAAAAAGACTAATAAATGGTCTTTCTTTAGCAGTCACCATGGCATGCTGATTTCTAATGTTCACACTGTTTACATGCAAATAGATATATTATGAAAAAAACAATGTTATTTATGAATTCACATGTCCCTTAAAGAACTGCATTTCTGATCAAACTAAATTCAGAAATCTTGTATATATCTTTACATGCCTATCAAGAAGAATTATGTTAGATCTCTGACTAATTAGTCCTCAATTAGGACTTCTTAGAACTGTTAAAATACACACAGAAACCTACCAAATTCTATGTACAATATACTCATTGGAAATACAACTATAATAGCTTTGTCCACATATAAAAAGGCTAAATATAATAGAAGCATTAATAATAAAAAAAGAAAAAATCAACACTCAATAACATCAGCTCTGAAAATGGCCAAAATGTGCTTACCTTGTTTTGAAAATATAAAAAGAATCCATCAAAAGAGAAACATATATAAAAAATTTTACACGTTCAACTAAAAATAAAAACATCCTTATTAATGTCTACTAGAATAGCTAAAACCACTTGGATATAGAGAACATTTGAACAGTTTTTACACACTTTATGTCCAGAAAAAAAGCCTCTGATATGAACACAAGAAAAATTTAATAAAAAGCTTAATCTCAATACTTTCTCAGTCATCTTTAATAAAACCTATATAAAAGAGGGATTACTACCCAAGTGCATCCAAACTTATTTTTTTCTGCTAAAACTAATGCTGTATGAGTAAAATTCTCTATACACTCCCTCCACATGCATTCAAATTTTTGTGCCAGTAGGCTGCATTAGTTACAGGCTCTGATGCTGGATTTTTTCATGCAAAATGATCAAAAGCATTGAGCAGATATATTGCATCTAAAACACCATTCAATAAATCCTGGGCCCAACAAATAAAACAACAACTTTAGGCAAAATTCGATTTATTTATCAACATAGTCTCCTTCTAGGATGATACACTGATTCCAACACTTTTTTGGAGAATGACTTGTCTTTGACCACAAAATACACCTCAGTTTTTGATATCACTTCTTCATTGGAGCCAAATCTTTTTCTTGGAGCATTCTTTTGAGGTCTGCAAATAGCCTGTAGTCACTAGGAGCCAGATCTGGAGAATAGGGTGAATGCAAAAGCAATTTGAACTGCAATTCATGTAGTTTTGCCATTATTGTGATCAATTTGTGACACAGTGCGTTTTTTTTTTTTGGTAAAAGATCACTTTTTTCTTTTCATTTATGGCAGTTTTTTGTTGATCTTTTTCTTCAAATTCACCAACAATGCTATATAATATTTACTATTGATGGTTCTTCCTTTCTCAAGGTAATCAATGAAAAAAATGCCTTGCACATCCTAAAATACAGAGACCAACACCTTGCCTGTTGATGTTTGCATCTTTGGTCGCTTTAGATGGCTTTTGCCAGCTGCTGTCTACTTAGGTGACTGCTATTTTTACTCCAGAGTGAAGTGGCAGATCCATATTTCATCCATTGTCACATATTTATTTAAGAACTCATTCTTGTTGTGTTGAAACAGCTGTAAACAATGCTCTGAATCACCAATGCATTGTTGATTTTGATTGACTGTGAGCAAATGCAGCACCCACTTTGAACACAGCTTTCTCACTGACAAATGTTCATGCAATATGGTGAATGCACTGCCTTCTGATATGTTCAACTCTTCTGCTATCTCATTAAACTTCAATTTACGATCAGTCAAAACGAGTTTGTGAATTTTTTTTGATGTTTTCCAGGATAAGCACTGATTTTGTGTGACCTGAGTGTTCAGCATCATTTGTATCTGTATGATCACATTTAAAGTCTGTATACCACTTCTTAACTGTTGTTTCTGATGGAGCAGAATCCGAATAATACTTATCAAGTCATTGCTTTGCCTGAACAGTATTTTTCCCTTTAGAAAGTAATGCTTTATCAACACACAAAATACGGATTTTTCCATTGTTTAGAAAATTTGCAACAATAGCTTCACTTAAATAACTGTAACTTGTAAACTAATGATCCAATTGGGCCCAAATTTTGTCACATGCCATTTGAAGATTTTTACTTCATAAAAAATTATATAGGTTTTTTATTAGTGGTGCTATCTGCATGTCAGGCCTGGGGCTTATTGAATGATGCATTACTTTTGCCAAAAAGCTTAGTGATACTGAAGCTCAAACAATCAAAGAAAATTCAACAGGTCTTTGGCAATGATTCTATGTGCAAAACTAAAATCTAGTCGTAGAACAACCACTTAAAACGTGGTGGCACCACAGTGGAGAGTAAGAGACACTCAAGCAGGTTATTGATAAACCAAAATGACAAACTGATTACAAGGTTTGGTGAATAGTCATGGAAGACCATTAGTTAACAATCCAAGAAATTGCTCATGAAGTGGAAATAAGCACAGGATTTATGTATATGGTTAATGCACCTACTCATTTCACCCACATAATCAAAGCTTTAAGAATAACACACCACTTGTTTGAGAGGCTGTCTGCTCTATGACTTGGCACCATGTGACCTCGATCTGAAAAGCTTTCTAACAGGAAAGTGATTAGAGTTGTGAGAAGAAATTATGAAGAAAACAATAGCAGAGATACATGGCATTCCAGTGAAAGTGTGAAATGTACAAAACTGATTTTATATGTACATATATATATAGATTTAAAATCTATAAGATAAGTATGTTATAACATCACTACAAAATAGATATTTGTTTCAACACTTCTTGTATCTTGTCAAGTGATGGTGCTGATTGGAACATACTTATATATATATATATATATATATATATATATATATATATAGGGTGCAATAGCTAAATTATAATTTTATTTTTGTAATTTTGCACACACACATTTTTTTATTTTGTTGACTGCACAGTACAGCAGGTTCAATTAGACATCATTCATATAAAAAAGAGCACCATGATGAAACTTCCTCCACCAGAAATTTGAAAACTGTATACTGTACTGCTTGGCATTCACACCAGAAGCTCTAATAATTTTTTTATCAACATTTCACCCCAAACAAGGCAATACTGTTACTAGTGCACAGCAGGGTACATGAGACGAGTGAAAAAAAGAAGAACAAAGTGCAGAGGGTGTCAGAAAAAGGATAAGAGAAAGATAGGAATCAAGAAGATAAAAATGGTGATTGACATTGCACTTAAATTTATAGAGTGTAGCTATAAGGGAAGCAGGTATACAAAAGAGAGTTCCATAAGCTGTAAGTGTGAGAATAGAAACTGATAGAGTGGAGGTAGTGGTTAAAGGGTGGAGCCTAGTTGGCAATATAGTAGATCAAGTAAATTTGTGTAGATGGAGCACCAGGGAGATGAGCTTGTCAGAGCAGAAGCCATGAAAATATTTGTAGAAAAGACAGAAGTCACATTCTGTTGGTGAGGAAATGACTGTAGTCAATCTGCTAGATCAAGACCGATTACATTACAGATCATCCTTTGGATTTTGTTGTGAACCCTGAGGTGAACAGCAGGAGCACCTGACAAGATATGGCAACAGTATTCACTGCATGGATGATTAGTAGATTTGTATATTTGCAACATGGATTATGATGAGAAAAACATCCTGACCCAACACAGTGACCCAACATTCCTAGCTGTAGATGTAGCTATTGATTCAATGTAGTCATTTCACTTGAGATAGACTGAGAGAGTGAGACCAAGGAGATACAATGTATTGCTTTCCAGGAAACTATCATGATCTATACTAATGAAAGGTAATAAAGTTTCTCTGTGGTGATTAGAGAGCAGCTTTGTTTTGGAAACATTAAAATTTACAAGCCATTTCTTACCCCAGTTCACTACAGACTAGAGGTTCTTTTCAAGAGCAGAAGCAAGGTTTATTTTGTTAGCCCTAGCAGATATCTTATCAAGACAGAAGTAAATGGTTGTGTCATCTGCATAGATGCCTACTTGGGAACTGATTACATCAGGAAGATCATTGATGAAAATCAAGAATTGTGTAGAACCTAGGACAGAACTTTGAGGGACATGCACATTCATATGATAGGATCTGGAAGTATGTACATTCAATACGAACTTCATTGCATGATTTAATAGGGACAATCTGATTAAATTGAACAAATGTCCAATTATACTATAGCACTGTAGGTTGTGCAAGAGGCCAGCATGCCAAACCCTGTCAAACACTTCTGAAATATCCCAATCAAGAGCTTGAACTACACCGTTCTTATCAAGAGTTTGGTATATGTATTCGATGATGTCTGTTAGCATATCAGTGGTAGACCTGGCAAAGCAGAAGCCATGTTGTTTGTCAGAGATTAAGTTGTAATATTTGAGATAATGAACCACATCAGCACTGATAATAGCCTCAAAAACTTTGCCAAAGATTGGTAAAAGTCTGAGAGGACAATAATTAGAAGGATCAGAGGGCTTTCCAGAGCTTTTAAAGACTACAAGGGAAGACTTTTAACAAGCAAGAAAGCAAGAAGCAGCAAGGCAATAGTTGTAGAGTTTGGAGAGGGTAGGAGAGAGATATACATTTCTTTAGGACGATGACTGGCATTCCATCACTTCTGCTTGCTTTATAAACATTTCAGAGTGTTTGAGTATCAATCTGAGAACAGAGCAGAAGATTCAGAGTTAGTGAGTCTAATGGTGATTACAAAGATATGACAATTTAGAAAACTCTCTCTGATTGTTCTGATATGAAAAGAATTATCAAATATGTTGGTTAGGGCCTAAGACTCAACACAGAGGTCTACTTCTAGTGCATTGCGGAAGTGTGCTGCCTTTGGTCAAGATGGTAGCTGCTGAAAGACCCTATGCCTGTTAACAAGACTCTGTCCTATACCATACAATTAAGTGAACCCAGTAATGGTTGTCAGACAATTTCTGCAACCACATCACCCTTGACATATGGCACCTAATTTCCCAGACTGCATTATTATATGTAAAGCACAGTTGAGCAAAAGACCAACAAAACCAAAGATGAACTGAAGGCAAGGATTATGGCAGCATTCATCAGCTTAAACAAAGAGACTGTCCAGAAGAGTTGCAGAAGATTCCAAAGTCATTTGAAAGCTACGGTTGAAGCCAATGATGATTTTCTTGAATAAACTTACCCTTTAGTAATTAGATATTTTTGTATAATTTTGGTAAATATATCTGCTAAAAGTTAACTAATCAGTGTTAGTTTCAATTTTGCATAATTTGGATAACTATTTATCAGTCACACCCTGAATATATATATATATATAATTCATCTACAAATCAGATCTTCCACAGTGAACTAAAAAACATAAAACAGACACTCATCAATAATAATTTTCCCAACTACATAGTTGATGAACAAATACATTATTTTCTTAAAAAGCTTAACATGGAAAAAACAACACATGATACTAATCCAACCAATCCTAAACATATCACTCTCTTATACCATAGCCAGATGCACTCCAACTACCAACTAGATGAAAACATCCTAAAAAAACTCATAAATACTAATATTTCTCTGACAGACTCTAACAAAAGAATTAAGTTTATTATATTTTCAATTTAATTTTCTTTATTGTTAATAACTTAAATGTTCTATGTTTACTGTGTGTTAATATTTACTCTTAGATAATGGCTTATGTGAGCCGAAAGCTTAGACCCGATAAAAAAATCAACAATTACTGT
Source organism: Ascarosepion bandense (assembly GCA_037127315.1). Classification (NCBI taxonomy): domain Eukaryota; kingdom Metazoa; phylum Mollusca; class Cephalopoda; order Sepiida; family Sepiidae; genus Ascarosepion; species Ascarosepion bandense. Next base: position 130,787 of record JBBBDQ010029107.1, on the reverse strand, counting down.
GATTTTTTGTTGTCTTTCAATGATATCACCATCAAGTATATCAGACGGTATGAACGGATCCTACACAAAATTAATAGACAAAACTTGTCTATATTATTCAATGAAACCTGCATTAATATATATATATATATATATATATATATATATATATATTTGCTATTTATTGAATAGTTTTATAATTATGAATAAAAAGTTACAAAAAAATCATTTGATGTTTAAATCTTAAGTATTCAAAATATTAAAAAAAATATGGATATGTATATTTTAGGAGACATAAATCTGCATATCACTGTGTGTGCGTGCATTATTTTCTAATCAAAATTTTATATTTTATCTATTTGTTTTATTTGCTGAGTTCATAGGGTAGATATTTATAATATATATCCTTTTCTGATGTGGTGTAGCTACAGGAATACTTTTTTGCATGTATTGAACTTTAATTCAATACTTGACATGTCTAAAGCAAATTAGATTAAAATCAAGTTCGCAGTTCATTATCAGTGTTTACTGGTTTCACTTTGTAAGATTTATAATGTACATCATTGAGTGAATCATTTCTAGTTGAAAACATCATGAACCACCATTTACTTGTAGTCATTAATTTCACATTCACCAAACACTGTATATATTCTCAAGGTTCCTTTCTGCTGCTTTTGTTTGAAGTTTACATTTATTCATTTAGCATTTATGATTCCAAATTATTACTATTGTATGTATACACTTCTGAAGATTAACTAACCTTGGTATATATGTAAAATATCCTGGATTCAGTAAGCATTTGAGAATACACTGTTAGTGTTTCATTAAAGAAAAATGACTTTGCATGATGTTATGCAATGTGAGACAAATTTTGATGCTCATATCTTTTTCAGACATACTGAGAGCATTACCATGAAAGATTCTAATTTGACACAGTAAATGAAAAGGTACACTATACTCATGGCAGTAACTGTCAACCCCAGTGATTTTGACATAGCCAGCTTCATAAAAGTAACTAGGTCCTTCCTGATCAAGATCGAAAAAGAGCTGGAGGCAAAATGAAAACATTTCATGGGTCAGACATCATAAGGATGAACAAATTAATCCATTATATACAGGATATTTTCTAGCAAGTTAATGAAGGCCATCACTTATCCATTCAACCTGGAAGAGTTTACTATCAGGAGTGTGAGGCCCAAGGACATTATGAGGAGATAGAAGATCATATTCAGCAAAACTTGAGAAAACCATATGATTTCATCACAGCACTTTCTGAGGAAACTTAACCATCTAACTTCAAGAATCTCAGCCAGTACCAAAAGTTATCAGAAAGAATAACAAGTGAACCTGCACAGAGATACTTATGCTAATGCACACAAATTACCCATCAACCCCACTCATTCTGATGTTTAAGAGCAATGAGACCACACTATGCCTTTCAATTTCATCTCACATGGTGGCCAAATCCTAAACTAAGGGAATGACCAGAAGGAACCAGTTGAACATAGTTCCCTTCCACATATTCTATACAACTTCTGTGTGACTGGCAAAGAATTTACATGACATGCTGCCTTGAAGATATGGTCTCTTAACTCTCACAATTTGCTTAACACCCTAAGTAACTATGACTGACATGTAAAAGAACAACAAGTAACTCAAAATAAGTGCCAAGGACTTGCTGAAGGCTGTATTTATTGACAAGATTATCAAATAACCACCTGATCCAGGTATGTAGTTTTCTTCTGAAGTCATAGTTGTTGCCAGTATTTTTTTTTTATCATTTCACCCCAATCAGGGTGATATAACCACAAAAGGGTTACTAAGTGTGAGAAAATATTAAATAAATGCTATTAAGAAGAAAGAACAATAAAAGAACAGATATTGAAAAGAAAGAATATAATGATAGACATTGCATTTAAATTTTTGAAAATCAAACTTGACTGGAAAGCAAGAAACCAGAAGAGAGTTTCACAAGTGATAAGTGCAAATGAAGAAACTGTTAGCATAGAATCAAGATTTACATCTAACTATTATAACTGTAAAATGATGAAACAATGCCACCTATCTAGTACTGCACTAAAATTGGTAAAGTTTAGGTACCTAAGAGTAAAGTCCATCAAAACAATTACGATGAAAATATTTAGAGAAAAGGTACAGGAAAGCTTCATTATGGTGGTAGGAAAGTAACTAGTTAGTATTTATATAAGGTCCTACCAATACCTCATGAATAATAGCCTATTCCATTTTGATCATGATGAAAGACTGAAAAATTATATCACAAATGCTTTAGGGGTATTTCCATGGATATTTTATAATTGTAGAATTTACAAGAAGCTTATTCAATCATTAACTTGAAAATTATAAATTAGAATAGCAAAACCATAACATTTTCACAAGCATTTCTAGTTTTTACATTTCTCTTATTTTCAATATCTGAGATATTAAATTTACATTTTAACTAAAAAGCTTCAAAGCCCCAAATATCCTTTTGAATATCTGCCTTTCACACAAGGAAAAACATAAAACTGATTTGTAAACTTTAAATGACCACAATAGCTGAACATATAAACCAGAGAATTTGCAAACTGATAATTTCTCATTTTAGATTTTCCAAAAGCTTATTCTTGTTCTTATTTATAAAACGATTTTTTAAAAAAATAAGTCATTATTTTATATAAGCATTAATCATAAAAACTCTTTTGAGATAAGAAAAATTGAAAAATTCAATTGGTAAGACCATAATAAAGAAGAGATCAAAAAGACAATCATTTTCTGAATCAAAAGAAAATGATCATAATGGCTGATACAAAAAACAACTGTTGATGTAGTAACCTAGTTGATTTTTTCTGCTTTGAAACCATTCAGAAATAGATATATAAGTGTGTGTGTGTGTGTGCGCACACAAATATTTTCAAATATAATCTGTAGAGAGGAACAATATGACTAAAAGAAAGAGACAAGAGCAAAACTGTATTCAGTTTTAGCCAATGAGTTTCTTACACTGATAGACTTAATAATTTTCTGGCAGCCAACATTTTGCTTTTGTTTATAAATATTTATTTCATATAAATTCATCTCATTTTTTGCATTGATAAAGTCTTCCAGTGGACAAAACACATTGGCAAAAGCTAAGTACAGTTTTTTTTTTATAATCATTTCACCCCTAGCAAGGCCATACTGCCATTGGTGAACAGAGGATTACATAAGAGATGAGTGGTGAGAAAGAAGAACAAGTTACAGGAGGTATCAGAGAATTGATAAGAGAAGGATGGGAACACTGATGTGAAGAGAGCTGTATGAGAGTAGAGTGGAAAGGGTGAAGGACATGATACAAGGGTTGTCAGGGAAAGAATGTGAGTCAAGGAGGTAAGAGATGACAATTGACATTGCATTTAAATTCTTGGAGATTGTCACTGTCAGGGAAGCAGGTAAACAGAAGGGGGTTCCACAGGTAGGAAGTGTAAGAAAAGAATCTGATAGAGTAGAAGTTACATTTGATCAGTTTTACTGTAAATGGGTGAGACCTAGTCACTAGTCTAGTAGCTCAAGTAAATTTATACAGAGAGGGCACCAGGGAGGTAAACTTATCAAAGCAGAACCCATGAAAGTATTTGTTGAAGAGACAGAGGAAAGCCGCATTATGTCAGTGTGAAAGTGATTGGAGTTGAGATACCAGATTGGTGTCAGTTACATTGCAGATTCTCTGTTGAATTTTGCCAAGAGCCCTCAGATGAATAGCAGGGGCACCCAACCAGATGTGATAGCAGTATTCAATGCACGGGCAGATGGTAGATGTGCAAGATGGATTCAGACAAGAAAATCTTCTTGGCCCTACACAGTGAACTGACCTTCCTAGCAGCAGATTTAGCTACGGATTCAATGTAGTCATTTTACTTGAAGTTGGCTGATAGAGTTAGGCCAAGGAGGCACAGTGTTTTGCTTTCAGGGATCCATGCTGATGTGGGGTAGGAGAGACTCTCTATGGTGGTTAAGTGATAGCAGCTTCATTTTGAAAGCTTTGAAATTATGAGCAATTTCTTACCCCACTCTAACCCAGATTGGAGGTTCTTTTCAAAAACAGCAGTGAGGTTATCTTTGTCAGCCTGGGCAGATTTCTTAGCAAGATGGAAGCAAATCATTTTCATATTTTTGTTTTTTTTTCTTTAAATTTGAATCTGCTTTCTTGCCTTTACTATCCACATATGAACATTCACCATCATGTGATTTGTTTTTTTATCTTTCAAATTGCTGGAAAATTCTCTTGCATTAGAGACTAAACTCTGTTCATTCTCCTACCCTTCGGTAAACGATTTCCTGACTTAAACTAAGTTAAAACTTTTGTCTCTTTCTTTACTGTGGGAAAATCTTCTGCCTAGTCAGTCATGTCTCTCTTGTGACATGATCACCCAAGCATGTATCACATATGGCACTAAACTAATCGATATATATATTTATATTGGTTGTAAATCCGAAAGAAATTGCTTAAAAGTAAATCCCAAACAGATCCTATTAATATTAAATATTAAAACTGATCCAATCATAGGGTTCAATGTAAATAAATTAATATTTATATTCAATTAATATTTATATCATATAAAAAAATTCAAATTTTATAAAAACGTATGGCCATTTCAATGAGTAAATTTAACACCTGGCTCATCAGCAATAACAAAACATTATGGTAACATAAATTTATTTGTTTGTGTGAGTAAAAACAACAAAAGTAAGAGTAGAGAAAAAGGAAGAAAGAAAAAAGGAAATACGTGGCTGATTCTTGCTCTTTTTACTTAGTGACAGAAATAAAGAGAAATGCATTAAAATAAAGTGTATAAAAAATAAAAAATATATACATAAGAAAGAAATTGGTCAGATGAAATAATGACCTTATATGGTTACAATTAAAGGATCACAAATATTGTTAATATCAAAATATACTGGTTAAAAATTATCTCGATAATAAGAAGGGACAAAACAACTATCTAAAAGAATTTAAATTAATTCTTAGGAAATTAAATTTAAATCTATGATGCCATTAATACCAAAATAAATGTGTTAATTATCACATAGATTGCATCAATCATAAAGATTTTTAGAGGTATCGGCTGAACAAATAGTCTCCAACTCACTATTGGGTTAAGTCTCACCTCTTTTACTTCCCAAAATCTTTGGAAAAAGGAAGTTTGAAATTTTAGATTGGGGTTGAAAAAGGAGTGTTTATTGAAGTAGTAACTCTCACCAAAAGTTCAATGTAAACTGGTATTTGCAATTGTATGTCCATCAATCTTTATCCCATGGAAGGCAAATGTAAGTCTACTCAAGTGATATACCAAGCCAACATCTCTCTCAAAAATAACAAAAAAAATTATTAAGTTTAAACTGAAATTTCAGCAGAATTCAAGTAATATTACTACTTCCATAAACACACCTTTTCCAACCCCAGTCTTAAATTCCAAACTTCTCTTTCCCAAAGTTTTGGGGAAATGAAAGAAGAAGAAGAACTTAGCCCAATAGTGAGTTGGTGACAAATAATCCAATAATCATTATGATAGATGCAATCTATGTTTAGTTGAAAAATTAAAATATCCTAAGCAAAATTTGCTTTTGAACTTGAGAAAAGAATTTATAAGCAAATTCTGTCATAAATTTAAATTTAGATACAAAATACCTAATAATTAATCTAAAATTAAAATTCTTTTAAATAGTTGTTGCCTTTCTTATTAACTGTATAATTAAATTTTATTATACTATAACCTTCCTTTTCTTAATTTCTATTCCTTTTAGTTCTATTGTTTGATATTAATGCTGTCATAGATTTAAATTTAATTTCCTAATAATTGATCTGAAATTAAATTTCCTTAAAATTGTTGTTTAATTTCTTTTTATTTGCTATATAACTATAGTATATTAAAATACAAATTTTTGTTATTAAATCTCTTTTCATTCTAGTTCTATGTTTTTATTTTAAGTGAAAATTAACCCATTTGTTTTGGTAATAATGCTGTCACAGATTTACATTTAATTCAATTTTCTAAGAATTAATCTTCATTGTTTTAGATTGTTGTTTTATCTTTTCTTATTAGCTATATAACTTATCATCCTTAAATCTTTTTTCCTTCTCAGGATAATTTTTAACATTCTATTTAACCAATTTATTTTGATATTAACATTATTCATGACCCTTAATTGTGACCTTGAAGCCATGTAAAGCTGTTATTTCATCTGAACCAATTTCTTTCTAATATATATTTTTTATTTTTTATTTATGTTAATGTATCTCTTTTCACTTACCATTTTGCATAAACATTTGTTAGTGAGAAAGCTGTGTTCAAAGTGGGTGCTGTGTCTGCTCACAGTCCATCAAAAACAACACTGCATTGATGATTCTGAACATTGTTTGCAACTTTTTCAACACAACAAGAAAGGATTTTTGCATATATATCTGACAATGGATGAAACATGGATTCACCACTTCACTTCAGGATTCAAATTGGCAGTCAGCTGAGTGGACAGTAGAATGTGAAAGCCAACCAAAGTTGCAAACATCAGCAAGCAAAGGTTTGGCTTCTGTATTTTGTTCATTGATTGCCTTGAGAAAGAAAGAAGTATCAATAGTGAATATTACATTGCATTATTAGTGTATTTGAAGGAAAAAATCACCAAAAACTGTCTTAAATGAAGATAAAAAGTGATCATTCGCCAAGACAGTGCACAATGTCACAAGTTGATTACAACAACGACAAAACTACATGAATTGCACTTTGAATTACTTTTGCAACCACCCTATTCCCCAGATCTGACCCTTGGCCGTTACTGGCTGTTTGCAAACCTCAAAGGAATGCTGCAGGGAATGAGATTTGCCTCCAATGAAGAATGGATATCAGAAACTGAGGCTTATTTTGAGGCCAAAGTCAAATCGTCCTACAAAAATGACATTGTTAGAGAAGCATTGGAATCAGTGTATCAACCTAGAAGGAGACTATGCTGATAAGGAAAGTTGAATTTTGTCAAAAAGTTGTGATTTTATTAGTTAGGCCAGGTATCTATTGAGTGATGTGTTATATATATCTGCTAAGAAACAAATTTATTTGTATTAATCCTATACAGTAAATAACACAGGAAAACAACAAAAACAGGATGTTATATATATTAAGTATATGATTATCAAAGTCTGATAAGATACATTTTGTTAACTTTGTCCAATTTAAAGGCATCAAATGAAATCTTTAGTTTACTCATTATATTTTCATCAAATATTCAGATGTTGGAACAAAAAATCAATGAGCCATGTTCAAATTCCAGTTGAATTTGTTGCATTTACTTTTGCAAAAAATGCCATTTAGAAAAGTATGAATCTATGTATTCTCCCTCCAACAATGAGTTAATTAGTAAAGCAGACTGGGATCTTTTGGCAACCAGGCCAAAACAACAACTCTGAATTCTAAACTCAGTCACCTAACTCTGTACAAAGATAGTTAGAGCATCATATGTATTTTTGTTACTTCAATGAAAATGAAGCATTACCACTTTTTGGGGTACAATTTCTGTTTGCATCAATGCTATTCTGGATAATTGAAAATACTGCATCTGTAAGACAAAAACAATAGATTTAAACAATTATGGATAATCCCATTAAAGAGCAATTGTCCAGAATGCTATTGACACCAACATGAATTGAACTCAAAAAAGAAGTCATGTTTCATTTTTATTGAAGTAACTAAAATACATATGCTCTAACCTAAAGGTCAATGAAAACTTTTTTTTAATTACATTTATTAATTATGTAAACATACAATTTTAGTCATTAAATTTTTAAGTGTTTTCTTACCATTCTGTGTTTAAATTTATTTTCCAATACAATTTTAATTAAAATTTATTGAATTTAAAAAAGTTTTCAAATAGTTTTCTTTTAATTATTTCCTCTTTGGTTTTAACATTTTTTCTCAAAAAACCAGAAGTCTTGATTCTGATGATAAATTGAAGATAAGTCTGTACTTGGTGCTAAAAAACTGCTGAAATATGGTTAGTAGCAAAGCACTGAAGACACAAAAAAGGCATTATATTAAAATCAATTACTAATATCATTTCTTTTATCAGCTAGTTTATATAAAGCTCTAAGAAAAACATAAATAAAATTATTTTATTTCAGAAGAGATGAAAGAACAATATTTTCTAAATTACAAATTAATAATAACTATAAATTTTTAAATTTATAAAATTAGTTAAGACCTGTTTCAACATGCTTATCATATCTTCAGTCACATGCACAGGGTTATTTTCATTAAGGTTTTTTTTTAATTATGCCTAACTGAAATAATATTAAAAACTCAATTTGTATATTTTCATCTTTACAATCTTTTTATGAAAGTAACAACTTTTTTTTATAAATATACCAGATTTTCTTTAAATTAGGTGGAAGAATGCATTTGATTCACATCCTGACAAAAATTTCTTATGCAAAATTTTTTACAAATAAAAATGGCAATGTTTTATATTTTAATCATTTTGAAAAAAAGAAAAACAGTGATACAAGACATTTTTAAATTGCTTCATTCTTTAAAATATTCATTGTCCTTTTGTACTGTATGAAAAGAAAAAAAAAGAAATTATAATTTCTCACTATTTGTACATATTTCATATTTTAGACTTTTGACATGAATTATAAACATGTGTTCTTTTACATGAGTATTTGTCTGTATTTACTCAGAAATATATATGTATAAGAAATATATATAGAATATGCATATAAAAATTATATGTATAAATATTTTTCTCTTATGTGTGCATATGCTTAGGTGTATGTATATATGTATATGGGCAAATATGTAACAGAAAATAACTGTGTGAGCAGACATATTAATGTATAAATTTATGTTCATGGTCATGCATATATAAGTATGTAAATGTTTTTATGCTTTATATGTGTGTATATGCTCATGCAGATATTTGATTTTGTTCCTAAACATTGTGTATGTGTGGAATATTATCTGTAAATATTCCTCCAAGAAAAAGAAATTTCTTTTACACAGATATTAATACAAGTTTGAAAATAAAAAAAGTATTTTTAAATGCTCTTTGTTTCCTTTGTTGAGCACTCAAAGCAATTTTATATCTGTATAAAATGTTATTTTAAGCATAATAGACTTTTATGTAAAACACTCAAAGGAAAATGAAATATTATTCCGTTTAAACAATGAAAGAGTTTAAGTGTGGGAATAAGAAAAGAATGCAGTAAAATTCAGAGAAAATAATATATCTTATTGGAAGAATCCAAATGATTGTTATCACTTTTCAGTTAATATAGTTGTTTCTTTTCTCTTTATTTCAAATATTAATAAACATTACCTTCAAAGAAAAAAACTATTATGCATGAATATAAAATCTCATAAATAAATCATTTTTGTTGCTTTTTTTATAGCTTTCAGAATAAACACTAGCCATACATTGAAAACTGAAACATATATATATATATATATATATATATATATATATATATATATATATTCTTTGATTTTGCAGTGTCCATCATATTTTTAAAGAAGATTTTGCTTGCTTTCATTAATACATTTAACATCTATCCAGTTTCTGCCACATTAAAATCTCAACATTTGAAACCAACTCAAAGATTGCTTTTCCTCATAAAACCTAAATTCTTCTTTGTGTTGATTTTCTTGTCCTATTATTTTACAAATTAATTTCATAAAAGAAAAGTATAATAATACAGATGGCTTACAGCCATATAATTTTGAAACACCAGTTCCCCCCCAATCACCAAAGTTAAGTAAAATCAAGCCTGGTTAGCACCTAGATTAGTGACCACCTTGGAATTCCAAGTGCTGTAAGCTGGAATAAGCTGATGGTTTAATGTATAATAGCTTGGAATTAAAAGTCAAATAATGGAATTCTAATTTATGTGAGGTTTATTATATTCACTTATATACAAATACCATTAAGTAAGATATGAATCCACATTTTCTGCACCCAGTGTAGCTGCCGCCAGGCACCATTTGCTACTAAACCCAATGTAAAAATCAGCAGGTTCATTTTCTCACTGAAACCAGCCCTGTATTCTTGACCAGTGGCCTTGTTACCCCTTTGGACAATGTGCCCAAAAATATAGTTCCTTATTGTTTAGGATAACGTAAAACAATAATAAAGTCTAAATGAGAAGTATGAGACAAAACAGTAAAAGTTAAAATAAGTAAATAAAAATATAACAAATAAGCTGTTTTTATGGCAACCTTTTCTAAAATATAGGATTTTTGGTCTCTGCATAAGAAATAGAAACCCCCCTTAACAGTCTTTTGGATTGAGGCCTTCTAAGAGGGCAGACGTAAATTTGTTATCTCCAGTAGCAGCACATTCGTTCGGTACTGTTAGGGAGTAACTCAATTGCCTTGGACCACACGAGGTGTCAACGAGGTAATTAACATTTTTTCCTTTCAATTTTCAGCAAACCCAAGACAAATTTTATAGTTAATGGAATTTAATTCTTCTAAAGTTTTTATTGCTTTTTAGACCATTCCTTAATTTGTAAAAATGTATTGCTTTGGTGATTCAAACGATTCTTGCTGATTTAAACACTTGTTATAAGTTCCCTGTTTTGTTACAACTATTTATGTAAATTTCATTGTTTTCTTATTTTATCAAATGTTGTAACTATCTATCCTTGTGTACATTCTTCCTCCATGTGCTCATGTTATTTGTTTGTTTTAATTACAGTTTTCACAGCTGCACAAGCACTGTAAAGGAAATAAAACCTTTTGCAATATATACCCGCAGTTTGTCAGTTCTCTCATGCATGCTTCATGTGGTAATGGCAATTACACCCAGGTATGGGTTAAATATAAGTAAATCATTATTATATCAAAAAATTATTACAATCAAAATTTTTTTCTGTGTTTAATTAACCTGCAAGTGATTGATAAGCCAAAAAAAAACAATAAATCAATAATAATCCAGATAACTCTCAATATATATTTTCAATTTCTACAATTTTTCAAATAAAAGAATTTATTTAATATTTTTTATCATGATCTTATATATTATATTTTGTCAGATATTATAAAGTTTCTTTTGGTTTCTTGCAATCTCAAACAAAAACACATAATCCCTTCTAATCGGCTTGGAAAATATAATCAATGTTTCACATTGATAGAATTTAATTTTTAATAGGAATTTTCATGAGAAATATATCAGCTTCAATTAGTATTTTCTTTTTCAGATTACTTGAAAAGTAATTTTTCAGCAAAACAAAAAGTAGAAAAAAAATGATAATTTAAAAAAAAAAAATTAAAAGCAGAAATGTATAAATTACACAATCAGGGAGATTTTCAAACAGTTGAACTCATTTTGTGGACATTGATTTTTATTGTTCATGCAACTTTTCTTTTTTCTTCTTTATCATCCTATGATATCCAATTAGGGTCACAGTTATCATCATGGAGAGTAAAATTAGTAAATCAAGTTCAAATTCTGTCTTTGTCTTTTGTGTTCTCTTCTACAATAATACATACAGGAAAGGCATGAATCTAATTCCTTTCCCCAGGCATGGATTAAATAGCATAGTAATTGTGCTCTCTAGCCTTAGATAGCAGCCAGTCAAAAGACTACTCTTTATTTCAATTTAAAACTGTGAAGAAGACAAGGAATCAATATCTCTCTCAAGAAGTCATGGCAATTCACAAATAACAAAGAAAAAGGAGCATATGGAGAGCCATGATTGTCTATGTTGAAAGGACATGTCATTAAAAAAGAAAAAAGTAAACCTGATGATTATTGAATGGATTGACCAAAACATTGAATAAATAACAAATTCACAAAAAAATGATTTCCATTGTTTGAGAATTTCTTTGTACAATAACAAATTTCAAAAGTATAGTCAGTATCATGCAGTCAATGTTGGATAGCTTTTCAGAGAAAACTTAGTTTTCTTTGAAAATATTGTTTGAAAAAAAGTATGACCGTATAAAATATGTAAGATAGTTGCATCATAAAATTGTTTTCTTTAGCACATTTGTTGGCACCCAACCCAAAATGCTTTCATTCAGTTGAAGTATTTTTCATCTCTGTCTCTCCTGATTGAAATCATTTCTAAAGAAATGCTGACAATGTTGTATGTACAAACTTATTTTTATTTTTTACTAAAAGCAAATAAAACATTTTCCAATAAATAAAAAAGAAAAAAAATTCAGTTTCACAATGTTTTTGCTGGTGTATTTTCTCCACATTGAAAGATAGTCTGTCCCCTAATGCAACCAATATTTAACAGCAAAGATATGTTGATGTTTTTTCAACAGAAATGCATTTAGAAGTTTAAAAGTTAAAGTTCTGGAGTTCAATAGAGAAAGAAATATCAGAACAAAAGGAAGAATTCTTTCACGTGTAATATTGCTTTTTTTAGAGGTCAGGAAAATTAAAAGTATGGGGTTATTGCATCAAGTATACTTTTCTTTTTAGTTTATATTTCAAACTTAAAGCTAGGTAGATATTTTTTTCATTAGTATATATAAGCTATTGCATTTAATACAATGTTGTAGAAGTACAGTATCAAAATCCAAAATTGTGAGTTTGTATGTTTTTTTTTCATCTTCTGCAACGCCAAGCCACAGTTTTAAACTCCATAATCTTTTCAATGTCTGTATAGTATATAACTCACGAGGACTATGAAACCAGTTTTGAATCAAAAGTTATCCTTCTCCTAGACTGATTGCCAACCATGGCTAGAAAGCTTAGTCTACCCTGCTATTTAGCTTATAAAAGATACAAAACATGAATCCATATCTTTCCAGTAGGTATTTCTGGAAAAGTGAATGTAACAAACTTATCTCACCAATTTCTCTTTCCGAGTCTCACTAACCATTACACTACCCATGCATTTTGCAAAAGTATGAAATTTACTCTTTTATTTACTTATGTCATAAACTACATACAGTAGTCTCTTAATAAATCCAACAATAAATGGTTAGAACATGTATATATCTATTTTTATTTAACAAGAACAACTTGAAGTGTTAATGCACTTCCAATTACTAGTCATTATTTTTAATTTCAGATATACAGAAAGATATAAAACTTTAAAACAGAAACAAGATATTGTAAAGTAATTGAGTAATGAGAACACATTGTAAATTGCAACAATTTTGAACAGAGATCACAATATAATTAAAAACGAAATCTAAAACATGAGCAAAATAGAAACAAAAAAATGATATTCAGCAGGACACAAAAAGTGAGTTGGAAAAATGGTAATCAACATGAAATTGCAGATTGATCAAGAAGAAAATATTTAAAGAAGATTGTGTTGTGTGAATGAAAAAATACAGAATATTGGTGAAAAAAACATGAAAGTAATTAAGTATATGAAAATCGATTTCTCAGTGGAATTTTTAGTGATAACTGTATAGTTACATTGGATGAACCTGATGGCTGAATGAGAGTTTTTCATATAAACAGTAACCAATATAACTTAGAAAACAGTGGGGAGGTGGAGTTTAGTTTTAGCAAGTATGATAGATTAAATATCCTGTCAAAGATGATGATGGCTCATGAGAAATACAAAGAATTCTTTAGTGAAACAATTTATAGTCAAGAAGAATTTATAGGATACAAATCCTACATTATACAACAATTAACTGAAATGCAAGAAGTAAAATTGCACACCCACAAAATTGGATCAGAATGACTGAAAACATCTTGGAAAAAAACAAACCAAGGCAAATTTTACAATCCAGTGTGAAAATTAAGATCCTGGATTCTGATTGTATAGGCAATAGCAAACTGAACCATGACTGCTGTCAAATTTTATTAACACCTAAAAAATGGGTATGTGGTTGTATTCGATCAAGTGACTAGATTCCACTACTTCTCATCTTTTTACCAGCCAAAGACAGTCGAATAGGAGCAGAGATTTGATAAGGACCTCACCACAATGTAAGGGAGAAATTTCAAAGCACCAAAATTGACATGTCTCATTGACATATATTTGTTTTTCCTCTCCTTTCAATTTTCCTTTCTACATCTTCACTCCCATGCAGTCAACAAAATAACAAGACATTTTCAACTGACTCCTAAAAACTAACGTTCGATAAGTACCATTTTCCTTTGTTGCTTTACCTTCCTTTTCACTTTCTTGCCAGCCATAAAAAATGGAAAAGAACACAGACTTTATTAGTACCTTGATTAATCTTTTCTATATATACACATTTTACTGCTTACAACTATAAGCTCTTGATTCATTTAACTCCTTAGTACTAGTTCTATGGAACATTTAACTATGTTCATTTTCTCTTTGAATATTTAACTTTTACAAATTAATTAACTACATACATTTTCTGTTTGAACATTTTCTTCTGACAAATTTGGTATTCTGTTCAGTTAATCAAGTTTCACTTATTTTACAAACAAAACACTTTTATTCTATTCACTTTTCAACCTGATGATATCTTTAAATGTGGGGATTGTCAGCTATGTTTTTTAAGTGGTCTTGTCCCAGACATAACTAAGGCCACTACAGAATGATAACCCCCACAAAGAACTCACACCCTACAAATTAATGTACACAGGATATCCATACAAGAAACTATTCCTTCAAATTCTGCAGAGCTGGGGATTGCTCATCTTCTCAAAAATCTTATTCCGGAAGTAGATGTTTAATTTGGTTGATTTTATTTAGTGGCATATTAACTTCTATAGGTTATTTAATTCTGAGAAGTAAATATTTTGTATGCAATTTCATGTATTAAATTATAGATTTTAAGAAGCATGAAACCAGCTCTTAATTGCTGTTGCTCTCTGGCCCACCTGGACCCAAGGTGGTAGCACCTGTTAGGGTCTAAATTATGGACAAATAATGAACTCATAAACGAAAAAAAACACTATGAAAGTATAAAGTATACTAGCAATACATTTCTATATAAAAAACAAAATACCAACAATACATTTTATAGCAAAATGATCAAAATTACATTATTGCAGATGAAGGTATACAAAATATGTAGATTTAAGCATTAAATAGCCATTAGAGGTTGATATACCACAAAGCAAAATCAAACAACCAACATGAAAGAAAATTTTCATTACATTAATCTATATAATCCCAAAAAACTGTATTCCAAAATCAACAAAACTACACTATAGATCATGCATAACCCCACCTCTAATGATTATGTCCATACAAACATGTATATGCACAAGAGCTGAGTATCATCTACCATGTATTCAACTGTGAAGGCAGAATAACATTCACCATATTTTTATTATTTCAAAACTCACCAGATAATTACATTTCAGCATTAAATGACCTATAAGGAGTTTATATACCATTGAATAAACAAATCAATCATTACACTTGTAAACTAGGCTTGGAGAACATCTATCTATAAATCATAAAATCATAGAATTGGCACATGTCTCACTAGTTCTGTTCATATTATAATTAATTAACAAATTAAAATTTTAATAATTCTCTCATCCTCAAAAACATTAATTACCAGTATTTATTCATAATGCTAAAACAATCATTGCTTTTTATAGAAGGTAGTGAATTGTAGTAAGGTTTTGTTATCATTAGAGGAAAGGCTGTTTCCTGATTTTAAGTAACTTTTTTCTATGTAATGCATTGTTTAAGAATTTATCACTAGTTAACATTTACATGATTGAATTTTAAGCTATATATCTTAAATAATGAGATGAGGAGTTTTATGATGGCGTTGTTATTTATCTTGGTATTATGATACACATTTTACAAGAAAGCTTTCTTGCTTTGAAATGCAATCATTGTTAATCTTTTTCATAAATAAGCTGTCCTGTTTCATTCATACCAACTTAATAACACTCCAAATATGATTGTCAGTTTTAATAAGGCTAATAAGCGATAAACTTTTATCCAGCTAATCCTTGAGTTCTCGGTCTATTAAATATAAATCTTAAACAGCAATATCTTGACATTTTATATCTGAAATGTTAGACTAAAAAAGAAAACAATTTTTTCAGGTAAAGTCCAGGGAAAACAAAAGTATAGTTTTAAATTTTCATTGCCAAAAGTAATTATTATAAAGGTTATGTAGCATATCTTGATTTACAATAATTCCCAAACTTCAAACCAAAACAGTTTTCAATTTTTTATTGTAGGCTTATTTTTCTTATATAATAAAGTGTTTCCATCATTCAAAATTCTTTAAGTTTTGAGAAGACACAAAAAGTGAATAGTGATTTATCACCAAGATATTCCCAACCTAATGATATATAATCTGTATTTGATAGATAATTAAATACTGAAAGACATGTAGCTGTGTTTTATAGATTACACAAAGGTGTTTGGTAAAGTATGCCACAAAAATCAGTAAGCAATGCTCAGCAACCTTGACATATTTAGGTAGAATATTAGAGTAATCAAAAATCTATATTGGCAACAAACTACCTGCATATGAACATAAAACTAGTCCAGCAGATATACAAAGATTGAAAGGGGTGTAAGACGAGAATGTGTCTTCTCACCAGTTATATTCAACCTGTACAGCAAGACAATTCTGAGAGAATTAAAGTTCTGCCAGGATTGAATATTGGCAGCTGCAATCTTAACAAGCTATACTGATGACACTATGTTGATAGCAGACACAGAAGGGAAATTACAAAAGGCCTAATAGAAGGTAGCAAAAGAAAGCAAGAAGAAGGGACTAATTATAAACTACAAGAAGGCAGAATATATAGTTATTAGCAAAAGGATGAGCCCAAAAGGCAAATGACAAATCAGGGATACTAAAATCAAATAAGTACAAAGCTTTAAATATCTAGGAAGTGTTCTAATGGAGGACAGAAAGTACATCACTGAGATCTGAAGACATACTGGAATAGCCAAAGATACACTCCAAAAGTTAAATAGAGTATTAACAGACATAAAAATTTTGTTAAAAACAAAGAAAAGAGTATTGAACTGTTATGTGATATCTGTCCTCTTATATGGCAGTGAATGCTGGACAATCTAGTCAGATAAGAGATTTGAAGCAACAGAAATGTGGTTCTACAGAAAGATGTTGAAGATACCATGTACCAAACATATGGGCAATGACAAGGTTTTAGAGAAAATGAAAACAAAAATAAAATTTATAGTTAAAATCAGGAAGAGGCAGCTACAATTTATAGGGCATGTAATGAGCATAGAGGGCTTGTCTCAGGACAGATTTAGGGAAAGAGCGACAAAGAAAAGCAGTGAATAACTTAGTTGATGAGCTTGAGTCAGTGGATGGTAGAACAGGATTTGGGAGAAATGACAAAAAGACAAAACTTATTAAGAGCTACAAGTTACAGAAAAATGTGGAGGGCTATGATCCTCTATGTCCTGAAAGTAAACAGCACATAAAAGAAGAAATATTTAAAAAGAACTTACAAAATAAGAATTGAGCTTTTTGGGAGAACTTATTTTATATTTAAAGCTCTTGACATTTGTTTAATGCTCATTCATTCACTATTAGCACAGAATATTATTGCTTAATTGTGCCAGTCAAGTGTACAACATTGTTAAAATATATCATGGAAATAATCTGTGATTAAGTGAGAGAATGATTTATATTCAACAAGAGATGAATTCGGAATCTGATTAGATTGTTAAACTAAAGTAGTGTCTACTGCCGTAATCAAATTAGATTCAAAGACAAAAGTTCCAGTTATGATCAAATTAGGTCTTAGGTAAAAGCTGACATCAGAGTGGTAAATCTCAGTTGTAATTTTTGAGGAAAGAAGAGACTAGGATCATAAAAAATAGATATTAAATAAAGATATAAGCACAATTCAAAGAGGGATTCCATTGTGGTGGTTCATCTAATTAGCCTGATATTGTTTGGAATGTTGCCAATTATTACACTTACTACACAAAACAGTCTACAAAAGAAATGAGATTTTTTATAGCTGCTTCTCTTTTTTATCTCCTGCTAAAAGGTCATATATGAAACCTTGTTGATTCCTCTGTCAAGTTCTACATACAATCAATGGTCATCCCAGATAAGATTTCACTAAACTTTATAATCCTAGATATATCCTGGTAAATATTGTGTAGCTTTTTTTTATAGACATTGCACAATAGTCACATTATTTACATTACTATCCCTGAATGATAATGATAATAGCTGTTTCCTTATAAGGAAACATTTGCAATTCACTGATTTAGCAGCTAGTATTACTTTCAGATGAAATTTATAAAATCTTTCTTTTCAAGTAATTTTTCAGAAAAATAAGTTTCTCAGTAGCTTTTATTACTCTTTAGAGTATTAATGGAGGTTTCCTTCTTAACCTTTTGTTTGAAGTAGTGTGGAACATCACCATCTTGATTATGTCATTTTCTCTCTGGGTTCTATGTATCAGGAAGTATGATTTCTGTTATCTGGTACAGTTCTATGAGATTCTGTATTACCAGTCCACAAGGTTTGAAGAAGGACAGTCTCTACTAAGGTCTACAGGCTTCCCTCATTCAATGTTTCACAATTTATATAAAAACAATTAAGTACAAATGGTAGTTTAGATATTTGTGAACTGTCTGCTGTACGCATCTGCTTTCTGGATGTACTCATCATTTCCCTTGATTAATGATATCTATGGTGGCTGGTGGGTTAAAATAAACAGCTGATTTACTCATGCCAAGAAGAACAAAGAAGGATTATAATAATGAGGAAACACACAGGTAATTGTAACAAAACAAGATAAGGAATTTATTCACTTGAAATAATGTCAGTAGCTCATAAAATAAATCAGAATTCTTAAAGTCCATAGTTTTAACATTTTGTCATGAAGAAGAAATGTTCATACAATAGATAAAATGATCTAATACAAAATAATATTCAAAATATTTAAAAACAAAGGTAAGAAATTTTGTTGCTCACATAAGGGATATACAGTTGCATATGTTCAAAAGTAAATGAAGAGAGATAGTTGGAAATACTTAGCTTTCTTAAAGTTCTGAGTGAAAATCTTTTGAAGTGATTCATGCTTGGTTAAAGGCTGATAATATAATTGGCAAATAATTTTACACTGCCAAGAACTTCAACACAAATCGCAAGGATCTGAAACAAAATTTCTCACGTGACTTCAGATACTTTTCTCTCATTAATTTAATTTTTCTCCACATTTTTATATCAAGATTTTTGCATAAGCTCACTACTATCTTTTCTTCTTGACTGTTTGGTTAATTTCTTCTGAAGGCAAGGTTTTCATTGGTCCAAAATCAATTTCACATCAGCTTGCAAATTCCTTTACCTCTTCTTCCCCAGTTCTCTGAATTTGAAAGGAATTATTTTTTTCATGCTCACTATATATTATCATGAAAAAAGAATCATTCAACATATTCATTACATTATTCTAAGTAAATTATAACTTATATCTGTATTATTCCCCAATAAAATTTTAACTTTCTTTAATAGAGAATATTACTAACTCCAAATTGTTACAAAGTAAAATTTCTAGAATATCCATTGTGGTGTCTTTAGCTTGTCTGGTGAATTTGGTTTAATGACTGTATCAAAGATATATGTTTCAGATATATATAAACATATAAATCCAAACTTTTGGGAAGAGCCCAAATTGATTGAGTCCAATTCCAGGAGGCTGTTCTGACCATAAGGTAGCACCTCTTTTATTGAACTAAAAGGAAGAGGGTCAGAAACAACCTCTGATGCATGAGACATTCCAAAAGTGAATAGGATAGTTCTTTCTGTCTTGTGTACACATATAATTCCTACTTTAAACTCAGTCTTGTGCTCTTTTCTATTCAAAAGGGCAAGCAGATAAATACTTGCAGATGATAGCCAACAGTTTATGAAATTCAAAACAATTAAAGAAGCACTTATATACATATACAGTAGCAGCCATAATATAAGGAACAGAAACAACAAAGACATAAATACATGTATTACTTAAAAAGTAATGCATGATTAGCAATGAAATGTTTACCAAATAAAGATTAGGGTGTAATGCATAAATATTATACAAAGTTACAAAAATTTACAAAACAGTTTTTTTTTAAAATAAAGATTAAATGGACAAAAGAAATAAGCTACTAGACAAAAATTAAGGAACGATCTTGTTAATACTTGATTGAGAACAAAATATCAACAAAATTTAATATTTGGTTAACATCCCTTTATTTTCAATGACTTCTCTGCATCATTGACAACATAATCTAATTAATTTCTTGCAAAAATCAGCAATAATTCCCTCCTATTCATCTTTCAATAACTCCCATAGGTGATTTTGGTATTTTGGGTTTCTTTCCTGAGCCCTTTCTCCAATTATCTTTCAAACATTTTCTATTAGATTCAGGTCGGGGCTCTGGGCTGGCCACTTTATTTGGGCAATTCCTTCTTCTTCAAATAAAGCCATAACCTTCTGAGATTTGTGGCAAGGTGCATTGTCCTCCATGAAAATAGGAGATTCATAAAGATTATGGTGTAATATTGGTACCACATGCTGCTGAAGAATCCTTTTGTAAATCTCAGCATTGATATTGCCATGTACACGAATAATAGGGCCAACTCCTGCAGATGAAATCATCCCCCACATCATCATACTGCTGCCACCAAACTTAACAGTTTCACCTGTTCTGCAGCGTATGTAGGTTTTGCCCTCAAAACCAAATATAGTAAACTTGAACTCATCACTGAAATGAACTGTATCCCATTGTGCATCAGTTCAAACAACATGTTCTCTTGCATACACCAGGTGTGCTCTTTAGTTTTGCTTTAAAATTTGAACTCATCACTGAAATGAACTGTATCCCATTGTGCATCAGTTCAAACAACATGTTCTCTTGCATACACCAGGTGTGCTCTTTAGTTTTGCTTTAAAATGAGAGACTTTGAAGCTGGAATACAGGCATGCAATCCTGCATTTTTTAACCTGCAAGCAACCATTTTCCTTGAGATCTTATTATCTGTGTCTTCATTAAATTTACAAGCAATTGATGTAGCAATTTCAAAACGGTTTTTTGTAGATATTCTAACAATTCTTTGATCTTCTATTTGCAATGTTTTTGGAGATCTTGAGGTTTTTGATTTTACATCTAACATTTTATCAGTTTTATACCTGCTAATTACACTTGAACGACACTTTTTGACCTATGAACAATATCAGAAATTTCTGAAATTGACTTTTTTTCTTGATAGCAATAATGAGTTTTTTTCTTCAAAAGAGAGCGTTTTGCATGTAGAATTTGCCATGTTGCTTAAAAATAAAGTCCTAATGATAAATAAACTTTTACTTATTGTTGAAAAGCTCCATCAAGTTTTTTAACAGTGTAACTTAAAAGTTTATGCAAATTATTAACATCGTTCCTTAACTTTTGTCCAGTAGCTTATTTTCTTTGTTCCATTTAATCTTTATTTAAAAAAAACTATTATGTAAATTTTTCTAACTTTGTATAATATTTATGCATTACACCCTAATCTTTATTTGGTAAACATTTCATTGCTAATCATGCATTACTTTTTAAGTAATACACATATTTATGTCTTTGTTGTTTCCGTTCCTTATATGATGGCCACTACTGTATATGACATACCTATGTAATAAGTATTAATACGATACACTTTGCATGTATATATGTACATAGAGATTTTACATTTGTGATATTATTGCAGATGTTTTCTATAGTCATATACACCTACATACATTTATTTCTCTCTCTCCCTCTCCCTATATATATAGACCTTGAATAAGTTCTTACTGATTTTTCATAAAAAGTAATGATTTTTTTACAAAAATTAGTAAGAAACATTTCATTGAAAGTATTGTCCATTGCAAGCTAATACTTTTCCCCAACTTTTTGGCAGCATTTGAATTTCACATTAGGGAGAATTAGATGGGGCAATGTCTGATGAACATGATATGTGAGGTAGGACTTCCCATTTAAGCATTTCCAAGTAGGTTTTCATCAGATTTTGCAAGATGCGGCCTAGCATTGTCATGTTGTAAAATGACTTTGTCATGTTTCTACTCATATAGCAGCTGTTTTTTTTTTCAAATGCTTAGCACAAACACATCAATTGTAGTGATGGTTTGTCGATTTGAGCAGCTCATAATAAACTATACCCAGCTAATCCCATGAAATGCAGCTTTGAACCATGGATATTTGGCTTTGCTGGTTAAGTTAACACATAGCCAGGCTTACCTCACAATTTTCTATACTTGGGGTAATTGTAGTGCATTTATTTTTCATCACAATTCATGGTACAATGCAAAAAACCTTTCCTTTATGCCGTTGAAGCAGCTGTTCACATGTGACAAGACATCATTCAACATCACTCAGCTTCAACTCCTATGGTACCCAATGTTCTTGCTTTTTAATAATTTCTAATGCTTCAAAATGTTACAAAACTGTTGTATGATCAACTCCTAATGATTCTACAAATTCATTTTGTGCCTGGTATGTGTCTTTATGAAGTAATGCCTCCAGTTCTTCATCTTCAAACATTTTCAGTGCACCGAGTATTCTTTATCTTTAAGATCAAAATCATTATTTTTGAAGTGTCCAAACTAATCTCTACATGTTGTTTCCAACAGAAAATGGTTACCATAAGTCTCAAAACGAATTCTGTGTGCTTCAGCTGAATAGTGTAGTAAAATTCCCCTCAAATACACTTTCATTGGCACAAAATTAGGTTTAACGCTATGAAAAACAAAGTTGTTTACATTTCAGCAAAATGACATACACTGGATTTCAAACTTGCTTATAGTAATTCCTTATACATGCATTACCATCTGAAACTACATGTATGCAATTTTAATTAGGAATGCCATCTGTTGGAAAACAGCAAGAACTTACATGTATTGAATATTTATATATTTTTATATATATTAAATATATCATAGACTCTTCAGTGTACCATTTCCTGTGGAGAAAGATATTTTATTTAATATGTGCTGATATATATATAAATGTAATCAGATTAAATAAATGGCAAACATTATGTCTGCTTATTCATAGTCATGGATAATCTTTTGCGCATTACAATAAAAAAAATGAGCTGTAACATTGACAGATGTTATTATCATTCATTTCTCAAGGTACCCAAGTACTTTCAACCTCTTTCCAAGATCATGTTTAAGGGTTCAAAAATAACTGCAAAACTATATATGTTGGTATTACAACAACTATATTAACTAGACGTTTACATTACATTAGTCTGGCCATTCATCCATTTCTAGACATCTGCAACAACATTCCTGCCTACATTCACAATATAAAAAAATAATGATTGATAATACAACTATCCTACACCAAGAAAACAACAAAAGCAAACTACAGATCCTTAAGGCAATATTCATTAAAACACTGAAACCATCAATTAATAGAATCACCTATGAATGCTGTGGTAATGTTCAAAAAGTTTGTAAAAAGAACAATTTTTTCATGCTTTAACATGTGCATGACCATGATATTACAGCATATAAAAACTTCCACTTTGGATAATTTTCACTTTATAATGAACACTATCAATTTGTCAACTGTTATATTTGAAGCAGAAAAAAAATGTACAGTAATTTTTAGCAAGACAGTTTTGCAGTTATTTTTAGTTACCATAACTCACACCCCTGAAGATGATCTTGGAAAGAGATTGAAAGTACTTGGGTACCTTGAATAATAATAACATCTGTCAATGTTACAGCTTATTTCTGACATCTTGCAATTGTAATACGTGAAAGATTATCCATGAGTATGAACGGATTTTATGAAAAAATAAGCAGCCATAATGTTTGCAATTTATTTAATCTGACATGTTTAAAAGAAAATTTGCTGCCTAAATACACAAATATAAATATATATACATACACTCATACATAAATAATTTCAGTTAAAATGTACATCTCATCAAAATGCCAACAGTTTAAGACTTAAAGTTTTCATGCTGAATCAAATACAGAATAGTATTTTAATATCACCACAGTTTATTATAATAAATTTTTAACCATTTTTTTCATTTATTTATGAAATAAGTTATCACTGTACTAAGCCCCAATAAAATTTTCAGTTGTATTTCATGGAGAACATTTCTTTTGCCTAATTATATCAAAGAAAAAGAAGAAAAATTTAAAGAATATGAAGTATGGTAGCCTTGGTTCAATCTTAATCTTAATTCATTAATCCATTGTTGCCAAATTCTATTCTTTTTATCAATCTGTTACTGAGTATCTACATCAGCTTCTCTGTTCTACATTTATTATTAATTTCTTGGTAGTTTTCTCACAATAAAATCAACATATTTTCTTTTCAGAAATATTTGATTTTAGAGTATATTTGATTGGATAATCATATCCTGATGTGTTATCTTTGATATCTTCTGTCATCTTTGTCTTTCTTGGCACCAAAATGAAAACAATGTTATCAGGTGTTATTATTGTCTTCTTATGTCTTTGGAAATTATAAATTAGTCTACAATTATTAGCTTTCCATAACTCAAAAGGGAAACTTCAGGCTTGCTTATCTTTAAATACAATGGATCAAAATGAGTCATTTTTCAATTTTGAAATGCCTAATTTGTTCTTTTTTTCTCTGTTCTTTCTTATCTGTTGTAATTCTCAGAATTAGGCAGTATGAAATACATAATATGATCAAATTTTCATGTTATGACATTCTCTACATATGCAAAAACATATATAGATGTATGTTTATAGCTAATATATATATATATATATATATAATTCATACAGTTTAAATTCAGCTAACAAGGTTTATCTATTTATTCTTTTTTTTTTCAATTTCTGAATGAGATTTTATATCTAAATCAGGATCAAAATTAAGAATAAACTGTCCAAAGTTCATGTTTCTTTTTTTTCTTTTACAAGCACATTTAACTATCTCAGTCATTATCAAGAACTGGATGTTATCAGTATGTTAAACAATACTTTTATGACTAAATCCTGGCATTTTTAGATTATTGTAATTAGAATGACTTCAAAATTTAATGGTTAAATTGAAAAGCATGTATTGAATATTTATATATTTTTTGTACTTATTAATTTGTACAATTTTTTAAGTTTTCTATTTTAAACATAGACTTGTGATTGAACCACCTTGCCTTAAAGGTGTCTTTGGTTGATCCCAAATATATTTTGTTTTGACCATTCAAGTCATGTACTTTTGCTTTGTAAATGACTTCTTTTGTATTACAAATTCCTTGAATTTATTTATTTTTGTCCCTGCAATTGCATTCTTTATTAGTGATCTTGTTTTGTACAATGCTGTTTAAATTTTTGGCATTTTGTTTCTTTATGAAACTTTCAAAATTACTAGTACAGCTATAACTTAGCTTGAATGTATTCCTATTGAAAATTTTGTTTAGTTCTGAGTCTGAGCTTTTTGGAAAGTGTTTATCTATCAGTTTAAAAAATATTTGTCCTATTTTTGGTTTTTACCTCTAAGTTAAATGGTGGGTTGAACCAGATAATGTTTCATTTTCTATCATCGTTTTTTGTTTGTTTGGTTGAGAATTGAATTGTAAAATGTTCTTATGGTCAGATTTTCTTAGTGCATCTTCATAGTTTTTTTTCTTTTCATCAAATATTGTTTTGTTTGACAAATTTTTATCCTTCCCCAATAGCACGACTTGGAGTCTCATGCACAACATAAACTGGAAAGGGCAATAGCTGTAATGTGTCTTGCTGAAAAATTAGTTATCTTAAAGCAGTTATATAACACTAGCTTATTAAACAAGAGAAATGGTTATATTTAGGCATAGAAATGGTTATATTTAGGCATAAAAATCAATACCTGCTCAGATATGTTGATCCAGATTAATTTTTAATGTCAATTAGGGTTTTTTGTTTTGTTGTTTGTTTTTATTTTTAAAAAAGAACCAATAATTTCTCTTTTGGCATAATATAGAAAATTAATATTCATAGCTTTAAAATAATAAGCTTTTTTTTACATATGTAGATAAACCAGGTTTATTTTAAATCCCATATATATATATGTGTGTGAAATAAAATATCTGTAATCCCAGTTTGATATACGACTGCACCAATATTGTGGTAGCCAGATATTTTTATTAACATTTAAATTATGTAATGGTCAGTCTATACTCAGGACCTAAAGATTGTTTAATTTTTCATGGAAGTTGTGATATTGGCAAGTAATAATATGTATATTTAATAATATATAATGGCTCTGTTTATTACATTAGTAATATATATTAAGTATATTGTATATCTGAAAATTGTGTTCAAATAGAATGTCATCACTCAGTATTGGCTTCAGTGTTTACTTTTTTCTGACACATGATCTACCCTTGATATTGAGCCTTTTTACCCATAAAAATTGCATACTTTCAACCTGTATTTTTATCACACACACACACACATATACATGTATTATTTATTTCACACTAAGCAAGGCAATAAACCCACTAAGACAGAATAGGGTTATTGGGTTAGATATTAGAAAACAAACACTATTAAGCAAAGAGAACATTAAATGAACAAGAGTTTAGAAGACAGTAGATAACAATTGACATTGCAATTTTTGATGATCAAAGTAGAGTGGAAAGCAAAATACCTCAAGAAAATTTCACAAGTGAGAAATGTGAGTGAAGAAAATGTTAGCATAGAACTAACAGTTACATCTATTTTAACTGTAAAAAGATTAGAGTTTGCCACTAATTTAGTGATGTACTTAAATCCATAAACTTTACCTACCATAGAGGAAAATTCATCAGAATTATCATGAAAGTATTTATAGAAAAACACAAGGAAGTTACATGACAGCTATGGCAAAATGACTGAAGCCAATATGTGAGGTCTAATAAAATTACAGATCATCTTTGAATTTTATCAAAAATCAGCAGAACTAGACCAGATATAGCAGCAGTATTCAAAGCAATGGATGAATAGTAGACCTATAAATATGTAAGGTAGGTTTCAGCATGATAAAGAAAACTAACCTACCTATCAACAGAAAGTAGATCATTTTTTGAAACAGCTACTAATTTGATCTTGTCAAACCAACCAGACTTATTATTAAGACAGGAATAAATGATTTCATCACAGCATAGATACCAAGTTGAGAATTGATGCCATCAGGAAGACCATTGATAAAGATTAGGAACAATATGAGTCTAAGGATAGAGGTTTAGGGGTGCTTTCAACAATCCAAAAGAGCTAGAAGAGTGGTCATTCAAAACAACTTTACAATTCAATAAGATAGACAGAATCAGTTCAGAAATTGATCCTGAAACTAGCATAGCCATTCAATTTAAGTATGTCAAACCTTTTAAAATGGCTTAGATATATACAAAAAATATATATATATATTAGTTATAAATAAAAAAAAAACAGCTTGAAGGTAAATCCCAAATGAATCCTATTAATATTAATTATTAAAAGTTAAATATTAAAACTGATCCAGCCAGAGGGCTCAATGTAATTAAATTTATTTATTTTTAGGGCCAATATTTATTACATATAAAAAATTCAAATTAACGGTAAATAAAAATTATGCGAATTTTTGTTATAACTTATTTTGATAATTTTTGACGTTCACTTGTGTGTGTGTGTGTGTGTATATATATATATATATATATATATATATATATATATATATATAGATATAAAGGAAAGAATTTATAACCAAATGACATCATAAATTTAAACTGATACAAACTGCCTAATAATTAATCAAAAATTAAAATTTCTTTCAATAGTTCTTTCCTTTCTTCTTATTAACAGTATAATTAATTATATTATATAATAACCTTCTTTTTCTTAAATCTTTATTCCTTCTACTTCCATCCTTTGATATTAGTGGAATCATAGATTTAAATTTAATTTTATAATTAATCTAAAATTCAATTTTCCTTGAGTAGTTGTTTTATTTCTTCTTATTAGCCATATACTATAGTATATTATAATATAAATTCCTGTTCTTAAATCTCTTTTTATTCTAGTTCTAGGTTTTTATTTTTGACCTTAGTGATAATTAATTCATTTATTTTGGTATTAATGTCTTCACAAATTAAAATCTAATTTAATTTTCTAATAATTGAAACTACTTCAGCAGTTTTATTCCTTCTTATTAGTAATATAACCAAATTATGATATATATATATATATATATATATATATATATATATATATAATTTCCTGTTTTCTTGCTTTTGTTTATTTCCTCCAATTTTAATTTTGTTAATATTAAAATATCACTGAAGTGATAATTTGATATTAATGATGATTTTACAATAATTCAAGATGATAAGAAAGTAGCACAGCTGATTTTGGAGAGACTTTCAGAATTGGTAGAGTGAAGTCAGATGGTCTTCAAACCAAGGACAAGCAGGTCACTGTCTATGAAAGGAGGTTCTGTGATTAATGAAGCATTTTTCATCGCAGGTGAAAAGATACCAAAGTGCAGGGGCAGGCAGTTAAGAACTTTGGGAGATGTTATAACGTCTCTGTGACAGATCATCACCGCTGGGTTGAAATTCAGCAGCAGGTGGAGGCGGGTCTGCAAAGCATAGACTAATGTGGGCTTCCTGAGAAATTTAAAATTTGGTGTATGCATTTTGGATTGATGCCAAGACTAATGTAGCTGCTAACTATATATGAGGTGGCACTGTCTCAAGATAATTGAAAGGAGGAATCTGATCTTCCTCTTGATTATCCCAACTGTATACAAAATTGTTTTGATGTTGCAAGGATTCTGTTACCAGTTGCTTTGTATGGCAGCACAGGAGGACTTTGGTTACCTGTTACTTCTTTGGTGGAGGAGTATAAGGTGGCAAAGGTGATATTGGAGCATATGCTATATGAATCAAAGGATGCTGTAATGCATGAAAATGTGACAGGATGAAGGTGGAAGGTGTCAGATGTGATGATGACAGTGGAAGAGATGGTGAAGCAGACAAAGGTTCAGGGATTTACAAGAGAGAAACATTCTGGATTTGGTCTAGTTGAGAGAGAGAGATTCTGGTCAAAGGCCAGTTGACAGGAACAGCGCAAGTTACAGGAACAAGAGGTTCAAAATCTTGAGGAGGAGAGATGACTAGTGCAATGTGTTCAATAGGATCAGCAGGGTTGATGGCTCAACTTGTGTTCAATTCAGTTGGTCTGATTATTGGCATCTTAGTGCAGGACATTTATTATATGATATGGCACCATCACCAGTAAATTTGAGAAACTGGTGAGTGCAGTAGTCACAATCCTGCCAATTGTGTGGTGCATACAAAATGTCAACTTTTTGTAATTTAAAAAAAAAAAAACAAGACAACTGTAGGGAATTCATATGTATTACAAAACATTCACCGGTGCCTTCTGCAAATTTCAGGAGACAAAAAGGACAAGTGAGAGAGGGGGCTATGGTTGGGCTGGGACGGGGGTCTGAAAGAAAATTTTTGTAATATTGTCAAGCTATGAAATCAGGTCATGCTTTCAGAACTGCAAGAAGTGTTTCACATTAGGTCACATGAAGCAATTGAAAAAAGACCCATCTTAAGTATGCAAAGTCAATTTTCAGTATAAGAAAAGAAAAAACAACACCCATGCACAACACAAAAGAGAAAGTATGGGGAAACCTTAAAATGTGATTCAGAGAAGGTTGACAGATTTAAATGGCAAGTATTTTTGGGAGGTCTTTATTTTTTTATTTTTTATTTTTTAATTTCAAAAGAATAATTCCAGCTATGGAAAAAATCATTTAAAACAAACCTTCAGTTTAGATAAAGAAAAGACCTGTTTTCTAGAAATTATCGGCCCATTTCCATTCCCCAGTTTTTTCATTAACTGTCCCTTCATGAAAGTAATCTACTTAGGGGATATTATCTTGAAAATTGCACAAGGCACTAGATATCAGGTTTGTTTTATAAATTTGATCAACAACATTTCTTCCTTTTTCTTTTCCTTTTTCACTACCCTTCCTTTTTTTAAACACACACACATAAATAATTTTATCTGACCATAATGTTTTGTTATTACTGATGAAGATGGGTGTTAAATTCACTCATTAAAATGACCATACCTTTCTTTGAATTCTTTTATATGGAAAATATATATATATATATATATATTGTCATCCACAGACAGATCTGTTTCGCCATATCACAGCTCATTAGTACGGTTAGACTCCAATTGCTTTTTTACCCAGGATTGAAACCCGATATAATGAGGATTATTGTATTGTTGACTAAAATCTGTCTGATGTTGCCTACATGGTCAACAGTCATTATAAGTCAACAATACAAAAATCTTCATTCATACACACAGTAAAAAGGACCTTCAGATATTGGAGGCCATCGCCATTAAATCCAAACAACCTACACTTAATAAAAGCATGTTTTAATCTGGTCATAACACATTACATTGCATTTAAATATATGGTTATGTTATCATTTTGAGCTCTCACGCAGTGTGACATCATAGAACCGCATTACAAATTTACAAACTGCGTTTGCTATTTTTGGTAACTGTTATTGTTGCTTAACAAAGTTTTATGTCAACACAAGATAAAATCGTCTTTGATGGTGGATATTTTTATGTTAACATCTTTGTAACCTCTCTGAAGATGGCTCATGTGAGCCGAAAGCTTAGAACCAACTAAATAAAAAATTATCCAAATGTTGGAGAATTTTTGTCTTTATTTTCACCTGAAATTAAAGCCAAAATATGATGTTTAGAATGGCTCATGATTAAACATAATAGATTTTCATTGTCTCTTAGATTTAACAGTATATGTTTAGAAAATTATCTGCTCCCTCGATACACTATATATATATATATATATATATATATATATATATATATACACACACACACATATATATACACACACTTGAAAATCAAAAATTATCTGCACTCTTGTGTAAAGATAAGTTATGGCAAAAATGTGCATAATTTCTGACTTACCCTCATATATTAGTGTATTCAGAAAATAATTGATGGCCAAATAATGGAGACTCCAGCAGCGACAACCATATGATAATATATGCAGGAGGCAAAAATAATGAAAAAGTAGTCAGCTTAATACTGGACAATGAAATGAAGAAATGTGTTTTGGGATACTGCCAATTCTCCGAAAGAGTTCTCCTGGTCAAACTGAAAGGGAGACCGTTCAACATAGCAATTGTAGTCAGGAAGTTTTTCCCATCTGAAACCATCCCATAAATATACCATCTGCTTGTGCATTGAATATTGCTGCCATATCTGGTCAGGAGCCCTATCTATCCACCTAGGGGTCCTTGACAAAATCCAACAGAGAATCTCTAATGTGATCGATCCAGACTTGGCAGCTCAGATACAGTCACTTTCTCACCATTGTAATGTGGCTTCCCTGTGTCTCTTCTATAAATACTTTCACGGCTTCTGCTCCAATGAACTTAGCTCACTGATGCCCCCTATATATGAATTTACTCAAGCAACTAGATTAGCAACTAGGTCCAACCCATTTACAGTGAAACCAATAAAATGTAAATGCAACTTCTACTCTAACAGCTTCTTTTCTTTCACTTCCCACCTGTGGAATTCCCTTCCATTTACTTGCTTCCCCGACAACTACAATCTCCAAGAATTAAAATGTAAAGTCAATAGTCATCTCCTATCTCACTGACTTGCATCCTCTCTCTCATGCTCCTTTCTCAATCCACTCCACTCTCATCACATCAGTATTCTCATCCTTCTCTTACCCACTTCCTGACACTCCTTATAATTTGTCCCTCTTTCTCATAACTTTCCTCTTATGTAAACCCCCTGCACACTAGTGGCAGTAAATTGCCTTGCTTGGGGCAATATGATTATAAAAAAAAAACAAGCAAAATTTACCTACTAGAATTCTTTTGCAGAGTTTGAAAAGAGGTCCCTAGTGTTTATCTTGATCCTTGATAGACATACCAAAATATGCTTTGCATGCCTCACACAATTTAGCAGATGTTGCCACAGAGTACTTTTTCACTCTTGTCTTTATAAATTCACCACAGACATAGCAAAATGTATTAGACAGATGCTTACAATCTCTTGATGCTGTCTGTGATGAATGTATCTATCAACACAAACTTGTCTGCACTTGGACAGTGAAAAGTAAACTAAGCTGGTGAGCTTACATTTACTGTACATCCTTGTGCAAATTAATTGCAACAAAAAAAAATGATGTCTTCCTGTTATCTTTCACACTTCACCTGATCATATATATGTCATCTCCTGGCATTGTTTTTTTCTTCCGACTGCATTTTTCTTTACTTTTTGGGCTGAAGGATCCAATTTCTTTCTTTGCTTTGATGACAAAACTAACAGTTAAATGGCTGACACCAACAATATCCTTGATCTTTCTGTAAGACTTACCAGTGTATTTTTACAGTATTACAATTTTTTTACACTTCCTTGGAGTAACATTCATCACAGACAATGGCCATAGGACAACTAATTGCTGCTGTTGAAAGTCCTCAAGGGATGTGGTTTCTATTATTTAGTTTTTTGTTTGTTGTTCTTTTATCATTCAAAGCCATATTTAACTATTGTTCTTGGAGCACATTGTATACAGCTGGCATTTTAAACATTTCTGTTCTTGTTTTGCATCATGCATGACATCATATATGAAAGTTTAAACTAGATGATTTAAGAGCATGGCTCAAGTTTTCAGGATAATGTTTTAGTTTTGTTGCAATTTGTGGTGTTAGCCAAAACTACCTCTAATAATGACCGTTTCATATTTTATTTCCTTATCTCCTATATTAAATATGTTATAACTGATTCATACAATAAGGTATAGTTTATAAAAACCAAAAGAGCTTAGAAGATATTGAACAGTTTATGTTCAAATTCTCCCTGGAAACAAGAAAAATGAAAATCTTAAGCAAACAATTTTGATTGTACTTCAACCAAACTTACATATATAGATATTGTAAACATAATAATAAACACTGAATGCTGATTGTATATACACTTTTTAATTTAGAGCACTTTCTGCACAAACACAGGAAATTTTAAACATTACACACACACACACACACACACACACATATATATATATTGTGTGTGTGTGAGAGAGAGAGAGAGAGAAGGAGAAGGAGAAAAACAATCATTAAAATCTCAGTGATGAAATGATAAACTAAGGATTTGAGGATCTAAGAAATCATTCAAAGTGATTAATTCACATTTCATAGTAGCAGCAATATTGAAAAATGTCAAACATTGTTTCTTTCACTTTCAATTACAATGGTATTCCATCATACAAACATTTTCTTCTTTCTGTTTTACATTTGCAACAATCTGCAGTTGAATATTCTATGAGTTTTCCATAAGAGAATAATCTTAACTCAGAAAATAATTTATCAATTTAATTAAAATCAAGTCAAATCTGCAGTGACTTGAATTCGCTCTTTAAGATTTCTTGTTCTAGATCTTAAATGACAAAAATTCTTCCTTCCAGGCCATTGGAGATTATGGCTCATCACAATTTTCTGTAATTTGTAGCTTTTAGTAAATCTTTGTCTTTTCACTACCTCCCCTAATCCTTCTTCTATTTTCAATTTACACAAGTTCACATGCTAGGTTATGCACTGTTTTCTTCTGTCTCACTTGCTGATCTGTGAATGGCAGATTTTGTAAGCTCTCTTTCCTTACTAAGGACCCTAGAAATATGAATTATCTCTTTTTGATGTTACATTTAGGTGCCAATTTTGTCTACATTTTTTCTTGTTGTGGAGTTCAAAATAATTGAATAAAATTTAATATATCAAAAGGAACTTTGTTGAGGTTATGTGAAACAACACTGCAAACATTTGAATTTTATGTAAGGTATAAGGTCAATATTCAAGTAATTCAATGATTGTTCGACAATTAACACATTTTTATATGCAGAAATACAAATATTAATAAACAATATTTCAAACAGGATTATTTCTGTGATGTAATTAGTTTTTGGTCCAATGAATATTGAAAAAAATATGCAGAGAATAGAAAGGAAAAAAGAAAAAAGGGGAGAAAAAAAGAAAAAAAGAAAAGGTTTTCATATTAGAAATGCTCAATACATGTCAAACAAAAATAACCTTATACATGGGTTAAAGTATTTCTTTTTTTTTTCTCCTCTTTTTTCTTTTTTTCCTTTCTATTCTTCTCTTTCCTTGTATTTAGTTTTCTTACCTCCCTACTTCCCTTTCCATTTTGTTTAACCCTATTCTCAATTTAACACCACCCCTAACCCTGTCCTTTGTAAGCCAGACAAATCCAAATTTTCTTTTTCTTCACTTACAACTCTATCTAAAAGTTAAAATCTAAAATTAGACATGAATTACTTCCGAAATCTTTTGTGATGTAAATTTCTCAAATCTTAACTGTCTTTTTTTAGTTTTATTTTTTATTAATTTTTTTTTATTGATTTTTTTATTTATTTTTTTCTCTCTATTTTTTTTCTCTCTTTTATTCTTATTTTTATTTCAATTTTGAAAGATAGACGTTGCTGAGAAGATGTAAAATCTCTCTAAGGGATTTTATGTTGAAATGTTCATTCAACATTTTTGAATTTTGAAAATTTATTTTACTTTATATTGGCTCTGTAATTTTAATTACATTGAGCTCCCCTCCTGTATCATTTTTTAATATTAAAATTTTTAATATTAGTTAGGATCAGGTTCTTGGGATTTACCTTCCTACTTTTCTGTTTTGAATTAAAGTATATTATAAAATATATATATACAAATCGCCACCTTGACAGACCTCTTCTTTGTGAAATTCTGCACCCATGTTCACAACTTCAATTGACATCTTGTTTAAACCATGCCTGACCTGACCACTGTAACACTTGCTAGCCAACCTTCAGGGCCTGCCTAGCTAATGCTATCTCTAGGGGATCTACCCACTACCTCTGCCCGGGATAGACTATCTTTAAGTGTCTTCACCTTGTTAGCCTTAGTGAGGGCTAGTCAATGTCTATAGTCAGCAGTAAAAGACCGAATGCTATTCTTAAGCCTTTTTCGCCACCTATTACCAGTAACCACCTCAATTAATTCCTGGAAACTGTTGTGTGACCAACTCCTAATGATTCTGCAAGTTCAGCTGGTGCTTGATATGAGTCTTTATGAAGTAATGCTTCTAATTCTTTGTCTTGAAACTTTCTCGGTGTGCCATAGTACTCTTTATCTTCATCATCAAAATCATTATTTTTGAAGCATCTAAACCAATCTCTGCATGTTGTTTCCAACAGAGCATGGTCACTGTAAGTCTCAAAAAGCATTTTGTGTGCTTCAATGGCAGATTTCTTCTGAATAAAGAAGTGCAGTAAAATTCCTCACAAACACAATTTCTTTGGATAAAAATCCAACATGAAAAAACAAAGTTGTTTACACTTTGGCAAAATGACAGAGACTGAACTTCAAACTTGCTGATAGTACTTACCATCTGAAACTACACACACACAGTTCTGGGAATACCATCTGTTGAAAAACAGTGAGAACTTATTCAAGGTCTTAATAAAAATGAATGAACATTTTTTTTTACTTGTGTTCTATAATAAAAGAATTAATTTGGGGTCCAAGTATCAACTACAAACTAGAAATAAGGAGTTTCAGATTAATAATCTTTTCTTTTTTTTTTTGTAAAATTTTTATTTTAAAGGAGAAAAAATAATTTACATCAGATTTCTACTATAGAAATTTGAAAACCAGTAATAGAACAAATGTCTTGACAATGACATTTTCCATGATATTCCTTTTTAGTCTGAAAGCTTTTTGGAAATATATTGTAATATATTCACATTTTTTTCCAGTCCATTGTCCTTTCCATTGACCTTTTCAAAGAACATAAGTAAAAAAGGAAAGAAAAGCCATGTACAGATAAAAGAAATGTCATAACATTAATATTTTTTCAAGTTACTGAAAAAATAATTGAAGACCCATTCTATCTACAAAGGAAAGAATACTTTTATTTAATTTAACAAAGAAAGACAGAACCAAAATTATACCTTCTTTTAAAATAAATTCTTAAGAGAAAATACATCTTTCAATTATTTTTTTAATTTCAAATCAATTAAATATCTCTTCTTGTTTTAAAACCAAGAACTATAAATTTGGTTAATGTGCTTTAACATTTGTTGTGATTATAAAAATCATCTTTAACACTAGTGAAAAGATGAAATTGACATTGGCTGTTTTATTTCTGGTCAGCTGACAAAAATAGCTATTCTACTCAGAGTTTACACTAAGATGTTTTGAGAACAATAAAAGAACAAGAATTAATAAAACAGAAGATAACAGTTGACATTGCATCTAAATTGTTGAAGTCAAAAAGAGTTCTACAAGCAAAAGGTCCGTTAGAAGAAACCATAGAACTTCCAGCTACATCTAAACATTTCAACTGTAAAATTATGAGTTCTTGCAATTAATCTAATATTTAACATAAATTCATAAAGTCTTGGTACCATAGAAGAAAATTCATCAGGGTAATTACCATGAAAGTAACTGTTACCATAAAACATAGGGTTATGTCCAGCCATTTCAACTGTAAAATGATGAGACTTTGCTGCCAATCTTGTACAGCACTCAAATTCCTAAATTTAGCTACCATAGCAGAAAGTTCTTTGGAACAATTACCATGAAAGTCAAAACATAGAACTTAGAGGTACATCTAGCCATTTCAAATCTAAATGTTTGGGTCTTTGCAACCAATCCAGTACTGCACTCAAATTCATATGGTCTATGTACAATGACAAAAATTTTATCAGAACAATTATCATAAAAGTAACTGTTAACACAGAATGTACAGTTACATCTAAGCATTTCAAGTATAAAATTATGAGCCTTTGCTGTGAATCTAATACTGCACTCAAATAATAAAGACTACATACCGTAACATAAAGTTCATTAGAACAATAACTATGAAAGTTACTATTAACATAGAACTTATTTTTATATCTAGCCATATTTTCAAATATAAAATAAGCCTTTGTCACCAATCTAGTATTGTGTTTAAATTCATAAATCTAGGTATCAATAATATATTCATTAGAACAACAATTCTACTCCTGCAGCTTCTTCTCTCGCACTTTCTGCCTGTGGAACTCTCTCCCATATTCTTGCTTTCCTGACGGCTACAATTTCCAGAAATTTAAATGCAATGTCAATACTCATCTATTAACCACTGGACTCTAACTCCCCCCCACCATGTCCTTCCCTTTCTCTCCACCTATGTATCTGTCATCAAACCTGCATTCTCAGCTTTCTATTGCTCCTTTCTAACTAGTTTGTACTCCTTACTCTTTTCTAATTAATCTTTTCACATTTATGTAGCCCTCAGCTCATCAGTGGCATTTCTGCCTTGCTCGAGGTGAAATGATTAAAAAAAAAAAATTACCATGAAAGTAACTGTTGGTATAAAAATTATTTCAACTGTAAAAGTATGAGACATTGCTGCCAATCAGGTACTGCACTCAAATTTATAATGTCTACATACCATAACAGAAAGTTTATGTGAATAACTACCATGAAATAATAGTTAACATAGAACTTATGGCTTTATCTAGCCATTTCAAATAAAAAATGATGAGCCTTTGGTGGCAATCTAGTACATTGATCTAATTCATTAAGTCTAGGTACCATAGCAGAATCTTCATCAGAACATTTACCATGAAAATAACTGTTAATATACAAATTATAGTTAAATCAAGCAATTTCAACAAGAAAATAAGACTTTTCTGCCAATTGACACTCAAGTTCATAAAGTCTCCCTACCATAGCATGAATTTTATAAGAATGATTACCATGAAAATAACAGCTAACATAGAACATATGGTTCCATCTAACCATTAGAATTGTAAAATGATGAGCCTTTGCCAATAATTTATTCAGTCAGTTAAGTGCCATGGGTGGTCATGTCTTGAAAGAGCAGAAAGGCAGAAGATTTTACAGCAGTAGTTTGCCATTACTTTCTGCAGTAGATTAGTTGCCAACCAATGCTATATAACTAAATCTGTCTTACTATTTGACCCATATCTGGAGGGAGAAGAGATAGTCATGCCTTTCCCAAAAGTATTTCCATGTAAGTGAATGCAACAAATTCAACTGGAATTCAAACTTGACTCTCTGATTTCTCATTTTGAGTTAATATTCACTGCACCACAATACACATCTTAATATCTTAATAATCTATTACTGGGATCTCTAATTCATAAACTCTATGTACCATAATGTAAATTTCAACAGAAAAATTATCATGAAAGTTATGTTAACATAGAACAAACATTTAAACGTAACCATTTCAATTGCAGATTTTGAGCATTTGCCACCAATCTTCACTCAAATTTTTAAAGCCTAGGTACCCTAATTTGAGAGTTTATCAAAACAATTACCATGAAAGTAACTATTAACATAGAACTTAGTTCTAACCATTTCAGATGATAAATTATGGTTCCTTGCTGCCAAACTAACTTTGTTGAATATTCATTAAATGATATGTTTGAGAATCATGAAATTTTTTACTATGAAGTGTAGTTGTGCTTGGTGACTGATATTTTGAGATTTGAGTTAACTGTATTTTGTTTAAAAATGTCAACCATGTGTGCAAAAGGGAAAAAAATTTCACATTTGGATTTTTATTTTGTCTATCGGGGTCAGAGGTTCATGTCCCACATTCAATTTTTTTACTGGAAGATAACTGTCAATGGTACAGAAGTGACATCAAGCTAACAGAAAAATTTTAGTAGTAATTTTAATTTTGATCTTGAGGTGTCTAGACACAACCATTGAAGCATATGGTTGAGTAAAATTAGGGTCTCCCTGGGGGGGATACCGACAACTCTAATCAAACAATTTCCTAACTTATGCTATGCCACCGAAGATGTCTTTGTATGAAAAAGCAAAATGAAATATATTTT
This sequence comes from Ascarosepion bandense, assembly GCA_037127315.1. NCBI lineage: Eukaryota > Metazoa > Mollusca > Cephalopoda > Sepiida > Sepiidae > Ascarosepion > Ascarosepion bandense. The sequence goes on along the minus strand of JBBBDQ010029107.1, from coordinate 91,987 downwards.
ATATTTTATTTAGACTTGGGTTTGGTCCTATTGTTTTAGATGGAGACATTTGTTACAGATTGTACTTATTGTTGCTGACAATGGTGAAGAAAAGACAAAGAAGATAAAGAAGATTATGAAATGATTATGTGAAACTGATTTTTGTGAAGAAGTCAGGTTGAGTGGTCCTCAACGAAAAGCATTCATGATTTGAGTTGAGAGTTTTAATTGTCACCCCAAATTTGTTGTAGATTTCGAAGTTTAATAGTCACCCAAGAAGTTTGAGAATAATTGCCATGGTGGTCACAGTGAAAACTACCAAATATATGATGATTTTTAAATGCAGCTTAGATGTGACATAAGGCTGAAAGTATGGGACACCCAGTGAGGATCAAACTGTCAAATATATGAAATTTAATGTTCTTCACCAGCCCAACATTGTCATTCAGCATTCATTGTTCATTTTAACAACATCATTGATTCAGCACTGTGGGCCTAGAATTACATTCTTGTATTTTCCATCACTGAATTATAGAATTATCATCATTGCCATTGCAGTGTGAGAGCTCCAAATCTGAAGCAATATTGTTCCAGAATTATCGTTATGGTCGAACCTGATATATTACAATATTGTCAATTTACCATAATAGAAAATTCATCAGAACAATTTCCATTAAAGTAACTGTTAACATGTTATATCAAGCAATTTAAACTTTACAGTGATGAGGATTTTCTGCCAGTCTAGTATACTCTCAAATTTATAACCTCTATGTACCCTAACTGAAAGTTTGCCGTGAATGTAACAATGCAGAACTTACTGTTACATCTCACCATTTCAACTGCAAAGTTATGAGACTATGCTGCCAATCTACTCTCCAATTCATAAAGTCTAGTTACCAAAGCAGAGAGTTTATTGGAATGATTTCTACAAAAGTTAAAACAGAAATTATGGTTATATCTAGCCATTTCAAAGATAAAATGATGAGTCTTTGTGACCAATCCCATACTGCACTCAAATAATAAAGTCTAGCTATGATAATGTAAAGTTCATAAGCACAAATGCCATGAAAGTAACTGTTAACATAGAATTTAGGGTTACATCTAGCCATTTTACTTGTAAAGTTATGAGGCTTTGCACCAATCATGCACTGCACTCAAATTCATAGTCTACAAACTATGATAGAAAATGCATTAGAACAATTACCGTAAAAGTTACTGTCAACACATAACAGACATGTAGCCATTTCAACTGTAAAATAATGAACCGTTACTGCCAAACTAGTACTGTGCACTAATTCATAAAGTCAAGGTTCCATAATGAAAAGATTATTAGGACAATTACATGAAAGTAATGACATAGAATTTGCAGATACATGTAGCCATTTCAGCTGGAATATTATGAGACTTTGCCACCAATCTAGTACTGCACTCATATTCATAAAATCTAGGTACCATAACATAAACTTCACCAGAACAATTACCTTGAAATTAACTGTTAGCATTTGACTTACAGTTACATCTTGCCATTTGAACTGTAAAATCACCACACTTTGCTCTGAATCTAGTAGAGTGCTCAAATTTGTAAATCTAGATGCCCTACCATAAAACAAGTTTTAACATAATACTTTTTGTTATATTTAGCCATTTCAACTGTAAAATGATGAGATTTTGCTACAAATCTAGTCATCTTCTCTCTTTCATATGCTCTGTCTCTTCAGGACACAAGTGATTATAGCCCTCCTCATCTTCCTGTTCCTTGTAGCATTTAGTAAGTTTTGTCTTTCTGTTATTTCTCCCAAACCCTGTTCCACATCCATCTGCTGAAGCCCATTATCACATATCACATTCTGCTTTCCCTGTCCCTCTTTCCCTATATTTGTCCTTTGTATATCAGATTTTCGAAGCTCTCCTTTTTCATTATGCTTCTTCCAAAAATTTCAACTGCCTCTTTCTGATGTTGAGTTTCCTTCTTTTTCCATTTTTTCCAAAACATTGTTGTTGCTCACATATTCAGCCCATGGTATGTTCAGCATCCTTTTATAGAAACACATTTCTGTCACCTCATCTCTTCTTTAGCTTTGAGAAGATTGTTCAGCATCTTCTACCATACAGAAGGACAGATATCATGTAACATTTCAGCAGTCTTTTCTTTGTTTCCAACAAAATGTTTGTCTCTTAATACACTGCTTAGCTTTTGGAATGTGTCTTTGACCATCCCAATATGCCCACAGATCTCAGTGTCACACTTTGCATCCTCTATTAAAGTACTGCACTCAAATTTATAAAGTCTAGGTTCATTTATAATGAAAATTCCAGTGTTTTACAAAAAAAATGTGAAGGAGAAATATTGTTTTTTTAATTCTCCACCTAAAAAATAAATACAAATCAAGTGAATTATGACTAAAAAAAATTTTTCTGTGCATACTTGGATTATAAAGTCATTATAGCCAATATCAAGTGGAAGAGAAAAAAAAAATATATATATATAATATTTACGAGTTTATATGATATATTTTTGGTAGGAGATTCTTTTTAGCAACTGTTCACTGTAATTAAACTTTTCCTTGGTTGTGCATCTTTACATATATAAATAAAAGACAAAAGGAAAACTTTCTTTACTAATGTATTTTATCCTTTGATTAACTTTATCACATTAAATGTGGAGCGTTTATTTCATAACTTGTATTAATACACAGAAGTAAGGCTGTGGAAAAATATTGCTAAGTTTTCAGATTTTAAATTTAAGAACTTTCTAAAATATATTTAGAGCTTGCTATTTAAAGAAAGGTTTGAATTCATTGCATTCAGTTATGCACAAATATCTGGGAAAGGTATGAATCCTCACTTCTCCCTCCATCTATAGGTTAAGTACCAAGACAGATTGGGTTCTATAGCCTTGGTTAGCAATCAGTCTACTACAGAAAGTAATGGCAACCTACTGCAGAAAAATCTACTGCCCAGCCAATTATGTCCCTTTCAAGACATGATTACCTAACTGTGTATCATGTATAGGATTTAACTGACTGAAACAGTGAAGTATACTAAAGGATATATTTTATTGTGTAACAAACAATATTGAGTACTTTTATAATGTAATTATTATTTATTTCTATGCATTTTATTTTGTTTAATTACATATTTATTTTAAATATTTAAATGTTTTGAATTAAATGTTTTCTTTACATTTTATATTTACAGATATATTTTATTTGCCATATGTTTTAGCTGACTTCATGAATCATGCAACTCCCTATTTTTGCATCAAAAACTGATCATAAAAACTCACACAATACATATGTGTATACAGTATATCTGAATTTTTACATACATATATACATATGTATATATGTGTGTTGTGGTGCAGTGGATATCAGTGCAGAATGACAAATTAGAGAGTCGAGTTCGAATTCCAGCTGAATTCTTTGCATTCACTTCCGCACAAATACCCATGAGAAAGGTATAAATCCATCACTTCCCTCCGGCTATGGGTTAAATAACAGGATAGATTGGGTTCTTACCACAGAAAGTAATAGTAACTTACTGTGGGATAATCTTCTGCCCAGTCAATCATGTCTGTTTTGAGACATGATTGCTCAAGTGTGTATCTAGGATGGCATATAACTGACTGATCTAAATCTCATTTTTGTTTAAGTATTTTAGAAGCTCCAAATTTTTCTTAAATTTTCCTCTATTTTCACTTTTATCTTGTCTTTGAGTTCTACTTATTTACTACTCTACTTAGTTAAAAACTAGTCTTGAGCATTTAAAAATAATGCCATGTCCCTTCAAAACATGGGTAATTGTTGCTTTCAGCTTCTTTTTCCATATTATCTATGCACTACTATGACTTCTAACAAAAGACATTAGATCTATTTCTCACTACCTTATGAAAATGTGTTGTAAAAATTTTTCCCTGTTCTAACATCCACTTACAAATGCTTTTTGTGTTACTCACTGATTTCTTTTGTCCGATTTTGGGATCCAAGCCCTCTTTCTGTACCATGTGCCCTAGAAATTTCAATTGTCACTTTCTCATTCTAAAAGTAAATGTCTTTTTTTGTTCCCATTTTTCTTAAAATATCATCATTGCTCACCTATTCACTCCATAGTATTCTCAGCATTCTTCTGTAGAACCACATTTTTGTTGCCTCAATTCTTTTCTTCATCTGTGATGAGATTCTCCAACATTTACTGCCACATAGGAAGACCAATATTACATAACATTTCAATACTCTTTGATTTTAATGACATTTCCTGTTTCTTAAGTCTTTATTTAGCTTTTGGAAGGTATTTTTCACAACTCCAAATTGCCTTCAAATCTTGTTGTTATAACATTTCCTAGACATTTTTTTTTTTTTTATTTACTTGCTTCTATTTAGTACTAGCAGTATAGCCCAGCATTGCTCGGGTGGAAATAAAACTTTAAAACTAATACATGATCCTGGAGCTCAGACTCAGCCTAAAAAATATTTGTGTGAAGTTTGGTGAGAATCAGATAAAAAGCATAGATTTGTGTAAAAGACATACAAACAGATAAACAGACACACACACAAACATCTTGCCTTTTATACATATATATTATCGATTTTCTGCACTATTTTAAGAACTGCAACCTTGAAACTTCTGAATATTGTTTTCTTATGTCTTTGTCTATGAGCGTGTCAAATTTGATTAAAATCAGACCACTCCTTCTATAACCCGATTTTTTCAATTATCAATTTTCGATATTTATCGGGCTACTTTGACACAAAACCTAGCTAAGAACACTCGCAGACGCTTATAGTACAACTGTGTAAATTTTCAAGAAAATCAGTTCAGCCGTTTCGGAGTCTATAGGTAACAGACACACACACACACACACACAGACAAAGTTCCATTTATCAATAAGTTTAGATCTCCAATTCATAATTTGTATCTTCAGCTTTTCCTTTTGCTAACTCACATACATTCTCTCTTACAATTAATGTTTAGTTCTTTCTTTATGTTTTGTTTTAATACCTTCTGAAAGAGATCCTCTAGTTTCTATTCTGCATCTTTTATCAACCTTTCGTACTTTTTATATTTTATATTGTTAAAACTGTAACCACTAATAATGAAAGCCTCACAGCAAAAAGCAGACAAGCAATCATAATACATTGCCTCATCCACCCAATGACCCTAACCTTGTACCCTCAAGCACTCAGAGGGCAGTTATTCTTCATTAATAATGAAGTGAAAGATGTAACTCACACATAGAAATCAGCCAAGCATCTTCTCTGAGGTATGTATACATACCCTCATTTAAAGGCAGAATATCACAACTAAGAGGAAAGAAATTAAAAACCAGATTTGGAATTCTGAAACTTTTGTGTCCATTTTGGCAAGACTTATGGGCTTCTATTCTTAAATATGTCAGAACTGAAGAAGAACTGTTACTTCTTTTTGACCAAATCAATGAGCATTTTTTTTAAATAAAATAAGAGTAAATTGAAAAAAAAGAGATTATAAAAAGAACTTTACAATTCATTTTGAATATCAAAAATGGTCATCAAATAAAACCAACAACAGAAATTTAACATATTCTTTATCAGAACTTACAAATATATACCTGCACATGAACATGAAATTAAGTTTGTGTCTTATGTATACACACATATAAATGAGCTGCAAAAGTAAGTTTTATGCAACAACACCAATATCATCATCAGACATCCTGAAAAAAACAATAGTTATGTAGTTCTCAGCTGACTAGATTAAAAAAATTACAAACTAACCTAGATGACACAACAAAATTTACTAAATTAAGAAAAAATCCCAAAGATTCATTAAAAAGTACCCAAATAAATTAATCATGGCAAACAATGCTGACGTTAGTAGTTTAAAAATCAAGAAAATTGTTGATGATTACCTACCAGGATATCTTTATGGTAATTTAAAGACCCATAAACCAGGTTTTCCTCTCCAAACTATCATATCTCAAATACCTACACCTGTATACCAACTATCGAAAACCCATAATTTCTCTATACATACCTAACAATTACTGCATCACATCAACAAATAAATTCCTTCATATATTAAAAGCAACTAATCCCAAAGGTGATATTCTAGCTTCACTGGATGTAGAAAATATTTTTACTAACATCCCAGTTAAAGAATCATTAGTAATGATTAGTATAATAATTAGTGACTGTATCTAAAAAACATTCAACAATCGCTTCTCCAAAAATTCAACCAGCAATTCTTGAGAAACTTCTCATCACTTGTAAAACAAAAACTTCATTTTATGACCATAATAGTAACTCCTACTTCCAAACTAATGGAATCAGTCTGGGAAATCCATTAGGTCCTGCTTTCTCTAATTTTTACATTTCCTACATTGAATACAAGTTGTTTAAGACAACAGATAAACTAGAAATTTATACAAGGTATGTTGATGACATTTTTGTTTTGATACAAAATTGGGATGAAATTGTAAATCTGAAATCAAATTTTGAAAATAACTCAACGCTAAAACCTACCTATGAACAATAACAAAATTTTATTTCTTGATGTTAATATAGAGCTAAAAACCAAAACATTTATGCTGTATAAAAATCCACTAATAAGAACACTTGTCTTATAAACTATAATAGCCAATGCCTGGAAATTTATGAATAGCAGTAATAACAAAATTCTTAAATAGAGCACCTCAAAATTCCTCCTCTCAAAGAATAATTTTAAGCAAACTAAATCACATAAAACAAACATTAGTCAACAATAATTTTCCCAACTATATCATTGATAAACAAATATTATACAAATAAAATTATTCTTACAAAAAATATATGACACCAATATTAAAAATAACACACAAAAATATAACTACATATTTTTACTGCAGCCAAATGCATAATAATTTATAAGCAGAACAAATTTGCTATGCAAAAAATTAATTATGAAAAATAATATTTCTGTCGTAATTCTTCAAAAACATGCAAAAATTTATGATATATTATAGAAAATGAAAGACTGCAAACCTTGTTGTTTCTAATCAAAATAACCCTATCATATATAGTATATGAATTTCAATGTCCAGCACAACACTGTGTTTCTTGTCAAAAATCATTTACCTATATTGGACATAGTACCACTTCTTTGAGTAGACATCTTACATGCCACCTACCCATCCAAAGTGCAATAAAAAAAAACATTTATTAACACATAATTTACAAAAACAATTTTTAAAAGTTTTGGTCAAAAATACTATTTAAATCACAATATCAAAGGCATCTTGCTGTAAAAGAAGAACTATATCAAACAATTCTCTCCTACCATCAACTTCACATTATTTAACAGTAGAAATGATGTTTTGAAAGTGTATTAAAAATTAGACATATGATCACACGGTTTCCAGTAGTGCACATCACATGATAGCTTTTAAAGAATGCACTTTTCAGAAACACAAAATAAATTACATTATAGTCAAAACATGAGAATAAAATAACAACATCGGAAACATAACATTTTTGAGAATGTGGCTGAAGAGCTTGGAAAGTTAATAATTATGAAACATTTTTACATTCCTTATTTGCAGCAAAAATAAAACATGTAAGAATAGTGGGAAAAGTAAATAAAAAATTAATAAAATCTTCCTTGATCATTATTAGTGAAACATATATATATATATATATATATATATATATATATGTGTGTGTGTGCATGTGTGTGTGTGTGTGTGCTTTTGTGTGTGTGTGTGTATATATATATATATATATATATATAGTGTTAGTGTTAAATTATGATGATGCTTAGTGCCAAGATTGCTGTTTTTTCAGTGTTTTACTGGTAGAAAGGCATTTTTGACAAGCAGGCTTTTTGTCTGAAAGGGTTCAATATCAAGATAGAGATAGCGCATTAACAGAATTAGTGCTTTCACTCTTCAAGGATTTTGTTTCTACTGCAGTAGAAACAAAATCCCTGAAGAGTGCAGACATCGTAATAATACCTTCACAAAACTTTGAAGTCACCATAATTCTGCTCATTCATTAACAAACTTCTCCACATTAATTATACATATATAAAGTTTCAAAATGTTTTCCCTCGGAACATTCAATTTTTGTTAAATATTGTGGACTTATTACATTTTTAACAATAATTATTTCTCTAGATATCAAATCGGCACTTTATTGACTAAGTTCTGCTCATATTGAGATATATAGAGAGAGATAATTAAATAATTATATGTATATATCAGTTGTTAATTTTATATATATATATATATATATATAATTTATGATATTTGCTTGTGTATGTATTTATGCATCTTCCATGGGTATCTATATATCTGTATACAAATATATACATTCACAAATATGCCAATTGTACATTTATTAGAATACATTAGACATTTCTTTCTTTCCTTTTTATGTAGTTATAATTAGCCAAATTAAATGACAAATTTTTGCAGTTTCTCTGTTGCAGACAATATGGCATCAGTAGTTTTGCTAACTTTACTGAGTAAATAAGCCACAATACTTCAGTAACTATTACTATTTTTTCTCAGAATAAATGTTTTTTTGCAATTACAAATGTTTATATTGGACCCATTCATGTTTTAATTTTTTTGTTTTGTGTATATATATATATATATATATATATATATATATATATATATATATATATATAATAAGTGTATGCATGTGACTAGAATGAGATTGATGAAAGTAATATATAATTTTTATATTGAGATGATAGTTTGGAACATCTGATGTAAAAGAAATTGTTAAAAGGAAAAAATAAATAAATACATATCCATATTGAATACACATTTTTCATATCTCATTTTGAGTTGTTCTTAAAATATTGTGCTTTAAGTATACACTCACAAACATTTACATATATAGATATACTAGAAAGTATTTCTCTTTTTGGTCTCATTTTATTCCTTTCTATATATTTTGGAAGATGCATGCTCAAAAGTGATTAATCATCAAAAATAGAAGTAGATGGAACATATAGTAAGAAAAAAGGATCCTCTCTATTATTATTATTTTTTTTAATCATCTCACCCCAAGCAAGGCATTCCACTGCCACTATTGCGCATGGGGCTACATAGGGGAAGGTAAAGAGAAGGAGTGGCTAGACATAGGGAATGTCAGGAGGAAGGTGACAGATGAGTAAGGATACCGAGGATGAGGGTTGGGCAGATGGGAAGAGTGTTTGATAGAATGGGAGCAGGTTAGTGTGTTAGGAGGTATCTATTGACCTTACATTTAAACTCCTGGAGATTGTAGCCGTCGGGGAAGCAATCGTGTGGAAGGGAATTCCACAGTTGGAAAGTGCGAGGAAAGAAACTGTTGGAGTAGAAGTTGCGGTTGCATTTTATCGGTTTCACTGTAAAAGGGTGGGATCTAGTTGCTAATCTAGTATCTCGTGCAAATTCGTATTTATTTATAATAAAAACAATTGCATAATTGTATATATATTTCACTCCTGTCACACTCATGGAGAAAGAGACAATAGAAAGGCAGTGTCAGCTCAGTTCATTCTCTTTACTACCAGTTATTAAATTTTACGGTCAGTTATGAAAGCTCTTCTCACATGTTTGTATTTTAACACTGCTTTATTATTTAATTTTTTGTAATAATTATGTCATTGGGTAGTAAAGAATATATATATATATATATATATAGTCATCCGCAGACAGTCCTGTTTTGCTGTATCACAGCTCATCAGTAAAGTTAGGCATCCAATTGCTTTTAGCCAGGATTGAAACCTGACCAAATTGACATTAGTCAGAAATTCTTCCTTTAAGTTATGGGCAATTAGTGGAGGATGGTAAATTTTAACATGTTTATACACAATGTAAACACACACCAGTGGCCAAGAGCATTCAAATTCATTACTGAATGAACGATGCATAAATGCATGAGTAGCTAGTGTTTTTAAAGTCTACCATTTCTCATAGTGCTCAATCACCATGCAAGAGCATAAATAGTCATATCATCTCTATTATAATAAAGAATGTTGTATATATATATATATATATATATATATATATATTCAAATAAAACTTTAAAAATCACATGTTCTATGATCATTTCTGCAAAATAAATTTGCTTTGTCAGTGACCGTTTATTATGGAAAAAATTAATTATAGAAAATATGTATTATAATCATGCATAATATATATAAAGAAAGATTAATTATATATGTTATATGATGATGCTGTTCATCCCTCAAAGGCAAGGAAGACCATGACTTCAAGGTAAAAGTCATGACTTGCGCTTTAATTGAATTTAAATGAGGGACAATAGTGCATGGTCATCAGCCTAACTCTCTCTTCCCATTTCATCTGGTTCCAGTGGCACAAAATAGGTGAGACTTGCCAGAGACAGTCAGGGATACAGTGGATGGCTAACAGTGATATTATTGTTTTCAATGTGCCCTGAATGCACTCCACAGCACTTAGGTGGGCATTTTTCTTAAATTTCTGAGAAATCAACTGTACCACAATGTACATCCATCAATATTGATATCCTCAATATACTTGTGAGAACTTTATATGCCTCCAAATAGTTTGCAATATCTTCCTTTGTCATATATTGAAAAACACAATAAAGAAAATACAATACAAATTTTTCACTTAATATATATATATATATATATATATAATTTTACTTTTATTTTTACAAAATCAATAAATTAATTGCACAGATTTTTTTAAGATATACTTGTAAGCTTCTTCAAAATAAATGAAAATAATTCAAAACTTCCACATCCACAGAAATGCACAAACATAGTTAATCATTAGACACTGATAGCCTAATTATTAAAAAAAAGATTTTTCACATACCTTACAATTTCTCTTTCAAATGTTTGGTACCTATACCAAAATAATAATTCTTCTTCTATGTGCTATTCCTTTCAGGACGTAAGCGATCATGACCTTCCACATTTCCCTATCTTTAGTGGCTCTTAATACACATTTTCCTTTTACCCCACTAAAACCCTGATCTGTCATCCATTTGCTCAAGACAATCAAGTGTGTTAGACATTACTTCCTCCTGTCTCTCTTTCCCTCAGTCTGACCTGCGAGTATCAGATTCTCCAAGCCTTCCTTCCTCATTACATGTTTCAGGAACTTCAGCTAATTTTTTATGTGTTGTATTAGTTTCCTTTTCATTTCCATCCTTTCCAAAACCTCATCATTGCTCACATAGTTGATCCATGGTATCCTCAGCATTCATCTGTAGAACCACATTTCCATTGTTTTAAGTCTCTCCTTCATCTTTGAGGAGATTGTCCATCATTCACTGCCATATTGAAGAACAGACATCAGTACTCCCTTATTTGTTTCCAGCAAAATTTTCCTGTCTCTTAATATTCTATTCAGATTCTGGAATGCATCCTTGGCCATTGGATCTCAGTGTCACACTTTCCATCTTCTGTTAGAACACTTTCCAAGTAATTAAATTTCTGCACCTACTTGATTTAGTATCCCCAGCCTGTAGTTGGCATTTGGGGCTCCTCTTTTTACTGATGACCATGCATTCAGTTTTCTTGTAGTTTATATATACTTCTTTACATCTTCTTCAGCTACCTTCTGTAGGAGGTCTTGTAGTTTCTTTTCCATAGCTACTATCAGCACTGTATCATGTGTGTATCTTATATTGTTCAGATTTTGACCACCAGTGATGAATTCTGGTATGACTTCTAGGGATCTCAGGATTGTATTGCTGTATAAGTTGAATAGATCTTGTGAAAAGACACATCCTTGTCATACATCCTTTCCTATCTTTGAATACCTGCTGAACTCATTTCCTGTCTGTATGCACAGGTGGTTTGCTGCCAGATTACTATGTCTTTCTTGAATATGTCTAGGTTGCTGAGCATTTCTATCAAGTCTTCGTGGCATACTTTGTCGAATTCCCTTGCATAGTCTATAAAACACAGGTACATGTATTTCATTTGTATTGCTTGCTCTCTCTCTCTCTCTCTCACAACATTCTAAGCCTAAATATTGCATTCCTTATTCCAGTGTACTTAACAAAACTACACTATTCTTGTCCTATCCCAGGCTTTACTCTGCTGTGCTGTATTCATCCAGATTCAGATGATAATTGTTTTTATGTGACTGATTAAACTGATTGTTCAGTGAAGTTCACATTCATTTACACCTAGCTTCTTAAGAAGTACTATGAAATACAATCTGCTTAGGTCTTCCAGCATCTCAATTCTGTTATAGATTTCATTTATTATTTCTGTAATTTTGTCTATGCTGAAATCATCTAAGGCTGTCAATACTTATACTACAATGCTGTCTGGTCAGCTGCTTTGTTTCTATTCAGTTTTACCAGTGCATCTTCTACTTTGGATTTTAATATTTTCAGTCTGTCTGTGTCTCTGCACATTATCAGTTGCACTCACTTGTTGTGGAAGAGATCTCATATATTCTTTCTATCACTGGAGTATTTTGTCTTTCTCTAACATGAATTTTCCATTCTTTGATTTAATACATCTTGTTGAGTAGCATGTCCTTGTCCTGTTAGTTTCCTTATTTTTTTATGCATGTCTCTTTTATTACTCATGCTCAATCTCTCTATTTCTGCACATTTGTTGTTGAACCATTCCTCTTTAGCCTGTCTGCATTTGCTTCTTATTTCCTTGTGCAGTTTTCTATATTCTATTCCATGTCTTGGCATTGTTTTCTGTCTCCTTTGCATCATTTCAAGAATCTCATCAGTTATCCACTCATTTATTTTGTTTTTTTTCTTCTACATCTGGTTTCCTTTGAGACAACATTGATTGCTCATCTCACTAACACTTACTTTAGTGTGACTAATTTTGAGTTTCCAATTTGTTCCTTATTTTTTTTCACACTCAGTATTTTTTCCTGCAGGTTGAGGCCATTTACAAGTCTGGGTGCTGCACTAGGATTCTTCAGTCTCTGAAGTTTCATACTTAGTTTGCAAATGACTGGGAGGTGGTCACTTCTACAGTCAGCACTTGGATAAGTTTTGCAATGAACAACTGTATTCCTGAATTCTTGTTTATTGTTATTTAATCAATTTTGTTTTTCATGTCACCTATTGGGTTTTTCCATGTCCATAAACATTTGGGTGTCCTTAAAACCAGGTTTTGGTTATTACCTGATCATTTGCTGTGCATCATTGGACCAATTTTTTCTCTTCAATCTTTGCAGTTTTCTAGACCAAAGTTGCCAAATGTTACCCCTTCCATCTGCTTACCTACTTTAGCATTCAAGTTTTGCATGACAATCCTAATTAATCCTATTATCCAGTATGGAGAAGAAAGATTCTGTTTCCTCCTCAGTGCTTTTGGTTGTCAGTGCACAGACTACTATAATAGCTATGATGAAGGGCTTCCCTTTCAGTTTGACCAAGAGAACTATTTCAAATTACTGAAATGCATTTCATCATTCCTTTGTCCACTATTAAGCCTACACTCTTTTTATTATTTTTACCTCCTGCATATCATGACTTCTTTTATTGGATAAAAAGAATTGGTATTTTAATGAAATTTATCTGCACTTTCAAACCCATGATGTTGGTTTCTCTAGTTGGTGAATTTGTCTGTTTTTTCATAATCTTCTTTTCTGTCCAAAGTTTACAGCTGCCTTAATCTGTCTTCATAAATTTGACTGACTTTCAGAAAAAAACAAGTATGAAAATTCTTTCATTCTATTTTGGTATCAGGAACCTTTTCCCAAAAGAATAAAGGAAAAGATATATTTAATTTACTCACAATAAAATATATACATGATCATTATTTTGAAAGGTGGCATCATCATCAAGACAAACCCAATTTTCTTTTTTGAGCCAACATTGACAGAAGTAGGCACTCAGTATTTGTTTATTTATTTCCTCCTCCTTTTCTTTTTTTTTTCTACTTCACAAAAAAATTGTAAAACACTGACATTATTATTTTTCCATTGAAATCATCTGCGGATTAATTTAAGAAAAAAATAACTTTTATAACTAAATACTCATTTACTCATTTTTTTACTTTATTCTATATTTCTTGATAATCTTTTACACACTAAATTTACAATGATAATCTATATAATAAAATTAATTTCTAATACATAAATTGTCTTATAAAGTAAGTTATTGGATGTTGAGCATTGATTAGTTGATAATAAAATTCCTTACACCAATCATTTTCAAAAATGTTAACTGTATCTTTAGCATTTTTTATAAGCTTTTAACATTGCTATAAGGGGTCCAAGAGTTTGATTTCAATTTTATAGTTTTATCTAGTTATCTGCAAGTGCTGAGGCATCCTCCATGGAATTTTATTATTCAAGCATGCACAGAGTAAACATTGACTATGATTAATGTCATATTTTAACCATATTGACAGCTTTGCTGTAATTCTCTTTCTGGATTTAGCACTGAATTTAAGTTTGAAAATTATTTCGCCAATAAATTAAACATCAGTATTAAACTTGCTAAAATAGTTTCTTGCATTCTATAGCTTACTTGTTTGTTTTTCAAAATTTATTATTATTATTTTGCCTTTGGTTTGTGTAATGCAAGTTGTCTCTAAGTCTTAACCAGAAACATCAAGGCAATATGGTACCATGTAAACAGAGATAAAAAAAATAATAATGTATTAGTGGTCACTTCATGAAGAAAGATCTAAGTGTAATGTGAAAAAGTACCTATGAATAAGATTACTTGCAATTCAAATATTTTAGAGCTCCAAGGAATTGAGTATATATATATATAAGTTTGTGTTGTGGAGGAATATCCTGTCTTACCCAGTAATGAGTATGGCCCGGGTTATAAAAGACCAGGACTCGAACAAACTACAGAGAGAGATCAAGAGTGTTCGTGACTATACGAGGGTCTTCATCATTACATGAGAGTGATCGAGAGTCTTCATCATTATACGAGAGTCATCGACTTTAGTCGAGAGCCATCGGCCTTAGACGAGAGTTATATGTCATTAAGCGGAAGCCTTCTTCCAAGACGGATGCATACATCCTATACAGAGACATTGCCTTCTTGATTGTATTCTTGTTAACTGTTCATTGGTGTACGTGTATTTGGTTTATTGTACTGAGGTATAATAAATCTCTATTCATATATTTTCTGTGTTAAGAATTATTTCTTGCACTATTCTTTCTCTGTTTATCCCCTCCAGGGATATAACAGTTTGCTTTTTTATATCTTTTCCATAGCCCCAATAAAAACAGATAATGTCATTGACATGCAATGGTACATTCTATGTCTTGTATTTATTTAGTTTCTCAAATGTTTTCAGAGATGTATTTTTATCAGCTGGAAATCCAACATCCGTCAGAAGACAGGTGTTTTTCAACAAGATTTTTCACAATTATGCTTAATCAATTTAACTGAATTTCCCTATCAGTCAGAAATTAAAGAGGATAGTAAAATCTTCATTTAGTACAATTTATGATGACTTACATTTTTGTCAAGTCTCTTTACAAGGGAGGACCAATATTATCATTATTATCAATGTGTTTAGTTTTACTTTTATTTATTTCTGTTATTATAGTGAGTGGTTAGAAGAGCTTTGACTGTTTCATATTTGCTATATTGAAGATTTCTTGAATTGAGTAAATATCTACATAATTAACAAACAGTACTCTAGCAAAGTGCATTGTGGTACAGTGGATATCAGCTTGAAATGAGAAATCAGAGAGCTGACTTCAAATTCTAGTTGAATTTGTTGCATTCACTTACATGCAAATACCCTTGGAAAAGTTATTAATCCATCTTTTCTTCCTCTAGCTAATGATTAAATAGCAGGACAGATTGGGTTCTATAGCCTTGGCTACCAAATCGCATCCAGCATAAAGTAATAGCAGCCTACTGTGAGAAAATCACTGCCCAGTCAGTCATGTCTCTTTCAAAACATGATCACCAAAGTGTAAATCATGTATAGCACTTAAATGACCAACTCTAGCTATGGTAGTTTTATTTTTACACGCCTGACTTATATTTAATAGGTTTACTTGATTATTACTCAAGGTTTCAAATTTTGGACACTAACTGAGAACTGAATTCCCAGAGTAATAATGATTTAAAAGATGATCTTTTGATTCCATAGTCAAATAGCATAAATCCAATTAAGAAGGTGAAACTGACTGTTAAAAACAAAATAACTGTGAGAACCAAAACTTCAAACAATAAACTAAATAAAAAATAAAATAAACAGAAATATATGTAGCAGAAGTAAATTGTCTCCCTTGGACATATATTCATATGACTAGGGTCATGTGCTAATCGGTATAGAAAGCACTGCCCTTTCAAAAATCTTTCTTTTCTTCTATTTTTCTGTTCCTTGACCAGCTCCTGCCCAACATGGATATAATTTTGCCACAACCACCAAACACTTACAAGCACAGATACACACACCCAGACAATCTTCTTTTATTTGATAATCTGAGTGAAGAGGAAAATAGACACTTAGTTACTGTGACATTCTTCATGGCTGATTGATAAAAGAGACTGGATCAAACAAGTAGGTGATTTCACCTACAAAGGAGGGCACAGGTTGATCCCTGCCAGAAAACACATTTTCTTTACTAAGATTTTTCAAATATGCTAGCTGTAATACAAACTGTTTAATAAATAAAAATGGGGCATATATTTCAAATATGAAGTATCCATTATCATAATTTTTGAAGTAATTATACATTTATATTTTTTCATTTGTAAACAAGTTATTATGCAACCCAGGTTTTTACCTTTTATAATAACTTATTTTACCATTTTTTAAAAATGCTTATATAAAAAAAAAGTTAAAATCAGTTATTGTTAATTGCCTGAAGATACCGAAAGGTAGAAACTTGCGTTGCTTAATAACTTCTTTACAGATGAAAAATATTCAAAAGTTCTACAATATAACTGTATTGAACACTTTTTAATACAACTATATTCTGGTCTAATTTAGTTATGACCAAAAAGTACATAATTGTATATATATATATATATATATATATATAAGTAAATTAAACCTCGAGAGCCAACAAACCTACCAAGGTTTCACCTCAACGGATCTTCAGCGAACATTGGCTGAAGATCCATTGAGGTGAAACCTTGGTAGGTTTGTTGGCTCTCTAGGTTTAATTTACTTATTCTGCTCTACTTAAGTATTGAGCGCTCTTTTGTTATTGATTATTTGTCTTGGGTTTTTTCTTTGGGCTACGAGCTGGCTCAGTTCAAGTCTGTTTGGCTGATTTTCATGTATTTAGCTCTTTCTTTTTTTACAGCCATTTTTTCCTTCCACGTATATATGCGGAGGGTTTTTTGAAACAAGTATAGTGAGAAGTTTGTATTTATATATATATTTAGTGTATTGAGGCAGCAGATAATTTTCTAAACATATACTGTCAAATATAAGTGACAATGAATGTCTGTTATGTTTAATCACAAGCTGTTCTAAACATCATATTTTGGCTTTAATTTCAAGTGAAAATAAAGACAAAAATTCTCCAACATTTGATTCATTTTTTATTAAGTTGGTTCTAAGCTTTCAACTCACATGAGCCATCCTCAGAAAGGTTACAGGTACGTTAGCATAAAAACATCCACCATCAAAGACGATCTTATCTTGGGTTGACATAAAACTTTGTTAAGCAACAATAACAGTTACCAAATAGCAAACACAGTTTGTAAATTTGTAATGCATTTCTATGATGTCACACTGCCTGAGTGCTCGAAATGTTAACAGAACCATATATTTAAATGCAATGTAATGTGTTATGACTAGATTTAAATATGATTTTATTAAGTGTGGGTTGTTTTGATTTAATGTAGTTGGTCTCCAAAATCTGAAGGTTCTTTTTACTGTGTGTATGAGTGAGTATTATTGTATTGTCTGATATTACCTACACGACTATGTTTTTCTAAGAAATGTTGTTTAACTGAACTCTGATCAGAAAGGTGACAGGTAAGTCTATGGGAGAGCATGGTTGCAGTAAAACCAATATATATAATGGGTTTATTATTAGTACCAGAGATACAATTTCTGAATAAGCATGTAAATTGATACACTACATTGGTTTTCTGTAGAGGATTTAGTTGTTTGATTGTAGGGTTATTGGAGACTATGAGGTCAATTGTTTTAAATTTTTTATAATATATGATGAGCTTAATTTGTTTATTATTATTTATTAGTTTAACATTTCTACATATTATATTTTTGAGAGTTTTTTCATCTTGTTTGTAATTATTATGTATTTGGTTGCAATAGTATAAGTTAATAGTGTTATGTTTTGATGTACACTATTATCATTAATATTATCAATATATTTAGAGCTATTGTTAAGTTTGTTGAGATACATTTTAATTTGTTGATCAATGACAGAGTTAGAAAATCCATTATTGACAAGTGTTTGCTTAATGTTGTGTAATTCTTTATAAAATATAGATTTGGAAGAAGATATCATTTGTGTGCATTGAATTAAGTTTTTTATTACAGCTAACTTATATCATTGGGGGCATTCACTATTATAATTAAGAAGACATGAGTTTATGCTAGTTGGTTTCCTATATAGAGAAGTAGTAAATCTATGTGTGCTAGAATCAATGAATACATGAAGGAATGGAATTTTGTTATTATTATTAAGTTTTAATGTAAATTTGAAGATGGAGTGACTTTTAAATTTGTTTTTAAGTTATGTAATTTAACCAATATTCTTTGCTAAAATGAAAATGTCATCTATGTATCTTACATATATAGAGGGTTTATTGTTGTCATTAATTATTTTATTTTCTAAATGTGCCATATAATAATTAAAAAAGAGGGGACCTAGAGGAGATCCCATCGCAATACCATCTATTTCAGTATAAATATTACCTAAGAGGTCATGAAAGATAGTTGTGTGGTGCATGCTAATAAGTTTTTTTTAATATAGTGGGTTTAATATTGATTGGTGGGAGAGTAGCATGATTGTATACATCACAGATAATGATGTCAATCGTTTCATGGATGGGAACATTAGTGAATAAATTTTGGAAATCCAAAGATACAATTATTTGGTTATTAGGTTTTACGAAATGAAGACTCTGTATAAATTCATTCATGGAGTTAATACTATATTTACTTGGAAGGTAGGTAGTACTTAGTTTGTTAAGTGTTTTGGAAAGGTTATATATTGGTGTGAGTATTTGTGAACTGATAGGTCAGAGGGGATGATCTTTTTATGAATTTTTACATTTCCATAAAGGTAGCCGGGCTGATAGCCACCTATAACCTTTAAAGTTTATAGGATCCTATTTCAGTATTGTTTGCAGTAATAAGTTTATTAATATGTTTTTTAAGTTGGGAGGTGGTATTACTAGTTAGTTTTTGAAATTTATTGTGATCGTCCAGAGCTGTCTGTAATTTAGAGTGATATTCATGTTTGTTTAAAATAACAAATGTATTGGTTTTATTGGCATGTCGGATAATAATATTTTTGTTATTTTTTTTATGCGTGGCTGCTTTCATTAGAGTTGTATTGATAACATCATTAGGATTTTTATGGTAATGGTGTTTGATTGATTCAGCTTTGAGTAATTCTTTTAAGCCTACCTGTGTAATAATATGTTTGTCTTGTTCGAGTTGATGTATTTGTTGGTATAAAGCTTCAATTTCCATTTGTTTAAACATTGAATTAGGTTTCAGATTTACAAATTTATGAACTGCATTTGCTATTTGGTAACTGTTATCATTGCTTAACAAAGTTTTATGTCAACTCAAGATAAAATCGTCTTTGATGGTGGATGTTTTTATGTTAACATCCCTGTGACCTCTCTGAAAAATGGCTCATGTGAGCCAAAAGCTTAGAACCAACTTAATAAAAAATTATTCAAATGTTAGAGAATTTTTGTCTTTATTTTCACCTGAAATTAAAGCCAAAATACAATGTTTAGAACAGCCCATGACTAAACATAACAAACATTCATAGTCTCTTATATTTAACAATATATATATATATATATATATATATATATATATATATATACTTCTATACAGACGTGCACTTAGAAAAATGTTTACATACATATATTTAAAAATAATCATCTATTGCTTTAATACACATTGACAAATATCTGACTAATAAGAATCAGCCCTAAACAATATTCTAGTATAATGTCTCTCTGGAAAATTTTTCATTTTTTATCTCTGAAGAAGCTTTAACAAAAGTGAAACATGTTAGACTGAGACATGTTTCCTCCCTTGTTCTTTATTTATTCTCTCATCAGATTCCGATCAATATATTCAACTCATATATTGTTGTATACCTATCTATGTACAGGAATGAGATGTTTCTATTCTCTTAAATACATGGACACTATTGGAGTGTATATATTGGTTAGTTCCTGACTTGACTTTTAGAGTTGTGAGTTCAATACCAGGCTACAGTAGTGGTGAACAAGTAACAGGGTTAGAGGGAGATAACTCATGACTTCTAATCCAGGCTTTATGCAAGGAATGGAGTTCATATACCCTAGTGATTGTAATAAATGGTTTGGTTCAAAATTCCTAGCACCTGAAGAAGGCCGGAGCATACAACTGCCGAAATGTCATACAAAAGGCAACAAAGGTGACGACAATAGTCCGAACAATGTAAATACTACCTCATCTCAGAAATACAGACAAATAAAAAAGTGCTCAGTATTGAGAGCATTTATAGATGTAGACATATGGATCAACACTGCATGATGACAGTTTCATATCTCACTACAATCTGTATTTATGACTGTAATTGTGTTTTATCATTAAATCCTTTTCAAATCTAAATCCACTAATCTATGCTTTATTTTAACAATTTCTTCCTTTTAATTATTTTCACTTTAAGTATAATCAATCATTGATTTCCAGATCAAAAAATATTAAATTAATACTGTAAACAAACCTGTGGGTTAAAGTTTCATGAACAAAAAAAAAGGGTTTTAATGTTTGTTCAAATCATGAGCACGTAATGTTTAGAAATTAGAAATGATTAACATCTTTTTATACATATTTGAATTGACTCTTTGATACTACTTCTCTCTTAAAGATAAAAATAAATGATGTAAAATGTTGGTTAGATTCTAGAGATTCTTTATTTTTAACATTGAAAATGCTCACATTACTTCAGTTTGATTTTTGATCAAATAATATCAAAGCAAATATTACTGCAAATTTTTTTATATGTTTAGCATACACCTGTTTTTATGTTCTGTTAATTTTCAGCACAAACTCAATAACAACTTCTAAATGTAATTTTGATCTATTTGTCTCTAGAATCACTGCAATCTTAACATATGAAGTTCAATAAGGACAGATATCATTGCAGTTGAGATTTAATAATCTATGTCATTTCCTGAAGCATAATGAATGCAGAAAGAAAAAAAAGGATTTAATTTTCTATACATATCCAACACAATTTGATGTTTATATAATATCCGAGTTAGTGTGATCAGCTTTACATCTATGATCACTGAAATAACAAAGCTTTAAGACAAAATATTCTCTTGCTTTTGTATATTTCTGTCTGCACCTGAAAACAATACTGAAAGGTGGATATAAACTGCTAAAGCAGAGTTTAAAATAACCATAACAACAATGATGTCCTGTTAAAGAGGTTGAAGTTAAAGACAACATATGTTTGCATGACAAGGCTATTGACTGACCTCAGTAAGCTCTGACAAAGTTAACAGTAAAATTATGGAACAAAAGATTTTTTTTTTATTAGATAGCGGCCATTATATTACATGTGTTGATATTATCATTGTTATCATGTAAACATGACAAATATTTGCTAGCAATCAAAACTAAAAAAAACAATTTCAAAAATATATTAGATATTCATATTATTTTACCTACAGGACCTAGGAATATTCTATACTGTATCTTTTCAATTTAGAAAATAATTTATAATTTGATATGTGTAATGAAATATTTGTTCTTTCATTGTAACCCAGTCAGCAGTAGCAAGCCCTTTACAGCTTTTGAACATGCATAAAACAAACTGGGGGAATACATGTTTTGAATCCCAAAAGGCTAGGTTTTTTTTATTTTTTTTCACTTTTGGCTGAGTTCATGATCTTCTTCTTCCAAGTGCCATGTCATGTCAGAATGTTAGCAATTATGGTTCTACACAATTTCCTGTCCTTTGTAACACTTCAAAAAAATTTATTTCTCTTTGTTGTTTACCTACCTATATGCAGGAATGGAATGTTCCTATCCTCTTAACCCTCTAGGGCCATTCGTATCATATTTGATACAGTATGAAAACAAGCCTTGAAAGAAATATTTTCCTGAAAAATTTTTTAAGAGAAATATTTTATAAATTTCAAATGAAAGCAGTACTGACTGCTCAGTCAATGAATACCAAATGTTTCCTTATAGGGAAATACTGTATCAAATATGATACGAATGGCCCTAGAGGGTTAAATATGTGGACATTATTCTTGTAGTAGATTAGAATGATTATATTGACTAGCAATTTACTAGCAGTATATCTACTTCATGCAGCATGTGAATCTTTTGTTTGCTGATATACTATTATTCACAACCTCCATTTTGATGATTACTCATGCAGTAACATTTTATACACTGTTCTTTCATCTATTTACACAAGGACTGTTTTCCTCTGTTCTTCTTGCCTATACTCTGTCCTGTAATTATTCCTGCCACATTTTTTAAGCTTTTTTTACTTATTCTGTGCCCTACAAACATCAACTAGAAGTTCTTGTAGTTTCCATTCTGACTGCTATCAACACTGATATATAACTGCATGTTATATGCCAATAATGCATCCTGATGGAACTTCTAATTCTCTTAGAATCCCTTTTCGGTAATGATCTTCCTGGTATTATCAGGTCTGAAATAGGCATCTATGCAGATAACACCACCATTTACTACCATCTCAAAGGGAAATCTACCAAGGCTGACAAATTAAACCTAGCTGTTGCTCTTGAAACAGATCTACAATCAATAGTTAACTGGGGCAGGAAATGGCTTGTAATGTTAATGCCTCTAAAACAAAACTGCTCTCCTTTAATCATCATAGAAAAACTTTCCTACCTATCATCAGCATGGCAGATGCTAGTCTCCTGAAGAACAACACATTGCACCTGCTTAACCTCACCTTTTCAACCAAGTCAAAGTGGAACTACTACAATGAACCTACAGCTGCATCTACTGCTAGGAAGGTTGGGTCACTTTGTGGGGCCAGAAAGTTTTTCTTGTTAGAATACATCTTTCATATTTATAAATATACCATTCGCCCATGCAGTAAATACCATTGCAATATCTGCTCTGGTGCTTCTGCTATTCTTCTTGATATTCTCAAAATCAAAAAAAATCTACAATATAATCAGTTCTGCCTTGGCATCTCAAATTTAATCATTTTCTTACCATCATGACATGGCTTCCCTCTGTCTTTCCTACAAATATTTTTATGGCAATTGCTCTGTCAATATTTTTTCCATGGTGCCCCAACCACATGAATTTAAGCATGCTACTAGATTGGCATCTAGGTCCCACAACATTTTACCACTGAAATAGTTAAATGTAACTGCCACTTTTTCTCAAACAGTTTTTTTCTCACATTTTACACCTGTAGAAATCCCTTCTGTTTACTTGCTTCCATGTTAGCTACAATCTCCAAAAATTTAAATACAATGTCAATTACTATCTTCTATCTTATTGAATCCTGTGCAGCTTTTATGTTTTCCTTAATACCCACTGTATCTAGTATTTTGTCTCACTGTAACCTCCTGTGCAATAGTGGCACTCCTGCCTTGCTTGGTGGTGAAATAATGAAAAAATGAAGTTGAAAATTTTGAGTAAGAAGACACATCTTTATCTTACACTTCTTTCTATTTTTGTTTATTTACCTGAATTCATTTTCTACCGATATGCAGGTGGTTTGATAGCAATATAGGTTCTGGATTGTTCTAATATCATCTAATATCTCACAATCACATTGCAGTTTCAACAGTTCTTTGTGATATACTTTATCCGTGGTGATGATAAGACAGTAAGATGCAATAGACACACATGACTTGGACAATAAACATCATTTACTCTTTAAATTACCAATAGTGTTCAACTTTGTCTTCATTCATAACAGAGACTCCAAAGAACATTCCTTATATTTTCACTTTCTTTCAGAAACTAGGTTTGAAATTTTCTTGACATGAAAAAGTTTCCAAGAAGAAAACAATATTCTATCTCATTTTGTTTCACTTTATTTTTTGTCTATTTTCTTAACCAGTTCAACACTTTTAGGTTTGTCTGTATTTTTGAGGTGAGATATTGTAATTATTTACACTATTTACATTGTTCAGACTATTGTCTTCATCTTTGTTGTCATATTCACAACCTTTTGGTGAGTGTACACTTAAGGCTAAAGTGTATAATTGCCGAAACATTTGGAATATGGCAACAAAGATGAGAACAACAATCTGAAGAGTGTAATACTTTTATTTTTTGTTTATCAACACACAATGCTTCCCCACCTTCACCTTTAACCTAATAACTTACATAAACCATAATTTCAAAGTATAACTTATTATGGTTTATCCATTTATTTATGCTTTTTGAAAAAAAAAAATTTGTATAATTCTTTTTTTCTAAGAACTTTAACTGAAGATTATATTGTATTCCTCAAAATGTTACTTACATAGTAATGCTGACTTTAATTCTTGCATTTTGCAAAGACCTGAATGAGAAAAATCAATATAAATTTGTCTTTGGTCAGCTACTGTTTATAGCAAATGTATTCTAAGCCTGCAGCAAGTTTATTATTTATCCTGTTCTATTAGCATAACATTTGACATTCTAATAGACTCATGAACCAATACCTCAATTCAGTTGGCTATTTTCTTGTGGGACAATTATTTCTTTCTTTATCAAGACTCACATCTAAATCTAAACTTTTTTTTTTTTAATCATATCACCCCAAGCAAGGCAGTCCACTGCCACTATAGCGCATGGGGCTATATAGAGAGATTGGGTATAGGAAATGTCAGAGGGATGGTGATAGACAAGTTAGGGAGAGCGTTTGAGGGAATGGGTGCAAGTTAGTGTGTTAGGAGGTGTCTATTGACCTTACATTTAAACTCCTGGAGGTTGTAGCCGTTGGGGAAGCAATCATGCGGAAGGGAATTCCACAGGCGGGAAGTGCTGTTGGAGTAGAAATTGCAGTTACATTTCATCGGTTTCACTGAAAAGGGGTGGGACCTAGTTGCCAATCTAGTATCTTGTGCAAATTCACACCTAGGGGGCACCAGTGATTTAAGTTCATCCAAGCAGAAGCCATGAAAGTACTTATAGAAGAGGCACAGGGAAGCCACGTCCCACCGGTGAGAGAGTGACTGCAGACGGTCAGCTGAGTTGGTATCGATCACATTACAGATTCTCCGCTGTATTTTATCAAGAAGCCTGAGGAGAATAGCAGGGGCACCCGACCAGATGTGGAAGCAGTATTCAATACATGGGCAGACGGTAGATTTATATATGTACAGGATATATTCAGGCGGAAAGAATTTCCGGGCCCTGCACAGAGAGCAGACTTTCATAGCAGCAGATTTAGCAATGGATTCGACGTAGTCATTCCACTTGAGGTCCACTGAGAGTGTCAGGCCAAGCAGGCATAGTGATTTACTCTCTGGGAGGCAAGCCTGTTCCATGCTAATTGGGGGAATGTGTGGTTGTCTGTGGTGGTTAATTGACAGCAGCTTCATTTTGGAAGAATTGAATTTTACAAGCCATTTCTTACCCCAATCCACCACGGATTGGAGGTCCTTTTCAAGCTCGGCAGTGAGGTTCGCCTTGTCACCAACACCAGATTTTTGATTGAAGTGAGCGTAAACTGTGGTGTCATCAGCGTACATACCTTCTTGGGATGTTATGGCATCGGGAAGATCATTGATGAAGATTAGAAAGAGCGTAGGACCTAAGATAGAGCTTTGGGGGACACCCGCATTTGTAGGATTGTTCTGAGAGGCATGTCCATTCAATACCACCTTCAGAGTGCGGTTAGAGAGGAATGACTGGATTAGGTCCAACAAAAGTCCAGTTATGCCGTTGCTTCGCAGTTTCCGTAGAAGGCCGGCATGCCATACTCTGTCAAACACTTTAGAGATGTCCAAGGCGACGGTTCAGGCTTCACCATTCTTATTGAGAGCCTGGTATATATACTCAGTGATGGTTGTTAGCATATCAGCAGTAGACCTTGTGAAGCAGAAGCCATATTGCTTGTCCGAGAGTAGCCTGTGGGCTGTGAGATGTTGAATGACCTCGGCGTTGATAATGGCTTCGAACACTTTGCCAAAGATCGGAAGAAGGCTGATAGGGTGGTAATTTGTGGGGTCCGAGGGTTCACCAGTGTTCTTAAATATTGGAACCACAGTAGAAGACTTCCAACAGGCAGGAAAGCAGGAGGAGGATAGGCAGAGGTTGTAGAGCTTAGAAAGGACAGAGGAGAGTTCAGGGACACATTTCTTCAAGACTATGATTGGGATTCCGTCCCCACCACTCGCTTTGTGAGGGTCAAGTTTTGAGATTATGTTAGAAATCAGCAAGGGCGTAATGTGGATGTCATTCAATTGGGCCTCTGTTCTAGGTGGGAAATCGGGTGTATAGACTCCAGACAAGTCCAGACACAAGTTGGTCGAGAATCTACGGGCAAAGCATTCAGCCTTGTCCGCTGAGGAGGTGAGGACCTCAAACTCGTTGATTAGTGGGGGTATTGAAGACTTACTCATATTAAGCACGCTTTTACAGAGGCACCAGTAGTCTTTGGCGCCGAACTTAGAGGATGCTAAGCGTTGCTTCATTCTGGCAGCAAACAGCATCTTAGCTTCACTAAGTACCTTTTTACACTTATTATGAGCTGAGGCGAAAAGGCACCTGTTTTGCTCCGATGCGTGGCTACGGTAAAGCCGGAAGAAGTGATTCCGGTGGGCAATGGTGGCCGAGCAAGCGGGCGAGAACCAGGGAGACGAATGGGATTTAAGCTGAAATTTCCTGGCAGGGATGAAAGCATCAATGCCAGCCTTAACCCAGGAGGAGACCTCTGATGCACAGTCTTCGACAGGAAGACTAAAAACATTGTTCCAAGGGACATCGCAGAGGAAGTCACAGAATGAATCCCAGTCTGCTCTTTGATAGCAGTAGGATATTCTGCTGGTTTGGATTTGGGTTTCTTGGGTAGGGGTGGAGTGGAACGAGATGTTGACAGAAACTACGGCGTGGTCAGAATTTCCAAGAGGGCAGAGCTGTCTGGTGGTGCAGGACTTTGGGATGGAAGTGAAGCAGAGGTCTAGTAGCGAGTCCCTTCCGTTAGGCCTATTGGAGAAACACGTGGGGAAGTCCACCACTTGCATAAGGGATTTGGAGATTGAAAAATTAATGGTGTGGACACCAGCAGGGTCGGTGACAGAGTTTTCCAGCCACTTAGTGTGGTGGGCATTAAAGTCACCAAACACGAAGATATGGGCAGATAGGTGAGAAGAAATGGCCTTGTCGATATTGTCAGAGATGCTGTCAAGTACTGAGCAGTCAGAGGAGGAGGGGGAGCGGTAGAGGAAGAAAAGATAGCTCACTGAGCTTAGGAGTGAGAGACGGAAGCACATGAAAGACTGGTCCAGGGATTCAAGAGATGTCACTCTAGCTAGGGGGAGGTGTTTGCTGACATATACACCAAGCTCATGCATATGGACATTAGAGTCCTTCCTGAAGAGGGGAAGGTAGCCAGGAACATAAAACTCAGAGGAGGGGATAGAAGGGTCAAGGTTAGTTTCGCATAGGGCTAAGATATCAGATGAGTTAGTTTGGAGGAAAGATTCTACACTATAAAAGTTAGTGGAGATGCCTAGTATGTTAGTGAAAGAGACACAGGCAGGTTTGGGCGTTTTCAGAGTAGCTGGTTTTGTTTTGCTATTTTGTTTGAATTTTTTCATAGTGTTTTTTTAGTTGAGGAGAGCGGTCTAGAGTAGAATCAGTCGGTCGCTGTTTGCAGCATGTGAGGAATGGAGACTGGCGCAGCCTGCAACATAATGTGGCCTCGGGGTTGCCCACCAGAGGTTCATGAAGGGACATCCATCCATGCACAATATGGCACTACAAGAACCCCGATATTATTCAACTGTTGATCAGAGCAGCCTCTCAAGACGCTACACAAGAGTTCGGGCTCCTAACTACTAGTCAGAAGCCTAGAATGGAGAGACATTGCCACCATAGTCAATAACCGCAAAGAGCTTCAAACCAAGCTAACAGTAAGACGAGGGAGGAGGTAGATGAACTGGGAACCCCTTCCTAAACAAGAAACAAGGTGATCACCTCTACTCCTGTTCAAGAGAAGAGGGTGGAGTGTGTAGGAACTATCTACTCCAATTAAAAATTAGAAAATAAAAAATTAAAAAAAATAAAATAAAATAAAATAAAAAAGATAAAGAAATTACTAAGCTTTAACTTAATATAATTACAAATGGAATGGAGGTCGAAAAAAGTTAGTAACAAAAGCAAAAATAATAATAAATTATTAAAGGCAGAGAGAGAAAAATAAAAAACCCATTTGGCAACTCACCGAGCAGGTAAATGGAACGTTGTCTGTGTGTGCGTGTGTGTGTCTGTGTGTGTGTCTGTTACCTATAGACTCCAAAACAGCTGAACTGATTTTCTTAAAAATTTACACAGTTGTACTATAAGCGTCTGCGAATGTTCTTAGCTAGGTTTTGTGTCAAGGTACCCTCAATAAATATCAGAAATCGATAATCGAAAAAATCAGGTTATAGAAGGAGTGGTCTGATTTTACTCAAATTTGATACACTAATAGACAAAGACATAAGAAATGATATTCAGAAGTTTCAAGGTTGCAGTTCTTACAATAGTGCAGAAAATCGATAATATATATATATATAAAAGGCAAGATGTTTATGTGAGTGTCTGTTTATCTGCCTATATGTCTGTATTTTTTCAGCCCTTTTGTTTTAGTTTTTGCTTCGGGTTTGACTCTAAGTAGGTATAATTGTAGTTCTTAGTCTCAGCCATGATACCATTTACTCAGAGGACTTATTTAGCCTTCAATATTCAGTTTACGACAAAAAACTTATTTGATATCAATACCAGGAAATCAAAATTTGACTTACATCCATTCATTTTTCTTTCAGTCTACGATTTCGCTTTAACTTGAAACAACTATTGCTTTTTTGTCTTTCATGCCAACGTCCAAAGAGTCTGAGCTCCAGGACCATGGATTAGTTTTAAAGCTTTCATTACACCCGATCAATGCCAGCTATACTGCTAGTATCACATATTTACTTCTATGCTAGTCCTACTAAGAACATTCTTATAGCCTAGCATATGTGCTGATTCTATATTTAATAGATTAAAGCAGTGTTTTATGACTTTGGTGATATAGTAAATATTGTTGTACCAGGTCACGAGAACAAGAACAACCTACTCCATTTGAACTAGACAAGATATCCATAGATGTGGTTAGTATAATGAGAACATTTTCCCTTATAAAAGATTAAAGGATTCAGTTTAAACACTTTATGAAGGCCAGTGAGCACAAAACCAATAACAATGATGAGGAAAATAGTCAGCCTGTCAATAATATTAATGAAAATAGATTGATAAACAGTTTATAGAATGAACTTAGGAAATAAACACTTCATGATGACTATCAGTTTCACATTTCAGAGTAATCCTCAGACTAAAGATTGTATTGAATCATGTTGATTTCAATGTCTACACTGCCTATATATATATATATTAATTATATTTTAGAACATGTACAAACCTTTTTTTATCCACTATAAAGTGTACATTTTGTTTCGACATTGGAATTACAATGTCTCATCAGGTGGTGTGGAAAGGAATGGAAGGCCTCTTTTCTTATATTTGGCAAGTTGTGTGTGGGTTGTTGGTGGAGGTGAGCTATAAAGGAATAAATTTTGCAAATTGTTCATTAGAATTTTGAAAAACGTGGGGTGGGTAGGGAATATATTTGATTAATGTAAGTGTCAGGAGTTTGGTAGACAGATCAGAAGATGGGGTATAGGTTTTATAGTCACATGGCTAGACTTTATTCTTTGGGTTTATTAGAGGGGAACAGTAAGGAAGTGTAAAGGTTGGAGAGGGATGGGATTGGACCTATCTTTAATGTTTATTTGTACAACTATAGAATATTTTTAAATTTAAGAACAGTTTTTATAATTAATCTAATTTTGTATATTTAACTTTAATTTTGAATTTAGGAAATCACTTTTTTCTATAAAACTTTAAATTAGATCACAGTTTGTGATGTGTAATAAGTAAAATTTGATATAAAAGTGTTGTTAGTACTATAAAGTATATCGTCCCTTTGGCTTTTGTAGTATTTTTTAGCATGATTTTAAGGTTAGTTCTTTAATGTGTTTGCAGTTTACTGTGGTTTCATGTCTCTGGTTTAAAAGTTTGTTGCTATTCATGTATTTAATAATTTCAATTTTTTCTTGAAAACAAAGGAAACATGGTTCCTTTATTGATTTAGCTGTTCTTGCTTATTTGAGAATTTTCCATTTAACTTTAAGTGTTTTATTTTTGTTTTTTAACTTCCAAAAGTGTTTGGAAAGAGACGTCATGTTTTGTTTTTCTTTGTGATTGAAAGATGAGAGGTGATTGTAAAAGCACATTTTAAATACATTCATCTGTATCTCTGTATATATATATATATATATATATATATATATAGACAGTGTGGATGTACAAATCAGCATTTGAAGTATAAAACTGACAGTCACCATGCAGTGTTTATTCTTATGTCTGATCTGTGTATATCTATTGTCTATTTGTCTAATATTTAGCACACTTCAATTATAAATATAGAAAGTTTTAAATTACTTATCTATTTATTTACATTTTTTGCATTCATCTCTAGTGAAGTGATCTGCTTTTTAGCTAAAATCTAGGAAAACTTTAATTCTGTTTTGGCATTAAATTATTCTTCAGATTACAGAATCTTCCTTAATTAGTTACAAGTTTATTTGAACACCTTAACTTTTCTATTACAGATGTGCAGTCATTTTGTCTGTTTATAATATCATTAAATCAGCATCACTTTTGAGGCTCCAGATAGCTATTCAGCATTCAAGAATCTCACTTAATGGCACTTGGAAATCTGAAATCTTTGTTTAGCATGAATTAATCCTTGGGACTTAAAGGATCCTATTTAAGATACCCTGAAGACTCCTGAATGTGATAAATGTATAATAAAGGCTGAAGAATACAACATTGGAAATGTTCTGATAAAAAGCAAGAAAAACGAGGATTCTAATACAAAAGAACCATTGTATAATACTGGAGATATTTACTAAGAATAAATATGCTAATTGACATTTGTAACAAGAAACTATCAGTTTTCTGAAGAGTTTAAAGATATAAGAGAAAAAAAGTAGATACTGCATCACTTAAAGAATACCTAAGAGACAATTCCACATTTAAAGTCTTTGATACTAACTTATATAGGCGATATGTACAGTTGCTCTTTTGATAGCTTTAACTTGCTATTGAACCTATCAGGAAGACATTAGTTATCAATGTGATTGTCCAATGACAGCTATTACAGATAATGGCTCTTTTGGAATCATGAAATTTAATGATAGTATTTGGTTAATGTAATATCAATGAGGCTGGAGTGAAACTGGTATGATTGAAATGAATGAATGTCAGAGGATTATTGTGAGTATTTTATGTGGGGAAAGAAAAAGGTTATTTGTCATGAATAATTAATATCAATACAAACTAATACATTACTCATAATAGTGCTTTCTTGAAAGTCTTAACGAATAATGGATTATTAAGTGTCCCTCCAAAATAATGGGTGAAAAAGAAGGAGATCTTTCTTAGTATCTAGATATTCTTGAAATATGGGAATGTGGATTTGAGAAATAAACTTTCTTTCCCAATTTATGTATGCAGCAATGTAAATACATGCTGACAGATGAAATGTTATAAATGCATTATTCTTATTACAAAGAGAAGAGTTTGTCAGATAAAGCCATGCTGTCTTGGAGAATTATGGGAGCACAGCCACAAGAAATAGCATACTATATCAGTGAAGATGATTAAAGATTTGTAAATATTCATTTCCAGTTATACTGAAGTAATTATTTGAGATGAGGTATAATATAAAAAATATAAACAGTATACCATACAGTTTTTATATGAAAATTATGTAATACATTTTCATTATAGACATTTTTTGTTTTAAAACTCTGTAGCTCGCTTGGTTTATGCAAAGTGGCTGAAAACTTGTATATATACTTTTAGGTGTTATCTCACAACATCCTCTCTGATTACAAACTCCCACTAAAAATTATGATAATTAAATATAGAAATGATTCTAATTTGGCAAAAGTCTGATCTCTTTGGTTTGGTTGATTCATTTTCTATATTTCTCCAGGTTATTTCAAGCCAGAAAATAATTTTAGACTGGAAATTTTTTTTTTTTTGAGAGGGAGATTATAGTGATTTAGTGATACAAGTCTTACCTGTTTTAAAGCACTCTATTTAGTTTGGTTCATGTGTAGCGACCAAAAACACTTTGCAGGACTATTTGGGGATGGGGATTATCCATCTTGTGATCTCAATCAGAAGTCCTGCTACAAAAGATGATAATTAAGTATAGAAATGACTCTAATAAAACCAATGTTTCATCTGTACAAACTGTATAGAATACTTGAAAGCAATATTCACTGTTCACAGCATACCAAAACATCTATACACAGACAATACCAAGTATTTCGTATCAAATGAGTTCCACACTTTTTTGATAGAATGGGAATTCATGCATATTACATCAAGCCCGAGATACCCACAGTCAAATGGATTCATTGAATGAATGGTCCAAACAATAAAAAATACTGAAAAAGGCAAAACAGTCAAAGATGAATTACCAAATGGCTCTCCTATGCCTAAGAACAACTTTGCTTGATAATCAATTGCTATCACCAGCCGAAATCTTGTACAACAGGAAAATAAAAACAAAGATCCCAACCTTGTTGAATACAAGCACAGTAAAAGACAACCAAATCCATGAACGGATGAGCATCAAAAGTAGGAAGCAACAACAATATTTCAACAGAAATGCAAAAGACCTTCCCAAATTGAAGATAGGTAGCAAAGTGTCTGTCCTCCAGGAAAATGACACATGGCAGCCAGCAATGGTGATAGATAAATGCACTGAGCCACGTAGCTACATCATCAAAATGCACAGCAATGGAAAGCTACTAAGACACAACAAGAAATAATCAGACCACAGAGAAGAATCACCTTCAATCTACCAGCCCAGGGGATTAGTTGGGATAAGGCAACATCACCACCCCAACAGAGCAATGATCCCACAGAAATAAACACCAATACAACAGCACAACATGCCCAGCCTATACAACTGCAGACACAATCTGGTGATATACAAGAACAATCACCATCATCATCAAACCGGCCTGTGAGAACAAGAAAACCCCCAACAAAATATAAAGATTTCATTATATATAAATAAAATAAAAACAAAGAAACAAACAAAATTAATACACATATACAAAAATTTAAATGAAATTAATTTGAAAACAAATCTTATTTGACAAGAGAGATGTGACAAGGTGAACTCTTCAATGTATAAGAGTTCGCTCCCTTGTATTAGTTATCTTGGTATGTATCCAATATGGCTGAATAAACAAAGTAAATCTCAACTCGTGTCTTTATTAAATAATTTATATTCAACCCACTGTAAAACATTACAATGTGAAAGGATAATTATTCTAAGAAAATATGGAAAAATGATGTTACATTAGAATGCTTGTTTTGTGCATGCTGTGTAGACCAAAATATGATACTTTAGATAAGCACAAACATGTACTTTAGTACTAAAGCTAAAATCAGTTTATATACAATGAAAATATTAGAGAAAATAAAGATTATAAGACTGCATTCTTTTGCAAGTTTGGCAATAGAAAGACAATAAAGAAATTTACAAAAATTATCTTCTTCTTTTATGTGTCATGCCCCTTTAAACCATAAATATTCATGGCTCTCCATAATATCCATAATTTCCTATCCTTTGTAACTCTTAACAGGGTTCGTCTTTTTACTATGCACCCCAATCCCTGTTCTACCATCAATATACTTAAGTTTGTTAGGTATATTATTTGCTGCTTCCCTCTGTCACTCATGCCTTCAGTATATCCTGTGGGTGTTAAATTTTCAAAGCCTTTTCTATCATTATGTATCCTAAAAATTTTAACTGCCTCTTTTTGATTCTAAATATAATTGTTCTTTTTGATAATGCTTAATTTAAAGAGCCTTCTTTGGGTACTGGATAAATGGACAATGGCTTGTTGAAACCACTTGGAAAAGGCTAACCCTATCAGTCAGTTAAGTGTGATACATGATACATGCTTAGGCGATCATGTCTCAAAGGAAAGACTGACTGGGCAGAAGATTTTCCCACAGTAGGTTGAACTATACTAATCTAAATTTGATATTTTTGTAGCAATTTTAATTAGGTGTCCATTTTTTAATCATAAACTTTTTGAGTACAGAGCCTTTTAGTAAGCTTTCTTGCTTGTTTTTGCTGAATTTTCTAACAAAACCAATTTTCACTAAAATACCATTCAGTCACTTTGGCTCAGTGATCAAGCTATTCATGTTTTTTAGGTTATACTGATAAAAATTCCCTTCAAAATTATGCTTTTGATTGTATATATTTTCTTGAATAAAGAGAGAAAAGTAGAATAACCATAATTCCCTTTTGTAAATGATCTTTCATGATTGAGAAAATGATAAAGAAAAATAACTTTGGTACATGATTACTGAGAAAAACAGTTGTTTTTTGGATGATTTGTCTTTGGGAAATAGATTTTTCAGATGTTGACAGTTTGGACACATGAAAAGAAACTGAATTTTAGTTTAGCTATAAATTTCCAATTAGCAGTCATAAAAGAATTCTTCAGGAAGGAATTTTTTCTTTTCCTAAAATTGTAACAATATTTCCAAGAAGTAAAAGAAAATTATTCTTGATATTTATCTTCTCATGCTTTTTTAATTTTCTCAATAAACTTCATTTTATTTTCATCTGGTAAAAAATTTGCTGAGTTATGAAATGTTGTTAGAAGTTTATTTTCCTGCATCATAAAAAAATTATACAGTTATTTTTTATTGTTCACTTACTACTGCATATTTGCTGAGAGTAAAAGATAGAATGTAATTAACTGTACTGATTCTGTTTTAACACTCTGGTCATGTAGAAACATATATATACTAATAGTGTATGTATAGCAAAAAATAACACCCAAATATTGACTTTAAGAGCATATAAGTTTTAGTCCTAATTTTTTTGGTGAATACTAGTTTCATACTTCAGGCAACCATGAACTCAGATGATGAAGATTTCTTGAGGCATGGAACTGATAGTTACCATGCATTGTAGATTTTTATACTTATAACATATAGAGGCTGTCTCCATAATTGTTAGGGCGCTGCTCCTATTTGACTACAAATGGACTGTTCCCATTGCTATATATAGCAATGGTGGATTCTCTACAAGAGGGTCGTAGAGAGTCACTTGAGAGTCTCTAATGAGTTACTGAAGAGTCAGTGCGAGTCAGTGAAGAGTTAGTCACACTTCCGGTGGCGTACCGGAAGTAATCATGTATACACACGTCTTACAATGGATTGGACTCTTATATCTTTCTATTGTAAATATTACTAATCACTTCTGTACATACTAACCGTCTTTCCGCGGAATACAACTTATATTCTGATTCTGTTGTTGAGTTATTCATTTATACTTGGCGACATAACAATAATTGAGCACACTTGACAAACAAAAACTATAGCATCATCTATCTATCTATCTATCTATCTATCTATCTATCTATCTGAGAGAGAGAGAGCGATAGTTATCTGCCATCTCAGTAGGTAATTCTATATATAATTCAGTAAATGGTGAAAATTCTGCCTTGCCTTTCAGGTTCGGTGGATAATAATATGCATCGCATATATCCAAATATCTATTTTTATGGCCCTACATGGTAATGGTAATATTAGCTGTTTTCTTACAAGAAAATATTTGTCCTTCATTGGCCAAGCAGCGAGTCAATTGAAACTTTTAAAATCTCTTAAAACAATTTTTCAGCAAAATAGGTTTCTTAAGTTCAGTAATTTTTATCACTCTTTCTAGTACTGATAAGGATTTTCCTTTTTGAAGTTTTGTTTTGAGTGGTGTGGAATATCAACATTTTGATTATGTCATTATTTTTACAAGTGATATCCATTTTCATTTCTGATGCTGTTGAAAGTCTTCAAGCAATGTGGTTTCTGCTATTTGGTAAAGTTCTTTGTGATTCTGTAAGCATGTTCACAACATTCAAAGATATTTTTAGCCATTGATCTTAGAAAGAGATTTTATACAGCTGATAGTTTAGATATTTCTGAATTGGACCCATGCATGACATGCATATAAACGTCTCAATCAGACTAGGCTATTTAAGAACATGACTCAAGTTTTCTGGTTAAAGTTTTGGTTTTTTAGCAGTTTGTGCTGTTAAGAAAAACTACACATAGCACAGCCTATTCTATATTCGATTATCTTATTTTATTATTTGTTATAATTGATTCATATATTGAAGTATTTTGCACTTAATAATTCTACATCTTGAATTTTTGTGATAACTGGTTGATTCAATCACTACTTTCATTTCAATTCCAAATCATAGCTTCTCTTTTGAAAAAGTTTATCTTGAGTCCTGTTTTTTGGAATAATGGTAAAGGATGTTTTGATAATAGACAATAAAGGCAACAAAGATTTTACCTTTACTACAGTCATCTTCTACTCACTTTAATGCGGAAATAGAACGAATTTTAAAATTTAGATTTTTTTTCTTATATAAAGCTTAAGTGAAAAGTTTGTAAATTTCTTTGAAATTTTACTTTCTTTTATTATCAGAGTATTAGTTGAACTTTTACTAAATAATATTGTGCTATAGTGAAAAACTTTTATTGTAAAGTAAAGGTTGTCTGATTACTTATCTTTTATACACACTATAATGTATAGACACTTCTTTTCTGTAGGAAAATGTGTCTACATGCATGCACTATATTATTATGCAATTCAATGTTTGTGTAATGAATATTGGTAAAATTTTCTAGTTATGCATGTATTAGAAATATATTGGGTGAGTTTCATATTATTAGACTTATTAGAATTATTGATAATCTTTTTCTTTGTCAAGGATTTTCACATTAATATGCAAGCAAAAGTCAACATAAGTATTTACTTATAAATAAATTAAAAGGACATAAACCATAGGTAGATACACTTGTTATAGCAGAATGTTTTGTTTCATGAATGTTAAAGCCAATACACTGACTATAAGTAACACTGCTTGTTCATTTTTTCTGTTATAGATTATAGATTTTTTTTCTATGTTGCATGAATCTGGAGAGATAAGCTTCTCAAATCTAACTTTTAAGGCAGGATATTATATATACTTGAATAAATTATTATTTTATCATCATACAATTCAATATGGGCTCTTTGACATTCTATTGGGTTACTGGGAAAGTTCATGCTGATCTTTAGTCATTCATGTTCCAACACATTAGAACATGTCAAATTTATTGACAGATATAATGTACTTACATTTCCAATTAGAGCACATCTCAAACTATCTCTTGACAAAGAATGTTTAAAATGACTTAGTTCATGTCAATTTTGTATCCCTATGAAAATGGAAGATTATAAGGTGCATTTTAGATACTTGATGCTGTTTTATTATCATAAAAGCAAAAATGCCTCACAATTAACAAAAAAGATATGCGCCATGTACAGTGAAGGTGCTTTAGCTGACAGCACTGTATGGAAGTGGCTTGCTAAGTTTAGAGTTAGTGAGAGAGGCTTTATTGATGTAGAATGCTCAGACAGCCCCCCTATTACAAATGATGAACAAATCAAGACATTGATTGAGAATAACTCATATTAAACACTGCTGGAATTAGTAGAAACACTAAATTTGTCAAAATCCACCATCTAAGTAAACTTAGATGTTTGGATGCTACATGATCTGAATGAAAAGAATCTTTTGGATCCCGTTTCTATCTCTTATTTACTGTATAAATGCAATTAAAATGACCCTTTTTAAGTAAATTGTGATAAATAATGAGAAATGTATCATTTGCAACAATGTAAAGTAAAAAAGATCTTGGGTTAAGCAATATGAGCCACTTTATCCACTCCAAAAGCATGTCTTCATCTTATAAAAGTCACGCTGTGCATCTGGTTGGATTGTAAAAGAATCCTGTACAACAAACTTCTAAGTAAACAGTCAATTCATTCTGAAAAGTACTGCTTGCAACTGGACAATTTAAAGGCAGCAATTCAAGAAAATTGCCTCAACTTGGTAAACAGGACAAACTTAATGGTAAAAATTTAAATTCTTTTTTGAATGTCATAAAAACCACCTTGCCAAGAAACCACCCAAATTCTGAGAAAACAAAATCTTTAAGTTGATGAAAAAATGGAGAAAGGTTGTGCAACAAAATGGTTCATATTTAGTTGAATAAAAACTTCACAGTATAATTGTACTTTGTGTTTTAATTTCCTTTAAAAATCAGCATGAACTTTCCAGACTACCAAATACTAAGCGAGCATTCATTGTCACTATTTTTCTATTTAATTGGATTCCAGTATACACTAGAAAATATACAATGAATCAGTAAACAACAATCACTCTGAATATAATCTGATAAATCAAAAATAGTTTTTTCGTATATTTCACCCAATATAAGGCTCAAAAGTTATTTGTGGTAAAGGGTTACTGAATGTAGCAGTAGTTGTATAGACATGACAGAAGAAAGTACATGCAGATTATATGGATATGTAGGGTCATCATTGGCACCTCCTCACATCCAAGCAACTGGATAATCATCTTTTCTCCCGATTTTCTCTTCTCCCCACTAAGTGGCAGAGATGACTATAAATAAAAAAGAGTTTGACACACACACACTTGGCCAGAGGCACCTCCCTTGTGGCTCAAAGGGGACTGAGACAATCATGATCTGCCAAACCTGGTTGCATTGAGCAGTCAGATGCTTGGTCTGTCAAGGTTCAACTTAGTTATGCCAGTTTGGCCGGCATTGCCTTCTTCTGCTAGTTTAGGCATGAGATCACATAGATTTTTGGCTGTTCCACTTTTCAGGGGTTTTCAATGTTGGTCACATTCAGTCTGGTCTCTCCTCTTTGATGTTATCACCATGGGTAGCCCTATAGGTGTGGATATTTAGGATAGATAATTTTTTTAATCTAGACTTGAAGATGTTATGTTCATTTTGTTCTTAAACTTCTACACGGAGACCTAAATCTTTTATTACAATCATAAATAAACTATGAAAGTGATAGTACTATTTTTGGTAAGCAAACAAGCATACATTCACTGTCTCAAGACAATGTATCCTGCTATTTAATGTCAAGAAAAACAACATATTATTATTCTTGTCACCACACTTAGTCATTTCAATGTCCCTTCAACTTTAAAAAACAATCAACCAAGCTCTTGCCTAACCATCATCAGCTTAACTCACATTTCAATATTTCCTCATAAAAAATCTTTTTTAATTTTTTTATAAATACATGGAATCTTCTAATTATTGTAAGCTATTTTATTTTGACCTTGATGTCTCTGTCATACTCAGAATTTTGACCATGTTATTCTCTGCTTCAAATTAGATTTCTTTCTGATTCACTCTATACATCAAAATTAGATGCAAGCAGTACAAAAGCAAAATTAAAAATAAAAACTTTGCTCTCTCCACAAAAGGCTCCATACGTAACATGTGGCTCACAAAATAAATACCCAGAAATACCTAATACAGCAGATATGGCAGTTTGCAAATGCAATGTTGCAGCTTTTTTGTAGCTAAAAATTATTGACTTATTCTGTTTTATCTGTAGTTAAAGATGCTCTTCCAAAACATGAATAAGAGATTAACTATATTGATTGATTTAACCAGGGAATAAAATAGTTGTTATTATGATTACTTTATTGCTTTTTTATTCTTTATATACAATAAAATGCTGGCAAATGTGCATTGTGCTGCAGTGGGTATCAGCTTGAAATAAGAAATCAGAAAGCCAAGTTCAAATTCCAGTTGACTTCATTGCATTCTCTTACACACAAATGCCCTTGGGAAAGATATTAATCTGTCACTAATTCCTCCAACTATGGGTTGAATAGCAAGACAGATTGGGTTCTATAGCCTTGGTTGGCAATCAGTCTATGCAGAAAGTAATGGCAATCTACTGTGGGAAAAATTTTCTGTCCAGTCAGTCATGTCTCTTTCAAGATATAATTGCCCAATTGTGTATCATGTATGGCACTTAAATGACTGACTGATACAATAAAAGGCATTAAATCTGTCAGCTAAAGTAAACATTCTTTAAATAGAAATTTTTGACATCCTCATGAAAAACAGACATACAAGTATTTTGTCCAAAAAGAATGTCCCATTTATGTTTTATGTTTTTTAAAACCAATACACTGGTTATAAGAAACACAGCTTGTTCTGTGTTTTAGATAATGCATTCTTTTTTTTTCTATATCACATAAGTTTGGGGTGATAGTTTTCTCAAATTTGAATCTTTGGGCAGAAATCCCATTTTTATTAGTGGTCTAATTTCTTTGATCAAATGCAATTTATATCAGCACAATTTAAGTCTACTTTAATATTTTATATTACTTAATAATTTGAGATTTCTGTTTTTGCTATTTCTTAAAATTTTCTTCAAATGATGAGGTCAGCATAAATAAAACTTAGTTTTTGCCATTGATAATAATTTATTGTATTTTGTGTTTGAATGTGTGAGTGCTTTTGAAAAAGTGTAAAGTATCTATAATTAATTAATCTTTATATTATTTTGAACAATTCCAACTGAATTTTATAGATTTTCTTTTCTTTTATTCATCTATATAATTTTTTTTCATAGTAAAGGAACAGAGTGCAACAAATGAAGTAACTTTTTTTCATTAGGCATTTACACTTGTGTTGGAAATAATTCATTTGTTGATTCAAATTTAATTCTCACTGATTAAATTTTGATAGAAGACTAAAAGAAAATAGTGAGAAAATACTTTGTAAATTTGTACCAATAATCACTCATAAATGCTTTTTATGGTGATTTAGATTCTATGTGCATATATATATACATTACAATGTTTTCTTCCTTCAGGAACTTAATCAAAGCTAATATGCAGAGATTTCTTTAAAAAATCCTATATTTGTATAAAGAGAAACATTACTTATGTATTATGTGTTTAATTTCATATTTGAGAAAATATTTTTGAAGAAAAGGAATTTATAAATGATGCTAAATGATATTATTGTTACATTATTAAATGAAAAAAAATATTTGTAATTGTTATTATTATTAATTAAATGTAATAAATAAATTATTTTTATTCATTTCTTTGATTTTTTTTTATGGTTGTTTTAAAATATGCCAACATGTGGAAGAAGCATTTCTCTCAAGAATGAATATATGTAGAAACAAGTATATCATAAATTTATTTTAGATGTAACATCAATTTGTTTCAATAAGTTATTTCCTTTCTTAATAGGGATCAGTCAGTTAAGTGCCATATGTTATACATACATGGTCAATCATGTCTCTTTCAATTCCTGACTTATTAGGCAAAAGATTTTTCCACAGTAAGTTGTTGTTTCTTTCTGTGATAGACTAGTTTTCTACTAAGGTTATCGAATCATTTGTCTTACTATTCAACCCATAATTTGAGGGAGAAGAAATTGATTCATACCTTTCATAAGGGTATTTGTAGGAAATGAACCCAACTGAAATTTGAACTCAGCTCTCTGATTTCTCAATCCGAGCCATTATCCATTTCATCACAGCACACATTCCCTTAACAAAGAGTGAATTTTTAAAAGCAAAATTTTAGTTGAAATATATGTATATGTGTGTGTGTGTGCGCGCATGTGTGTGTGTTAGCAAGAATGCACAAAGGAGAACTTAATCTTATATATGTTTTTAACTGTGTATATATGATGCCAACCTTAATGCCAACCCTCTAGCCTCACTTTGCTTGGTGTTACTACTGGGGTTTATATAGCAAATAGGTTTTTACAGGATGGAGTTACTAGTTCCATACCCAACCATATTAAAAATCAAATTTGTTTTACTCTTTAATGACTTTTGTGTTTCCAATGAAGCAAGTAAGTTTTTACAGAAAAGAGTTACTAGTCCCATGCCCAAAACAGTTTAAAATTCAGATGTGTTCTTCTCCT
This sequence comes from Ascarosepion bandense, assembly GCA_037127315.1. NCBI lineage: Eukaryota > Metazoa > Mollusca > Cephalopoda > Sepiida > Sepiidae > Ascarosepion > Ascarosepion bandense. Next base: position 49,726 of record JBBBDQ010029107.1, on the reverse strand, counting down.
AGACTGGATGCCACACAAAGCAAGAGAACACAATCTACCCTGTTATTAATCTCTACCTTGAAGAGGAGAGATGTTTCATTCTTTCAAAGGGTATTTATATGAAAGTAAATGTAACAAGCTCAACTGAAATTTTTACACAACATTCCAATCTTAATTTCCATGCCAGTAACCACTATGCTACACAATCATCTGCCTGTGTTAATAGGCTGAGTTTAAAATGAAGAACACCAGATACTTGTTTCCCTGTTTTAATTGGCAGTCATTATGGAAAGGGCATATTGCTCATATACTCTCTTCCATACACTTTCTCCAGAGAGCTGTCCTGCAATTATTCTAACTAAATTAAGACTGGCAATGAGACAGAGTATAATATGAGGTTAATTTATGCACTTATCAAAAATATTAAAAATAAAATATTGTGACTAAAATATTGTGGAAAAGTAGCACATTTTTTGGTATTTGCCACATTTGTGTTCATAAATAAAAATTGCACAGCTATCCAGCAGAGCTATTAATCCAGAAAAGACTAAAGGCACATATTGTCATGTTGCACTCCTAGCAACATGAATCTTGACTCACACAAGGATACTAGAAGTGACAGATTGTATCTATGCTGCTTCCACAGAATAGAATCATCATAATTTCCTCTGTGTTCTAAACATTCAAAGAAAGTCCCACTCAATTAACTTTTTTCCCAAATACTGCCATCTTGGATACTGCCTATAGGTACTTTCCTGAACAATCTTAATTTATACAATGAGAAGTTGTTATTTACATTATTTCCATGCAGCCTGTTGTCCTCATTTTTTGTTGTTGTTATCACAACATTTTGACCATTGTGCCCTCAACACTTCATCAGATGTATGTTGATCTGGGTAACCTACATGGATTCTTGAACTAAACTCACTACTTAATCTTTGGGGATAGATTGTTTTTTTTCCACTGCTCATGTCTAGAGATATTTCATCTAGTTCTTATTTAATACTACTCACTTGTTGTTTACCCAGTTTTTACTGAGTTCAAGTATGCACTACCTCATCCAAGGATTGAAATCATAATTACTATGTAACAAAATTCATGGACCAACAACTTAATGTACCAGACAACTGTTCTGAAACAATAACAAATTTAGTAAAGAAGATAAAGAAATTGAATACTGAATAGGTTGCACTTGGGTTAGTTTCTCCCAATACCAGAAATTGATACAAAATCAAAATATTAACCTTAAAACTAGAATCATGATTTTAAATAGCCCTATCAGATGAAGAATTTCGTATGGATATCATACACGATGTTAAATTCATTTAGAACTATTTAAATTGTCAACTGTATACAACTGCTTTCAGAGAATGTGCCTCGTGGACTGCTGGTGATGCAGAATTGCAAACAAAGCTTGGGGTAAAATTTTTAATCTTCTTATTGAAAATTGTTTTCCTCAAGGTTTCTTCATGGGTGAAAGCTGCCATCAATGTTTTATGCCAGCATAGAAATACCAAATGAAACTGTAATCTTTTTTTGGTTCACTTATCTACCTATTCAGCCACTATAGCCCACAGGGACCTCTTCTTCCAGTTATACTAATGTGAGAGTTCAGACCATTGCAAACACTTTGTATCTGCTTATCATCATCATTGTTTAATGTCTGTTTTCATGCTAGCATAAATTGGACAGGGTTTTCTTGATGGCTCTGTAATTGAACCATCATGAAATATTAGAGCAAATTATACAGCTCTATGCCCTTACTAACACCAACCAGTTTAGGAAACTGGAATCTTAGTGTTTTTATTGAGACATCATCTCTAGGAAGATTACCTACCAAGGTTAGAGAGTTCAGCCTCTCTTATTCTATACAGTGTAGGTGTAGAGGGGTTTTATTTCAGAGATTTCTTTCTCTTAGACAAGTTGCTATCCAAACCTAAAGATTCTTACCCATTCTAACTTTTACTTTTTCTCTTAAATGACCTCAGTTTGGGGGTTAACTATTTTCCCATAACTGGGACCCTAACAGGTGCTACCACCCCAAGTCAGGGTGAACCTGGAAACAACAGCAAATAAGAGATGGTTCCATGCTTCTCTAAACCTCTCAATCAGAGACCTTGCTGCCAGATATAGTTTATCATCATACCCAGGAAAAATAATTCTTATAATAAGCATGTCTTCAATGAGGCTAAGTTGCTATTTGCTGATAGAATGAGATTTTCACACGTTTGTTTTTTGTGATTACTGATAGCATTGTATGTGAGTGTGTGTTGAATAAGAGTAAATCCTCAATCCTTTCTCTGTTCAATTTCTTTAAATTTTTGTTATCTACTCTTGATAAAGCAGAATATTTTTCTTGAGAATTCTTGCAACTCCACTCTCAACTCATCTGGAGTATTTCTGCCTGATTTAGCTCTTAGAATCTTTACTCTGTGATATGCCCATAACTTCATACATGATTTCTGCTATCATCTCAAAACTAAATTACCACAAGGCATGCAGACTTGATAGTATTCCTTCAACTGTCCTAAGGAAATGTGCTCTCAGAGTAGCTTCTGTTCTCTCCAAATTCTGTAACCAATGCAGTTCTGCTTTTTGCTTTCCAGTTCAAGGAAATTTGTTGAAAGTTCTCCTCTGTAGTTCTTGTCTTTAAGAACTCTGGTAAACCTTCTGATTCTTCAAATCATCATCCTATTGGTTTTTTTAACTCATTTTGGCAAAGTACTAGAGGCGGATGTGCATTGTGGTGCAGTGGATATTGGCTTGGAACGAGAAATCGGGGAGCCAAGTTTGAATTCCAGTTGAATTCATTGCATTCACTTACGCGCAAATACCCTTGGGAAAGGTATTAATCCATCTCTTCCTTCCAGTTATGGGTTAAATAACAGGACAGATTGGATTCTATAGCCTTGGCTGGCAACCAGTCTACCGCAGAAAGCAATGGCAACCTACTGCAGGATAATCTTCTGCCAGTTAGTCGTGTCTCTTTCGAGATATGATTGCCCAAGCATGTATCACGTATGGCACTTAACTGACTGACTAGAGGCACTCTCAAGGGAATTTTACAGAGTTTCAAATGCTGTTTTTTTACAAGCATATTATGGTATTAACACCTAGGTTTTATGGTTGAACTAGCTAGATGCAGCCATCAGTTAATATAATTTCTTTTCTCACCAGTGAACTTCTCTTCCAGTTTTTTTGCTTCACTGCTACCTATCATCTTCAAAAGTTTAAATGCAATGTAAATCATCATCTTTTTTGTTCATGGTACCTGTTCTTGTATTGTCCTTTCGACCCACTTAGCGGAATTATTGCCTTGCTTGTGATGAAATGATTAAAAAATAAATTAATTTAAGAAAATCACAGAACCTACAGCATTTGAGAACTTTCAACAGCAGCAACAACTAAAATGGATATCACATGAGAAAATAAAGACTTAAGATGTTGACAATCCACACTACTTCAATCAAAAGGCTATAAAAGAAACAATAGCAGTTACTGAACTTGAGAAACAATGGATACTGAATGTTTCCTTGTGAGGAAACGGTTAAACTGACCATTATCTTATCAGTAAATGTGTTATTAATACAATAATGATTATAACCATCAACATATAGCGGTTTTCACTGTATAATATAATTAAGTAGTTAAATAGCAAGTGATCCTCTGAATTTCAGTTAGGAATATGGCTAAATGTACACCATAATTAGCTTTTCTGTGGTTTAGCTCTCACTTTATTCATTTCACAGTATTATAATGGAGAGAGAAAGAAGTGTCAAACACTTTCCTTATTTCAAGCTGTCTGACCACTGACAGCAACTTTGCACCCCACTTCATTTGCCTTAAAGTTCTCAACATTCAGAAGACAATGGCAAATATATGCTCTGTGAATTCTCTCTGATCACTGTGGTTTACAGGACACTTTGTGTATGTTTCCATAATCAATAATACCATGATATTAAATGTAAGTGCAATGGGGATATTATATTCTGTCAAATAAAGAAGTTACCAATGTATATTCAACATCTTTACGACATAGTTATAGCAATTAACAAATTAGGTAATTAATACCTGATTACAGCAAAAGATATTTAGCAGGTAGGGACAAAAAGGTCTTATCTTTGAAGCATTCTAATGAAAAATAAATAGTAAGTGGCATCTGTTTTATCTTAGAATTTCATGTAGTCGTAATGTTTTAAGATTGATTTACTGAGAGGAAACAATATATTTCTCATGGCAATATCATAATAATTCACATTTAATAAAACAAGCCTTATAAACAACTTGCAGCTTATATATATATATATATATATATATATATATATATATGCACTCACAGCCTGATTGAGCACTCTGGAAGGATGGTAGACTGTGAAAAAACAGTAGCTACTTTAGCATCTACACATTATTTATTCAGTAATGAATTAGAACACTCTAACTACTAGCATATGTATACATGATATATCACACACTAAAAGTTTGCCTCCTTCTACTGAGCACCCATATCTCAGAGGTAGAATAGCTGACTGATGACAATTCGGTCGAGTTTCAATCCTGGCTAAAAAGCAGTCGGATGTCTAACCATACTGATGAGCTGTGATACAGTGAAACAGATCTGTCTGTAGATGACTATATATATATATATGGGCAGTGTGTACACTTCATGCTGACTGCCAATTTCAAACGTCAAGCTCTCTTCAGAATATGTAGTGTTGATTCCAGTGTCCACATTGTGTATATCTAGAAATACATCATCTCTGATATTAAGCAATATTCCCTTATAATGAAATCAAATTTTAAACAATGGTGTATATATATATATATATATATATATATATATATAGATGTCAAGTCTGTGAACTGCGAGGATAATCTAACAAGATCTACTTAATATAAAATATTAAATGTTACATCTGTATAGAGAGCTCAGTGGATGTTATCCAGAGCAATATGATATTTATAAAGAAAAACTCAACACATCATTTAGGTTGGTTATAAATTATAATTTATTTCTATGAGCTAAATTAGCTCATTTCCTCAGACTACACAATATTCCTTCCATTTGGTATAAATATTTTCCTGGAAAATATCATTTTAAGAAAATGGACAAGATGTAGAGGAGGGAAAAAAATCTAAATGGAAATGAGTTGGAGGCCAAATATATGTTCTCTCTGTTTGCACAATGAAGGCTTTAAAGATTGAATTTAGATTGTCTCCAACACTTTTTGCGGTGGTAACAAGTGGGAAAATGCACCCACACTAAATATATCAGCACAATTATGGTTATTAATAAGGTGTGCCATAATAGAAGACCTGTATGTATTGGTCAGCCTATCTGATGAGGAATATTTCAAATTACAGATTTTAGTAGGTATGTGTTGTTTAATTCTGGAATCTAGTCTTTCAGTAGTTCTCCCTATGTAGTGCTATTCAAAACTACATTTAAGCAAATAAAGAATTATTATGGTGTAGGTGGATAACACCTTCCATATAGAAGAAAAAACAGATTTAGCAGAAAAAACTACACAAGTATTGGCAGCAAAGTAACAGTGTTGAACTGTAACCAAAACCTACTTAGTAAATCTATCACTGATAGAACCCAGCCAAGGAAAATACAGGTACAAGAGACATCTTTGTACTGTAGCTGGATTAATTTTTATTAAATTCCAATACCTTATTCCTAATCACCAATTGGACAACATCCAATGAATAGGCATCATTACAGAGAGTGGTAGTAATAAATCTGAGTTTGTCATCTAACTTTTAGAGCAAATCCTCAGGGCCCTATGGGTAATGGTCTTAATTAGATTAATTTTTACACTTTGGGGCACAAAAGAAATCCCACCTGGTATACAAACCAGTAAATGTTTGTTTCCGGTAAACTGAAGTAAAAAAAAAAAAAACAGAGGAAGATCTGCTCACCAAAACATCAAGAAATGGAAGGAAAGAATTAATCTTCTTCTCTTGTGTAAATTTTAAAGTTGGACATATACTATTAAGGGATAAAAGGTATTGTTTCACTTCAGTTTCATCATAAAAGAGACAAAAGCTGTTGTCTACATAACAGAAATAAACATTGGGTCTATTAAATTCAGATAATACACTCTCCTCATAGAATCCAGAAAAGATGTTTGCTAAAATGGATCCCAAAGGAGAACCCATTAAAATGCCATCAATTTGTTTATACATGACACCTTTGAAACTAAATTCAATGAACATCATGGCAAATTGCATCAGTTTGACAAATATTTTCTCAGGAATGATGGGAGATGACAACTGACAATGATATAAGGCATCAGCACATATATCAATATTCTCAGCTAAAGAAATGCAGGTAAAAAAGTGAGAAATGTTATAAGAACACATAAATTTGTCGGTTGATGGATAATGATGTATAAAGTCAGAAAACTCAAACAAATCTTTAATACAGAATTTTTTATACCATTTCAAAAGGTTGTAATATGGTCATAAGCCATTTAGTCATGCTATGTTAGGAAACCCCTATCATAGATAAAATAGGTCTCAATAGAACATCATCCTTATGTGTTTTGGGCAAACCATAAAGATGGGGATGAATAGAACCTATGGGTCTAATTTCATTAGAAATTTTTGTGGATAAAACCCTACTTTTAACCCATTTATGTAGGCATTTTTGGAATTTGGCCTCAATTGATATTGTAGAGTCATATTTGTCTATTGAGCCTAACCAAACAAGTTTAGAAGTATCTTCAATGATAGTCATCATCTTGTTAACATAATCTTTGTAATCAAGAATGACTATACCCAATCTTTTATCCAGTTTCATAATAATCAAAGATTTATTACGCTGAAGTGAATTAATAATTTTATATTGCTCTCTGTTCCACATTGACTCATTAAAGGAAACACTGACTTTGCTGGCTGAATCAGGCTGAAGTCTGGCCAACTGGGTAAACAGAACTTCAAACTCTGAATAAATCTCCTCTTGTTTAATATGCAAGTGGGGACACAAAAATCAATCTATGCAAGAGAATAGATAACTCTGCCATGGACAACTGAAATGAGGAAAGGTTCAGGACATTCTGACCAACACTAAGATCAGCAGAACAACCAAAATTGTTGTAATCAGTTGAAGTTGAAACTGACAGCTCCAAGCTACCCAGGAAATTGGTAGGTAGTTTATATGACAGCCTGGGAGATTCCACTCTGCTATGTAGGCAAGTCTATTCTGTAGATTCTGATTGGTTGATGATTCCAGTGTGGATATTGTGCTCAATACATATCAGCACAATATCCACTCAATGGATGAGAGGAGAGAGGGACATGTATTAAGTTACAACCCTGTTTATTTTTGTCTGCCAATTGGACACTAGTTGGAAACATCTTTTTGAAGGTGAGTCTCATACTCTTAATTGTTCAAATTAAGTGCTTCAATTTATTACAATGTTTTGTCCCAAGTTAATAACAACTGCGATCAGGAATCAATGCAGCATAATGAAGAAAACAAATCCTGTCAAAATACAAAAGTAAATTGACAGGATATATTCAATCTTTGAAGCCCTCACTATTTAAACAGTTGATCTCCAACTCATTTCCTTTTAGATATTTTTCCCCTCTACATCTTGTCCATTTTTTTAAAACAATAATTATTTCTTTATTCACTTCAATTTAGCTCTGTTGAGTGAGGTGCAAAAAAGGTTAACTAGCCTGTTTTTCAATTTTTTTTTTTTAAATACCATCATCAGGGGTGGTAATAAAGTTATTTTTGTCTATTTATAGCAGTAGTGAAGTTTTATACCATCAATCATATTTTCAAATATACATATACATATACATATATATATATATATATATTAAACAAGTTTCAAACCACCTCATCTGTTGAATAGTCTATTTCAACAGATGAAGATGTCAGTCATCTGTTTTGTCAACCCCCATGTAGACTGGGTTCATGTTGGGAGTACAATTTCATCAGATGGAAGGCATGAGGATAGAAGGATTAGAATTGGTGTTGGCAAGACAGATCACTGACATCTTCATTAGCCAAAATAGACTATTCCCCACAGGAGGTGATTCAAAATTTATTATTTAATAAATATTTGCTCTGTAATTAGATACACTGAGTTCTTTTTGTGGATTGTTTTTGATATTTTATAATTTTTAATATTACTAGGATCCACTTTTCTTACCACCGATTGTTTACTGTCACTATATATATCTAATCTAAATCTAATCTAAACTTATTTATAAATAGAACTTTGTCTCTGTATGTGTGTCTGTGTGTGTCTGTTACCTATAGACTCTTGAAAATTTACACAGTTGTACTATAAGTGTCTGTGAGTGTTCTTAGTTAGGTTTTGTATCGAGGTACCCCCGATAAGTATCGAAAATTGATAATTGAAAAAATCAGGTTATAGAAGGAGTGGTCCGATTTGAATCAAATTTGATACACTCATAGACAAAGACATAAGAAATGATATTCAGAAGTTTCAAGGTTGCAGTTCTTACAATAGTGCAGAAAATCGATAATATATAAAAGGCAAGATGTTTGTGTGTGTGTCTGTTTGTCTTTTATACAAATTCACAATTTTTATTCGATTCTCACCAAACTTCACACACATATTTTTTAGGCTGAATCTGAGCTCCAGGACCATGGATTAGTTTAAAGCTTTCATTACACCCAAGTAACACCGGGCTATACTGCTAGTATATATATATATATATATATATATATATATATATATATAAAAACATATTATAATATCACTACAAAAGGAGCTATTTTGTTTTGACATTACTTGTGTCTTATCAAATTATGGTGGTGATTTTGAGTTGAAGAATATTAAAAGTTTCATGATATAAATAAAAAGAACCATTGAAAAATCACCCTTTAGAATATATACATATTTTGTAAATTTCAGTCACCTGTGAAACAAAATTATATGTTCAAACCCACCTACAGAAAATCAGTAAGTACTTTTGTTCAAACCCCATAATTACACTATAGATCAAAAGTTTTGTGCTCCTGTGTATGACAGTAAACTGCATCTGGCAACAAAGCCTCTGATTGGGAGTATGTGATGAGCATGGAACCACCTCTGAATTGCTGTTGTTCTCATGTTCACTCTGACCCGGAGTGGTAGCACCAGCTATGGACAAATAGTTAACCCCCAAACTTGGGTCAAAACATTATGAAAGTATAAAAGTAGACTTTTATCAAAATATATACATAAAAGTAAACTTTTATAGGAATATATACATTTTTGAAGGAAAAAAATATCGCAATTAACATATTTTTAAAGAAAAAAACTATTGCCAGCAATATATTTTTGAATACAAAACTAGAAAACATCTTCAGCTTTCTAAAATAAAAAAATTTTCATCAAAATTTGACTAAATCAACCTTTTCACTATAACCAAACATTAAAAAATACCTTAAAATGCTACCTTTTTTGGCATTAAATAACCCACAGAGGTTGATGAGCCATTAAACAAAACTCAAACTCAAAAGTTTTGGGACACACTATGGATAATTAATTATTTTTAACTCTTAGTACATGGCATTTAATTCTTTAGAATTAGATTTACCTAGAATTTAAAATCCACTAGACCTAAGATTCCCATTGCCCATAAGATGAATTAGTCAAAAAGAGTTAAAATTTAAAGGTGTCTTTATGCAGTAATGGGTTAATTTCATTATTTTCATCATCACTATTATTATTATTGAACATATGATAAGACCATCTAGGAAGAGAAAATCCCTCAAGCTTAAAATGAACTAGCAAATTAATTTTGAAAAAAGCATATAGCCTTCAATTTTTAGGCAATACTTTTAGATATATATATAATTATTATTAACCAGTTATTAGTCAAAATTAAATTAAACCAGTTTATATTAAAAAGTGCTCAAAGCATATATAAAGTAGAGTTTTAAATATTTTCAGTTGGAAGTCAGTGAATTATGCAAACTTGGTTCCAACCTTTTGGTATAATACAGGCATTAATGCCTGAAGATACCAAAAGGTTGAAACCAGGGTTGCATAATTGACTGACTTTTAAATGAAAAATAAATATATATATATAAGAATTTGTGTATTTAGGCAGCAAATTTTCTTTTAGACATGTCAAATAAATTGCAAACATTGTGTCTGCTTATTTTTAATAAAATCCGTTCTTACTTATGGATAGTCTTTCACATATTATAATTAAAAGATGTCAGAAATGAGCTGTAATGTTGACAGATATTAGTATTATTCATTTTTCAATCTTCTTCTGAGATCATCTTGAGGAGTGTGAGTCATGGTAACAAAATATAACCACAAAACTGTGTTGCTAAAAATAAATAACTGTAAATTTTCTTGTTGCTTCAAATATAATGGTTGACAAATTGCTTCAGAACTTGAAAATTATCCAAAATGGAATGTTGTAATGTCATGGTCATGCACGTGTTAAAGCATGAAAAAACTGTTCTTTTTACAAACATTTTAGAACATTACTAAAGTATTCATTGATGATTTATATTTATTTCATTTATATGTTTATTTTAATTAGTGTTATGGTGCAAAGTAAGTATTCATTTATATGCCAATATTTACCTATTATTTCATTCTTCTTGTTTAATAGTTTATTTTGGTTTATAAAACTAATCTTTGCTAGTTTTTTTCTTTAAGCATTATTTAAAATAATAATAATGAATAATAAAAGGAAAAAGAAACACATTTTCCCTATGAGGCTAGTAGTGGAGGAAACAAAGATTTTATTATCAAACTTGACTTTGCCAAAAACCATTAGACAGCACTTTTTAAGTCTATAAAAAGACAAACATCTTCCTTCCTTCCTCCCTCCCTCCCTCTCTCACTCTCCCCCCTCCCTCTCTCTCTCTCTCTCTCTTTCTCTTCTTTGCTCCAAGATGTAGTAGCATGTGAGAAAAGGATGTCTCACTGAAGCATATTCATTTCCCGTCTTCTGACAACTGAATTTTCTTTTCATTTCCCAACACTTGTTATTAGCATATGTCTTCCAAAGCCTCTGCTTATGAAGTAAATCAACCTTTTCTTTTGTAATTCCAGTTCAATGCAAAGCTAACTTCAGCAATTGTAACCATGTTTAAACCTCCAATGATGAAGTAAGTAGAAGCTTTTCTTTGGTCATGCCAATCATTGCTGCTTATCCTTACTTACCCTAACTTTTAGACCAAGAAAAAGAAACAAGCATTTTTTTCTTAATTATTTCACTTCAAGCAAGGCAACAATGCTACTAGTACGCAGTGAGTTATGGGGAGTAAAAGTGAGAGAAAAGGCTGAATATATGGATGATTAAGAAAAGAACATAAGATGAACAGGTTTCAAGAAGATAGAAGATGATGATTGACATTGCATTTAAATTTTTGAAGACTGTAGTTATCAGGGAAGCAAGTAAACAGAAGGGAATTCCACAGGTGAGAAGTATGAGAAAAGTAACTGTTGGAGTAGAAGTGCTGGTTGCATTTAGCTGCTTCAACAATAAACAGGTGGGACCTAGATGCCAATCCAGTAGCCCAATTACATTCATGTAGTCAAGGTAAACAGGAAAATAGCTTGTCAGAGCAGTTGCCATGAAAATATTTGTAGAAAAGGTAGAGGGAAGCCACATCACTTTGTTGAGAAAGTCACTTAAGTCAAGATGCCAAGTCAGGATTGATTACATTGTAGATTCTTCTGTGGATTTTGTCAAGAACCTCAAGATGAATAGCCAAAGCACCAGGCCAGATATGGCAGCATTATTCAATGTATGAGAAAATCAAAGATTTGTAAATGTGCAAGGTAGACACTGATGAGAAAATTTTCTGGCATGACACAGTGACCCAACGTTCCTTGCAGCTATTTTTTTTAATCATATCACCCCGAGCAAGGTGGTAACGCCACTGATGTGCCAGGGGCTACGTAAGAGTGAAAAGATTAGAAGAGAGAAAGCCGGAAACCACATCCTAAACAGGGAACAAGGGATGAGCCTCTACACCTGTTCAATAGACGTGGGTGGAGTGTGAACCAGGTGATAGTTTAGTCTGTCTACTCCAATTGAAAAAAAAAAAAGAAGAAAAGTGAAAAGATTGAAAAAGAGAAAACTGGAAACTACATCCTAAACAGGAAACAAGGGTGAGCCTCTACACCTGTTCAATAGATGTTGATTCAGTGTAGTCATTCCACTTCAAGTCACTTGAAAAATGAGGCCAAGAAGGTGCACTGTGTTGCTCTCCAAGAGTCTCACATCAGCCAGGCTCTCTGGTGGTTAAATGAGAGTAGTTTTGTTTTGGAGACATTAAAATTTAGAAGACATTACCTGACCCAGTTAACTCCTGATTGGAGTTCCTTTTCAAGAGCAGCAACCAGGTTTACTTTGTCTGCTCTGATGGATTTGCTATTGAGACAAGATTAAATGATAGTGTCAGATGCATAAATACCTACTTGTAAACTAATGAGATCAATAAGATAAAGATCAGAAATAGCATAAGACCCAAGGTAGTACCTTGGGGACACCTACATTTGTGTGAAAGGATCTAGAAGTGAGCCCATTCAAACAACATTCACTTCACGATTTAATAAGAATGACTGGATTAAAACAAAAAGTTGACATGTAATAACATAGTTCTGAAGCTTGTATAGAAGAATAGCATGCCAATCCCTATCAAATGCCTTCAAGATATCTAGAGCTACAGCTCAAGCTTTGCCATTATTATCAAGAGCTTGATATACAAGTTCAGTTATGGCCATTAACACATCAGTAGTAAACATGGCAAAGCAGAAGTCATATGATTTGTCCAAGAGGAGGTTGTGAGAAGTCAGATGCTTAGCCACTTAAGCATTGATTTTAGTATATACTTTAACCATGCTCATACCCTTCAACAATGAAGTAAACACAAACATTTCTTTGATCATTCCAACTCTATGCAAGGCTGATTTGATCACACTCATTTAAACAATGCTTATACTTACCTACCCAAACTTTTGAACCAAAAAGTAAAACAGACATACCCAAGAAACATTGGCAAGTTTGTTTTTCTAAAGTTTCCACTATAAAAAATATAAACAGTCCACAGTAGAAACACCCATTTTTGTATGCTTCTTCTTTAGCTGTATTATTAAATTTATTATTATAATATTATTACTAATAATTATTAAATTTAAATGTATATGAAATTTATACTTCATCTTCAACTGTTTACATATGAACATCCCCCCACCTAAAATAAACAATTACCTCTAAATTCCATACACTATTACAAATTCATCATAAAAATGTTAAGAACACATTTTTGTTCATGGAAACCTTTGTAATATTTTAGCCCAGAGAAAATAAATAAAAAGATAAAAAAAGAAGCAATACTTCATTCAATAATCATTCACTACTTTAACTTCTTGCAAAAAGGCTGTCATAGCTAAAGTAAAGGAGCTCTCAATCAAGTAAAAGAATGACAAAATTAAGCAACATAATAAAGGTTTTAGTGACAGGGCCATTGACATGTTGTTAAATATCCCTGTCAGTATTAGTGAATTATTCTGAAATGGAAAATATTTGGCATCATCAAAAACGTTCTTCAAACTAATGCTCTATAGAAATTTTTTTTCACCGGCAACTTGAAAAATGCTAAGAAAAATCAAAGTGAATTTAATGGTAACTCAAAAGGAAGCCCAAGATGATTCAAGAGGTGCTGGATTATTGGTTACTTAAATAATTACACAGGAATGGTTTTAAATTCTTCACCTCATAAAAAAGATTTTTGCAGAAAAAGGCAACAGGATGCTCAGATATTGTTCATTTGTGGGCATTTGGAGAAGCATAATAATTAGTGGAAGACTTTTTTATTTAGTTATTTTATTAAAATTGAACTTTTCTGTCCTAACCCATTTTGTTATGTATGAAAAAGGATGGATGCAACTATAATAATAAAGAAAAGCATTCCCACAGTGTAACAGGAAAGTAGACGTATCATGATTTTAATACTATAAAGCAACATATCTAATTATTCTCAATGCTAATTTGTTCTCTTTAATGCCATGGAGTTTGAAGGTGGTTGAATCTTTCAACAAAATAACCACTCAGAAAATATAACTAAAGTTATTCCCCATTCAACTATATGAGCATTGTATTTTTAAAAGTAATAATTAGCACATTGATTCCCTTGTTTTATAACTGGCATTGCATTTACAAACAATGATACCAACAGAAAGAAGTTTTAAACCATAGCACTCTCCAATTTCTATCTTTTATTCAACAAGATATAGGTAGAAAATTTGGCACAACTGACTGAACTTCATTTGAGATCAATCTTTTTAAATTCTTTTTAATAATTTAAGAACATTTCACACACAATGCATCTAGTTCAAGGATTCCCAACCTTTTTTGCATCATTGCTCACTTTCACACCGCCCACCTGTATAGTAAATATTCAAAAATATACCAAATTGTTTGGTTAAAGTTTGTTATTGATTTGTAAACTGACTTTATGATTTAGTAAAAAATCCCAATTTGTTGTAATAAATAATACTGGATTATATGGTGGTTGCTGCTGGGACTACTGTATTAAGTAACAAAAAAAGCATACTTGACCATTGAAAACTAATTATTTATTTTTATGGTCAGGTTTAGCATTGCAAAAGTTAGCAAAAAAATTAAACAATTTTTGTTCATAATTATAAGATTAAAAAGAATATACACTACTAGAAACTAATAAACATTCAGCTAATACTTTTTTATTCTTCGTCTTACCTTATGGGATTTATATCTCAAAACATTTATTTCATCTGAAAAACTATTTGAATGACCCTTCTCAAAAGGATGGAAAATACCAAAATATTTCTTGTTTTTCAGGAATATTTATGTCTTATCTCGGAATGTGACCTAGTTATTCTTCTTTTCTTTTAAATAGGTTCTTTGTATATCTTCTTTGAATATTTTTTTTCAAGTAGCATATGTTGAAATAACATTTTGATACTCAAACTCCTATATTACCAAACAAAATTTCAGTTGCTCATTTCCTATCCAACAGATGAAATTACCTACAGTTGAGTGATATCATCAATATGGTTATTCTTGTGAATTTATAACTTTCAAATTTACATGTTTAATTGTTTCCAACAATCTTTCATTCTCCCTAACAAGCTTGTATACATGGATGACAGAATTGAGAGAGATAATAAGCTGACAAACATTGCTTAGAGTTGCAATGGATAGGGAGTTATGAAGAACTATTATCACCCAAATTTTGAAAGAACATGACACATAAAAAAATATTAAAACAAAAAGCAAGAAAAGCAGAGGAAAACAACAAATAACTTATTTGGCAAGTTTAAATGAATGGATAAGAGAACAGGGAAAAAAAAGGCTAGTGTTGAGGCAAGAGTACCTTAGAGCAGCAATTGATGTGGTGAGCTATAACCAATTATGTCCTGAAAAAACATGGCATATTAAAGAAAATGAAGAGTGAAACCTTGCTCACTATTTCAATAGAGTCATTTAAAATAATTTATATATTGCTGCAAACATTTACCATTTTCTCTTGTAATGTTGAATATATATTTTCAATACCATGTTTCTTTAAAATGTAAGCAATTCTCTGATATGCATGAATTGTCATAACTTCATGTGAATGTTTCCTGTTGCCTTCATCATAACTGAATCAATTTCTAGGTCTACTGCCATAAATGTTGATTTCCTGTGTCATGCGAGACAATATTTCTCACCAGAATCTATCATACATATATATAAGCCATCCATACTTAGCATATAGCTGCCATATCTAGTCAGATACTTTTGCTATATATTTAAAGATTCTTGACAAACTCCAAAGAAGAATCTGCAATGTTATTAGTATTGACCTAGTATCCCAGCTTTAGTTATTCTAATGTAGCTTCTCTGTGTCTTTTCTGTGAATACTTTAATGGCAATTGTTTTTATGTGCTTTCCTCCATGGTACCTAGACTTTATGAATTTAAGTACACTATTAGATTGGTGCCAAGGTCTTATCATTTAAAAGTTGATATGACTAGATGCTAACAGTTTCTTCTGTCACACTTCTCACTTCTGGAACTCTGTTCTATCACACTTCTCACTTCTGGAACTCTGTTCTAGCTTCTTGTTTCCCAGTCAAGTATGATCTTCAAAAATATATATGAAATGTCAATCAATATGTACTGTTTTCTTAATGCTTGTTCTTTTATTATTTTCTCACCTTGATAATATTCTTTTTTTAATATTCTCTAACACTCAGCAACGTCTTGCATCTTAGTGGCTTTGTTGCTTTTCTTGGAGTAAAATGATTAAAAAAGATTGTTAAGTTTATTTAACCTATAGTTGACAGGTAGAGAGATAGATTCATGCCTTTCCTAATGGTATTAGTATGTAGTGAATGCAACAAAATCCGCTGGAATTGAAACTCAGCTCACCAATACAACATTTGATACCAATAAACCTAACACTAAGCACTTTTCTGTATTCTTTCTTTAAAAAAAAGTTTATTTAATTCTCATTACTAGAGTCAAAAGAATATTTTTTATCAAATGTTAATATTAGGTTTTGGTTCTTTCATAAAGAGAAATCATATCCAGATATTATCCATCTTATAACCTCAAATTACTTTACTTAATCCTCAATACATTTCTTTTTATTAGTCTTCCTTAATATTTGATGAAAATAATCAGAATTATACCAAGATTAATTTAATATTACTAACTTCAGTTGATACTTATCAATTGACCATGGTTATTTATATTACTACTAAATGCTATTAAATTGCAGTAACTCACAAATGATTTGTTCAGAATGATGTAGAGATGATTTAGTAGCCTTGTCAGTCTCCTGACTTGAATCCAATTGAATATTTATGAATTGAAAGATTGAATTCATCAGTGACCTAGGGTCATTTGCAAGGGAGAGCAGGCCAAGATTTCAACAGAATCTTGCAAAGTACTTGTGAAGAGTTACAAAAAAAATGTGACCAGGCAATAATTGCAAACCAGTGCTATATAAAAGCAAGTATTTATATACAGGGTGCAATGGAAGAATTGTCATCTAAATTATGCAAAAAGAAAAATAACAATGACATCTCATTTTAACAAATATATTTACCAAAATTACACAAACATATCTTGAAATACTAAAGAGTCAATTTATTCAATGAAATAGCTATTGACTTTAAATCATTGCAGAAAAGTATTAATAAATGAAACCAATATAGAAAAAGTGATAATAACTGAAATTAATGTAGAAAAGTATTAATAAATTAAATCAGTGTAGAAATATATTAACATATGAAATCAGTCTAGAAAAAGTATTAATAAATGAAATGTAAAAAATATATTTATATATTAAAGCAATGTATTCAAATATTTTTTTCATCATTATGTTGCTTTATATTTTATTCTGGTTTATAAATTTAAAGATATGTATTTCTCATTAGTTCTTGTTAATTGTATATCACAATATATCACTTCTATAAATGTAAAGTAACTGTAAACATCAGAAGTAAATTAGTGAAATATTTGTCCCAATACTTCTTTTCCCAACATGGGAATAGTAATGAGAGTTGCAAAGACATGCAACTAATAGAATTATGCATTGTATTTTGTATGTATAATGAGTATAAATGACAGTATAGATGCTCTGTTAATAAACTTAATATCTGTACATGTTCTACTTTAGCAGTAAATAAGCATGTATATCCATTATTACTGAGAGACATGCATTACAAGTCTGTATCGTTGCCACTAGATAACATACTTATCAAACAGGTATTAGTCTAATAGTAATAAGTTTTACCCTGGAGTCAAACCAAACCCAAGCATCAGAATGGAAGACACAAGGCTCTTTTTGGAAGATATTGTTGTTTTTTATTTATTTACTTTTTACTGGGGGAGTGAAATTACATGATGGAAAATATATTATGTAAAATTATATCCAAATCTGAACACATGAACACATACCATTATGTGCGTATATTTTACCTCCTTATGACTATAAACATATACAATATACATGAGTTTTTGCCATATATGTATGTGTAAATATACATATATAAATAATGCTAAGTTTGTGTATGGTTATATTCAAAATTATTTTTTCTATATGTGTGCATGATACTTCTACTTAAAGTGCATATATATATATATATATAAGAAAAATTAAGACAGACACGTTATTTCATGGTGAATCGGAATGCTGATATATATATATGTATATATATATAGCTTTTCTTTGCAAATTACAGCCTAAAATCTTGTCATCCCCACCACTATCACCAGCAATAACAACAAGGAAATCAATAATAATGATAATAATGGAAAAAAATGGTGGAAAAATTAGTAAAATATTCTGCAAAATAAATCGCAATCTTTGAACCCACACTGCCATTTTGAAGGCAGAAGTAACATCCCACGTAATCCAGTTACTTATCTATATTCGCATACTTTGGAACAAGTAATTTGATTTTTAGCGTAGTTGTATCACCACCTTCCCCAAACAAAGCAAGAAGTGGAGTGAATATGAAGATAATGTGGGTAGAAGACAGAAAAACATAGGACTTGGCAGATGGTGGTGTTGGGTTCTCAGATAAATGAAGGTAGGATAATATTTGAGAGTCGGTAAGTAATAATGGAAGCATGAAAGTATATATTGGGCACTGTGGGGAAAGTGCAAACATGAGGCCTGACAAATAAATGATACAGTGAGTAGACTAGAGACATTAAAGCCAAAAAGTAACACTGCATCCATTTTCTTGTGTTTATTACATCATTATTACTGTCAGAACAATTTTTCTCTTGTTTTTTCTTACTATCCACATCCCCACCTCTTTATGTCAACAGCATCACTGAAATGTGATTGGGAGAAAGCGAAAAAGAGAAGAGGCTGAAGTTAATGGAGTTTTACTTCCTGGAAATGAAATTCTGTTTGCATTTACAGAAAAGATTTGCTTCCTCTGACCCTCAATTTTTTCCCCTCCCTTTTCTCTGAAAACCCACTTATACAAGTAAAAAAAATGGTCTTGGAAGTTGCTGATGCAGTTGAGATCAATCATGTGTGGGTACATCTGACATGAAATTCTCTATTTTCATTTTTTAAATGCCATTTCCTTCAGGCAGTAGGTGTTCATGACTCTTCATGACTTTTTTTCTTTATCTATGAATTGCCATAAGTATTCTTGGAAAAGATAGTAGAATTACATTTTTGACAGTTTTGAATTCATACTGGTTCTTGTCTCAGACTTATTGCCCTACTAAGGCTTAAGAGCCAAATCTGGCTTAATAGTTAACTTCTAGCTAGGTGGAAATGCTTTTCCTAACAACTTCCCCAAGGTCAGAATATGAACTATAGCTACCAATTCTATTTTCCATGGAAATTACAATTATAACAGTAGCATATCCCTGAGGCCTTCTGCTTAGTCCAAAAAATCAAATTTGAGGAAGGATGGCTTGAAAAATTTAATGCTCTCAAGATGAATTGAGGATAAAGAGAAACAGCAAGCAACTTATCTAATGAGCTTGCGGTAAAGGATGACATGGTTTAAACAAACTGGGATGGTAAAAGGTAAAACATTACTTGAGTTTTTTTTTAACCATTTCAGTCCAAGCAAGGCTATAAGGTTACTAAGACACAGGGGGTTACAGGGAGTGAATGAGAAGACTTTAGTGATGAGAAAGGACAATAAAAAACAGGTTTCATGAAGATGAATGATCGTGATTAGCATTGCATTTAATTTTTTTAATATAGTAGGTGGCAGGAGAGGAGTGTAAGAAAAGAAACTATTAGAATAAAACATAAAGTTACATTTAGTATGACAGTAAGACCTAGTTGCCAATCTAGTAACACACTTAAATTCATGCAATCAGGGCACCAAGGAGGAAAGCTCATCAGAACAATTGCATGAAAATTACAGACCATTCTTGGAATTTTGTTAAAAATCATGAGTTTTATAGTGGGAACACCAGACCAGATATGGCAGTAGTAATCAATGCATGGACAAACGGTACATTTAGAAACATGGAAGATGGATTCTAACAAGAAAAATTGTCTGGCACAACACAGTGAACAAACTTTTCTAGCAGATGACTTAGAAAATGATTCAATATAATCACTTAAATTTATTATCAGTAGAAAACATGAACCCTAGCAGGTGCAAAATGTTGCTCTTCCAGAGGTTAACATCAGTCGTGCTTGATGGCTGGCAGTAAAGTATGATGATTAAATGGAAGCAGTTTGGAGAATTTACAAACAATTGCTTTCCCCAATTAACAACTGGTTTGATTTTTTTTTTTTTCAAGAGCAGTTGTCCATTTTACTTTGTCAGGTCTATTGGATTTGCTACTACAACAGAAGTAAATATTTATATAATCTGTTGTATCCAGATTACACAAACTATATCTCTGACAAGTTGGATGTTTTAAGTCTCTTTCACAGACATTATGATGTGCTTAGCAAACATTTTATGCACAAACTTATCTTCCATAGAATACATGGCTGGTTTAATGAATAGCAACTCAGGAGAAATCAAGGAGGTAAGTTTGAAGTCCATCTGGGTTCATTGCATTTACTTATGCACAAAAACCCTTAGAAAATCTATAAATCCTCCTCCCCAGCTATGGATTAAATAGTAGGACATGTATCTGGAAATATCATTGTCATTCTAAAAAAATACAGTTAATGCAATATTCCCTTGCAAAAAAAAAAAAAAGAATTATTCTTACAATCAAAAATATGTTTTGACTTTAGATAATCTACAAGGGGTTGATAAGCCATCAGAAAGATAGACATTAATGGATGAACCTAATATTTCTATGAAATGGTTTCATCATAATTATTTTAAACTCTTGTTCTCAACTTGGTTGTGATTGATATTTTGATGTTGGTGTCATCATATTGAATATAATCATTTTAATATTTTGCTCGTCTGAATAACTACAAATTATTGTTGGAAGTCCAAGCTTAAAAATCTTTTAATTTCACATGCAAATTTATACAGTATTTTTAGATACAAAAACATTTCTTTAATTTGAATGAATTGTATTTGAAGAATTTTGTTAATTGCAGATACTATGCCTTTGCATCATTTTTTTCTTCCCTTAATGACTTTTGAACCTACTTGATTTTTGCAACAGTTTACAACTAAAGAAACAGACCTGAGAATATAACTAAATCGTTATGCACATGCCAGCCAGCTTAAGCTAGAATCATCTTTTATATACCATGTCACTTCAAGATTCGTGATAATGACTCTCTGCACCTTCTTATCCTTAGAAATATTTCTTTTACTATGCTTCCCACTTCCTGTTCTGCAGCACATTTGGGTATGTTACTCATTGTTTCCCCTGTCTCTCATGCCTTCAATAAATCCTGTGATTGACAATTTCTCCAAGATCTCTTTCCTTATAATGTGTTGTAGAAATTTCAGTTCTCTTTCTGATTCTAAGTATAAATGTTCTTTTTGTTTCCAGTTTTGCTTTAAACTGCCACATTGTTCTCTTGTTCAGTCCGTGAGATTCCAGCAACTTTATATAGAACTACATCCATTACCTCTAGCTTGATTGCAATATAGAAAGACTGATATTAAATAACGGTCCATTCTCTTTTCTTTGCTTCTAATAAAATTTTTCTGTTTCATTATACTTTACTTAGTTTTATAAGGCCTCTTTCACTATTTTAATGTACCTTCAAACTTCAATGTCACATTTTCCATCCGCTGTTAAAACATTTCCTAGATATTTAAATTTTTGTACTTGCTGATTTGGTATCTCTGATTCATAATCTGTATCCTGGAATGTTCCAATTGCAGACAAGGATACATTCCCTCTTTTTACAATTGATGTTTATTTCTTTCTTCTCACTTTCCTTTACTACCTTCTTTAGAAGTTCCTGTAGTTTCTTTTCTGTGTTTGTCATTACGTGTGTTATGTTGTTAAGATTGTATCCACTAATAATAAATCCTGCTCAAACTTCTTCTCTCAGAATCACCAATCTTTACAATTTTTTCTTGCCAGTATCTATCTCACACTTGGACAAGTCTACTATTTGTCAATACCTAGAATATTATTGTTGCATATGTTCTGGTGCTCTTGCTATATATTTAGAGATCCTTAATAAATTCCAAAGAAGAATCTCAGAAAAATTGTAAAGATTGAATAAGTCCAGTTAGAAAATACATTTTTGCTTTATGCTTCTCTCTTCTTTTGTATATATAATGAATTCATTTTTTTTATTCATATGCAGATGGTTTGCTCTCAGTATAATGTCTGAATTATTTTAATCAGTCAGTTAAGTGCCATACGTGAAACACACTTGGGCGATCATGTCTCGAAAGAGACATGACTGACTGGGCAGAAGATTATCCCGTAGTAGTTTGCCATTGCTTTCTGCGGTAGACTGGTTGCCAGCCAAGGCTATAGAATCCAATCTGTCCTGTTATTTAACCCATAACAGGTAGGAAGAGACGGATTAATACCTTTCCCAAGGGTATTTGCACATAAGTGAATGCAATGAATTCAACTGGAATTCGAACTCGGCTCTCCGATTTCTTGTTCTGAGCCGCTATCCACTGGACCACCACGCACATCCCCTTATTATTTTAATATCTTTCCCAAATAAATCAAGCTGGCATAGCAGTTCAAACAGTTCTGTTGTACCTCTTCAAACACTTTTGTATAATCTATAAAACATAAGTATACATCTATTTGCATTTGTATTGCTTTTTCTGATATCATTTTGAGCTTAAATATTGGATTCCTTGTTCCAGTATCATTAATGGAACAATACACTTGTTCGATTTCTAGTCTAATTCTGCTTTGCATCTTTTTAAAAGAATTCAAATTATAAGTTTTGTTATATCGTTCATTAGATTGATTTTCTGATGGAGCTTGCATTCATTTGCACCTGGTTTCTTAAAGCAGCACTATGAAAATGGATCTACCAAGGTTTTCTGGTATGTCACTAATATGGTATATTTCAGTTATTATTACCATAATCTTCTCAATGCCAAAATCTTTGTTAAGTGATCCCAATGCTTTATTCCAGTTAATCTTGCCCAGTGCAGATCTCAAACAAAGATTTCTGGTCCTTCATATTTTTATGCAGGTTTCTTTCTTATTTTTTTTTATCATTTCACTCCTAGCAAGGCAATAAAATCACTAAGATGCAGGCAGTTACTGAGTGTGAAAAATTACAAAAATAAAAATTATTATTAAGGAGAGAAGATAACAATTGACATACCATTTAAATTTTTGAAGATCAAACTTGATGGAAAGCAGGAAGTCATAAGAGTTTTATAAGCAAGAAGTGTGAGAAAAGAAACTGTAAGTTAAGAACTTATGGCTACATTTAAACTGCAAAATGATGAGATCTTGCCACAAATCTAGTAATATGCTTAAATTCATAGAACCTAGATACTATAGAGGAAAGCTAATTAGAACATTTATCATAAAAGTATTTATAGAAAAGTCATAAGGAAGCTATATTATGGCAGTGGGAAAGTGACTGAAGTTCAGATGCCAGGTCAAGATCAATAACATTGCAGATTCTTCTTTGGAATTTATTAAGAATCTCTAAATATATAGCAAGAGCACCAGAACATATGCAACAATAATATTCTAAGTATTGAAAAATAGTAGACTTGTCAAAGTGTAAGATAGATACTAGCAAGAAAAATTGTCTAGTATATAGAACTAACCTTCCTAGCAGCAGACCTAGCAATCAATTCAATATAATCTTTCCACTTTATGCTAGAGGAAAATATTATCCAAAAAAGGCACAATGAGTCACTCACCTAGAGGCTAACATCATCTATGCTAATGAAAAATTACAGAAAGCTCTTCCTCAAGCAACAAAGAGATTTTATTCTGGTGATCTTAACAAGCTCTTCCTTACCCTGGTTAACAACAGATTTTAGGTCATTTGTTTTTTAGATCAGCTGTGAATTTGATTTTATTGAACTGATCAGACTTACTCTTAAGACAGGAATACATGGTTGCAGCATCAGCGTAGATGCAAAATTGAGAACTGATGACATTAAGAAGGTCATTAATGAAAATGATGAACAACATTGTGAAAGATCTCGAAGAGTGACCGTTCAAGACAACTGTCATTTCATAACTCGATTAGAAAGAATGAATCAGTTCTAAAATTCCTCTAGAAATACCATAACCTTTCAAACGAATGATGGCAAGTATGCTAAACCTTGTCAAATGCCTTTGTGATATCCAAAGCAACAGACCAGGCTTCACCATTCTTATCTAAGGCTTGATTGACACTTTCAGCAGTAACCATTAACACATCAGCAATTGAACTAGAAAAGCAAAAGCCATATTGCTTATTTGTAAGATTCTGTGAAGTAAGATGCATAGCTAATTCAAAGTTGATTTTTATTGTGGAAGAGTTATATATTCAATCCATTTTAAAGTATTTTTTCTCTATTATTAATATTCCTACTTTTTATTTTATGCATTCTGTCAATGGGCACATCTTTTGACCTGTTATTTCACTTACCTTTTATGTATATTGTAATTGTTAAACATACACCAGTTAGAAAGTTGTAAAAAGTGTGTGTGCACACAGACAAACACACATATATATTTTTTCATAATAAGTATAAATAGCAACTAAGGCTTAAAAAAATTACTTGGGGAGTTAAAGTGCTCAATGCTTGACAGCAGAGGAAATATTATTATTTACAGGAAATGTGTCCCCAACAGTTGGTCGCCAACTAAATTTTACATGTACACAATCTTCAGGTGGTCAATGCTACATATTATAACACATGTGCCTCCCAATAGGAATGAAACTTGTATTCACTTTTTATTTTGAGAAACCACCTTCATGTTAGACCTGAGTTACCACTAGACTACAAGAAGCCATTACAGCTAAGCAATACACACTTATCCCATTTAAGGCTTCTGTTCTGACAAGCTTATCTCCCTGGTGCTTCTTCTACATGAATTTACTTGAGCTACTAAATTGGCAACTAGATCCAGCTCTTTTACAGTCAAATGTAACCATCATTTCTACTCAATCAGTTTCCTTTCTCACACTTCTCGCCTGTATAACTTTCTTCCATATACTTGCTTCCCTGATAGATACAATCTCTAAGAGTTTAAGTACAATGTCAATTGCCATCCTTTATCTCCTTTGTTCCCCTCTTTCTCTTATCCTTTCCCTGCCATATCTTGTTCTTCTACCTTCTCACACTATTCTCGCGTAATGATCTGCACATCAGTATTACCATCTTCCTCTTATCCTTTCTCTGACATCTTGTTCACTCTTTCATTTTCCTTTCCTTTCACTGTATTTTGTTCTTCTTTCTTCTCACCCTCCTCTCATGTAACCCCTGTGCATCAGTAGCAGTACTGCCTTGCTTGGGGTGAAATGATTATTGAAAAAAAACACCAAACAAAAAAAAAGAAATCCATATTACTCACTGAAACCTTTTGATGTTCACTAACTTTATTTTCATACCAAAAATATAAACAAAATAATTTCTAAGCAATTTATAGATTTTTAATATGAGATTTATACTCTGTTTATTACCTCCAAGTATGATGTCATGACAGCATATTATAGCATAGTTGACTATGGTTAAATGTAATTGACACAAACACCCAAAAAACAGAATTGATAAAGTTTGCAATAAACAATAACAAAAAAAAGAAAAGAACAGGTCAAAAATAATACTAAGCAAACAATATATACAAGACAAAAGTAGGCAAAGCAATAATAATGAGGCAGAAAAAAAGTTCATGAACTAAGAATGGTGATACAAGTAAGTAGTCACAACAATCTGACTTGAAGATAAGAAAGAATAATAATATGGTGGATGATAACAAGAAGTGATCTATCTTATTAACTAGGAAGAAATCCCAGCATGCAATTGTACAGTAAGCCTATAGATTTGGAAAAAGTGGATGTTTTGGAGTCGTTTCAACTATACTGGAACCAATACATATCATTTTTGCAAATTGTTTTACTATTAATACTCAAGTGTAGATGGTTAACAAAATTTGCTAAATTTTTTGTTATGAGGAAAAATTGACTCATCAGGTTTTCATTTCTGCCCTAACAAGGCTAATCATCTCTTAACTCTGATAATAAATGTGTTATAAATTTGTAACACCCCAATGGACGGTCCGAACAATATCTCCGGCAGTCGTTCTCCACACTGTGATGTTTGCCGGAAGTTTGTTGAAAAAGTCGGAGCCTCAAGCTGGGGGTACAAGATTAAACTATAAGGAACGAACTTCCACAACTTGGATGAGTTGAAATGATGCTTTATTTCGTTTAGAGTTAGTCTTTTCGGTTGGGGGCAGGCAATGTGACATTCAGCTCTAACTCTAATTAATGGAGATCAAATCCGAACCGACCGACTCAAGACGAACGGAGTTTCTACTTCAAGCACACGCCCGGCTGACTAACTAACTCCACTCACTCAAATAACTAACTTAACTCACTCAAGTAACTTAACTGATCGGCTTGGAAAAATCACTTGTATTTATTTAAATTAATCCGGAAATGCTTAGACCCCCACCGGGCGATAAGCATTGGTGACTGTAAGTCCAAAATTTCAAGGTACTTAAATTTTGCTTCCTTTGATGTATAAACGGGATGTCTGCACTGAGCCTCCAAGTATTTTCCAGGATTTTTTTAACCTTTTATCTTAATAAAGCTTCCGCCGGATGTTTTTATAGCCCTGACACTTTGCATTTTTTTTTTGCCTGGAGAAAGGGAAAATTCTTAATGTGTGGTCAAGATACAATAAAGACAGTTTTTGACCTGGTCAACTTAAAAAATCTATTTCCTAAGAGTTTATCTTTTTATCACATCAAATCACTTAGTCAAATATTTACCGGAAGACTGGTAGGATTTAACAGTAATCTGATACCCTTTTCTCTTCCACAAATTTCCTTATAAAAGAAAAAGCGTTTATTTTTTCTCTCCTTTTTTACTTTTGTTAAACGAAACACGTGTTTTTAAACTATTTTCTATTCTTAACCCTCTAGGGCCATTCGTATCATATTTGATACAGTATGAAAACAAGCCTTGAAAGAAATATTTTCCTGAAATATTTTTTAAGAGAAATATTTTATAAATTTCAAATGAAAGCAGTACTGACTGCTCAGTCAATAAATACCAAATGTTTCCTTATAGGGAAATACCAAATGTTTTCTTATAGGGAAATACTGTATCAAATATGATATGAATGGCCCTAGAGGGTTAACCATTTTCTATTTTAATCTATTATAATAAAATACATATTTTACAAATCCACCTTAATATACGCCTAGTTATCGTGTCACAAATTAATTTTCTTTCAATGTTGCTAATGCTAGAAATCAATAGATTTCATTTATCAATTAAATATCAATATTTAATCACAAAATCCACTCTTACCCATTTCCTGTCTAACTTTCATTCCTTTCTGCTTCCATTCACTTTTCCTCCTTTTCTTCAGAAATTCTATTATGCAGATATGGTGGTAACACTTTGCTCTCTTTTTTAACAAACCCAAGAATAACACACTGATTATTCCACCTTGATGTTCTAATTGCATGATTGGTTCCTGTTTAACTGCTCCCAACCACTGCAAATTCTGGAGAGATTCTGTGAGCAGTTTTCAGATTGAATAATAATTCTTGATAATTGCATTCCTTGCAAAGAAATTGACAATTCTGTAATCCTTGGCTGATTCTCAAGTGGATGCAGTTATGTGAGAAATGAAAAATTCTTACAGAATAAATTACACTTTGTTGCTATTGCTTCTTGTACATTATAGGTTGTATCTTGTTATCCAGAAACAATTGCAATTCAATTTCATTTTACAAAAAGTGGATTTTTTTTTTCATCTTCTCATAGTTCAAAACATACTGACTAGAATTTTTATGAAATCATTGATTTTAGCAGTTTACTTCTGAAATAAAAATCTAAATCAAAATACTGTTTACTAAACAACATTACAATCAGCATAAAAAATAGCTATCAACAGACTGAGATAGATAGATAGATAGATAGATAGATAGATAGATAGATATGAGCAAACTGAGAGAAAATGATATATATAGATATGAACAAGCTGAGTTAGATATTAATAAAATGATATATATAGATATGAACAGACTGAGATAGATATATAGGAGCAAACTGAGACAAATAGATATGAAAAGACTGAGATATAGAGAGATATG
This sequence comes from Ascarosepion bandense, assembly GCA_037127315.1. Lineage (NCBI taxonomy): Eukaryota > Metazoa > Mollusca > Cephalopoda > Sepiida > Sepiidae > Ascarosepion > Ascarosepion bandense. Next base: position 21,581 of record JBBBDQ010029107.1, on the reverse strand, counting down.
AACAAAGATAGACAGATAGATGGATATTAACAAACTGAGTTATGAACAGACTGAGACAAGTATGAACAAACTGAGATATATATAGATATGAACAGACAGATATATACAGAGATAGATAGATAGATATTTACAGAATATAGACCTGAACAAACTTAGATATGAACAAACTGGTATAGATAGATATGAAAAATCTGAGATAAATATAAACAAACTGAGATAGATATGTATGAACATAGAGAGAGTGATATGAACAAACTGAAATAGATAGATACAGACGGAGATAGATATAAAAAAAACTTAGATATATATTTATGAACAGTCCAAGATAGATATATAGATATTTTGTGCAATATTTTTAATCTCTACCTTTGATTGTAGAGCAACAAATACTGTGTCTTTGAAAGGTTCAGTATTCCTTGGAATCAATCTGGACAATCTGTTCACATTACTTAGCTTACTTGATGACAAGTACTGCATTCTGAAGTCAAAATTTAAAAGAATGGTTCCCCATCTTTACAATTTTTTAGACATATGAGTCAGTAATCCTTTTTTTTACCTATAAATTATTCACACTAATTTATGATCCATCTACAATGTAAATTTTTCCTGTGAATAAATCTATTGAATTTTTAAGGGCAAAGATAATCCCTAAACTTTTCTTCTCTATCACTGAGTAATTTTTTCTGCTGGAAGCAGCATCCTGGATGCAAGTGCAATAGGTTGAATAGAGCTGTCATTGAATTTATGAGCTTCAGTAACATAAGCACTCGTGTCACTTGTTACAAGGATTGTAGTGTGCCAAAAATAACTCTGAAGTTAGGATACTTTTTATCTTTTAAAATGCTTCCTGATACTTTGACATTCAGACCCATTTTGAGTCTTTCTTCAAAAGTTTTTCAAACGATGCATCTTTTTCACAAAAACAGTGTAATAGTTTGCTAATCCCCGAAAACTTTGTAAAGAGCTGACATTTTCAGGAGCATGCATGTCTTTAATAGCACTCACTCATGCTAGATTCGGTCTTCTGCCATTCTTGTCAGTAATCTGAATTGAATCCATAATCCTAATTTTTTTAAACACTTTAAAAACATTTTTTTATGTTCTTCAGCACTTTTACTTCTCACTATGCCACCATGAAGCCAAGACCACTTAGCATCATGTCTATGACTTGCTGGAAGATAGCAGGAGCAACCTTAATGCCAAATGGCAAATGATTAAATTTATATAATCCTCTGTTTGTATTTATGGTAAAAAATTTTGAACATTCGTCATCAACTTGAATTTGAAGATTGCTGAGGCCTATTAAATTGTACCTCTGCTAAATTGCACAAAAACATCTTTCAGCACCAGAAGTGAGTAGTGAAATATCTTTGAGGGCATTGTTTAAGCCTGTGGAAAAATCCATGCAGATGCATATCTCCGATTTTTTTTTGTTTTGATAGTCAGCAAAGCATAGTTACTATGCTTGATAAAACATCAATTTTTTTTCAATTTTATCAAGCGCATCATTTATTTGTTTGAATATTGCAAAGGGTACATTTCTTTTTGAAGACTGGTTGTACATTTTCTTTTAACTCAAATTTTGCTTTTAACTTGTTTCACTTGCAAGGCCACCAGAAATACCACTGGAAATTTACTTTTTAGTTTTTTTAAAGCTTCTGTTTAATTAATAGAACTCACTTTTTGGCTTAATGAACTGATTGGGTAGTCCCATAATTTAAATTTTTATATCCAATTTGTGCCAAAAACATTATTCATAATTTTCATTACGAATATTTTTAATTTTAATGTTTTTTTTTTGTTTCATGTTACAGTCGCAATAAATTTGCCTATTCTTTTCCTCACATGTGACAGAATGAACTATTTTTTGTGTCCTTTTTTTGCCACAATGAAAGCATTCTTTGTTTTTAAATGGACAAACAAATGTATTCCTTTACAAGCATAGCAGAGGTTTGCAGTAACATCTTTTTTCTTCATGATTTTATTTTTATGGCACATCTTTTTTATGTGTGACAGATTGCATATTTCAGTATTCTTTGTGTTCTGCCAAACATTTATATATCTCTGGCAATCTTCAGCCACGTTTTACAGAGTCGGGTTCATTTTTTAGTTTATACAGAACCCTCCTAATTTCCATGTCTTTAGCTGACACTAAACCTTGCACAAATATTAGGCATTTGAAATTGAAATTGTCAGGGCTTAGTTCTGCCAGTTTGAATTCCTTTCATTATTCACAGTACTAGCAAACATAGTGAAGTCATCCTCGTCCTTTTTCAGTAAATTCATATACTTCCATCTCTGATGGAATGATGATATTTTTAAGATGAACATCTCCAAAAGTGATGTAATCATTTCCTTAACTCTTAAGTCACTCGTCTTTTTTAGTTGAATATAATTCTTGAAGTTGGTATGTTTGGTATCACCTAATTTTTGTAAAACTAGCCTTACATTTTTCTGGTTTAACCAATTTATGCAGTCCATCTTGTAAATGTCTTTGTATCTGCAGAAATACAATACAAAAGTTACATCTTCCTCGGGCCTATAGTTAAAATCAGTTATTACTTTCACAATAGCTTCCTGAAAAAAAAATTTGAATTGTCATTAATGTTGCTTGTAAACATTTTTTACTGTTTTATAAACAATTCCTTGATTTTTCAAGCATTTGTTCAAGGTGCTTTTGTTGTTCCAGTTGTTCCTTTACAATTTACAACAACTCTTTTAAATGCCTCCATTTTTATGTGTACTTAAGTATATATATATTGACTTTTTTCACAACTATTAATCAAAACATACTTAATTTCCTGAAAATTACTTCCATGTAACACTTTTGTCTTGAAAAATTTTCTCAATATTACATGTTTCTTGCAAATTGAATTTTCAATTTATGTACCTTTTCATTACATTTTCATTTTGAATAATATTGTTTTTTTCTTTTTCTTTTTTTGACTGTTGTGTTACTTGCAACTGGTTGATATCACATAATTCTTGAAATTCTTGTAGCCAAAAAAAAGCTTTACATTTTTTGTATTTTGATTTTTCTTTACCAATGTTCTTTGGTGAATTTTTACACGTTCAAAAAAGTTGATTTGGTAATTTTCTTCTGTGCATTTCTGCCGATACTTTGTTCGTGGTACATTATATCTACAAATGTTTAGTTGTTGTTTTGGCACCGATGGCGAGCAATAATGAATAACACGTGAACACACTAGCTATCTAGTAAAGGAAGTGTCTTTTTTTGTTTATCTAAGGGAGGTAAGCCTACAGAGCTGGCCTCACTTTCATGGGGCCATTTCGTATATCCATGTTTTTGGAGCTATATACATCATAACAGTCGTGTAAAGCCCAAAATCTTTCTGAAAGAAAACGTTGTGTTGGTAATCCTTTTTCTTAAGGCTGGTGACGTGGACTGGTGATGGGGCCACTAAATGATAACTTGAAACATGGTGGTATGATTAACAACATATATTACGTCAAACATAGATACAAGAGAACAGAGTAAACATAAGCTTGGCTTACTAGTGACTGACAGACAGACAGACAGACTGTGCTGAGCTGAACTGAAGCCAGGAGAGTGATTAACTCTCAGTTAATATACTGGTAGGAAAAGTCCATAGTTAATTCGGTTATACCCCACAACAGTTGGTCAAAATTTTTGCCACAAAAAATCTTGTCATGAAAATGTGTATTGGTGAATGCTACAATCTTTGCTACCAAAAATGTTGTATTTGAGCAAAACCATAATCTTTGATACCAAAATGTTGTATTTTTCCAACAGCACAATCTAAATGTTGTATTTTGGGCCATAGTAAAATATTCATAATCCCAATATTCTATTTTAGTCAATAGAAAAATCTTTGTCACCAAAATATTCTATTTTGGTCAATGGCAAAATCTTTGTTGCCAATTTAGTAACCCTAAAAGGTAACTGCATGATTACCCATCAAAACAGAAGTTAAAAATAATGGTATATCAAGCAGTGTGAAGTCAATACACTGCTAGTGAACTGCTAGTCAGTATAATCATCTCCTGTACTCTACCCCAATAGTGTCCATGCATATAAGAGGATAGGAACATACTATTA